>JBBGZY010000943.1:5415000-6015000 GCA_037952925.1 Lithobates clamitans
GGAGACCCGGGTCCTGCCCCAGGGGACATGTATCATTGCAAAAAAAGTTTTAAAAACGGCCGTTTTTTCGGGTGCAGTGATTTTACTAATGCTTAGAGTGAAACAATAAAAGTGTAATATTCCTTTAAATTTCGTACCTGAGGGGTGTCTATAGTAGTAACAGTCTGACAGCAAAATGACATTTCTAAAGGAAGAAAAAAGTCATTTAAAAGTGCTAGCACTAGTGCCGGTGTTCTGCTGAGAAAGTTCCCCCCGGCGGATAAGGACTCCCCTGTACTGCACAGGCACAGCGCTTGCGCTGTACGAGCCGCCGAAATTAGCTGAAGTTGAACACCTGTGAGTCAGCTGTACACGGCGCCTGTGACAGCGCCCCTCGCGGGTTTGCTTCGCTCGCCACGCTTTGGGCATGGCCTCGCTTCGCTCAGGATATTTTTATTCTAACTCTATGTCCACTTGGATGGTGGGGCTTGAACCTGGACTCAGGGCAGAATGTAGTGCGCAGGCGCCGTGTAGAGCTGATGATCAGCTGTTCAACTGCTCCCGAAAAACCGACTGTTTTTAAAACTTTTTTTTGCATTGATTCATGTCCCCTGGGGCAGGACCCGGGTCCCCAAACACTTTTTATGACAATAACTTGCATATTAACCTTTAAAATTAGCACTTTTGATCATTCATGTCCCATAGACTTTAACAGTGTTCAAACAAATTTTTTGTCTGTTCGCATGTTCTGCTGCAAACCGAACAGGGGGGGTGTTCGGCCCATCCCTAGTTATCATTGAGAATCATGGAGAACAACTTGTCAAGCAACTCGGAGGTCCAAAGTCGCCCAACTGTGAAACAAGTCATATATATGTTAATAGAAAGGAGCTGTCATTTATACTTGCATTTACATCAGCAGAACAAATGCAGGAAGTGATGTGTGCACATGGGCCAGAAGCAAATGTGTAGGGAGGCCAAACAAATCAATGAACCCCACCCACACCAAATCTAACTACCACATCCACCTCACATTGATTAAGCACAAGTACATATCATACCCTTAGCCGGAAAATGAGCAGCACCTCCTCTTTTCTAAAGAGGGACCTCGCCATGTCCACCTAGATGGAGATCCTGACCAGCACAGGAACTTCCGGGTGATTACAATGAGTTATTTCTGGGTCAGAAGGCGAAACCACACTCTTTTGATCGCTGCTGCGAATATTTGATCGCAACCACGATTAGAATTTTATTATTTTTGTTTATTTGCAGATATACAAATTTGTATTTCTACTTATGATATTTCAAGGCATTCGATAAGAAATGGTGTCCCTATGTTAGCAGCAAGTGAGTGACAAAAACAAAAGGCCCAGTTGGAGCCCTAGTTCAAACTGACAGAGGAAGGAAATCGTTCAGCTGAAATCACACAATTTCATTCCCGCATGTTATGTTTGATATCAATAGTCACACCAATTAAAATTGCCACCGCTTTGACATGTCAAATCGCACCAATGTGATCTAAAGCTGACAAATACAACACTACCTACCCACCAGCTGAATTCATTACCTGCAATTCTCCACAGCTGTTACATATAAAGATTCCACCTTTATCATTTACTTGCAGGTGTGCAGAAGCCTAGGTTTACATTGGAGTGATTTGTCATGCGATTTGAGAGATCAAATCGCATGACTATCAGCAGCAATGGCACTGTTCCAATCGACGTGACACCGATTTTGTAGCACCGCACCAATTTGCTAAAGTAGTTCCTGCACTACTTCCAGGTGCAACTTCAATAGACATCTGTGTACGAAGCCTCACAGATGTCTATCAAGTAGCACCTGAAATCTCGCTGACCTTGCTACTTTGAAATCTTCAAGTGAAGTAGCGCGATTGCAAAGTAGCATCAATGTGAACCAGGGTGAAGAGATTGATTTTTGGTGCACAAATATATATTGAAATAAGATATAAGAGATATTGCACTTTCCCAAAACCACCACCCACAAAAACAAGAGAAAGAAAAGTAGAAAAAAAAAAAAAACACTACAACAAAGCTCATCAATGTACTTTTATTTTACCAGCAGAAAACAAAAAAAAAAATGTAGATTCATTTACTAGCTTCAAATTAAATTTGGACAGGATATATGGTGTTACATTTAGCAATGGGATTTTAAGGGCCCTGCTCATAGGAGCTTACAATCTAAAATTTGACAAAACCTTAGAGTGGACACAGCTTTAACTTCAGTGTATAACGGGCAACACATCACATTTTTATCTGCAAGATTATAGAAACATACTTAAAAGTCATTCTTACAAAGCATTCCAACATAATATTAAAAAAGACTTATTCAAAACACCCACCACCAGCCCACAATCCACACATACATACGTTGATGACCATGTTCTGCTGGAAGCTGCATTTCAGTGTACACGATTAAACGAGATCAAAAAGGGTAGAAGGTCAGCAGATGCTTCCAAACAATGCTTGCATGATCAGACAGGAACAATCCACACACAGCATTGACAGCATGACCACATAAACCCATTGATTGAAAAAATGCACAAGAATTTCAGCAAATATCTCTAGCTGGGCATTTGTCAATAGGCACAAAATCATGTTCCCCTCTACCACACATCACAGCAAAAAAACCTGACCTTCTCAGGTCAAACAATCCCCCCTACTGCAGGCCTTTATATAAGAGAGGTTGTATTGTTAGCACACTGACACACCCAATAGAAGTACACGCCCATCAGTATCTTTCAATCTATCTCTTCATGTATGTCTAAAGTGATTGCACCTGATGAGCAGGAACACATAATACTATTCGCAACTGTGTTAGCCCTTGGCTATGTGCATCAAATCTCCAACTACAGGCCAAAGATCGAAGTCCATTTGCATCCAAATAAACAAAGCAACAGTTTTCTAAGCATATGTACCTGTGCAGTGTAAACCCTACAATTTTTAATGTCCAAGTCCCTGAGGATGATTAGTGCTAACACACATTAACATCAGTCTATGGCTGCAATGAGCTTCCAATCTAAAGTCCAAAAGTAACTTTCTTACATTAGAACCTATTTTGACAGGAGACAAATACGATACCAGCATGTCTTTGGATCGTAGTGAGAAATCCACATGAGGAGAACATATAAACTACAACACAAGCATTAGCATATTGGGGAATTGAACCAACATCCCAGGTGCGGCTAGACAGAACTGCTACCCACTTAGCCACCAGGCAGCCTCACACATGTTCTCTGCATCTCTGTGGTGTGGACCAGCCCTAAGGCCATAGCCATGCTCAGTGTTACAAGCAATATACAATATATTGGCCTAAGTATTGGGACGCCTGCCTTTAAATGCACATGAACTGTAATGGCATCCCAGTATTAATATTGGGTTCAAAACTAATTTGGCCCACCCTTTGCAGCTATAACAGCTTGAACTCTTCTGGGAAGGCTGTCCACAAGGTTTAGGAGTGTGTCTATGGGAATGTTTGACCATTCTTCCAAGTGCATTTGTGAGATCAGGCACTGATGTTGGACCAGAAGGCCTGACCTACAGTCTCCTCTCTAATTCATCCCCAAGGTGTTCTGTTGTGTTGAGGTCAGGACTCTGTCCAGGCAAGTCAAGTTCCTCCACCCCAAAATCACTCATCCGTGTCTTTATGGACCTTGCTTTGTGCACTGGTCCAAATGATTTGGTGGAGGGGGGATTATGGTGTGGGGTTGTTTTTCAGGGGTTGGGGTTGGGCTTGGCCCCTTAGTTTCAGTGAAGGGAACTCTTAAGGCGTTAGCATACCAAGACATTTTGGACAATTTCATGCTCCCAACTTTGTGGGAACAGTTTGGGGAAAGCCCCTTCTGTTCCAACATGACTGCACACCAGAGCAAAAAGCAAGGTCCATAAAGACATGGATGAGCAAGTTCGGGGTGGAGAAACTTGACTGGCCTGCACAGAGTCCTGGCCACAACCCGATAGAACACCCTTTGGCTGAATTAGAGCAGAGCCTGCGAGCCAGGCCTTCTCATCCAACATCAGTGCCTGGCCTCACAAATGCACTTCTGGAAGAATGATCAAACATTCCCATAGACACACTAAACATTGTGGACAGCCTTCCCAGAAGCTGTTCTAGCTGCAAAGGGTGGGCTAAATCAAATTTTAACCCTACAGACTAAGACTGGGATGCCATTAAAGTTCATGTGTGTGTAAAGGCAGGTGTCCCAATACTTTTGGCTAAATAGTGTATCTGGAAAAGATTTACAATGGTGGTGGAACCACCCTACATATAAATACTACATTTAGACATAGTTATAGGACCTGGGAGATGAGACAACTTCTCTACATGAAGCAGCATGTTGGGGATTTGAAACCAGACACTCAGGGATACTAAGCAGAAGTTCTAACCTCTAAGCCACGGAGCTGCCACATGTGAGACCCTCCTACACATAAATACACATAAAAACACATAAATACTGCATTTCTTTGGACATACAGGTGATGGAATTACATTATTCTTTTTGATTTATTCTGTGATATTTGGTGTTTTTTTTTGTGGGTGAGAGTAAAATATAACCCTCAATTTTTTGGGAATTACATTTTGATTTCTCATGTTGGTACACATATCACAAATTATGAATATTTGGAAATAATAAAAAGCACAAAAAATTGTGATTCATTTTAAATTTGCATTAGCAATGGTATTGTTTGTGGATTGTAAAGACACCTGTGTGAGTTTGGGTAAAGATTGTTGTGAGATGTAGTGGAAGTGACAGAGAAAAATATATTTTACCAAAACATCAAAACATTCCACATTCTAGCCTTCTTAAAAACAAAATATTTTAAGTAGAAGCAACAATGTTGCAAAGGAAAATTTATTTCAGAGAAAGATACATTTCAGCTCAACATTAAAAGGTTTTTTTGTGAAAGTTACAATTGTTCCATTAGAATCAATGGCTAGAACTTGATTTGGACTAGAATAGAGCAGATTTTCACTTCCAAAAAATGCTCTCTAATTAGCTCTCATTTTGGTATTTACTATAGTGCCGGGTAAAAAAGACACTTGAGTTAAAATGAGAGCTATTTTCAGGTCTGAGCATGCTCAGTTGTGTTGGCACCTAGTTGTCCAAAACAGTTAATTTTTCACTTCTCAGACTTTTAAAGATATTTCAGTGTAGACATCACTTTTTCACACAGTTTAAAAGCAGATTATCTTTAACTAATATACCGCATATTTCAGTACCATTTCATTTTTATATCATGCTCTAAACATTATTTCCATGTGCACTACTCCAGGTTTTAGCAGAGTAAGGGTTTGGGTGCTATTTGGTTTCACGAACTATAGTAAATTCGATTTTGGGAGTATTTTCTTACCAGTGCTATAGTGAATACCGTTTTAGTGCTAATTGGTGCTAATTAGCGCCGCAGCTCTATAGTAAATGACCCCCATTGCCTTTTTGTAAAAAAAAAAAATATTTTTTTTTAAATTGGGGAGGCACATGGTGGGGCACAGCATAATGTTGGGGGGGTCAGGGCCCCCTCTGCCCCCCCTAGGGGCACCATTGATGCTGAGGCCATCCCTCATGTGCTAGAGTGAGTAAGTTCAAAGGGGACATTGTGTCCTGTGTCCTGAAGAACACAATCTATTTAATTCCTTTACTTGGACTGTTCAGTGAGAGCAAGATACATCTCCTCAAGTCACTGCTACAAAGCTCAGTCCACTCTTTACACTACCAAGCAAAAGTTCAGCGTTCTCAAATTGTTACTTAAGCCTCGAACACACAATCAGACTTTCTGACAACAAAACCGTGGAATTTTGTCCGAAGGGTCAAACTTTTCTTGCATACACACGGTCACACAAATGTTGGCCAACAGCCACCCTTTGGGCTCCCTCTGCTAATTTCGTGTTAGTAGAAGTTTGGTGAGTGTTGATTCACGCTTTTTTTTTGCCTTTTTCATTTATCGCTTTTCATTTTGTGCTTTTCAGTTCGTTTCCGAACAGCCATTCGTCAACCAGACATGTTGCTGTGTCGGAGGAGATAATGGGGGTCATTTACTATAGAGCTGTGGCGCTAATTGCTGCTAATTAGCGCTAATTCACAGCAATTTAGTGCTAAAACGGTATTCACTATAGCGCTAGTGAGAAAAAACTCCCAAAATCAAATTTACTATAGTTCTCTGAAACCAAATAGCGCCCAAACCCTTACTCTGCTAAAACCAGGAGTAGTGCACATGGAAATAATGTTTAGAGCAGTGTTTCTCAACTCCAGTCCTCAAGGCGCCCCAACAGGTCATGTTTTCAGGCTCTTCATTATTTTGCACAGGTGATTTGATCAGTTTCACTGCCTTTAATAATTACCACAGCTGTTTCATCTGAGGGAAATCCTGAAAACATGACCTGTTGGGGCGCCTTGAGGACTGGAGTTGAGAAACACTGGTTTAGAGCATGATATAATCGCCTAAATGGTACTGAGATATGTGGTGTATTATTTAAAGATAATCTGCTTTTAAACTGTATGAAAAAGTGATTTCTACACTGAAATATCTTTAAAAGTCTGAGAAGTGAAAAATTCCCCATTTTGGAAAACTAGGTGCCAACACAACTGAGCATGCTCAGACCTGAAAATAGCTCTCATTTTAACTCAAGTCTCTTTTTTACCAGGCGCTATAGTAAATACCAAAATGAGAGCTAATTAGAGAGCATTTTTTGGAAGTGAAAATCTGCTCTATTCTAGTCCAATGCAAGTTTTAGCCATAGATTCTAATGGAACAATTGTAACTTTCACAAAAAAACCTTTTAATGTTAAGATGAAATGTATCTTTCTCTGAAATAAATTTTCCTTTGCAACATTGTTGCTATTACATAAAATATTTTGTTTTTAAGAATTCTAGAATGTGGAATGGTTTGATGTTTTGGTAAAATATATTTTTCTCTGTCACTTTCACTTGTTACTCTTAATCTCACAACAATCTTTACCCAAACTCACACAGGTGTCTTTATAATCCACAAACAATACCATTGCTGATGCAAATGTAAAATGAATCACAATTTTTTGTGCTTTTTATTAGTTCCAAATATTCATAATTTGAGCCCAAAAATGTGATATGTGTACCAACATCAGAAATCAAAATGTAATTCCCCAAAATTTGAGGGTAATATTCTACTCTCACCCATAAAAAACACCAAATATTACAGAATAAATCAAGAAGAATAACTCTTGAGTAATGTAATTCCATCACCTGTATGTCCAAAGAAATGCAGTATTTATGTGTTTTTATGTGTATTTATGCGTAGGAGGTTCTTACATGCGGCAGCTCTGTGACTTAGAGGTTAGAACTTCTGTTTAGTATCTCTGAGTGTCTGGGTTCAAATCCCAAACATGCTGCTTCCTGTAGAGAAGTTGTCTCATCACCCAGGTCCTATAACTATGTCTAATTGTAGTATTTATGTGTAGAAGGGTTCCACCACCATTGTAAATCTTTTCCAGATACACTATTTAGCCAAAAGTATTGGGACGCCTGCTTTTACACACACATGAACTTTAATGGCAGCCCAGTCTTAGTCTGTGGGGATAAAATTTGATTTGGCCCACCCTTTGCAGCTAGAACAGCCTCTGGGAAGGCTGTCCACAAGGTTTAGTGTGTCTATGGGAATGTTTGATCATTCTTCCAGAAGTGCATTTGTGAGGCCAGGACTCTGTGCAGGCCAGTCAAGTTTCTCCACCCCAAACTTGCTCATCCATGTCTTTATAGACCTTGCTTTGTGCACTGGTGTACAGTCATGTTGGAACAGGAAGGGGCTTTCCCCAAACTGTTCCCACAAAGTTGGGAGCATGAAATTGTCCAAAATGTCTTGGTATGCTGACGCCTTAAGAGTTCCCTTCACTGGAACTAAGAGGCCAAGCCCAACCCCTGAAAAACAACCCCACACCATAATCCCCCCTCCACCAAATCATTTGGACCAGTGCACAAAGCAAGGTCCATAAAGACACGGATGAGTGATTTTGGGGTGGAGGAACTTGACTTGCCTGGACAGAGTCCTGACCTCAACACAACAGAACACCTTGGGGATGAATTAGAGAGGAGACTGCAGGTCAGGCCTTCTCGTTCAACATCAGTGCCTGACCTCACAAATGCACTTGGAAGAATAGTCAAACATTCCCATAGACACACTCCTAAACCTTGTGGACAGCCTTCCCAGAAGAGTTGAAGCTGTTATAGCTGCAAAGGGTGGGCCAAATGAGTTTTGAACCCAATACTAATACTGGGATGCCATTACAGTTCATCTACATTTAAAGGCAGGCGTCCCAATACTTAGGCCAATATATTGTATATTGCTTGTGACACTGAGCGTGGCTATGGACTTAGGGCTGGTTCACACCACAGAGATGCAGAGAAGATATGTGAGACTGCCTGGTGGCTAAGTGGGTAGCAGTTCTGTCTAGCAGCACCTGGGATGTTGGTTCAATTCCTCAACATGCTAATCCTTGTGTTGAAGTTTATATGTTCTCCCTGTGTGGGTTTCTCACTACAATCCAAAGACATGCAGGCATCTTATTTGTCTCCTGTCAAAATAGGTTCTAATGTAAGAAAGTTAATTTTGGTCTTTATATTGGATGCCCATTGCAGCCAGGGACTGATGTTAATGTTTATTAGCACTAATCATGCCCAGGGACTTGGACATTTAAAATTGTAGGGTTTACACTGAACAGGTACATATGCTTAGAAAACTGTTGCTTTGTTTATGTAGATGCAAATGGACTTCGATCTTTGGCCTGTAGTTGGAGATTTGATGCACATAGCCAAGGGCTAACACAGTTGCAAATAGTATTATGTGTTCACTTTAGACATACATGAAGAGATAGATTGAAAGATACTGATGGGCGTGTACTTCTATTGGGTGTGTCAGTGTGCTAACAATACAACCTCTCTTATATAAAGGCCTACAGTAGGGGTGTGTGTTTGGCCTGAGAAGGTCAGGTTTTTTGCTGTGATTTGTGGGGGGGGAGAAGGAATGATATTGTGCATATTGACAAATGCCCAACTAGGTAAATTTGCTAAAATTCTTGTGCAATTTTTTAATCAAATGTGGGTTTATGTGTCAATATTGTGTGTGTATTGTTCATGTCTGATCATGCAAACATCGTTTGGAGGCATCTGCTGACCTTCTACCCCTTTTGATCTTGATTAATTGTGTACACCAAAATGCATGGTCACCAATGTATGTATGTGTGGATTGTGGGCTGGTGGTGGGTGTTTTGAATAAGTCTTTTTTAATATTATGTTGGAATGCTTTGTAAGAATGACTGTTAAGTATAAAAATGTGATGTGTTGCCCGTTATACATTGAAATAAAAGCTGTGTCCACTCTAAGGTTTTGTCAAATTTTAGATTGTAAGCTCCTATGAGCAGGGCCCTTAAAATTCCATTGCTAAATGTAGCACCATATATCCTGTCCAATTTTTTTTGAAGCTAGTAAATTAATGTACATTTTTTTTCCTGCTGGTAAAATAAAAGCACATTATTGAGCTTTGTTGTGGTGTTTTTTTTCCTTCTACTTTTTCTTTCTCTTTAGTTTTTGTGGGTGGTGGTTTTGGGAAAGTGCAATATCTCTTATATTTTATTTCAATATGTATTTGTGCACCAAAAAACAAATCTCTTCACCCTGGTTCACATTGATGCTACTTTGAAATCGCGCTACTTCACTTGAAGTAGAACGATTGCAAAGTAGCAAGGTCAGCGTGATTTCAGGTGCTACTTGATAAACATCCGTGTGGCTTCATATACAAATGTCTATTGAAGTCACACCTGAAATCGGCAAAAGTAGTGCAGGAACTACTTTAGCTAATTGGCTCGGCACCACAAAATCGGTGTCGCATCCATTGGAACAGTGCCATTGCTGCCAATAAACCTAGGCTTCTGCACACCTGCAAGTAAATGATAAAGGTGGAATCTTTATATATAACAGCTGTGGAGAATTGCAGGTAATGAATTCAGCTGGTGGATAGACAGTGTTGTATGTGTGAGCTTTAGTTCACATTGGTGTGATTTGACATGTCAAAGCAATGGCAATTTCAATGTTTTAAGTGGTGCGACTTTGGGGTGCAATTTGTATTGATACCAGTGCAGAAACCTGCACATATGTCTCTGAAATTCCCCCTGCAGTCGGGACTGACATGCGGGAATGAAATTGTGTGATTTCAGCTGAACGATTTCCTCCCTTTGTCAATGTGAACCAGGGTTTAAACTGGACCTTTTGTTCTTGTCATTCACATGCTGCTAACCCAGGGACACCATTTCTTATCGAACGCCTTTAAATATCATAAGTAGAAATACAAATCTGCATATGTGCAAATAAATAAAAATAATACAATTCTAATTGTGGTTGCGATCAAATATTCACAGCAGAGATCAAAAGAGTGTGGTTTCGCCTTCTGACCCAGAATAAAGTCATTGTAATCACCGGAAGTTCCTGTGCTGGTCAGGATCTCCGTCTAGGTGGACATGGCGAGGTCCCTATTTAGCAAAGAGGAGGTGCTGCTCATTTTCCGGATAAGGGTATGATATGTACTTGTGCTTCTACAATGTGGTGGTAGATGTAGTAGTTAGATTTGGTGTGGGTGGGGTTTATTGATTTGTTTGTTATCCCCACACATTTGCTTCTGGCCCATGTGCACACATCACTTTCTGCATTTGTTCTGCTGATGTAAATGCAAGTATAAATGACAGCTCCTTTCTATTAAAATATATATGACTTATTTCACAGTTGGGCGACTTTGGACCTCCGAGTTGCTTGACAAGTTGTACCTCATGATTCTCAATGATAACTAGGGATGGGTCGAACACCCCCTTGTTCGGTTCACAGCAGAACATGCGAACAGACAAAAAATTTGTTCGAACATGCGAACATGAATAATCAAAAGTGCTAATTTTAAAGGTTAATATGCAAGTTATTGTCATAAAAAGTGTTTGGGGACCCGGGTCCTGCCCCAGGGGACATGTATCAATGCAAAAAAAGTTTTAAAAACATCCATTTTTTTCGGGAGCACTGATTTTAATAGTGCTTAAAGTGAAACAATAAAAGTGTAATATTCCTTTACATTTCGTACCTGGGGGGTGTCTATAGTATGCCTGTAAAGTGGCACGTGTTTCCCGTGTTTAGAACAGTCTGACAGCAAAATGACATTTCTAAAGGAAGAAAAAAGTCATTTAAAAGTGCTAGCACTAGTGCCGGTGTTCTGCCGAGAAAGTTCCCCCCGGCGGATAAGGACTCCCCTGTACTGCGCAGGCGCAGCACTTGCGCAGTACGAACCGATGAAAATAGCCGAAGCTGAACACCTGTGAGTCAGCTGTACATGGTGCCTGTAACAGGGACCTTCGCGGGCTCACTTCGCTCACCACGCTTCGGGCATGGCCTCGCTTCACTAGGCATATTTTTATTCTAACTCTATGTCTACTTGGATGGTGGGGCTTGAACCTGGACTCAGAGCAGAATGTAGTGCGCAGGCGCCGTGTAGAGCTGACAATCAGCTGTTCAATGCGCAGTACAGGGGGGTCCTTATCCGCCAGGGGAACTTTCCCTGCAAGACACCGGCTATTAATGAATTGTCGGTCCTGACAATACACATAAAAGTTCATTGATAAATACGGCCTGGAATTTCCCCACAGTCTATTACCAGGCCCTATGAATATTAAGGGGAACCCCAAACCAAAATTTTTTTTTTAAAAATGCGTGAGGGTCCTCTCAAATTCCATACCAGGCCCTACAGGTCTGGTATGGATTTTAAGGGGAACCTCGAGCCAAAATTTTTTAAAAAATGGCGTGGGGTCCCCCTCAAAATCCATACTAGACCCTTCAGGTCTGGTATGGATTTAAAGGGGAACCTCGTGCCAAAATTTAAAAAAAATTGGTGTGGGGGTCCCCCTCAAAATCCATACCAGACCCTTATCTGAGCATGCAACCTGGCAGGCTGCAGGAAAAGAGGGGGGACGAGAGAGTGCCCCCCTCCTGAACCGTACCAGGCCACATGCCCTCAACATGGGGAGGATGTCCCCATGTTGATGGGGACAAGGGCCTCATCCCCACAACCCTTGCCCAGTGGTTGTGGGGGTCTGTGGGCAGGAGGCTTATCGGAATCTGGAAGCCCCCTTTAACAAGGGGACCCCCAGATCCCGGCCCCCCCATGTGAAATGGTAACGGGTATATTGTACTCCTACCATTTCACAAAAAAGTGTCAAAAATTGTAAAAAACACACAGGCATTGGACAAGTCCTTTATTAAAAAAGAAAAAGAAATTCCAGAGATGTAATCCTTCCTCGTCCCGGGATACAGAGAAAGACGCCGCCATGACATGATCCTCCTCCATGGGAGGAGCCCGCTGAATGATGCTAGACCTGCTGTGACAGTTCTTAAAAAGCTGAGGGCGGGGCCACCCGTGACGTGCGCAGGTGACCCTGCCCCCTCTGACGCAAAGGGAAAACGATGTGGGGTTACCAGAGACATGTACGGGTGACCCCACCCCCTCTGATGCCACAGAAACCCCCGTAGCGTCAGAAGGGGGCGGGACCGACAATTCATTAACAGCCGGCACTAGCGCTAGCACTTTTAAATGACTTTTTTTTCCTTTGAAATGTCATTTTGCTGTCAGACTGTTCTAAACACGGGAAACATGCGCCACTTTACAGGCATACTATAGACACCCCCCAGGTACGAAATTTAAAGGAATATTACACTTTTATTGTTTCACTCTAAGCATTATTAAAATCACTGCTCCCGAAAACACGGCCATTTTTAAAACTTTTTTTGCATTAATAAATGTCAACTGGGGCAGGACCCAGGTCTCCAAACACTTTTTATGGCAAAGAACTTGCATATAAGCCTTCAGTGAGAACTTCGGATTTTGCAGGTTCGAGCCCCATTGACTTCCACTATTCCAGCATATGTGATCTGACAGGCATTATTGCCGGCAATAGCGCTGCTTTCCATTTGCATTAGCGCTGAGTTTCTGAGAGTTGAAGTCTTTCTGGCCTTTTTTGAGAGCTATTTTTTGGCACCGCAGGATAATTTTTTGACACTATAGTAAATGACCCCCTATGTGTTCTACTTCAAATGACAGTTTGGGAGTAGGCAGTTACATTTTAAAAAATACAATGTAAAATTGACAAGGGACACCAACATAGTTGTATCTTTGTTCTTAAAAACTACGGGATAATGGTGTTGTGGTAACTTGCAGAAATAAAAAAAAACATAATAATATTATTCTTGATATCACTAGAAAAAAAAAGCCTTTGAAAATTTATTGTGAAAACTCCATCAGTATCACCAGCAAAGCAGCTTCATTATTATCCCATTAAAGAAGAAGAGAATTGTGTGCTGCATTTGGAGTTTTCATAATTTGCCACGTCACAAATGTTAATTCTCCATTACGAACGCTAGTTTAGAAGACCGACCAATTCTGCTTCCGAGCATGCGTGTTGTACTTTGGACTTTTGTCCGACGGACTTGTGTACACACGATCAGAAAGTCCGACAACAAACATTTGTTGGCGGAAAATTTGAGAACATGCTAGCCAACATTTGTTGGCGGAAAGTCCAACAACAAATGTCCGATGGAGCATACACACGTCGGACTTACCGCCAACAAGCTCACATCCAACATTTCCCATCAGAAAATCTGATCGTGTGTATGTGGCATAAGGGTTACTGGAGTATCCTACCATTACCCACTATCTATCCAAGTTCTACAATAAAGCATCAAAAAAAGCATACCCCTGGATTGTTTAATGATCCTGAAGAGTGATTGAACTGTGTGTTCTGCTGCAAGGAAACTACTAGGGAAAGGATCTGGGTAATCTATCTAGCCGACTCCTAAGGGGGTAGCACTGAAATTGTCACTGCTAATTAGCACCTGACCACAGCTAGTTCTTTTCATTGCTTTTTGGATAGACAGCACTACCTCTGTTGCACTGCCTGGGAGGCTGATCACATGTAACACAAATATAGGAGGCTTTGGGTTAGTTAGAGAAATTAACGAAAGAGACATGTTTAATTTATGAGGTGTCTGCATCACATATTAACTGGATGAATAAACAGTAGTACTACACCATTGAATGGAATAATGTAAGCAAATTAAAGCTTCATTTTGTACTAAAATAAATCCATTATAAACTTGGTGTGCTAACATTCACCTAATGTGGGGAGGGTGTTTAAAGGTTATGTCAGTTGTGATTGAAAACTTATGGTTTAAAATTCATCAGTGTGTCAGTCTTTTATCGTGTAATGTGTTTCTATTTTGTTTAATTTTATGTGAAACTGCAAAGTGCAGCTCCGCAGTACTAACTTGTAAGGTGAAGACCCTCGCGCTCAGTCAGTAAAAGTTAGTAGAGGACAAAGACCTGACACTTAAAAAAAAAACTGGTAGTGGCCCTAACCCTTCCTCACCTTTCTAAAACATAAGCAAGTTCACACTGAAGCATGTGAGTATTTGTGCATTCCATTTTTGACAGCTTATTAATTTCAATGAGCTGACAAACTCACAGGAATGTGCAAAAAGTATGACAGGCGTGATTTTTATAAATCACACCACACCAAACTGCATGGTACTGAGTAGGGATGATCCCGATGTTCGAGTCAAACGTAAGTTTGACTCGAACATTGGGTGTTCACCCATTCACCAAATTTAGAACATTATGGATCGTTCGTGGGAAGTTCGAGCGCCCGCAGAATGCCCCATAATGACCTGCAAGACCGTCAATGCACTGTGAGATCGCAGTGCATTGACGGCTGCTGATTGGCCACAGCATGCACCTGACCTGCATGCTTTGGCCAATCACAGCGTGCTCTGCTGTGAGAGCCATAATTGGCCAAAGGCAGGGTGCCTTTGGCCAATCATGTCTCAGGGAGCTGAGTCCACGCCCCACACTATGTAAGGCTGCTTACCCGGCGGCCGTACATAGTGTTACGAAAGAAAGCAGCAAAATTACATTTGTAAAGGAAAAAATGTCATTTAAAACTGCGCTGCTGTAATGTATTGCAGTCCCGGCAATATACATAAAAATCATTGAAAAAAATGAGTCCCCCCCAGTCCATTACCAGGCCCTTTGGGTCTGGTATGGATATTAAGGGGAACCCCGCTCCAAAATGTAAAAAAAATGGAGTGGGGGCCCCCCAAAATCCATACCAGACCCTTATCTGAGCACACAACCTGGCAGGCTGCAGGAAAAGGGTGGGGGATGACCGAGTGCCCCCCCCTCCTGAACCATACCAGGCCACATGCCCTCAACATGGGGAGGGTGCTTTGGGGTCCCCCCAAAGCTTCTTGACCCCATGTTGATGGAGACAAGGGCCTCATTCCCACAACCCTTGCCCGGTGGTTGTGGGGGTCTTCAAGCGGGGTGGCTTATAGGAATCTGGAAGCCCGCTTTAACAAGGGGACCCCCAGATCCTGCCCCCTGTGAATGGGCATCAGGTACATTGTACCCCTACACATTTACCAAAATAAGTGTCAAAAAAGTAAAAATGACAGGAGACACTTTGGGACAAGTCCTTTATTAAAAAAAAAAAAAAATAAAAATGTCCCATGATGTCCATTCATCTTCAATCACAGCACCTGATGGTCCCGCGAAAAACCCCCCAGAAAAACCTCTGCCTCGATTGAAGGCGTCCCTGTGACTGCAGCCTTTTTTATGACAGCTGTTATATAGCTGAGGGCGGGACCATCCGGCGACGTAAATGGATGACCACGCCCCTCTGACATTACGTGATGTCACATGACATCAGAAGGGGCGGGGTCACCTGGAGTTTTTCTGTTTTTTTTTCTCAGGTCGCCTGCGCTGTGATCGAAAATGGATTTACATCGCAGGACATTTTTTTTACTTTCTTTTTTTAATAAAAGACTCATCCCAAACTGTCTTCTGTCATTTTTACTTTTTTGACACTTTTTTTGGTGAATGTGTAGGGGTATAATGTACCTGAAAACCCATTCACATGGGGGGCGGGATCTGGGGGTCCCCTTGTTAAAGAGGGCTTCCAAATTCCGCCCGCAGACCACCATCGGGCAGGGGTTGTGGGGAAGAGGCCCTTGTCCACATCAACATTGGGACAAGGTGTTTTGGGGGGGACCCCAAAGCATCCCCCCATGTTGAGGGCATGTGGCCTGGTACAGTTCAGGAGGGGGGGACGCTCTCTCACTGCCCCCTTTTCCTGTGGCCTGCCAGGTTGCGTGCTTGGATAAGGGCCTGGTATGGATTTTGGGGGAGACCCCTACACCATTTTTTTTTATTTTGGCGCAGGGTTCCCCTTAATATCCATACCAGACCTGAAGGGCCTGGTATGGATTTTGGGGGGACCCCCACGCAATTTTTTTTTACATTTTGGTGCGGGGTTTCTCCTTAATATTCATACCAGACCCAAACTGGTAATGGACTGGGGGGACCCATGCTGTTTTTTTTTAATGATTTTTATCTATATTGCCTGCATCCGACAATACATTACAGCCATGAGCAGTTTCAAATTATATTTTTTCCTTTAGAAATGTCATTTTGCTGGGGTACAGTTCTAAACCTGGGAAAGATGCGCTACTTTACAGGCAGACTAAGAAGACCCCCCAGGCACCATATTTAAAGGAATATTTCATTTTTATTGTTTCACTTTGAGCATTAATAAAATCACTGCTCCTGTAAAAATGGCAGTTTTTAAAACTTTTTTTGCATTGATACATGTCCCCTGGGTCCCCAAACACTTTTATGGCAATAACTTGCATATAAGCCTTTAAAATGAGCACTTTTGATTTTTCGTGTTTGTGTTCCAAAGACTTTAATGGTGTTCGCGTGTTGGCACAAATTTTTTACCTGTTAGCAAGTTCTGGTGCAAACCAAACTGGGGGGTGTTCGGCTCCTCCATAGTACTGAGGTACCATGTGGTTTAGTGGCTGCAAACGCACTGCATTTGTTAGATGCACTTGAGGTACCAATTACAATTAATGGTGCCAATGTGCATCTAACAAGGGTAGCGCATTCCCGTTCAATGCAGAAAACATGCCTTCTCCACACTGCATTCTGTTGTGAACAGGCCCTAATATAGGTATGGCCAAGGCTTTTTTGGTTGTTCTTCTATTTTGGGTTACAGGAGTACACTTACTTTAATACACCTGTGACCCAGAGTCAGCTTTTAGCAGGTTATTATCCACTATCAACTGAGATATCAGAGCCATTCTAGGCTTTGGAAGGATCCTGACAATATTGTTGGGATCCACCCAGCTGCCTGACTGACAGGTGGCTCTGTGCCTGGCTGAGAACCAGCTATGCCCTCCCTTTTCTCAGCTTGGTGCTCCAATGAGCACTGCAGGAGCAGAGCAGTGACTGATAGTCAGTGCTCTTCACTCTGAGCAGACTATGAGCTGAGTAACCAGTGGTCACATGTTCACTCAGTTCTCAGTCTTAGACCAGACATGGGACAACTGTGCAGCATTACACTGATGCTAAAGCATAAAAGTGAGTATGGATGTTTATTTTTTTCATAGACCCATACGTCTCCTTTAAAGAAAACTAGGTATATATTTATGCCAATCGAATGTTTTTTACACACAAAAACTCCTAAGGGATTATGCAGAGACTGGCTCTAGAAGATTATCTGACACTGATGCTGGACCATTTATTTCAACAACTATGTTCCCATGAGATTATATGATCACTTACCCAATATTAGACATGTCATTTACCTGTAAAAGCCTAACTTCTGCAGACATCCAAATACCCAGAGATGGCGTTTGAGCACCGCCATGTTGAATGTGATGTCAGCAGCCCTTTCAGACTCTGAGCTGTCACTCAAATGACACTCTATAGCATTCTTTTACTCTTCACCTGGCAGCTATATAAAAGGTTACGTAGAGAGGGGAAGGAGAGATTGGCCAGCACAGAAGGTAAGTAGGCACTTCACAGAATGGTCTGCAATTCCAAGGTCAAAATCTTTTAACAACTGCAGCCCTGGGGGATTTGGCAGCGCAATGACCGGTGGACTTTTTACAATTTGGCACTGCGCTGCTTTAACTGGTAATTGTGCGGTCATGCAATGTTGTACCCAAACGAAATTTGCATCCTTTTTTTCCCACAAATAGAGCTTTCTTTTGATGGTATTTGATTGCCTCTGCAATTTTTATTTATTGCGATATAAATGGAAAAAGACAGAAAATTTTGAAAAAAATTATATTTTCTACTTTTTGTTATAAAAAAATCCAATAAACTCAATTTTAGTCATAAATTTAGGCCAAAATGTATTCAGCCACATGTCTTTGGTAAAAAAAAATGTCAATAAGCATATATTTATTGGTTTGCGCAAAAGTTATAGCGTCTACAAACTAGGGTACATTTTCTCGAATTTACCTAGCTTTTAGTTTATGACTTTATCTCATTTCTTGAGGTGCTAAAATGGCAGGGCAGTACACCCCACCCAAATGACCCCATTTTGGAAAGTAGAGGGGCTAAGAGGCATGGTGAGCCCATTGAATATTTTATTTTTTTTGTCACCAGTGATTAAAAAATGACAAAAAAATTTGCACAAAGTTGTCACTAAATGATATTTTGCTCACATTTGCCATGGTTATATGTGGAATTACACCCCAAAATACATTCTGCTGCTTCTCCTGAGTATGGGGATAGCACATGTGTGGAACTTTTTGGCAGTCTAACCACGTACAGGACCCTGAAAACCAATCATAGCCTTCAGGCTTTCTAAGGGCCCCCCCCCAACACCATTTTGGAAAGTAGACACCCCAAGCTATCTGCTGAGAGACATGTTGAGTATTTTGCAGATCTCACTTTTTGTCACAAAGTTTTGAAATTTGAAAAAAGAAAAAAAAATACATTTTTCTTTTCTTTGTTCATTTTCAAAAATAAATCAGATCTGAAAAATACTCACCATGCCTCTTAGCAAATAGCTTGGGGTGTCTACTTTCCAAAATGTGGTCATTTGGGGGGGGGGGGGTCTGCTATCTGGACATTTCAGGGCCTCCGTAACTGTGATAGGTAGTGAGAAGTAAAATCACAATTTTACGCCTTTAGAAAGCCTGAAGGCGGTGCTTGGTTTTTGGGGTCCTGTACATGGCTAGGCTCCTAAAAAGTCTCACACATGAGGTATTCCTGTACACAGGAGAAGCAGCAGAATGTATTTTGAGGTGTAATTCCACATATAACCATGCCAGGTTTGAACAATATATCATTTAGTGACAACTTTGTGTTAAAATTTTTTTTTTTTAAGTTTCCCGCAACTTGTGGCAAAATAAAAAATATTCCATGTACTCAACATGCCTCTCATCAAATAGCTTGGGGTGTCTACTTTCCAAAATTGGGTGTCTACTTTCCAAAATTGCCCAAGTGTTTGATGAAATAAAA
This sequence comes from Lithobates clamitans, assembly GCA_037952925.1. NCBI lineage: Eukaryota > Metazoa > Chordata > Amphibia > Anura > Ranidae > Lithobates > Lithobates clamitans. The sequence continues at coordinate 5,434,357 of JBBGZY010000943.1, forward strand.
AAGATGATCTTATGCCGAGCACATGGATACCAAACACGACATGCTTTAAAATTGCACACAAACGTGCAGTGGCGACAAACTACATACATTTTTAAAAGCCTTTAAAAGCTTTTACAGGTTACCATTTTAGATTTTTAGAGGAGGTCTACTGCTAAAATTACTGCCATCGATCTGACCTTCGCGGTGATACCTCACATGCATGGTGCAATTGCTGTTTACATATGACACCAGACCGATGCTTGCGTTTGCCTTTGCACATGAGCACGGGGGAGCTTTTTTTTTTATTTTTTTTTTTTATTTTGCTTTTTTATTATATTTTGAAACTGTTACTTTCATTTTTTTATCATTTTTATTGTTATCTATTAATATCCCCTATGATAGCAATAGGTAGTGACAGGTACTCTTTTTTGAAAAAATTGGGGTCTATTAGACCCTAGATCTGAACGAAAAAAAGAGATTGATCGGTGGGTATGCCCACCATTAGAATACCGCCCTTCATCCACCCACTTATAATGATGGGCATACATGCATTATTTTTTTTTAATTGTGGTGGTGAAATCACCTCCTACAGCGCTGGAGTCTCGGCTTTACATATCGTGGGAGCAAACGCTGTTGCTGTCAAGATAAATAAACCCGTGCTGCAGCTGAATGGTGTATCTGCTAAACAAAAGATGGTTAACAATAAAACAAAGTAACATTACAGTATAACAGTAATGCCCCGTACACACGGTCGGATTTTCCGAAGGAAAATGTGTGATAGGACCTTGTTGTCGGAAATTCCGACCGTGTGTAGGCTCTATCACACATTTTCCATCGGATTTTCCGACACACAAAGTTTGAGAGCAGGATATAAAATTTTCCGACAACAAAATCCATTGTCGGAAACCGATCGTGTGTAAATAAATCCGACGGACAAAGTGCCACGCATGCTCAGAATAAATAAAGAGATGAAAGCTATTGGCCACTGCCCCGTTTATAGTCCTGACGTACGTGTTTTATGTCACCGCGTTCAGAACGATCGGATTTTCCGACAACTTTGTGTGACCGTGTGTATGCAAGACAAGTTTAAGCCAACATCCGTCGGAAAAAATCCTAGGATTTTGTTGAATGTCCGAACAAAGTCCAACCGTGTGTACGGGGCATAAGACTTACCATACCTGCAAAATGAGAACGATAGATATAGAACAATAGTGAGCGAACAGTAGAGCGGACAGTAGAGAGTGAACATAAGAGAGAGAACAATAGAGAGAAAGAAGAAAAATACAACAACTATTTTTGGATTTTTTATTGTATATTTTTTTGTGTTCTTGTGTATTTTTCTTTTTTCACTATTTTCACTTTTATAAAAACTGTAAAAAAACTGTAAACTGAACGTTGCAAATTAGGGTCTCTCAAAATGTGATGGCCATCACATCTTTCGAGACCCTGTGTATGTGTGCCTAGGACTGTGTGGTGCTTTACCCTACGCTAATACCCCACTAGTGTGTGGTAGCGTTGGAAACAGTCACCGATGCAGAGACCAGGTTGGTCAGGACAGGAGGAACAATAAAAGCGGGTGTCATGCCTAAATCCGTGTTTTCTGCAGACATGACATCTTCTTTGGGGTTTTCTTTGGGTAGAGGTACCAGGGAGGACATAAGGAAAATGCCTGTCATATAGCTGGCTCACTTCATTTGCGTTGGGAAGCACCGTCTGGAAACAGAAGGGCTGTGACGATCTCTTCCTGGAATTTAAGGAAGGATCCTGTCCATCTTGAAGCTTTGTATAGCACAAAAGAGTTCAGCAGAGCCAATTGAAATAAATATACAGACACTTTTTTGTACCAGCGTCTGGCCATACGGGCAATTAGGTACGACACCGACAACTGGTCGTTGAGGTCCACCCCTCCCATGTTAAGGTTGTATTCGTGGACACAGAGGGGTTTCTCCACAACACCAGTTGCCGTAGGAATTTGGACTGCCGTATCTGCATGAAGCAAGGACAGAACGAAAACATTCTGTGAATGCCTCCAATTCAGTGCTAACAAATTATTACACCTCAAGCAGGCTCTCTCCTCCCGTCTAAGTCGGGATTCTACAAGCCGTTGGAGGGAGATTAAATTGCACGGTGCCACATGCGTCAATTCCACAATCAAAAAGGTTACTAAAAAGTGTCACGCTCGTGTAATAATTGTCCACGTACAAGTGGTACCCCTTTCCGAATAAGAGTGACACCAAGTCCCACATTATCTTACCAGCACTCCCTATGTAGTCTGGGCAGTTCTCCAGAACTACGTGACCATATCTTCCCTCGGAAACCATAAAACTATATGTATAGCCTGTTGCCCTGTCACAGAGCTTATACATCTTGACCCCGTATCTAGCACGCTTGCTGGGAAGATACTGTTTGATAGACAAGCGGCCAAAAAACGTAATCAGGGACTCATCAACATAGACAACTTGATCGGGAGTAAACAAGGCTGCAAGGTCTGTTGGTTAAAGTGGTTTACGAGGGGCCGAATTTTGTAGAGCCAATCAAATCCAGGATCACCCCAAGAACAACAGAGTTCATTGTCGCTGAAGTGCATGAACCGCAAGATCTGCTCGTATCGTGTCCTGGTCATGGAGGCACAGAACAGGGGCGTATGGTGAATTGGGTCAGTGGACAAATATGACCACAACTCACTCTTTTTAGTTATAGTTATGCCCATGAGGAGGGATAGGCCCAGAAAAGTCTTAAATTCAGAAACCGTAATTGGTTTCCAATCTCTGGCAAGGGTCAGCTGGGGATTAGCGGCGATGAATTGACCAGCATACAAATTGCTTTGGTCCACAATAGATCTATAGAGATCTTCGGTGAAAAACAGCGAATAAAAATCAAGTGGCGTAAAATCAACTGTTTCCACCTGAATTTCGGGTTGGCCAGTGAATGGGGGAAGTACGGGTGCTGTAGAAGTGATGGGTTCCCAATTAGGATTGGCGAATGCAGCAGGAAGGGCACTATGGGCTCGATGAGCCTGTGTTGTCTTCTTCTTGGTGGCAGCAGGACACTACTTGTGCTTGCCACCTCGCCAGCGTGAACTGCACTTATTGGACTCGCCACATCACCAAGTGTTACTGCAGTGCTGGATGTACGACCAGTATGTACTAGGCCGCTGTTGCTTGCCAGTTCACCAGAAGGATGAGCGGCGATAGTACTGGCTCTCTGCTCCATACGAGGGACCTGCCGTCCTTGCACCTCAGCGACAGCAGAAGAAGATCGGGATCTGGTACGCCTGACCTTGGCAGGGACCACAACTCCGTCATCAGAGCTATCTGTCAGGGTGCCGCTGCTGTCTACAGGTTCGTATTCTGAGCATGAATCTGACAGACGAGTGACTTCCTCTTCATTATCTGTCATGCTCAGAAACATGTAGGCCTCTTCACTACTGTACCTTCGATTTGGTCTCTAAATTTACTGGTACAGTAGTGAGACTCACAAGAAATAAAGCACCTGACTGTCAGCGACTAATTTAAATGCTACCAAAAAAACTGTTAGAGTTCGCAGGGATCAGGCCTGACTCTGTGAACACTGCAGTTATGTGTTTTGTGTTTTTGTAAGTAACAGTGATCGATTGATACTGCACTTGGGTGCGCTGGGCTGGGCGGAGGGGCTAAAAGCAGGTTCTAGCGGGTATCTGGGCTGATCCCGCTAAACTGCGTTTTTGGGAACCCTCAACTGCTGGGGATGCTAGTATAGATTTGATCAGATATCGATCAGTTCAGACACTATACTACTAAAGGGAGGTGTATGGTGCGTGGGTGGGTGTTAGCTCTACTGGCACTGATCTGACGCTGCCTGGGGGGACAAAGACCCTATCTGACGCTAAAACCTAACTTTGATCATGGCCGGGTGATCAGGGGGTTAAACCTTTATTGGGTAAAATACGGCGGGTGCCCTGACGTTATAAAAAATAAACTAGCTAAAATGCGTCACCATGACACTTATACAGTGATCACTGGTGACAGGGGGTGATCAAGGGGTTAAACCTTTATTATTGGGGTTAGGGGGGATCCCTAGACCTATCTGGGACTAAGACTAATTGCCCTAATGCTGATTTTTGTCACTAATGACACCAGTACAGCGATCAAGAAAAATCTGCTGGGTGACACAGTGAGAGGTGGTGAAGGGGTTAACTGGGGGGGTGATCTGGGGGTGATCGGTGGGTGAATCGTGTGCCTATGTGACCTGGTTTCAGTGTAGTGTTGGTGCAACTCACTGTTAGATGTTATCTCTCCTCGGTCTGGAACGGAAAAGACTAACACGAGGGGAGATAACATCACTTCCCCTGTCAGTGTTTACAGTTACACGAAAGGGGAAGGATCTCATTCGCCAGGACCGATCACCAGGTCGGGGCAAGATTTTATTGGCCTGGGCCTGGAGATTGATCGGTTCCTGATCGAATCCGATCGGTGCGGCCGGCGAGGGGGCCTGTGCGGCGTATAGCTATGATGCTTTGCGCAGCCGGACCAACCTGCAGCAGTATAACTGCGGAGGCTGGTCCGGAACCGGTTAAAATTGCTACAGCTGAAATATTTGTCTCCCCTTTCCTCCAGGATAACTGAGAGTGCCATGCATATTCTTGCTATTATTACATTATTAGAAATTAGTAACTCCCAGAAGAGGATAGGGCTTTGCCATGCAAATAGGGAGGGGTTGTGCTGCAGAGAAGAATCTTGTTGGAGTAGTCACATTTTCTAGCAAGTTTAGAGGCACATTGCTAGACATTAGCATTTACTATTTAATTACTCAAAAAGGTACCAAATTTACTAATAAAAGAAAATGCTGTAAAATATACACTTTATTGACAAAGATTAAAAATTACTATACATCAAGAGTATGTAACAACCAATGCATCATTAGTTCTATCCATTAAGGTGTCATTCAGATGGCAACAAGAGAACCTCAAGGCGTTTCAACTCATAAAGAGTCTTCATCAGGAGTAAAAATGATATATTCTAGAATATAATATATTCTAGAATGTAATTGTATGTAAGTATCCATTCTACACCAAGTTAATAGTTATATAAAAAAAAAACACAAAACATATTCAAACAATCGTACAAGCATTTCCTCCTGGCCACAGTGTTTTGGCAGAAAAAACATCTGATACTTGTAAAAATGTGTAATTTATTCTGGCCATTGAAATTATTTAACGCTCAAATGCTAAACGCGTCTAGTGCTAACATGCGTTTATATGCGTTTACAACTAGTTGAAAAGTATAAAGCAGCAATAAAAGAAAAAGACAGGAACATACTTCATTTAATGACTGAAGTCATTTTTGTGAGAATATGGAAGAGAATAATTTTGTACATTTGCATTATTCATGTGAGGGAAAATGATATTCTTCCTTATATTCAAGTGTAAAAATGAAACTGAAGTTGACTTTTGGACTGGGAAGAAAAATTATGTGTCAAATCATTGAATAATACAGATTCTTAAAACCCCTTTCACACTGGGGCAGTTTTCAGGCGCTTTATAGCTGGAAATAGCCTCTGCTAAGAGCCTGAAAACCGCCTCCCATTCATTCCAGTGTGACTTTTCACACTTGGGCGGTGCACCTGCGGGATGTTCTGAAATGTCCTAAAAAGCAGAATCTTTGGGGCGGGTTGGGAGTGCCGTATTTAGTGCTCCCAAAACACCCTGCCCATTGGAATGAATGAGTAGCGCTTTTAAAGTGCCTGAAAAAGCGCATTAAAAACGCTGCATAACAAGAGTTTTGAACCCTTTTTTGGGGTTAAAAGCACCCCACTATCATCCAAAAAGCGACACAAAAGCATCATTTAAACAGTGCTAAATCCCTTTAGGTACTAACGGTCAGTGCTTTCAGTGTGAGAACAGTCTAAATCTCAGCTCATGTATACACTTTGTGACTAAGTCAAATGTTCCTGGCTTATACTTAAGTTCAGTGAAAGCCATTGTTAATTTTATGGTAACATACAAATAAAATACATATATTCTGTATGTGTACACACAATGCTTCCATTGGTATTTGGCAACATTGGTTTCATTGTCTGGATACATAATGCATGCACAATGTCAGACTGTAAGCTAAGAAATTCGCTTTCAGAATGGACAATAGCCACTTTTTTACTTCTATCCTATGATTCATCTTTATAATGATTGAACAATCTTGCTTCTAACTTAAACTGAAACTACAGCCACTCAATCTGGTACAGCTCTGTACAGAAATCAATCAGTTGAAGTTAGAAGCTGATTGACTACAATGCACAGCTGCACCAGATTTTGCACTCTCTAATTTTAGTAAATTAACCCTGATGAGTCTTCATAATCATTTTTGTTCTTTCAGCTGATGGAGGGGCATTCCCGGCTAAGCACAGCCTCCTGCCTGCATGCCTGAGATAAGGGCAGGATTCCAGGAAGTAAATGCTACATCAATCATTGGCCCTTACTTAAGAGAAATGCTGGGGGTGTTTTTCCAAGTGATTCCTCAACAAAATAAAGCATGGAGACATCAGTGTTGCCAACCTACCAGAATAAAATTCACTGACACAACACCCACATTTTACTGGCAAAACCACATTTTTACTGGCATTTCCAAAACGTACAAAAATTTAATTTTTTGATGCAAATTGTAGTATTTATGCTACAACATACAACAAACAACAACCAATGTAATATAGAGGAGACTTCAAAATAAAATATTCTTTTATTTTTGAATTAGTAAGAGCGTTAGAGGTAGAGCGGGTTTATATAACCCATATTTTTGTCACCTGCAGTGGGTATAGAAAAGAATCACCACCCCTTAAAAAAAAAAAAAAAGCCTGAAATGAAGACCGATGCAGTTTTAGCCAGCTGCATTTACTCAGTACAACTTAACATCCGAGTGAAAAATGAAAAAAAAAAAAATCCACTTACATCAGCATCCAGTCCATCCTTGCATCAAAGTACTCACATCATTGTCCCTGTATGCGCCTCCTTACATTAGAGTCACCACCCATCCCTTACATTAAAGTTTCCTCTTACATCAAGAAAACCCCAGTAACATCCCCTTACATTGGTTGTCAGTGGGAAAACCCCAGTAATATCCCTACATTGGCTGTCAGTGGGAAAACCTCAGTAACATCCCCTTACATTGGCTGTCAGTGGGAAAACCCCAGTAACATCATCCCCTTACATTGACTGTCAGTGGGAAAACCCCAGTAACATCCCTACATTGGCTGTCAGTGGAAAAACCTCAGTAACATCCCTACTTTGGCTGTCAGTGGCAAAACCTTGGTAACATCCCCTTACATTGGTTGTCTGTGGGTAAACCCCAGTAACATCATCCCCTTACATTGACTGTCAGTGGGAAAACCCCAGTAACATCCCCTTACATTGGTTGTCAGTGGGAAAACCCCAGTAAAATCCCTACATTGGCTGTCAGTGGGAAAACCCCAGTAACATCCCTACATTGGCTGTCAGTGGGAAAACCCCAGTAACATCCCCTTACATTGGCTGTCAGTGGGAAAACCCCAGTAACATCCCTACATTGGCTGTCAGTAGGAAAACCCCAGTAACATCCCTACATTGGCTGTCAGTGGCAAAACCTCAGTAACATCCCCTTACATTGGCTGTCTGTGGGTAAACCCCAGTAACATCCCTACATTGGCTGTCAGTGGGAAAACCCCAGTAACATCATCCCCTTACATTGACTGTCAGTGGGAAAACCCCAGTAACATCTCTACATTGGCTGTCAGTGGGAAAACCTCAGTAACATCCCCTTACATTGGCTGTCAGTGGGAAAACCCCAGTAACATCATTCCCTTACATTGACTGTCAGTGGGAAAACCCCAGTAACATCCCTACATTGGCTGTCAGTGGGAAAACCTCAGAAACATCCCCTTACATTGGCTGTCTGTGGGTAAACCCCAGTAACATCATCCCCTTACATTGACTGTCAGTGGGAAAACCCCTGTAACATCCCCTTACATTGGTTGTCAGTGGGAAAACCCCAGTAACGCCCCTACATTGGCTGTCAGTGGGAAAATGCCAGTAACATCCCTACATTGGCTGTCAGTGGGAAAACCCCAGTAACATCCCCTTACATTGGCTGTCAGTGGGAAAACCCCAGTAACATCCCCTTACATTGGCTGTCAGTGGGAAAACCCCAGTAACATCCCCTTACATTGGCTGTCAGTGGGAAAACCCCAGTAACATCCCTACATTGACTGTCAGTGAGAAAACCCCAGTAACATCCCCTTACATTGGCTGTCAGTGGGAAAACCCCAGTAACATCACTACATTGGCTGTCAGTGGGAAAACCCCAGTAACATCCCCTTACATTGGCTGTCAGTGGGAAAACCCAAGTAACATCCCTACATTGGCTGTCAGTGGGAAAACCCCAGTAACATCCCCTTACATTGGCTGTCATTGGTAAAACCCCAGTAACATCCCCTTACATTGGCTGTCAGTGGGAAAACCCCAGTAACATCCCTACATTGGCTGTCAGTGGGAAAACCCCAGTAACATCCTCTTACATTGCCTGTCAGTGGGAAAATCCCAGCAACATCCCTACATTGGCTGTCAGTGGGAAAACCCCAGTAACATCCCCTTACATTGGCTGTCAGTGGGAAAATCCCAGTAACATCCCCTTACATTGGCTGTCAGTGGGAAAACCCCAGTAACATCCCCTTACATTGGCTGTCAGTGGGAAAACCCCAGTAACATCCCCTTACATTGGCTGTCATTGGTAAAACCCCAGTAACATCCCCTTACATTGGCTGTCAGTGGGAAAACCCCCGTAACATCCCTACATTGGCTGTCAGTGAGAAAACCCCAGTTACATCCCCTTACATTGGCTGTCAGTGAGAAAACCCCAGTTACATCCCCTTACATTGGCTGTCAGTGGGAAAACCCAAATAACATCCCTACATTGGCTGTCAGTGGGAAAACCCCAGTAACATCCCTACATTGGCTGTCAGTGGGAAAACCCCAGTAACATCCCTACATTGGCTGTCAGTGGGAAAACCCCAGTAACATCCCCTTACATTGGCTGTCAGTGGGAAAATCCCAGTAACATCCCCTTACATTGGCTGTCAGTGGGAAAACCCCAGTATTATCCCCTTACATTGGCTGTCAGTGGGAAAACCCCAGTAACAACCCCTTACATTGCCTGTCAGTGGGAAAACCCCAGTAACATCCCCTTACATTGGCTGTCAGTGGGAAAACCCCAGTAACATCCCCTTACATTGCCTGTCAGTGGGAAAACCCCAGTAACATCCCCTTACATTGGCTGTCAGTGGGAAAACCCCAGTAACATCCCCTTACATTGACTGTCACTGGGAAAACCCCAGTAACATCCCCTTACATTGGCTGTCAGTGGGAAAACCCCAGTAACATCCCTACATTGGCTGTCAGTGGGAAAACCCCAGTAACATCCTCTTACATTGCCTGTCAGTGGGAAAATCCCAGCAACATCCCTACATTGGCTGTCAGTGGGAAAACCCCAGTAACATCCCCTTACATTGGCTGTCAGTGGGAAAATCCCAGTAACATCCCCTTACATTGGCTGTCAGTGGAAAAACCCCAGTAACATCCCCTTACATTGGCTGTCAGTGGGAAAACCCCAGTAACATCCCCTTACATTGGCTGTCATTGGTAAAACCCCAGTAACATCCCCTTACATTGGCTGTCAGTGGGAAAACCCCCGTAACATCCCTACATTGGCTGTCAGTGAGAAAACCCCAGTTACATCCCCTTACATTGGCTGTCAGTGAGAAAACCCCAGTTATATCCCCTTACATTGGCTGTCAGTGGGAAAACCCAAATAACATCCCTACATTGGCTGTCAGTGGGAAAACCCCAGTAACATCCCTACATTGGCTGTCAGTGGGAAAACCCCAGTAACATCCCTACATTGGCTGTCAGTGGGAAAACCCCAGTAACATCCCTTTACATTGGCTGTCAGTGGGAAAACCCCAGTAACATCCCTACATTGGCTGTCAGTGGGAAAACCCCAGTACCATCCCCCATACACTGGTTGAACTTGTCAATGGGGAGCCCCAATAACATCCTTACATTGGTTGTCAGTGGGGAGCCCCTCTTAGAACATGTCAGCCAAAAACACCAACATGCCACCAAAAAACTCAAACAGAAGCACTGAGTTGGAAAAGAAAACAACCCTTTGTCAGCATTTTGTTAAAACACCTTTTTTGATTTAATTCCAGCCTTTGGCCTGTTAGTATATGTCTCTACTAACATTGCACATTTTAGACTCCGACAAGGGTATGTGTGATAGTTTCCAACTCACCGATTCAGTTTTTGCTTTATTTTCGGACATGTTGGTGTTATATCCTTCACATGGATGCTATGAGTAAATACAGCTGGAAAAATGAAAACTGACTGTCTTCATTTCAGACTAAGCAACAAAATCTGAATTTAAAGAGAGTTTATTCTTTTCAATACACCATATATGGTCACACAAAATCTTGAACATTCACCTCTATTCATATTCTGGTATCAAGTTCTCTTTTGGTGATAGAAGTAAATAGGACAAAAATAGAGAATAACTCCCCCTAACTGTCACAGACAGCAATAAAAACAAACTGTCTTTTCAACATAACTGGCAAAATAGAAATGCATTTTTACCAAAGTGAGAAAGAATTTACTTCAACCTTGCAGCAGTGGACATGGGAACAGGCGTCCCCATGTGAAGGTTTGGCTTCACCTCCAGTTCCACTGACAACTGCTATTTAGTAAATTCGTAATTTTGTCCCTTTGACAACAATACAAGTGTAAACTTTCCTAACAGTGACGAACAGCTTCCAAAAACTGAAGCAAAATTACTTTTTTGGGTAAAGACACATTTAGCAGCTTTTGTGGAGACAGTTACCCCCATCATTTTCACAAAAGTAATCTATGTGAGAAAATAATTTAAATGTAACAGAACAGAATATTCCTGCCTAAAATGTGTTGTACAATTACATCAGAAAGGAATCAAATTTTTCTGTAGTCATTCCTCTTTCTCCACCACCACCACCAGATCATCTTTGTCCTTACCAGCAGCAGAAGACACACAAAGTTTCTTATGTTTACGTTTTGATAAAGTTTCAACCTTGTGGTCATACTTTGTGACGTCAACCTTTTCAATCATGTGCTGAGTAATCTTTCCTGGGCCACACTTTACTGACAGCAGTCCTTCCAACATTAGAGTGGAAAGTTTATTCCTATCATCAGTTTTTAATTAACTTTACAGAAGAGAACACACGTTCTACCTCAGCTGTCCCATGGGGAAGGGAAAGCATATTTTTTGCAAATTTAACCAGATGTGGGAATTTAGGTACTTTCAGATTGTCCGGATCGATACTGCAGCTTTGTCCTACCATGTGCCAAAAAGAATCATAAGTGTGAGTCTCAGGATCACTAAAATCTGTCACTTCATATTCTATAAATTCAGTATGCAGTGCGTCAAATTCAGATGGGGGAACAATTTGAGGAAAATGCTTGGCAAGTTCTAAAATGTCCCCAGAATTTGCAGTAGACCTGCTTAAAGGTTTTAGTAAAGCCAACAGCCAATAGGCATTCGTTTTTTAATTTTTAAAATGTCAATACTTGCACCATGAACTGGTGAACAGCTGACAAATCATCTACTGTAGACAAATTTTCTTTTGTTTGGTATCCAATAAAAATGGCATCTGTTGATTTGAAGTTTGCACTATTAGTGTGGTCAAATCGAATCAGTGCATCATTGTGAATGGAAACCAACAGGTCTGGCCTGATAAAGTAGCCCATGAGACTTTTCAGCAGTTGGCAATACTTGAAGAACAAGTCAGGTAACATAGGTGAATTGCTCTGGAAAATTTTATTGAACTGTGCAAAATTTGGCAAAACTGCTTGAAGAAACAAAAAGTAGCACTTAGTGATAGGATCCTGTAGCTTAATGCTTATTCTGTCAACAGTTACCAAGCGATCTGAATCATCACTTGACTGAAAATAACTTAAGAGGGCATCATATTGATTCAGAATGCGGTTGACACAATCAAGCATTGAAAGCCATCTAGTAGAACAAAGTTGTAGAATCTTTAGACAATCTGCATCTACAAATTCCTGAAATTCATGATACAACTGTAAACGTTTACAACTATGTGCAAAGTGGCTATGTATGTCTCTGCAAAGTTGCTCAATAGTTTTTGGTATGGCTTTACAGGCATCTGCAGCACACAAGGCAGCAACATGGCAGATACAATGAATGTGAAAAATATAAGGCTGCTCTACTTTGAAGCGGGACAGTACAGAGTTTCTAGGACCAACCATTAAACTTGCACCATCTGTACCAAGAGCCATTACATTTCTTAGGGGTATCCCATCTTCCAGAAAAGATTGTTTAATCTTCTCAAAAATAGCATCAGTAGTTGCTTCAGTGAGATCAAGGAGGCGGTAGAACTGGTATTTGGTTCTACCAGCTTCTTCATCAAAATAAATGACAACCATAGCTAATTTTTTGCTTGTTGATATGTCAGTAGTTTCATCAATCAGTAAGGAAAAGTGACAATATGTAAGCCTTTTGCACAACTCCTCTTTGAGACACTTGCCAATGACATTCTTACCCAACATGGAACCTTTAGTTCGCTTACAATTGATGGATTTTGCAATATTGGAGTCTGGAAACCAGTCAGTGACATTATGGTTAAGATTATCTAATAGGCTTAATGCTAAATTTTTTTGTGCAATAAAATTTACCATTTGTAGCTCACTTTCGAAAGTCCCTTTCTTATGAGCCAACACTACTGGATCTGGTAGTGTTTGCTTAACAAAACTAACAATGCCAGTACTGGCTTGCCTAGCTGCAGCAATAGCCTTGTGTTTTGAACTTGTGCAATGACTGCGTACATCACGAACACCACCATATCCAATGCTGAAGACTTTTTTGCACCACGCACACTTTGCATTATGTTTTGATCCAGCATCTGCTCTTAACCAGAATTTGAACTCAGCGTCTGTCAGCCAAGCAGCAACAAAAGAACAAAGCCTAACTTTGTGAGTTTTTTTTTGCACAAGGTTGTGTTGCCTCTTCCATCATGTCTAAAGCGGAAATGCAGAGTACAGACAGTGCAACCGACGGCAAACTCAAGCCCTGAAATGTGTTGTATTACAAGGTCACAGATGGTGCAAACTTTCTTTGAACAAATCTTAAAAGAATGTGCCATGAACTAATAGAAAACTGCCTTGTATGCTGCAGATGCCTGCCTGAGAAAAACCCAATAGCTATGAAAACTGATCACAGGAACTTAACTGAAAGTTTAACACTCAGTGGCATCACATGTGAAGTTCTACAGGTGGATGTCTACAAAAAAACAAAAACAAAAGAAATAATGTAGTCTATCTTGCCCATTTTCCTTAAAATGTGTGTGGTGCTAGTATAATACAAAAACATTTACAGTTTAGTAGCTCATTTTGTCTAATCTGGTGGTGGTGGTGGTGTTAGCTGTAGAGCCATACAGCTGGCTATCTTCTCAATAAGTTGATTTCTATGGGAGGAAAAAATGTCAAAATCAAAATTGATCTGAGTGTAAAGAAAAAAGCCAAGTCCAGGAAAATCTACCTATATAAAAACAAACAGTGATAAGTGATTAAAAACACCAACCAGAAATTAAGCTGTTTACTTACCGTAATCTGTAGCTGTGGTATTTGCAGGCAGTTCTTTCCACAGGGGAGTAACTTTATAGGAGCAGGCTGGAATGAGGAGGCTGGTCCAAGAAGAAAAGTTTGGTAAAATATACCTATATAAAAAACAGGAGAGAGGAAAGCTAAAATGAGAAAAACAGCTAAGTGATTAAAACTCCCCACACACAAATAAAGTTGTGTATTTACCGTAATCTGTAGCTGTGGTATTTGCAGGCAACCCTTTCCCCCAGGGTAGTAAAACTTGGTCCAAGGCGGCTGGAAGGAGCAGGCTGGTCCAATGCGGCTGGAAGGAGCAGGCTGGTCCAAGGCGGCTGAAAGGAGCAGGCTGGTCTAATGTGGCTGGAAGGAGCAGGCTGGTCCAAGAAGGCTGGAAGGAGCAGGCTGGCCCAAGAAGGCTGGAAGGAACAGGCTGGTCCACGAAGGCTGGAAGGAGGATTCTGGTCCAAGAAGAAAAGTTTGGTAAAATCTAACTATATAAAAAAACAGGAGAGAGGAAAGCTAAAATGAGAAAAACAGCTAAGTGATTAAAACCCCCCCACACAAATAAAGTTGTGTATTTACCGTAATCTGTAGCTGTGGTATTTGCAGGCAACCCTTTCCCCCAGGGCAGTATAACTTGGTCCAAGGCGGCTGGAAGGAGCAGGCTGGTCCAATGCAGCTGGAAGGAGCAGGCTGGTCCAATGCAGCTGGAAGGAGCAGGCTGGTCCAAGGTGGCTGGAAGGAGCAGGCTGGTCCAATGCGGCTGGAAGGAGCAGGCTGGTCCAAGAAGGCTGGAAGGAGCAGGCTGGTCCAAGAAGGCTGGAAGGAGCAGGCTGGTCCAAGAAGAAAAGTTTGGTAAAATCTAACTATATAAAAAAACAGGAGAGAGGAAACCTAAAATGAGAAAAACAGCTAAGTGATTAAAACCCCCCCACACACAAATTAAGTTGTGTATTTACCGTAATCTGTAGCTGTGGTATTTGCAGGCAACCCTTTCCCCAGGGCAGTAAAACTTGGTCCAAGGCGTCTGGAAGGAGCAGGCAGGTCCAAGGTGGCTGGAAGGAGCAGGCTGGTCCAAGGCGGCTGGAAGGAGCAGGCTGGTCCAAGGTGGCTGGAAGGAGCAGGTTGGTCCAAGGCGGCTGGAACTGGAAGGAGCAGGCTGGTCCAAGGTGGCTGGAAGGAGCAGGCTGGTCCAAGGCGGCTGGAAGGAGCAGGCTGGTCCAAGGCAGCTGGAACTGGAAGGAGCAGGCTGGTCCAAGGCGGCTGGAAGGAGCAGGCTGGTCACAGTGGGGAGAAGAGGAAAATCAACATGAAACAGGCTGTTCCCAACCCCGCAGACCACAGAGAGACTGCTTTCCCCCCACACAGACACAGAACGCTTTTGCACAACACACAAACAGATTGTGGTTCTATGCCCCCCGCCCCCAGAGCCCAGAGAGATAGTCCTTCAGAGTGTATACTGTCAGCACCACCAGTCTCTCTGCTCAGCCTCTCTCTGGTAGCTCTAATCAGACCAGTCACAGTGCTCCACCATGGCTGCCCAGCCCAACCCAATTTTTTTAACCCCCCAGTCCAGGGTCCCCCTCCCCAGGCCAGGCCCCAGCCAGCAAAAAAAAATATTAGTACTGCAGCAGCAAACATTATAACATGCATCTTCCAAGTTCCACACACAGTCTACTCACTGAGTGCAGTGCACTCACTGTCTGTGGAGAGGGAGCAAGCATAGACAGCAGGCAGCTGCAGCACTCACAGACACTCACACAGGGTCATGGTCAATACAGTCTGGGCTGGGGAGCTTTGTCTGGGCCTGCCCTAAACCTCTCTGCACTGCAGTACAGTGTGGTGGACTGTCTGTCAGTGCACTGCTGTGTCTGTGAGACAGACTCACGCCGATGCCAGTGACACTGACTGACCTGACGCCACCTGCACCCACCTGTGACCTGACCCTTCCTTCATCAGATCAGACACAAAAAGAACAAACGAACTCGAAGTAAGACACTGTCTGACAGAGAGACAGACTGACTGACACTGACTCACCTGACACCTGCCTCAGGCTCAGCCTCAGTCGAGACTGCAGGCAGCACCACTGGTCTGTCTGGGCCCTGGGGTGAGGTCTGCTCCGTGACTGTCCATGTGCCCTCCTCCCTCCGAGTCCCGATGTCCAACACTTGCTCGGGTGGTGGTGGTGACGTCACTCTCCATCCACCCGGGCTGACTCTCCTCTCTCCCCCGTCTGGTCCCACTGCCACTCAGGTCTCTCCACTCCACGAGGCTCAGTCTGCCCGCTCGGCTCCACCTGTTTATGGGGCTGGCGGCTGTGTTGGTGCGAAAATGCGCTTAGATAATTGGCTCTGGCAGCCTGCGCCGCGGGTGGGGTGGGCTGGGCTGTTGCTGGGCAGAGCAGAGGACTCGAGAAGACTCGTTAGCGCGCGGCGGCTCAAGAAGATCGGATCTTCTCGGGGATTTCCGGAATTGCGCATGTGCAGTTCTGACCCGAGCCGATCGCCACCATTTTTACTGGCACTTTTCCCTTACTACGGGCTTTCACGGACACCGGAAAAATGCCTTGTTTTTACGGGCTGCCCGTAAACCTACGGGCAGTTGGCAACACTGGGATACATGGATGAATGGGTGAGTTTGTTTTAAATATTACAAACGAATCAAATAGCATTTTCAGTTTGTGGTGCTCAGATACCGTTTAATTTAGCTTGGCTTCAGCATGTTATACGTTGTTATATTGGTCCAGCTTGTACTAATGTAGTTATGTAGTTGACATATCTGGCCGATGCCACTGGAAGCTGGAAATTAGGAATGCTTCTGGGCCCTATGCTGAAGGCTGCTGTCCAGACTTTGTTTACACAGGAGGTCTGCCCCTTCGTATGAGTGCCATTTAGAGAATGTTTTGCAACCTCTAAATGAATACAAAGCGTTCTCTGATTGGACTAGATAGAGAGGCGGTGTGGTGACAGCCTGCCTCCTGTATTTACAAGACATCAGGCCAGTCATTCAGGAACCATATAGGAACCATAGATACAGCGGAAGCACTTTTATAGTGATAGGTTCTTATAGATATTTGCAAATTTATGAAAAACTTTCCTATGTTGCAATAGTTTTCTCCACGTAACTGCAAATTGAAAATGCATATAGCAGGGATATACTTTTGATTTCAACATCTTCTTTTTAGAACATAGATATCCTCATTCTTATACAAGGGAACTTTGTCTTTTTTTAGCTTCTGCTGCATTGTTAAATCAAATCTGTATGTATATTTAAGCCCTAAAACAGATTTTCACAGGAAACCAGGCACCTGGAGATGCCTATTTGTACATTAGACGCCATTAGTAACCTTAGCAGCCATTGTAACAGGGTACCCCAGGAGATCTCAAAACAAGATAACTGCATTTTGCATTTTCCTTCTTTTAAAAATGGTAGTAATGAGTAGTTGCCATAGTGAATCCCACTTTGGAACTTTGGAATTTGCATACTGTGGGTATGAGTGGTCCTGGAGTGCCTAGCAGGAACCAATATCACTGGCACCAATGAGCACCTGGAGGTGCATTGTATTTATGTGAATTAGTAAAGATTAGTTTTGGAACTTGCATATAGTGATATGTGTATTTCAGAGCTGTAACTAGAACCTTCAGAGCCCCAGTGCAAGAAACCATGAAGGGTCCCTGACCCGTAGTATGATAGGGTGGGGGGCAGTGTGACAAGGGGACAGTATGATGGGGTAATATGAGAGGTGGGGGGGGCAGTGGGACAGGTGGGGGGGTAGTGTGAGAAGGGTATCTAATGAGCGGACTTTTCGTCTGGACTGGTCCGACGGACAGAGTCTGGCGGACAATTCGACCGTGTGTGGGCTTCATCGGACCTGCAGCAGACTTTTTCGGTCAAAAATCTGACAGACTTTAGATTTGGAACATGTTTCAAATCTTTACATCGGAACTCCGCCGGACCCAGTTCCTATCGAAAAGTCCACTCGTCTGTATGCTAGTCCGACGGACAAAAACCGACACTAGGGCAGCTATTGGCTACTGGCTATGAACTTCCTTATTTTAGTCTGGTCGTACGTCATCACGTACAAATCCATCGGACATTGGTGTGATTGTGTGTAGGCAAGTTCGTTCATTCGTAAAGTCTGTTGGAAGTCCGTCGAAAGTCCGTCGGATAGTCCGTCGGACCAGTCCGGTCGAAAAGTCCACTCGTGTGTATGCGGCATTAGAAGTGTGACCGGAGGGGGGAGTGTGACAAGAGGGGGCAGTATGATGGAGGCAGTGTGACAGAAGGGGGCAGTATGACAGGGGGGCAGTATGACAGGGGGATATTGTGACAAGAGGGGGCGGTGTTACAGAAAAAGGGTACCTAGGAAGTATGACAGGAGGGGGCAGTGTGATAAGAGGGGGCAGTGTAACAAGTGAGCACTGTGAAAGGAGGGGGGCTATGTAACAAGAGGGGGACAGTATGATGGGGTAGTGTGACAGGAGAGGGGTAAATATGACAGAAAGGGCAGTGTGACGAGGGGGTAGAATGATAGTTGGGCAGTGTTACGGGGGACAGTATGACGTGGGCGGTGTGCTAAAAGAGGGGCTGTGTGGCAGGTGGGGTGGGTAGTGTGATACGAGGGGGGCAGTGTAACAGGTAGGGGGGCAGTCTGACAGGTGTGAGAGAAGTGTGACAGGTGGGGGGCGCAGTGTGACAGGTGGGGGACAGTGTCATAAGAGGGGGGCAGGGTAACAGGTGGGGGAATTTGATAAGAGGGGGGCAGTGTGACAGGTGGGGGACAGTGTGATAGGTGGGGCAGTGTGATAGGTTGGCGGGGCAGTTTGACAGGTGGGAGGGCGGTGTGACAGGTGGGGCAGTGTGACAGATGGGGGGCAGTGTGACAGGTGGGAGGCAGTGTGACAGGTGGGGGGCAGTGAGACAGGTGGGGGCAGTGTGAAAGGTGGGGAGGAATTGTGACAGGTGGGGGGGCAATGTCATAAGAGGGGGGGCAGGGTAACAGGTGGGGGAATGTGATGAGAGGGGGCAGTCTAACAGGTAGGGGGTAGTGTGATAGGTGGGGTAGTGTGATAGGTGGGGGTCAGTGTGACAGGTGAGAGGGCAGTGTGACAGGTGGGGGGCAGTGTCATAAGAGGGGGGCAGTGTGACAGGTGATGGGCAGTGTAAAAGGTGAGGGGCAGTGTGACAGGTGGGGGGCAGTGTGACAGGTGGGGGGACAGCGTGACAGGTCGGGGGTGGTGTTACAGGTGGGTGGAAGCGTAACAGGTAGGGGGCAGTGTCCTAATAGGGGGGCAGGGTAACAGGTGGGGGGAATGTGATAAGAGGGGGCAGTCTGACAGGTGGGGGCAGTGTGATAGGTGGGGGCAGTGTGACAGGTGGGAGGGCAGTGTGATAGGTGGGGGCAGTGTCATAAGAGGGAGGAGTGTGACAGGTGGGGGAAAATGTGACGGGTGGGGGCAGTGTCAAAAGAGGGGGCAGGGTAACAGGTGGGGGAATGTTATAAGAGGGGGCAGTCTGACAGGTGGGGGGCAGTGTGATAGGTGGGGCAGTGTGATAGGTGGGGGGGCAGTGTGACAGGTGGGGGGCAGTGTGACAGGTGGGGAGCAGTGTCATAAGAGGGGGCAGTGTGACAGGTGTGGGGGATAGTGTGACAGGTGGGGGAAAGTGTGACAAGTGGGGAAAGTGTGACAGGTGGGGGCAGTGTCATAAGAGGGGGCAGGGTAACAGGTGGGGGGAATGTGATAAGAGGGGGCAGTCTGACAGGTGGGGCAGTGTGATAGGTGGGGGCAGTGTGACAGCTGGGAGGGCAGTGTGACAGGTGGGGGCAGTGTCATAAGAGGGGGGCAGTTTGACAGGTGGGGGGGACGGTGTGACAGGTGGGGGGCAGTGTGACAGGTGGGGGGTGGTGTGACAGGTGGGGGGAAAGTGTGACAGGTGAGCATTGTTATACGACACACAGCATGCTCAGGTGCTGGGCTGCTTACCTTACAGAAGAAGCCTAGATGCAAGAAGCCGCAGCCCTTGTATATACTGCTTCCCTGTGATGTCCATGGGATGTCCCATATAGCTAGAAGTTCACTTCCCAAGTGTCAGTGTATACAGTGGAGGGGGGCGGGAGGGGGCGATCAGAAGCTCTGTGATGTCCGTGGGATGGCCCATTCAGAATACCAGCTAACAGTTCACTTCCCGAGTGTCAGTGTATATCACAGAGCTTCCGATCGCCCCCTCCCGCCCCCCTCCTCTGTATACACTGACACTCGAGACGTGAACTGCTAGCCAGTACTCTGAATGGGACATCCAACGGATCCCACATCACATAACTTCCGATTGCCCCCTCTACTGTATAGTTAGCTGCCAGCCGGAGGTGCAGGGGGAGATGCTGGGTCTTGGGGGCCCCCCTAAAGTGGTGGAATGCCAGGGCCAGGTCGCAAGTGTGACTGCTGCGACTCTGGTAGTTCTGCCACTGGTGTATTTTAAGAATAGCCCTAATTAGTGTTCTGTATGATCACTGAATCTTGCCTAGTATCTGTATGTTTTGTTGCCATAAATATACTTATATTTTCATCCTAATATATCCACTTTGTGTTCTTTTTTTTTTTTTGGCCTCCTCTATTTGTCATCCTTATATGACATCTTTATATATATATCCCATATGATTACATGTCCCTCTAAAAATTATATCAAACTTAAATATTGCAATTTATACAACATGGGTTCCCTGAAAGCCCAGCCTAGGCAGCTGATCTAAGCATGTGATGAATAAAGGCCTAAGCAGAGGTAATCCTCAAAGAGAACTGCAGGTCAAATTAGTTAGAAGATCCAGTGATCTAGATAGTTGACATTATATGAATGTCTTTTTGTTTGTATCACCCTAGCTGTAGGTTCCTTCTTGGTCATTCATGACTTTGTGGTCCGTGCAAGTGGGAGTGTAGCAGAGGTGTGTCCTTTGCATACACGCTTTGTACCAAATGTGTCCCTCTTTATCATCTCAGAAAGTTTAGAGGTGTATTTAGTTCAGACTGTGTGTATTTCTATACTAGTTGAAAAAAACAAAGGCAGCAGAGCCAGTGCTCTCAGACACTGTAGTCCACGTGTGTGCATAAAGCCAAACATAAGCTGTTCAGCTGAGAACTTGTGAACATCTTTCATATAGAAAAACTGTGATGTTTGTAAAATATTGCTGTTTATTTTATCTGCTTATCACTTGTCCTCCCCTTGGTAACAAATAATATCACTTGATCATTTACATAAATAAGCAATAGGGTGTTGTTAAGCAATATTGGTTTTCAACAGCCCCATGTAGAGACTTCTCTGAACTAAACAAAAGAATTGGGAGTAGCCCTAGGTAGCTATTGTATTTATGCATCTACATTATTAATAAATCACTAGGAATATTTTTAAAAATATTGTAGCTGTATCCATAATTGCATTAATCTGATAACAAAAATAAATACATTTCTTTTTATTTCCATGTGTGTAGTAATGGCACGAGTTTAAAGGGAACCTGTAGTTTACCCAGGCAGGGCATATTTATTAATGTAATACAGTGCACAGGTGCAAGCACATGTGTGAATGGAGTCATTTGGTCCCAGTTAAAAAACATTTTGCAGCATTTGTGAGGCCTGTGTGTATATATATATTGATTGTGGTATATAAATTCTTACCAAAAATTTAAGTAAACAGAGGTGCTGGATATGATACCAGCATCACCATCACACAGCCATTGAACTCTGCAGAGTTTTAGTTTAAGATATCTCTTTGGGAGAATATAACACCGTCCAAATCAGGAACCCTAGCAAACCAACTCCCAGCCCTGATCAAGGGAAAATTCTTGGACCCTGGAACACGTTGAGTACCTTTCCTCTACTGGTTGTGACTCCATTGTCAAGAAATACATGTTATATGGACTCTTGAACAGATAATTTGGTGCTTTGTTCCTTCTGTTCACATATGAATTCTTGTGACCACCTGTCATTCCATTCAATCCAAATGTCATTGCTATTTTGTGAATGTAATCCATATATTAAAAACATAGCTATAGTAATCCTTTATCTCTAGCGTCATTAGCTGGAATGTAACCACCATTTCCCTAAACAGAAGCATACTAACAATACCTTAATGCCAAGTCACCTTCAGTCTTCCATCTCCCTGCAACAAAAATGTACAAAGTATTGGTCATGCCCGCTCACTCGCTCCCCATAGACTTGCATAGGCCTGACAGGTGACGGAACTGTACAACTTTATAGGAAATAAGTGTAACAACATGGCTGGTGCTAAGAAGATTTTTGATGCCAGGAGACCCAGGAGATGAAGAACTGAAGAAGGTCCAGCCATAATTTTAAGGACTTGGCTCGAGTGCAATAGGGTGTTTTGTTTTTGTTTTTTTTTGCCAAGGAGCCAAGAGATAAAGGGCAAGTGTATTTTGTCTAATGATTTTAGGTTCATAACTGTCAAATATTTTACTAACTAAATTTTCTTATTCTCATTGCTTTTAGCTCCAGAAACTTAAGAAATCCCTATCCTTCAAGACAAAGAGCATACGGAGTAAAAGTGCAGACAATTTCTTCCAAAGAACTAATAGTGACATGAAATTTCAAGTAGATTTAGAGCTAGAAGATAGCCCAACCAGCAACAGAAGGACCCAAAGCTCAGAAACTCAGTCAGCAAGCCCTACCAAAGTAATACAGCCGCCAGATAACAAGACGCACATTTTCCAGGAACATGTCTTTAAAAAACCCACATTCTGCGATGTATGCAACCACATGATTGTAGGTAAGACTTACAGTATGGTAAAAATTGTATCTTATGTAGATATGCTGTTGACAAACCCTAACTTAAACATGACCTCCAGCAAAACTGCTCAGTTGAAATATATATATTTTATATGTTTTACCTAACAGTTCTGTTTAGTCTTATAATTTGGATACCTCTGTATCCACTAGGTGGTTAGCAAAACACTATGATTACCTTTTGGCTTTTAGGTGGCATGCCCAATATTGAAGGAGTAGAATCACATTAAGGAATTCATATCTCTGCTTTCCCCTCCTGCCTCCTGTATACATGCCGCCAGTGTTAGCCTGACAGCCCCTGTGATACAACAGAGCTAGGATTGGCTTCCACTGCTAGTCTTTCCTGTTCCTGTTTGAGCTGTGCTACACAGCAAATTACAGAAAGATAATATAAATTTATATTTTAGGTATGTATACTACTGTAGCAGTATTTAGGAATACATTTAATAATTTATTGATTAACTCCTAGGAAGAATAAAGGATTGGTTTTAAAATTTCATAAAAGTTTAATAGTGCAGTGCGTAAGGGATGATAATGTACAGCAAATCATAAATCACTTTACTTTAGATATACGTTGAAGATTCCTGCTGACTGGTTAATAGAAGTAACTGAAAAAAAGGAAGGTTCATATCACCAAGGGTGTGGTTGCCATCATCCCAATTATTGTCTACAAACTGGATTCCTCAATTTAGTGAGATTGTGAAGGGCAATTATAACTAAAACATTAAAGAAGTATTGCTATTGTTTAAAAATGCATGTTTTATTATATCACATGTATAATAAAACATACATTTTTTAACAATATTAATACTTTTTTAATGCTTTAGTTATAATTGCCCTTCACAATCCCAATTAACAGAGGAATCCAATTTGAATACAGGTAACTGGACCCCATTTATCATAAGATTGATGTAGACATCCTGTATGGAAAAGGTGTTGCTCATCAAATATTAGCTGTCGTCGTGTAAGTCTAGACTAGGAAACAAAAGTCTGATTTTATGGTGGTAGCACAGGCATACAGATGATCTGAAACTAACAATAACTGCTTCTAGTTAAGGTGTATGCCCAAGATTAATAGTCTCTGTCAGTACACCCAATAATGTACCTTTTGTTGGCACTCAAGGAGCAGGAAATATAGACAAAAGCATTTTCCATGCTCTGTGTCAGTTTTGCACAACATACAATCACTCTTTTTTGTCATTGTTTCTTTAAAACCACTTCAATACCAAGGACGTCATATGACGTCCTTGGCTTTGAGCAGGTATATCTGAATGATGCCTGTAGTTACAAACATCATTCAGATATTGCCGGTTTCAGCCGGCGAATCTCTACACCATAGGAACGATCATAGCAGCCGTTCTGCCGCTTGATCGTTCCTATGGGGAGGCGAGAGGGGACGTCCCCCCCCCTCCCGCCGCCCTCCGGTGCCTGCTCCGACTCACCGTTACGATCGGCGAGGCAGAGAGTGGATCTGCCGTCGCCGGATGTAGATCATAGAGATTTCCGGCGGACCAGATGGTCCCCAGAGTCTCTATGATCGTCGGAGGCCGGGCGCGATGTTATGACGTCACGCCCGGCCTCTCCATTCAAAAAAAGGCGCCGCTTCGGCTTGGAAGCAGCGATCGTTTTATTTATTTTTTTTATTTCAGGCTTCCCAGCCTAGTGGTGAGATATGGGGTCTTATTGACCCCATATCTCACTATTAAGAGCACCTGTCATGTTATATTGCTATTACAAGGGATGTTTACATTCCTTGTAATAGGAATAAAAGTGATAATTTTTTTTTTTTCAAAAAAGTGTCAAAATAAAAAAAAATATAATTAACAATAAAAAAAAAAAAAAAAAAAAATTTTTTAAAGCGCAGCTCCCCCGTGTGCTCGCACGCAGAAGCGAACGCATACGTAAGTCCCGTCCACATATGAAAACGGTGTTCAAACCATACATGTGAGGTATCGCCGCGAACGTTGGAGCGAGAGCAATAATTTTGGCCCTAGACCTCCTCTGTAACTCAAAACATGTAACCAGTAAAAAAATTTCAAGCGTCACCTATGGGGATTCTTAAGTACCGAACATTTGCGCCATTCCACGAGCGCGTGCAATTTTGAAGCGTGACATGTTAGGTATCTATTTACTCGGCGTAACTTCATGTTTCACAAAATGCAAAAACACTGGGCTAACTTTACTGTCCATTGTATTCTCTAGGGTCTTTGCTAAAAAAACATATATAATGTTTGGGAGTTCTATGTAATTTTCTAGCAAAAAAATGATGATTTTTACATGTAGGAGCAAAGTGTCAGAATTGGCCCGGTATTAAAGCGGTTAATACAAACATAGTGTCCAGTCTCAGCCCCCTCCTTGAATGCAATGTTGTATCTTTACGTGCTATTATCAGTCTCTGCCCCATGTGCTTACAATCCTGGTAAGGAAAATATTTTTCTGGCTTGCCTAAAATAAAATACAATAATTTTAAAGCTTGAATATAAATACTTTGTGAAACATTTTTTAATGCAGAAACCAAAGGAGATACAGCATCATCATACAGTTAAAGTACAACTAAAGGCCCATGTATGATATTTTAAACTAGCATTTCTCAACCAGTTAAAAGGTAGAAAATGTAAACATGTCTTATCAATGGGAAACCGGAGTCTGGAGCAATGCAGACAATCACCCTCTTTCATATTAAAGTCCCCCCTATCACAACAGTGTTCCCCCTCTATGTTGCAGTTACCCATTCACTTCAGAATCCCCAATCACACCAGTGCTTCTCCTATACATCAGATGACCCTCCGTACATGAGTGCTCCTCAATAAATCAGAGTTGCCCCTTCACATCAGAGATCCCCATTATATCAGAGGTCCCTCCATCACATCAGCATTCCCCCTCTATGTCGTAGTCACCCATTCACTTCAAAGTTCCCAATCACATCAGTGCTCCTCCTATACATCAGATGACCCCCCATACATGAGTGCTCCTCATTGATTCAGAGTTGCCCCTTCACTTCAGAGACCCCTATACATGAGTCCCCCATCACATCACAACCTCCCCATCACACAGCCCCCCAGATACAGTCTCCCCATCACAGAACCCCCACACAATACCCTTAATATATCAGAAGCCTACCTTCTGGCTCCTGCAGCACAGCAGAGGGTGGGGGGAATAAAGAGGTCTAGAGGAGAAGGACTTCCATCTTACCCTGAGTGCTGAGGGCAGCCCTGCATGCTGCCCGCCCTGGATCAGAGCCATGTGTTGCCATTGTGCAAGCCTGCTGGCCACCAGCACCATAGCAACAAATGACACTGTGCATCTGGGCCTCCCAACTTATGATGTTAACCCAGGGAAAACTGGGTCCTATGCTTGTGCCAACCTTGGGGAACTCAGACAGCTCCTGGTTAAGAAACACTGGCCTAAACAAGTACCAAATTTAGTTACTATGTGGTACCCATTCACATCTTACCAAAAGACAGAAAATTGCCTTTCAAATAGACCAGAAAAAATGTACAAGATTTTGCTCCCATAGGCTTCAATAATATTTGGGTGCTATGTTCAGCGTTTGTGTATTTTTTTTAAAGTATTTGGTGAATGTCTGTGTAATATGATAACTCATAACTACTCCTTGTAGTTACCAGATTATTTATTTTCTTATTATATGATAAACAGTATTGAGCAGATGGGAGAGATCTTGTGGGTTGTCCAGTTTACAGTAAAGGGTATATTGGCTCAGTTTGCCTTTGGCAGCCACCTTAACAATATGCTGAAGAAACGTATTTTATGCTTCCAGTACAACATGTAAAGTTTCTTCAGAACAGATGATGATTGGTTTTATTTCTAAACATAAGGCTAAACTGATGTCATTGCAACTCTAATAAATGTACAATCAGATATAGGAGTTAGAGGCCAAGGCTGTGATATGCCATCTGCTATTGCAGCACAAACAACTGAAGCCCTGAAACAGAAGCTGTTATTCCCATATAAGATATGTGTAATAATTTAACTGTTTCACTGAAGAAATTGACAAGATCAGGCCAATATAAAAAAAAATAGCTATAACTTCTCAAATGAAAATCAGAGGATAGAGTGCAAGGGCCATCCTAATAACACCATGGGCCCCTAGACAAAGCAATGCACTGGACCCCCTACCTGGGAGATGGTGGCCTGCTGCACATGTCCCCCAGAACAATCACTCCCCAGGTCACTCTGTCCCCTGCCAAATCACCCCTCCCCCTCCATTCAGTCTGTCCCCCAGTACAGTCAGTTTGTCCTGAGCACAATCACCCCCCCCCAGGTCAGACTGTCCCCCTGTACAATAATCCCTTTCCCCCCAGGTCAGTTTGTCCCCAGAACAATCACCTCCCTGGTCAGTCTGTCCCCAACACAATAACCCCCCCCCCCCCCAGGTCAGTTTGTCCATCAGTAAAGTCAGTACGCCAGCACAATCTCTCCCCTTCTCCCAGGTCAGTCTGTCTCTCAGGACATTCAGTCTGCCCTCCAGCACAACGACACCCTCAGGTCAGTCTGTCCCTCAGCACAGTCCTCCCCATCTCCCTAACACACCTCAGACAGACCTCAGTGGCCTGTGAGAGTTTCTTCCTCCTGTTATATCACAGTCATGTGATAGTTTATGGTATTTTAGGGTTTTTATTCAATATGTGCAAAGATAGATCACAAAAATACACTAAAGGAGACTAAAGGCTTTCCAGTTTTGGCTGTGGTAATATAGAACTTTTTTCTGTCACTTTTTAAACAGCCTTTTTTTTCTTTTCTTCCTTCAGACTACTTATTAAGGGGAGTGGTTAATTGGTCTCAGGTGCTTCAGGCCCTATATAACTTTCTGTAGAGCACATCAGAATTTGCCAGATTTGCTGGTTGGAAGCTGAAGAGTAGGAGCTTTGAGTGGAGAGTGAAAACCAGTTTTTGATTGCTCTGTGCATTTTAGGTTCCTTTTGGGGTCTTTCCTTGCAGTTTTCTTAATACCTTTTCTGTCACTTTTTAAACAGCCTTTTTTTTTTATTTCCTTCCTTGAGACTACTAATTAAGGGGAGTGGTTATATGGTCACAGGTGCTTCAGGCCCTATATAACTTTCTGTAGAACTCATTTTGAGCCTGCTCATCTTTGAGCTTGGCAACTTTTTGCTTGCTGGAACTGTGACCAAGTGGAACTGGATTAAGTGGTGAGTTAAAAACCAGAGTTGAAAACAGGAGTCATCAAACCTGTAAGTATCATCTGAAATTTCCTGTTAGTAATATTATTATTGTAATTGGCAAAATGGGGGTTAGCAAGATTGAAGGTTTTGTGCAGTGCACAGTGTGCCAAATGTATACAACAATGGAGCAACAGCTCCAGGATGGATACCACTGTGACAGATGTGAGCAGGTTGCCCTTCTGGAAGCTCGCATTAGAGATCTGGAGGAGCAAATTGCAACACTTGGCAGAACTGAGAACCTTGGAAGGGGTCCTAAGCTCACTGAGCAGGTGGTTAGTGGGGTTACTGGGGAGGGTGGAGGGTTAAGTCAGGATTATCAGGTAGGAAGATGGGTTAGTACAGTTAGAGGGTGGTAAGGGCACAGAAAATGAAGGCTAGCCCTGGGTTTAACCACTTCAGCTCCGGAAGATTTTACCCCCTTCCTGACCAGAGCACTTTTTGCGATTCGGCACTGCGTCGCTTTAAATGACAATTGCGCGATCGTGCGACGTGGCTCTCAAACAAAATTGATGTCCTTTTTTCCCACAAATAGAGCTTTCTTTTGGTGGTATTTGATCACCTCTGCGATCTTTATTTTTTGCGCTATAAGCAAAATAGGAGCGACAATTTTGAAAAAACGCATTATTTTTCACATTTTGCTATAATAAATATCCCCCAAAAATATATAAAAAAGCATTTTTTTTCCTCAGTTTAGGCCGATCGTATTCTTCTACATATTTTTGGTAAAAAAAAATTGCAATAAGCGTTTATTGATTGGTTTGCGCAAAAGTTATAGCGTTTACAAAATAGGGGATAGTTTTATGGCATTTTTATTAATAATTTTTTTTTTTACTAGTAACGGCGGCGATCAGCGATTTTTATTGTGACTGCAATGTTATGGCGGACATATCGGACACTTTTGACACATTTTTGGGACCATTGTCATTTATACAGCGATCAGTGCGATTAAAAATGCACTGATTACTGTGTAAATGACACTGGCAGTGAAGAGGTTAACCACTAGGGGGGGGGGAGGGGTTAAGTATGTCCTAGGGAAGTGATTCTAACTGTAGGGGGGATGGGCTGTGTGTGTCACTATGCTGATCACTGCTCCTGATGACAGGGAGCTGTGAATATGTCATGTAAAGTGAATATCTCCTAAACCGTACAGGTTTCTTAGATATTCATTTTACCTACAGGTAAGCCTTATTATAGGCTTACCTGTAGGTAAAAATATAAAAAAGGTATACAACCACTTTAATAACTGGAATGCTACCACTGGATTGGCGCAGGGCCATTGAGGTGCCCATATTTAAAACGGGATCAAGTCTTTACCAAGTAACTATTGACTCTTTTAGTTTACCTTCTATAGTCGGGAAGATATATAAAAGACCACATAGACGAGTTTTTGTTGGAAAAAAATATTTTAAGCAACAGACAGCATGGATTCATAAAAGACAGAAGTTGTAAGGTAAAGTCTACAGGCTGGGAAAGATCAATTTGTAAATGCATAGAAAACAGAATTCAGAGAGTAGTAGTTAATGACTCGTACTCGGAATGGTCTAAGGCTATCAGTTGTGTATCCCAAGGTTCAGTGCTGGGACCATGGGCGTAGAATAAGGGGTTGCAGGGGTCACAATTGCAACCCTGCCCCTAGCTCCAGGGGGCCCCTGCAGCCTCCCTGTCATATTATCATATCCTCCACAAAATCCAGCTCTGATCTGCCCTAGGGCCCTAAAGCCAAGCTCTAGTACTGGGCTTCTACTTTGCCTTCCACAGTCCACACCCCTCTGTTCCCATTGGCTGGGGAGAAGCTGTGAGCCATTTCCTAAATGGAGAGGAGCATGAGGTGAGAACAGCCCAGGATAGGGAAGTGTCTGTGCTGTGTGCTGGCAACATGGAATGGTAACCAAGCTCAGTGAGGCAAGAGGAGGAAAGTGCCATCCTGTAGCCACAATAGGACCAATGTCACTGGTGAGGTATGACACTGCTCAATGTCTCCTAGTCACCAGCTGGGATTCTCTGTACCCCCCCACCCGGGGATGTCTACTTACCCTAACAACTTTTCCTGACAACTGGGGAAAAGACACACACCTCCAGGAGGTGACCTTCCCCCAACACCTGCCAACACTGACAGAGAAACCTTCAGAAATTGCTAAAACATATCCCTTAACACCTCCTCAGGGGGCCCCTAAAGGGCTGCAGGCTTCAGATTGTGTGTCACATGGCTTTGCCCTCCCAGATCTAAGTTGCCCCCTAGCCACCCCCTCCACCCTGCATGCTATGCCCGGCTGCTGAGCTCCTTTCCCATTACAGTACTCTATACTGTTCCTCCGCAGGGCTGAAATCACATTCCTTTACAACACAGCCAGTTAGCCATGATCTGCACAGGGTATATCTGCCTACTGCAACTACACTACCAGACAATTTCACATGTCAGAAGGCAACATAAGAGCCAGATAACACTCTGTAAAGACTGACAGACTGTGTGTAAAGGAATGTAATTTCAGCCCTGTGTAGTGTGGGGGGGGGGGGACCTGTATACAGTGCTGGGATGGGAAAGGAGCTCTGCCAAGTGAC
Source organism: Lithobates clamitans (assembly GCA_037952925.1). Lineage (NCBI taxonomy): Eukaryota > Metazoa > Chordata > Amphibia > Anura > Ranidae > Lithobates > Lithobates clamitans. The sequence goes on from JBBGZY010000943.1 coordinate 5,464,530, forward strand.
CTGTCAGGGGTCCCTGTCCTCTGATTCTCCAGCGGTGATCCCTGTCCCCTGATTCTCCAGTGGTAATCCATGTCCTCTAATGTAAAGAGGAACTCTGGGAACTCAAAACTCTTAATCTACTTTGAGTATCTTGGCGTGCGGTCGATGTATCTGCACGCACGTTGGAAGTAGTGGGGGGAGGCTTAGGTCAACTTTTGCATCGGGCCCACAAGCTTCAAGCAACGCCTCTGGCTGGGACACTTACTTTTTAATATCTTTATAAATGATATAGGGTCTGGGATTAAATGTAACATTTCTGTCTTTGCAGATGACACTAAGCTATGCAGTGGAATAACGTTCTTACAGGATGTCTTCAATTTACAAGCCAACCTCAATGCATTTCTAATTGGGCAACTAAGTGACAAATGAGGTTAAATGTTGATAAATGTAAAGTTATGCACTTGGGGGCTAAGAATATGCATGCATAATACATACTAGGGAGAGTACAACTGGGGGAATCAAAGGTGGAGAAGGATCTGGTAGTTTTGGTAGATCATAAGCTCAATAATAATATGCAATGCCAAGCTGCGGTTTCCAAAGCAAGCAAAGTCCTTTCTTGTATTACTCCACAGAGAGTGATATCCTTTGCCCCTGTACAAATCATTAATAAGACCTCATCTGGAATATGCAGTTCAGTTTTGGGCATCAGTTCTCAAAAAGGATATCGGGGAACTGGAGAAATTGCAGAGAAGGGTAACCAAACTGATAAGAGGCATGGAGGAGCTCAGCTATGAGGAAAGATTAGAGAAACTGAATCCATCCCTCTTGAGAAGAGGAAATTAAGGGGGGATATGATCAACATGTACAAATACATAAGTGGTCCATATCGTGAACTTGGTGTTGAGTTATTCACTTTAAGGTCATCACAGAGGACTAGGTGGCACTCTTTACGTCTAGAGGAAAAAAGATTTTATATTCAAATACGGAAAGGTTTCTTCTCAGTAAGAACTGTGAAAACGGGGAATAAACTCACTCCAGAGGTGGTTCTGGCAAGCTTGAGTCAATTACTTTAAAAAATGTACACAATATAACTGAGTGCTAACATTTATAGGTAAAGTTGATCCAGTGAAAACCTGATTGCCTCTCGGGGGATCAGGAAGGAATTTTTTTCCCCTGCTGTAGCAATTTGTAGCATGCTTTGCTGGGGTTTTTTTTGCCTTCCTCCGGATCAACTGTGGGTGTAGGTTTGTGTATATGGGATTGTATCTTTTTTTTGGTTGAACTTGATGGACTTGTGTCTTTTTTCAACCTGACTAACTATGTAACTATATAAGGAAATGGTCACCATACTCTTAAATTCCTGAAAAGAGTGGGCTGGCTTGTCCATAGAGTCAGCTTACAATCACATTGCAATCACATGAGTCAGCTAAAAGTTACCAGAATAACCAAGGTATTAAAAACTTTATTAGATATTTGTGAGGCAACTAGACAACTAATAATAAGGATATATAAAATATGCAATTTCCCTATCACCTCCCATCTTCATTATGACATCAGTGCCCAGCCATAGTTATTTTCAGCCACTGGGCAATGACAGGCTGCCCTCCATGGGTTCATTAAATGTCAGAGCATAGTTAGGATTAATTTCTCCACAGTGCCTGCAACTACAGATGTCAGTGAAGACTTGTTATAAAGTTATTTTACTGTCTGTTATGAATGTGTAAATATTTCAATATCTACAGCCTGCCTAGCTACAAGTTTTTTAACCTAACCAATATACTATTCGATTGAAGAGATCTGTGTTTTCATGTCTCTCTGAAACTACTGACTTTGCTTTTTAAGTAAAAAAACAAGTACTGGTTCCTGAAACTACTATTTTAAGTAACAAATATACTGCTTCAAATTCAGGTTGAGATGGAAGCAGTTGATTTCACTTTGAATAGCATATCTTATTAGTTTTTATCTGCATCTTCAGTTTAATTCACTTTATGAACTAAAAATATCCCATTCAAAAATATGTTTCCCACTGGAAATATAAACTATATTGTATATGATATATTTAATACATGTGTCAAGAGGTTGTCCTGGATTTTGTAATTTACTTTTTGTTTATTACAGAATATTCAGCATGATGAGTTCATCTTCCTTTATCCTGACCTATTCACGACTTTGTTATTGACAAAAGGTATTATTGTCAATAAGAATAACAAAATAAACATGTTTTTAAGGATGCATTGAGCTTTAAGTGGATGCTGAGGGTAACAGAAGATCATTTTAACTATCCTGGGTCTGTTTCTAAGTCACATTGCTTCCCACTGGCCTCCTTATTTTACCCTATTCCACTACATGAAAAATACAGTGAATAATGTAAAATAAAATAAAAAAGTATACAAATATTAATCAAAACACAAAATATGGAAAACACAAATTTAAAGTATACTAAAAATAACTTAACTGCCCTACATGCACACACAAAAAAATACCTATACTAAATAAAGGGCAGAAAAAAGTAGATTATTTGTTTTTGTTTTTTTCAAGCAAAACTTTGCCTAAGCAGCCTGATCAACAAAATTAAAAGCGCCCTTCTATGCCAACTAACCAAGCTAACTACAATATCTGCCATTTTATTTTCCACTAATCTCTCCATTTTTCCTAGTGTTTATATATACTGTATACAGTATGTAATGTGTACTTAACATTAGCAAAACATCACAAAGTAATCTCCACTTATTTATTTGGGCAACCTTCCATGCCAAATGACTATAATAAACTTACATTAAAAAAATGCAGAGATTTTTTTTGTAAACCTACTCACTTTATCACTGGCTTCGAAACTTCAAGAGGTGACAATACTTGCATAGCAACTTTATGTTACACCGCTTTCATTCATCTTTCATTAGCAAACCATTTAGTCATTTCTGTGTTCCCTTGTTTCAGATTTCACGAAAGCTGCACATGTTTGAAACTTGTAAACAACTGGACCTGCTTTCAGCCCTACTGCAGATTAAATTTGTTTCATTTTGGCAGCCCATTTTCTGTGACAGCTAATTTGGTTGGGCACAAAAGAATAATGTGGACAGAATGTGCAATTTGTAATGCCATGTTTCTTTAATTTCTGTCTATGTCTAAATTGCCATGCCATGCCATTTGCCATGTGGTGGTTACAGCACTTTTCATTTTGAGCACTTAATTCTATACACAACAGACAAATCAATTTTTTAAAGTGAAACATGTAGGGTTTTTTTCATAGTGAGTTTGGGTGCACTATCATGGTTAGATATGGTATTTTGGTTGGTGGGGAGGGGTTTATTTTTAAATTGTTCTCATGTCTCTTAGTTACCAGTGGCCAGAAGTCAGTATTCTATTGCAGTCAGGACGCTTTTTAGTCCAGGAAGAATGAAAGTAATCAATAGAAATCACCCTACTCTATGCTCCTAAATTCAATCAGTTGATTAGAACCCCTATGCTTCTTTTTAGTACTTCCTTTAGTTATTTACTGAAGTATAGACAGAGCAACTAAGAGGAGATAGAGTTCATAGCAGGACCCTTTCACATGTTTTGCAGCGGGCTCGTTTTCTGCCATCTTGGCCCTCCCATGGTGGTGGAATGCCAGATCCCAGTTGCAAGTGCAACCTTTGCGACCCTGGTAGTTTTGCCACTGATGTACAAATATGTTTGTTACATATGCTTTGAATCCATAAAAAATAAAATAAATGCGTTAAACATTGGCATTTTTCTGCCCATGTGCATGAGGACTTAAAGTGATATTAAATCCTTGAAGAGTGAAAGTCAGAGCATGTGATCGACCAAAAAAGATGAGGCAAAAATTAGCAAAGGCACATATTTTTCAGTATTGCTGGTGTCCCCAACACGACTAGAGGAAAATGTGTGAGTGGCTAATCCTTGACAAGCAAAAGATTTGTGACTATTGGGATTGATAGACAAATAGATGTTCACTTTGCAAAAGAAGTTGCTAGTTGCAAGAAGAAATTGTCCACAGAGCTTAGTGAATAGGGTGAAGGTCTTCTGATTTCTATCATCCATTATGAACAAGTAAAAATACAGTTTTTTTTTTTGTTTTGTTTTTTTTCTTTTGCATTTTTGTAATATTCTTTGTAAAGTGAAACTTGGCCACACTGACTTACTACTGGGGCCAATTCACTTGCAAAGTGAACAGCCTGTTTGCCTTTAGTAAATCAGCCTCCTTTTGTCAGAACTGAGCTACTAGGAGCTTTACAAAACCCCTCTCCCCCTCCTCATCAGAGGAGCACGGAAGCGGGTGCTAACTATTCTCAGTTTGAGAGTCTATGGGATTGATTTACTGAGGGGAGGACAAATAGGCGGTTCTCTTTGCAAGGCAATTTTCCCAGAGCTTAGTGAATGCAATGAAATTTACTTTGCAAAGACTGCCCAATCACATGCAAAAAATAAAAACAGCCTTTTACCTTGCACATGATTATTATTATTATACAGGATTTATATAGTGCCAACAGTTTGCACAGTGCTTTACAATATAAAGGGACACAATACAGCAACTGTACAATTTAATACAAGAGGGTTAGGAGGGCCTTGTTCCTGCAAGCTTACAATCTAAAATGTGAAAAAAATTATTTATATCTTATGCCGTAATAATGGTGTATTACAACCCACGTGAAGAAATAAAAATGTGGCGCTAGTCTAATCACTCTTTCAGTAGGATTACCTATATAAGTGAATAACCTAATCTAATGACACCTTTGTTAAAGGTGTGTGAACCAAATAAATATTGGTGTGAAACAATATTAATAAAACAGCAAAAGCCCAAAAAAAACATCAAATAACAGTGCAATGACTACAGTGACTTAGTGATATAGTTGAAAATCGCAAATGTGTCAATCCTAATAATAAAGTGTGTAAACAATCCGTATGCACACTGAAAATGAACTTAGTGGCTAAATAAAAAAGTCCAAAAATAGGTGCACATATGTGAAATAACAGTCCGTGGTAAAGATGCACAATAGGTGGTGTCACAGCAAATATTGAAGATTCCTGAGGAAAACTTGAACTTTCCACCACACCTCTGTGTTCAGTGTTCCCTCTCCCAATAGACAGACTCTTACCAACTCTATATGCCTCCACTCTCGTATGAGGCCAGCAAGCATGAGAATATCCAAGCAATCAGAAGGGGTTAAAAGTATTCCATTCAGGGGCTCGTTCCATATGCAAATAAGAAAAGAACTCCCAATAGTGTGATAACGTAAAAAACTTTTAATATCCACACACAATACACTTCAAAATATGCACTCACAGTGTATCAACTTTAAAACAGCACATCAAAGAAACTCCACGGCACTCTGTGCACAGCAATATCAACAGGGCAACCTGGGTGGTCTATCCTACGGTGTTCACATAAGGAGTGTTGTAAAGGAGGACCTGAGTGTCACCAGCGTGTAAAGGGATCTGTCTCACCAAATCCTCGCTCGCTCTTCCAATAAATCCTCCGTCTCCCTGACATACGAACCGCAGCACCCAGCTCTCTTAAGTCACACAGTCTCGAATGTAAAATCTACTCACAGCCTTGCCCCCGACATGTTTCGCTACGATCTGTAGCTTATTCATGGGATAGGCTGCTCATGATGTCACTCTACTTAAATACACTCCCTCCCCTCTGTCTAACTAGGGGGATCCCAGTGCGCATGCGCGTCCCGTGAGTCCCGCGCATGCGCATTTGAAGTGTCCCCATACACGCAAACCGCTGCTCAATGCAGCTGTCTGTGTATGCTAACATGTTATTCTCAAGAGCGATTAAAAATCCTGACATCTCACTGTTTAACTCCCATGAATCTGGGAATCCCACAGCCTAATGTCAGCACTTGGGTTTTAAATGAGTGTCCCGGAATACATTCCAAAGCGCTTTATGTGCTGAATGCTAGCACAATCCATATAATATAGGGGTGCTAGGGTTCCTTCTCTCACTTAATGAGCTAAATACTATCACAAATCATATAATGTAGGAGTGCTCTAGCTCCCTCTCAATTTATCAGAGGGATCCAGAGTATCTCAGATTAATTAGTCTGCGATACTGAGCGTCCTCACCACCACACATCAAAGGGAGGTGTATACCTATATATTGAAATCAATAGCTCTGAAAATTAAAAAATCAACTTATAATGCATAAAATTATAAAATTATATAAAATTATATAAAATGGAAGAATAAGCTTGGCTAAACTAAACACTCAGATTGGCTGAATGTACCTGATGTTACTATAGCTGCCTCTATAAGTGTTAGAGAAATAAGACTTACTTTCGGAATATTATTACAGTATTCCAAACAAATATTTCCATATATAAAAATTGACTATCTCTACCTATATTTCATAACATTATGTTAGGATATCTACATCCCATAATCTAACATAGGGGGTATCCACACTGTCAGTGCAACCACTACTTCTAATTGGCGCGGTCGTACCCCAAAATTGTCGTTTGATTACCTACAAAGTGAATAGAAATACTGACTAGGACATATGTATAATCTATAAAACACCACATAAAAAATATATATGTATAAAATTAGATGATCTACTAACAAGTAACAGGTTACCATATTGTTGGGGAAGCCCTGTATTTCTCTTAATCCCCAATCATCATATTATCCTAAGATACCAAAAGTCTAACTCCAGGATATGTGGAAAGGTAATGCCACCCCACATGGAGAGAGGGGCTAGTGTGCTACTCTTATACTAGAGGGGATATAACTGCTCAGCTAAAAATCGTTAATGAAGCAATTGAGGTCTAGCTCAATATTGAGCCCCCTCGGAGTGAGGCTTTTAAACAGAAATATCCATTCCGTTTCACAGCGTGACAAATCTCTTACCCTGTTAGAGCCTCTCCAGGAAGAGTGCACCACCTCTAAGCCACAAAATTGTAGCAAGGTTGGGTCACGTTGATGCTTCTCCCTAAAATGCATGGACACGCTATGGTACTTGTACCCATTTCTAATGTTGGCCAGATGTTCACTGATCCGAGTCTTTAATTGTCTTTTTGTTCTACCAACATAATACAAGCTACAGGGACACCACATGAGATACACAACGTGCGTGGTGGTACACGTGCTGAATTGCTTGATCTCAAATACGTCCCCCTCTCTATTGGTAACAGTGGTGATCCCTCTATTCCTAACCTTTACTGTCTTGCAACAGACACACTTCCCACAGCAGTAAAAACCTTTAAAATTAAAGGACAAAGATCTTGGATTCGGTGGATCTAGGATCTTTTTCACTACTTGATCTCCTATACTCGGGGCTCGTCTATATATAAACCTCGGTTGAGTTGGCAAGAAATCCCCCAGATATTTATCTCTGCATAATATGTGCCAGTATTTCCTGAAGATATATTCAATATCCTTATACTGGCAGTGGAACCCGGATATAAAGCTCAATTGATGTCTGGTTTCCCCATTCTGTACTTCTTTTTCTTTTAGGCATTCCTCTCTAGGGATTTCAGCAACTTCCTGTATTATTTCAACCAGTGTGCTTTCCTTATAGCCCTTCTGCATGAACCTTTTCTTCAAAATGTCCGATTGAGTCAGAAAATCCTCTTTCAATGTGCAAATAACAATACAAATAACATTAAATTAGAATATCAAGTCAGTGAGGAGTCGATCAATTTTCTTGATGTCACCATAGAAAAAACAAACGGATCGCTGAAAACCAAGGTGTACTTCAAACCGACGGACCGCAACAGTTATTTATCCGTGGCCAGTGGACACCATCCATCATGGATAAGAAATATACCGAAGGGCCAACTGTTGCGGATCCGTCGGAATTGCACATTGAAAGAGGATTTTCTGACTCAATCGGACATTTTGAAGAAAAGGTTCATGCAGAAGGGCTATAAGGAAAGCACACTGGTTGAAATAATACAGGAAGTTGCTGAAATCCCTAGAGAGGAATGCCTAAAAGAAAAAGAAGTACAGAATGGGGAAACCAGACATCAATTGAGCTTTATATCCGGGTTCCACTGCCAGTATAAGGATATTGAATATATCTTCAGGAAATACTGGCACATATTATGCAGAGATAAATATCTGGGGGATTTCTTGCCAACTCAACCGAGGTTTATATATAGACGAGCCCCGAGTATAGGAGATCAAGTAGTGAAAAAGATCCTAGATCCACCGAATCCAAGATCTTTGTCCTTTAATTTTAAAGGTTTTTACTGCTGTGGGAAGTGTGTCTGTTGCAAGACAGTAAAGGTTAGGAATAGAGGGATCACCACTGTTACCAATAGAGAGGGGGACGTATTTGAGATCAAGCAATTCAGCACGTGTACCACCACGCACGTTGTGTATCTCATGTGGTGTCCCTGTAGCTTGTATTATGTTGGTAGAACAAAAAGACAATTAAAGACTCGGATCAGTGAACATCTGGCCAACATTAGAAATGGGTACAAGTACCATAGCGTGTCCATGCATTTTAGGGAGAAGCATCAACGTGACCCAACCTTGCTACAATTTTGTGGCTTAGAGGTGGTGCACTCTTCCTGGAGAGGCTCTAACAGGGTAAGAGATTTGTCACGCTGTGAAACGGAATGGATATTTCTGTTTAAAAGCCTCACTCCGAGGGGGCTCAATATTGAGCTAGACCTCAATTGCTTCATTAACGATTTTTAGCTGAGCAGTTATATCCCCTCTAGTATAAGAGTAGCACACTAGCCCCTCTCTCCATGTGGGGTGGCATTACCTTTCCACATATCCTGGAGTTAGACTTTTGGTATCTTAGGATAATATGATGATTGGGGATTAAGAGAAATACAGGGCTTCCCCAACAATATGGTAACCTGTTACTTGTTAGTAGATCATCTAATTTTATACATATATATTTTTTATGTGGTGTTTTATAGATTATACATATGTCCTAGTCAGTATTTCTATTCACTTTGTAGGTAATCAAACGACAATTTTGGGGTACGACCGCGCCAATTAGAAGTAGTGGTTGCACTGACAGTGTGGATACCCCCTATGTTAGATTATGGGATGTAGATATCCTAACATAATGTTATGAAATATAGGTAGAGATAGTCAATTTTTATATATGGAAATATTTGTTTGGAATACTGTAATAATATTCCGAAAGTAAGTCTTATTTCTCTAACACTTATAGAGGCAGCTATAGTTACATCAGGTACATTCAGCCAATCTGAGTGTTTAGTTTAGCCAAGCTTATTCTTCCATTTTATATAATTTTATATAATTTTATAATTTTATGCATTATAAGTTGATTTTTTAATTTTCAGAGCTATTGATTTCAATATATAGGTATACACCTCCCTTTGATGTGTGGTGGTGAGGACGCTCAGTATCGCAGACTAATTAATCTGAGATACTCTGGATCCCTCTGATAAATTGAGAGGGAGCTAGAGCACTCCTACATTATATGATTTGTGATAGTATTTAGCTCATTAAGTGAGAGAAGGAACCCTAGCACCCCTATATTATATGGATTGTGCTAGCATTCAGCACATAAAGCGCTTTGGAATGTATTCCGGGACACTCATTTAAAACCCAAGTGCTGACATTAGGCTGTGGGATTCCCAGATTCATGGGAGTTAAACAGTGAGATGTCAGGATTTTTAATCGCTCTTGAGAATAACATGTTAGCATACACAGACAGCTGCATTGAGCAGCGGTTTGCGTGTATGGGGACACTTCAAATGCGCATGCGCGGGACTCACGGGACGCGCATGCGCACTGGGATCCCCCTAGTTAGACAGAGGGGAGGGAGTGTATTTAAGTAGAGTGACATCATGAGCAGCCTATCCCATGAATAAGCTACAGATCGTAGCGAAACATGTCGGGGGCAAGGCTGTGAGTAGATTTTACATTCGAGACTGTGTGACTTAAGAGAGCTGGGTGCTGCGGTTCGTATGTCAGGGAGACGGAGGATTTATTGGAAGAGCGAGCGAGGATTTGGTGAGACAGATCCCTTTACACGCTGGTGACACTCAGGTCCTCCTTTACAACACTCCTTATGTGAACACCGTAGGATAGACCACCCAGGTTGCCCTGTTGATATTGCTGTGCACAGAGTGCCGTGGAGTTTCTTTGATGTGCTGTTTTAAAGTTGATACACTGTGAGTGCATATTTTGAAGTGTATTGTGTGTGGATATTAAAAGTTTTTTACGTTATCACACTATTGGGAGTTCTTTTCTTATTTGCATATGGAACGAGCCCCTGAATGGAATACTTTTAACCCCTTCTGATTGCTTGGATATTCTCATGCTTGCTGGCCTCATACGAGAGTGGAGGCATATAGAGTTGGTAAGAGTCTGTCTATTGGGAGAGGGAACACTGAACACAGAGGTGTGGTGGAAAGTTCAAGTTTTCCTCAGGAATCTTCAATATTTGCTGTGACACCACCTATTGTGCATCTTTACCACGGACTGTTATTTCACATATGTGCACCTATTTTTGGACTTTTTTATTTAGCCACTAAGTTCATTTTCAGTGTGCATACGGATTGTTTACACACTTTATTATTAGGATTGACACATTTGCGATTTTCAACTATATCACTAAGTCACTGTAGTCATTGCACTGTTATTTGATGTTTTTTTTGGGCTTTTGCTGTTTTATTAATATTGTTTCACACCAATATTTATTTGGTTCACACACCTTTAACAAAGGTGTCATTAGATTAGGTTATTCACTTATATAGGTAATCCTACTGAAAGAGTGATTAGACTAGCGCCACATTTTTATTTCTTCACGTGGGTTGTAATACACCATTATTACGGCATAAGATATAAATAATTTTTTTCACATTTTTACACACAAAGTGGCAGCTTTAGATAGGCTTCATTTATTGATGGTCATCATCATGTAATTTATTTGCTCCAAGGCGCAGTGGTGGTTAATTGTGTGTATGTGGGACGTTACACATAATAGGACCGTTGATTTATAAGCTTACAATCTAATAGATTAGATGATAGAAGTCAGCAGAGTTTCACCTCATTCACAAAGCTCTAGGGAAAATTCCTTGCAAAGTGAACAGTGTATTGGCCTTTAGCGAATCAATCCTTAAGTCTGCCAGACTGTAAAATACATTTTCTTCTAAAATGTATATTACCAGCTACTGTCTGGATTATTATTTTAGTAGTTGTCTGTAAAATCCTTGTTCTCACACATCAAGCTCTCATTATATCCTTTCTTTTTTTTTAAAAAAAAGAACTGTATGCACTTGCAGTAAGACTGAAACGTTATCCGTAGTGAGCAAGCCAAGCTAGTGAAGTGAGGAATTGCAGAGGATAAAACGAGTCCAAAATAAAATTAGGTCACTGGCACAATTTATTTGAGAATGTGAGAAGTACATTTTATTTCTGTCTTAGCAAATAACCTTGCTGGGCCAAATTATTGTGTAGAAATATCATGCAGAAAATTATGCATACAGTATTCATAGATACAGCTTGTCACTTCCTAAATAATTAGGATAGTTGTCTCTTTTTTTGATAAGGCTGTCCAATATTTTGTTGAATTTTCTCTAATGCTGCATTGTTGTTTGCTTTTGGTACTTTCGTAATATGAACTACAGTATACTGTGTTAGTTCTATTTATGATAAGAAATTCCATGGCTTTGATGAGTCCCTATAGCAGGGGCATATAAAGGGGCTATTTACAGATATTATCCCCAGCCCCCCTTTACATTACAGTGCCCATTTACAGTGCAGTCACCTTTACATCACAGTGCCCCTTTACATTAATGTAATGGGACTGCTCTGTAAAGGGGGCACTGTAATGTAAAGGGGGGGCGTTGATGTAAAAGGGACTGCACTGTAAAAGGTGCACCGTGATATAAAGTGTACTGCAATGTAAAGGGGGCACTGGGATATAAAGGGTAACTGCACTGTAATAATTACAGTGCCCCTTTACAGTGCAGTCTCCTTTATATTACAGTGCCCCAAGTAATCACAGTCACCCCCATCACAGTGCCCCTGTAGTCGACCCCCACCCCCATTCCTCTCTGTCATGACAGTTCTCTAGGGATGTTTTCTTGCAGCATAGGTGCAGGAACTCAAACCTGGGGGGGGGGGTGGAGGAGAAGTAGTGATCTGCGTCATCATGTGGGTGTGGTGTAATTTTACAGTGGGAGTTAAAGGGACATTGTTGTACCAATGAACTATGTATGCTATTCTGTATATATGCTGTGCTGTCCCTCCCTACCAAGTAAAAATCTTCCCCAGTCAAAATTTTACAACTTTTCTCCCTAAAAAAAGCAACACCCATCACTTACCTCTGCACCTCCTATCCAATGCTCACCTCTTTACTGTGTTCAAATCTCACCCCTGCACCCCACCATCCAAAGCTTATCTTTGTACCACTGTCCATAGCTCACCCCTGTACCCCTCTCCAAAGCTCACCCCTGTATTCCTGCCAGCAGTTCACTGCTGTACCCTGCCCACAGTTTACCTCTGCACCCCACCATCAACAGAAAATAAGTACTTACTTTTATGCTAAGATAAATATTAAGTTAGACTTTCACCAGTGCTCACCTCTGCTCTCCACTCTTTTTCACCAATTCTTACTTCTGCACCCCCCACCCACCAGTGCTTATCTATCTCACCACTGTACTTCAACTATTCTGCTCTCCTGTTGTGGCACTGGCAAGATTTAGAGCAGGACATTGATTCCTAAGTGCTCTCATTTGAGCTGCTGCAGTTCAAAGGAGAGCATCACTCACTGACCTGAATGATGTGAATAATGGCATTCTTTCTCTTGGCACTGAGTGCAAGGACAAGGAGAACTGTGGAGAGAAGCTGGGTTAGCTCAGTCACGCTGTCACAGGGAAGCCAGGCAGTAGATAGTGGTGAGCACAGGGCTCGTGCCAGAGGCTGAAAAAAAGCCCTGAACTTCCCCATTCTAATGTCTGCCTCCCCTGCACAGGAATCGTACCTTAACAGGGCAGAGGCAATGATCAGTCTGTGTGTCCCCTCCCTGCTCCCTTCTCCCCTTTCCATTCTGATCTGCAGTTCCTCCCACCCCCTGTCCTGCTGATTGGATGACATTGTTGGCTGGGTGGGCAGAGGAGCCGGGAGAGGACACGTGACATGGCCGTACAGCAGGAGATGAGCGGGGATCGCGGTCTGTGATAGCCCTGAGCGGACCGCAGTCGCTGCTCATCTCCTGCTGTGTGGTACGATCATCAACAGGCCACGGACCAGCACCGGTCTGAGGCCCGGGTGTTGGGGACCCCTGTGATAAAATTCAGCTGTAGAGGGAAGAGAAGCGAAGATAAACTATAGCTCATGGCCTGATCACATCCAAGATGCAATAAATAACTTCAATATCCTGGTATGTATTTTACTTAGTGATGCAAAATATAATGCTAGCAAATTTAGGTGGCACTATTTCCAACTTGGCTACTAAACTAAAACAGTAGGTATGGATACTAAATTATTATGTCAACATCACCGTAATACTTGTCTGTAATTTCAGGTTCCAAGGTAAGGGTACTGAGGATCATGTGGTTCAAAGTGCAATGTTAGGTCATAGAACATTATTTATTCTACCATTTAATATGAAATAGATTAAAAGGGGGGGGGCAGAATGACAATGGTCAAAAGACCTAGAGCGTCATCATCCCAAACCAATAAATTACTACAAAAAATTCAAATACATAGACTTTTAGAATGGCACCCAGGGTTGCGAATTCAACACATACGTAAAAAAAAAAAAAATTCAAATGTGTAAATTGCATCATACCAAAATCAAGAGAATCACATATGATGCTCAATGCAATATCCTTTTTTATATGACAGACAGGAAAGAGTGTTTGTGTGTGTGTGTGTATATATATATATATATATATATATATATATATATATATATATATATATATATATATATATATATATAATTATATATATATATTTCTACATACAGTATATACTGTATACTGTATGTATTTTTTGTAAATATTTTATTGTATCTTTTCATGTGACAACACTGAAGAAATGTTACTTTTCTACAATGTAAAGTAGCAAGTGTACAGCTTGTATAACGGTGTAAATTTGCTGTCCCCTCAAAATAACTCAACACACAGCCATTAATGTCTAAACTGCTGGCAACAAAAGTGAGTACATCCCTAAGTGAAAATGTCCAAATTAGGCCCAAGGTGTCAATATTTTGTGTGGCCACTAGAGATGAGCTTCGTGTTCGAGTCGAACCCATGTTCGACTCGAACATCGGCTGTTCGGTCGTTCGCCGAATTGCGAACGATATGGGCCGTTCGCGCCAAATTTGTGTGGCGCGTCACGGCCCATAATTCACTGCGGCATCGCAGTGCATTGCTTGCTGATGATTGGCCAAGCATGCACTATGACCCGCATGCTTGGCCAATCACAGCGCCGCCTGAACAGAGAGCCGTAATTGGCCAAAGCCAAGGAGGCTTTGGCCAATTATGGCTCTGGGGATTTAGTACACGCCCCACACTATATAAGGCCGCCTGCACAGCGGCCCTGTGTAGTGTGTGTTTCGGCGTTGAAAGAGATAGACAGAGAGACAGTGTCATTTGATTTGAGTTAGATAGATTAGGCAGAACAGTCAGTCAGTTAGCTGCACTTACAGTGTATTGTGTATATATATGCATCCCAGGTGTTGCATATATATATATATACACTGTATTCAGTTTAGCTAGATCCGTTCCTGTTATCTTCTAGACTATTTACATTTAGTGCAGTGCGTCCTGCTCACAGTGTTCAGCTAGATCCGTTCCTGTTACCTTCTAGACTATTTACATTTAGTGCAGTGCGTCCTGCTCACAGTGTTCAGCTAGATCCGTTCCTGTTAAATTCTAGACTATTTACATTTAGTGCAGTGCGTCCTGCTCACAGTGTTCAACTAGATCCGTTCCTGTTATCTTCTAGACTATTTACATTTAGTGCAGTGCGTCCTGCTCACAGTGTTCAGCTTGATCTGTTCCTGTTATCTTCCTACTGACAGGCAGGCTTGTCTTGTTACAGTATTAACAGCTACCTAAAGAAAATTACTGGTGTTCTTTTGATCCTATTAGTACCACAGTCAGGCAGCTAGACTATTTACATTTAGTAAAGTGCGCCCTGCTCACAGTGTTCAGCTAGATCCGTTCCTGTTATCTTCTAGACTATTTACATTTAGTGCAGTGCGTCCTGCTCACAGTGTTCAGCTAGATCCGTTCCTGTTATCTTCCTACTGACAGGCAGGCTTGTCTTGTTACAGTATTAACAGCTACCTAAAGAAAATTACTGGTGTTCTTTTGATCCTATTAGTACCACGGTCAGGCAGCTAGACTATTTACATTTAGTAAAGTGCGTCCTGCTCACAGTGTTCAGCTAGATCCGTTCCTGTTATCTTCCTACTGACAGGCAGGCTTGTCTTGTTACAGTATATAAAGCTACCTGAAGAAAATTACTGGTGTTCTTTTGATCCTATTAGTACCACGGTCAGGCAGCTAGACTATTTACAGTTAGTGCAGTGCGTCCTGCTCACAGTGTTCAGCTAGATCCGTTCCTGTTATCTTCCTACTGACAGGCAGGCTTGTCTTGTTACAGTATTAACAGCTACCTAAAGAAAATTACTGGTGTTCTTTTGATCCTATTAGTACCAGGGTCAGGCAGCTAGACTATTTACATTTAGTGCAGTGCGTCCTGCTCACAGTGTTCAGCTAGATCCATTCCTGTTATCTTCCTACTGACAGGCAGGCTTGTCTTGTTACAGTATATAAAGCTACCTGAAGAAAATTACTGGTGTTCTTTTGATCCTTTTAGTACCACGGTCAGGCAGCTACACTATATTCATTTAGTGCAGTGCGTCCTGCTCACAGTGTTCAGCTAGATCCGTTCCTGTTATCTTCCTACTGACAGGCAGGCTTGTCTTGTTACAGTATATAAAGCTACCTGAAGAAAATTACTGGTGTTCTTTTGATCCTATTAGTACCACGGTCAGGCAGCTAGACTATTTACAGTTAATGCAGTGCATCCTGCTCACAGTGTTCAGCTAGATCCGTTCCTGTTATCTTCCTACTGACAGGCAGGCTTGTCTTGTTACAGTATATAAAGCTACCTGAAGAAAATTACTGGTGTTCTTTTGATCCTATTAGTACCACGGTCAGGCAGCTAGACTATTTACATTTAGTGCAGTGTGTCCTGCTCACAGTGTTCAGCTAAACCTACAAATTAGTGGGGTGCGTCCACCTCACAGTGTTCAGCTAAAGCTACCTGTAGAAGGTTGGTGGTGTTCTCATACTACAAGCAGGCAGTTGATTTTGCTAGCTGCAGTATATATATATATATATATCCCAGCTTAGTGCAGCTACAGGCCATTAGTATGTCTGGAAGGCCAAGAAGGAGAGGCAGACAGTCACAAGCCAATAAGAGAGGGCAAGCAGGCTCTGTGTCTAGTGCTGGTCGTGGAGACGGTGCATCCTCATCAGCACGTGGCCATGGGACATGCTTGGCCTTTTTTTCGGCAGCTGGCCGTGTTGAGCCGCAACATGCGGAAGACTTGGTCGAGTGGATGACCAAGCCGTCCTCATCCTCCTCATCCTCTCTCACCCATGCCCAGGGTGCTTTGTCTGGCAAAGCAGCGGCCTCTTCCCTCGGCTCAATGTCATCAGTGACTCCTTCCCTAGCTCCACCAGGTCCTCCTGAGGAGTCCCTCGAACTGTTTGACCACAGTGTTGGGTACATGCTCCAGGAGGATGCCCAGCGTTTGGAAGGCTCTGATGATGATACTGAGCTCGATGAAGGCAGTAACATGAGCACGGACAGAGGGGGTGCCCAAGAAGGACAGCAATCTGGCAGTCATGCTCCCCCTGCTGCAGCATACTGCCAGGTTTGCTCCAGTGATGAGGAGGGAGGGGATGATGAGGTCACTGACTCAACGTGGGTGCCTGATAGGAGAGAGGAGGAGGAGGAAGAGGGGGCACATCACCAACGAGGCAGGATGCACTCCAGGGGCCAGCCTAAGGGCAGCACATTGACTGCATCACATGTGCAGGGCGCTGCAGTCTCTGCGCGTTATTCAAAAAGTTCTTTAGTGTGGGCCTTTTTTGAGACGAGTGCATCAGATCACACCGCTGCTGTTTGCAACATATGTCTCAAGCGTATCTCACGTGGCCAAAACATCTCCCGCTTGGGTACCACATGCTTGACCAGACATATGTTGACCTGCCATGCAGTTCGTTGGCAAGCGCATCTAAAAGACCCACACCAAAGAACAAAGAGGACCTCTCCTTGCTTCTCATCAGCTGAGATTTCCAACCCCACTAGACCTTCAGTCCTCTCTGAGACCTGCACTGAGAGGAATGAAGGTGTAGAATTAGGTGTGTCACAGCCAAGTACTTGTGGGCAATCTGCTTTTGGTACACCGACGTCAGATTGTACCAGGCAAATTTCCCTGCCCCAGCTGCTGCACCGCCGAAAGAAGTTTGCTCCCAGCCATCCACATGCCCAGCGGTTGAATGCTAGCTTGGCAAAATTGCTGGCACTTCAACTGCTGCCTTTTCAGTTGGTAGACTCTGCCCCCTTCCGTGAGTTTGTGGAATGTGCGGTTCCTCAGTGGCAGGTACCCAAACGCCACTTTTTCTCACGGAAGGCGATTCCGGCTCTCTACTGGCATGTGGAAGGCAATGTCCATGCCTCGCTGGACAGGGCGGTCAGCGGTAAGGTGCATATTACCGCTGACTCATGGTCCAGCAGGCATGGACAGGAACGTTACCTAAGTTTCACGGCGCATTGGGTGACTCTGCTGGCAGCTGGGAAGGATGCAGGACAAGGTGCAGTAGTGTTGGAGGTTGTTCCACCACCACGCCTCCAAAATGCTAATGATTGTGACACACCTCTCTCCTCCACCCCCTCCTCTTCTTCTTCCTCCATGGCCTCTTCCTCGGAACCAGCGGTGCTCCGTAGTCGTGCAAGGGGCTACGCAAGTACGCAGGCCAAAAGATGCCATGCGGTGCTTGAGCTGGTGTGCTTGGGGGACAGGAGCCACACTGGGGCAGAGGTTCTGTCAGCTCTGCAGGGGCAGGTTCAGAGGTGGTTGACGCCACGCCAACTTAAGGCAGGAATGGTGGTTTGCGACAATGGCACCAACCTCCTCTCTGCCCTCCGACAGGGACAAATGACCCATGTGCCCTGTTTGGCTCACGTCCTTAACTTGGTGGTGCAGCGGTTCTTGGGCAGGTACCCGGGCTTACAGGATGTCCTGAGGCAGGCCAGGAAAGTCTGTGTGCATTTCCGCCGGTCATATAATGCCAGTGCTCGGCTGACGGACCTCCAAAAGGAGTTTAACCTGCCCAAGAACCGCCTAATCTGTGACATGCCCACCAGGTGGAACTCAACGTTGGCCATGCTGCAGCGGCTGCACACGCAGCAGAGGGCCATCAATGAGTACCTGTGCGACTATGGCACCAGGACAGGGTCAGGGGAGCTTGTTTTTTTTTCCCCACGCCAGTGGGCCATGATCAGGGATGCATGCACTGTCCTGTCACCATTTGAGGAGGCCACGAGGATGGTAAGCAGTGACAGTGCATGCATCAGTAACACTGTCCCCCTTGTCCACCTGTTGGAGCACACGCTGCGTGGAATAATGGACAGGGCACTTGAGGCAGAACAGAGGCAGGAAGAGGAGAACTTCCTTAGCTCTCAAGGCCCCCTTTATCCAGACAGTGTTCCTGCGTGCCCGCCGATCACACAGGAAGAGGACGAGGAGGAGGAGGAGGAGGAGGAGGAGGAAGATTGTGTCAGTATGGAGGTGGAGCCTGGCACTCAGCATCAGCAGCAGTCTTTAAGGGATCAGTCCCAAGAAACACATGGACTTGTACGTGGCTGGGAGGAGGTGGCTGCGGACCATGTCGTCCTTAGTGACCCAGAGGACTCCGGACCGAATGCCTCAGCAAACCTACGCTGCATGGCCTCCCTGATCCTGCAAAGCCTGCGTAAGGATCCTCGTATTCGTGGTATCAAGGAGAAGGACCAATACTGGCTGGCAACCCTCCTTGATCCACGTTACAAGGGTAAGGTTGCGGACCTTATCTTGCCATCGCAGAGGGAGCAGAGGATGAAACATCTTCGGGAGGCCTTGCAGAAAGGTCTGTGCAACGCGTTCCCAGAGACTGGGAGGTTACAAACTCCTGTTTCTGGACAACGTGTTGCTGAGGCTTCGGTCAGTCAAAGAAGGAGCGGTGGAGAAGGTGGCCGTCTGACCGATGCGTTCAGACAATTTTTTGGTTCGCAGCCCCAAGGTATGATCGGTTCCAGCAACCATCGCCAGCGTCTGTTTTACATGGTGCAGGAATACCTAGGGGCAAGATCAGACTTGGACACCTTTCCCACCGAAAATCCTCTGGGTTACTGGGTCTTGAGGATGGATCACTGGCCAGAGCTTGCACAGTATGCAATTGAGCTACTGGCCTGTCCTGCATCCAGCGTTCTTTCGGAACGCACATTCAGTGCTGCTGGAGGAGTGGTAACCGATCACAGGGTGCGTCTGTCCACCGACTCGGTCGATCGACTGACCTTCATAAAAATGAATCAGTCTTAGATCACCACCAGCTACCAAGCACCTGATGCTGATGTAACCGAATAATTTTTTTTGAAATCTCAGATCCCTTCAAAGACTGCCTATGCTGATGCTGAGTGACTATCCCTGAGTAATTATCCTCTTCCTCCTCAATCATCACGCTGATAGCTTGTAAGAACATTTTTGGTTCTGGGCGCCACCACCAGTGCCTAAGGCACAATTTTTCAGCCCCTGTTTAACAGGGGCGTGTAATTACAATTTTTGATGTAATACTTTGCAGCAGGGCTCGTTCCTGCATTCCAACTAGAGTGTCTGTGAGGGGTTGCAGTGTTGTGGCACCAGCACCAGTGCCCAAGGCCCAATTTTTCTTCTCCTGTCTAACAGGGGCGTGTAATTACAATTTTTGATGCAATACTTTGCAGCAGGGCTCGTTCCTGCATTCCAACTAGAGTGTCTGTGAGGGGTTGCAGTGTTGTGGCACCAGCACCAGTGCCCAAGGCCCAATTTTTCTTCTCCTGTCTAACAGGGGCGTGTAATTACAATTTTTGATGCAATACTTTGCAGCAGGGCTTGTTCCTGCATTCCAACTAGAGTGTCTGTGAGGGGTTGCAGTGTTGTGGCACCAGCACCAGTGCCCAAGGTCCAATTTTTCTTCTCCTGTCTAACAGGGGCGTGTAATTACAATTTTTGATGCAATACTTTGCAGCAGGGCTCGTTCCTGCGTTCCAACTAGAGTGTCTGTGAGGGGTTGCAGTGTTGTGGCACAAGCACCAGTGCCTAAGGCCCAATTTTTCTGCCCCTGTCTAACAGGGGCCTGTAATTACAATTTTTGATGCAATACTTTGCAGCAGGGCTCGTTCCTGCATTCCAACTAGAGTGTCTGTGAGGGGTTGCAGTGTTGTGGCACCAGCACCAGTGCCCAAGGCCCAATTTTTCTGCTCCTGTCTAACAGGGGCGTGTAATTACAATTTTTGATGCAATACTTTGCAGCAGGGCTCGTTCCTGCATTCCAACTAGAGTGTCTGTAAGGGGTTGCAGTGTTGTGGCACCAGCACCAGTGCCTAAGGCCTAATTTTTCAGCTCCTGTTCAACAGGGGCATGTAATTACAATTCTTGATCTAATATTTCACAGCAGGGCCCTGTGAGGGCTTACAGTGTTGTGGCCACAGCAACACCTAAGGCCCAAATTTTTGCTGAGTATATAGGGCAGGACCCTACTTTCAAACATCTAACTTACAAACGACTCCTACTTGCAAACGGAAGGAGACAACAGGAAGTGAGATGAAATCTACCCCTAGGAAGGGAAATTCTCTCCTGTAAGAGTTAATATGGGGAAAAAAATTCTCCTTTCCACTGATGCTTTCCAATCCTTGTTCCACAAAAAAACCCAAATTTTCAAAAAACATTTTTCATTGGGACAAAAAGTGAGGTGAAATCTTCTGAAGAGGAGGAAAGACAGCAAAACAAATGTCACAGGGGTGATAACCCTTCCCTATGTTTTCCAAAAAGCTTAAAAAAGATTTTTTGGCTGGAGCTAAACACGTTAAAAATGTACCCGTTCAAAATTACAAAGAGATTCTACTTAACAACAAACCTACAGTCCCTGTCTTGTTTGCACCGCCTGTATACTACTGTTCAGAGTATATAGGGCCTGGTGGCCCCACACCTTTCCTTATTTTAATTTGGGTGCGGGGTTCCCCTTAATATCCATACAAGACCCAAAGGGCCTGGTAATGGACTGGGGGGTACCCATGCCGTTTGTCTTACTGATTTTCATCCATATTGCCATGACCCGACATTACATTAAACCCGCAAGCAGTTTTAAATGAGATTTTTTCCTTTAAAAATGACATTTGGTGCAGGGACTGTTCTAAACACGGGAAACACGCGTCACTTTACAGGCATACTATAGACACCCCCCCAGGTACGATATTTAAAGGAATATTTCACTTTTTTTTTTTTACTTTAAGCATCATTAAAATCACTGCTCCCGAAAAAATGGCAGTTTTTAAAAGTTTTTTTTGCATTGATACATGTCCCCTGGGGTAGGACCCGGGTCCCCAAACCCTTTTTAGGACAATACCATGCAAATTAGCCTTTAAAATGAGCACTTTTGATTTCGAACGTTCGAGTCCCATAGACGCCAATGGGGTTCTAACGTTCGTGCGAACTTTCGGTCCGTTCGCAGGTTCTGGTGCGAACCGAACCGGGGGGTGTTCGGCTCATCCCTAGTGGCCACCATTATTTTCCAGCACTGTCTTAAACCTTTTGGGCATGGGTCTGAAAAAAAGAATTGTCGCTCTACATAAAGATGGCCTAGGCTATAAGAAGATTGCCAAGACCCTGAAACTGAGCTGAAGCACAGTGGTCAAGACCATACAGTGGTTTAACAGGACAGATTCCACTCAGAACAGGCCTCGCTATGATCAACCAAAGAAGTTGAGTGCACATGCTCAGCGTCATATCCAGAGGTTGTCTTTGGGAAATAGACATATGAGTGCTGCCAGCATTGCTGCAGAGGTTGAAGGGGTGGGAGGTCAGCCTGTCAGTGCTCAGACCATACACCACACACTGCATCAAATTGGTCTGCATGGCTGTCGCCCAGAAGGAAGCCTCTTCTAAAGATCATGCACAAGAAAGCCCTCAAACAGTTTGCTGAAGACAAGCAGACTAAGGACATGGATTACTGGAACCATGTCCTGTGGTCTGATGAGACCAAGATAAACGTATTTGGTTCAGATGGTGTCAAACATGTGTGGTGGCAACCAGGTGAGGAGTACAAAGTGCCTATAGTCAAGCATGGGGGTGGGAGTGTTGTAGTCTGGGGCTGCATGAGTGCTGCCGGCACAGGGGGAGCTACAGTTGATTGAGGGAACCATGAATGGCAACATGTACTCTGACATGCATGATCCCCTCCCTTTAGGGACTGGGCCATAGGGCAGTATTCCAACATAATGACCCCAAACACACCTCCAAGATGACCACTGCCTTGCTAAAGAAGCTGAGGGTAAAGGTGATGGACTGGCCAAGCATGTCTCCAGACCTAAACCCTATTTATCATCTGTGTGGCATCCTCAAACGGACGGTGGAGGAGCGCAAGATCTCTAACATCCACCAGCTCCGTGATGTCGTCATGGAGGAGTGGAAGAGGATTCCTGTGGCAACCTATGGAGCTTTGGTGAACTCCATGCCCAAGAGGGTTAAGGCAGTGCTGGAAAATAATGATGGCCACACAAAATATTGACATTTTGGGCCCAATTTTGATATTTTCACTTAGGGGTGTACTCACTTTTGTTGCCAGCGCTTTAGACATTAACGGCTGTGTGTTGAGTTATTTTGATGGGTCAGCAAATTTACACTGTTATACTAGCTGTACACTCACTACTTTACATTGTAGCAAAGTATCATTTCTTCAGTGTTGTCACATGAAAAGATATACTGTTTGTACCATTTCATAGGTAGCAAGTTTCAAACAACACATTTCAAGGACCAATAGTGAAGATATCCATGCAATTCCATCAATCTGATTATAGTGGCTACAGCTGCTTCAATTCACTCTATGGATACATCAATCTAAAGATTGAACGCTTATTTGCATTAGGCAATAGCTAATAGGTTACCCATATTTGGGACTAAGGTAGGCCATACACAGCCTGAGATTTGAACCATGTATGGACAGGCTGAATATACCAAGTTGATTGATTAATCAAACGGCTGTAGCTGCTTCAATTCACTGTATGGATACATCAATCTAAAGATTGAACACTTATTTTCATTCAATAAGGAATAGTTAATAGGTTACCCATATATGGGACTAAGGTAGGCCATACACAGTTCGAACCGGCTGAGATTTGAATGGACAGGAATGGAATGTATGGACAGGCTGAATGTACCAAGTTGATTGTGTTGATGGGCGAATCAAGCTAATTTCTTTATGTATGGCTGGCTTAAGAGATAGAGAGGTCCAGGACTTATGTGTTGAAACTGTATCCCTGGGTGCCATCTTAGAATGTCCCTTGTATTTACCTTGTAATCAATATTTAAAATGATGAAGATATCATAAACGTTTGCTTCTCCGTCTGCATTCAATCTTTTGTCACAATTGGTTTAAATACTACAAAGAGAAGTACCGTGTCAAGGGCATCAAGAAATCGTGACTGATTTTATACATGGCTTTCTGTCTAAGATATTTTATAAGCATGGATCTATGCTGGGAAAGACAGAATAGATTGCTATATTAGTTCTCCAAGGTTTTAGTTCTTGTCTTTTTTTCTAAATAAAAACATGCATGCTAAACATTAACCAGTGTGTGCGCTGACATGATAGATGTCTTTCAGAAAAAAGGCAGCTAAATTATTAGTTATTTAAAAGATGTTGAAGCACAGAGGATTGTGGATATAACCCCTTTAAATTAAATTAAAGTGAGTCTATTCCTCTCACCTGCATCAGGACTTGATAGTGTTTGTTTATATAATACAGCTAGCTGAATATGAGATATTATACTAAAACAACATTTTGGTACATAGTCATAAACTTAAAGCACTGTCAAACAGAATGTTGTGTTTAGACCCTTTTCACACTGGTGTGATTTCAGATGCAATTTCATTCACACAGAATCTCATGATAATGGAAATAACATTGTTTTTAGTGGTGCCCATTCACAACAATGCAATGTTAGTTTATGCAACTTTGGGGAAGGTGCCTGTGCTACTTTGGTGCTATTTTTGATAACTTTAATGCTGCGTACACACGAGCGGACTTTTCGACTGGATTGGTCCGACAGTCTATCCGACGGACTTTTGGCGGACTTCTGACGGACTTTCCAAACAAACGGACTTTCGTACACACGACCGGACTTTCCGGCAGAATAGGTACGATGGTCTTCCCGACGGACTTTCGATGGAGTTACGGCGGACTTCCAGACTTGCCCACACACGTTCATTTTGAACGTGATGAAGCATGACGGGACTAGAAAAGGAAGTCAATCCCCCCGCTTTTATCGGCGAGATTAACACCTTGCGAGCCCGTCACAGAGCATACCAGGCTCTCAGGTCTGGTATGGATTTTAATGGGAACTCCGTACGCCGAAAAAAAACTGCATGGGGGTCCCCCCAAAATCCATACCAGACCCTTATCCGACTCGCAGCCCAGCCGGTCAGGAAAGCAGGTGGGGATGAGCGAGCGCCCCCCCCCCTCCTGAACCGTACCAGGCGACATGCCCTCAACATGGGGGGGTGGGTGCTTTGGGGAAGGGGGGTGCCCTGCGGCCCCCCAACCCCAAAGCACCTTGTCCCCATGTTGATGAGGACAAGGGCCTCTTCCCGACAACCCTGGCCGTTGGTTGTCGGGGTCTGCGGGCGGGGGCTTAACGGAATCTGGGAGCCCCCTTTAATAAGGGGGCCCCCAGATCTCGCCCCCCCAGCCCTATGTAAATGAGTATGAGGTACATCGCACCCCTACCCATTCACCTGGAGAAAAAGTGTCAATAAAAAAACACACTAGACAGGTTTTTAAAGTAATTTATTAGGCAGCTCTGGGGGTCTTCCTCTGACTTCGGGGGTCTCTTCCGACTTCTCTGCTCTCCGGCCTCTTCTCCCGGTGTCCGGTTCTTCTCCCGCTCACTGGCCTCTTCTCTGCTTCTTCTCCCGCTCTCCGGTTCTTCTGCCAGGCTCCTCCGCTATATTTTGCTCTTTTGCCACTCTCTTGCTAGCAGTGGCCCGGTCTTCTCCATCGTCTTCTTCCCTCTTCTCTGCTTCCGATGTTGGCACGACGCTCTCTCTCTTCACGGTGCGCAACGACTTATATAGGCATGGGGCATGGTCACCGGGTGATGACCCCGCCCCTGATGACGGCACAGTCCCAGCATGCCCTGGGACTGTGACGTCATCAGGGGCGCAGTCACCGGGTGACATCACCTGGTGACCACTCCCCATGCCTATATAAATAGGGGCAATTTTCTCTGCCCTGGCTTGCTGATGCTAGGGTAGAGAAAATTGCCCCCTAACTGAACTTTATGTCTCTCCCCTTTGTACTAGGCTCCCCTGACATAATATAAGCTGTGATACCAAACCCAGCAAGGTCCGGGGAGCCCTAGGTACTAGGCTCCCCTGACATAATTTAAGCTGTGATATCAAACCCAGCAAGGTCGATTGCACCTGTAAATTAAATTCAGTAAATCTCCTATGTTGCAGCTACAATTATTATACTATTATATTATAACTATACTACACTATTAGCCCCCCCCCCCCCCCACTAGACCCCTGCCTTTCTTCTCCCTCTCTTTTTCTTTTTTCTTTTCCTCTTTTACCTAATACCTGAAAGAACAGCTTGTTCATTATAGATTCATTACCTATTTTTGCAACCTATTTTGTATTGTATGTCATCTATACCAATTTCCTTGGTTCACATACATGTTCCATTTAATTGTTATCGCACTCATATTTGTATGTGCTCTCTGTTGAAAATCAAATAAAAATTGAAGATACAAAAAAAAATGTGTGGGGTCCCCCCAAATTCCATATCACGCCCTTAGGTCTGGTGGGGTGTGTGTTTTAAGGGAACTCCATGCCAAAAAACAAAAGGAAATGGCGTGGTACACCCCCCGATTCGGTTCGCGGCAGAACATGTGAACGGACCGAAAGTTTGCGCGAACATTTGAACACCGTTAAAGTCTATGGGACCCGAACGTGAAAAATCAAAAGTGCGAATTTTTAAGGCTAATTTGCAAGGTATTGTCCTAAAAAGTGTTTGGGGACCCGGGTTCTGCCCCAGGGGACATGTATCAATGCAAACAAAAGTTTTAAAAACGCCCGTTTTTTCGAGAGCAGTGATTTTAATAATGCTTAAAGTGAAAAAATAAAAATGAAATATTCCTTTACCTGGGGGGTGACTATAGTATGCCTGTAAAGTGGCTTGTGTTTCCCATGTTTAAAACAGTCCCTGCACAAAATGACATTTCTAAAGGAATAAAAGTCATTTAAAACTGTTGCAGCTGTAATGTAATGTTGGGTCCCGGCAATATGGATGAAAATTATTGAGAACCCCAGCCCATTACCAGACCCTTTGGGGCTTGTATGAATATTAAGGGGAACCCCACATCCAAATTAAAAAAAGGAAAGGCATGGGGCCACTAGGCCCTATATACTTTGAACAGCAGTGTACAGGCAGTCCAAACAAGACCGGCAAAAAAATCAATTGTTAAGCTTTTTGGATAACATAAGGAAGGGTTATCTCCCCTGTAACATTTGTTTTGCTGTCTGTGCCCCTGTTCAGAAGATTTCACCTCACTTTCTGTCCCCAATGACAATTGGATTTTGAAAATTTGTGGTTATTAGGAAAACAAGGATTGGTGATAAAGCATCAGTGGAGACACCTTTTTCCCATATTAACTCTTACAGGAGAGAGTTTCCCTTCCTAGGGGTAGATTTCCTCTCACTTCCTGTTGTCTCCCTCCATTTGTAAGTAGGAGTCATTTGTAAGTCAGATGTTTGAAAGTAGGGGACCGCCTGTATATACCTGCCCTATACTGTATAC
This sequence comes from Lithobates clamitans, assembly GCA_037952925.1. Lineage (NCBI taxonomy): Eukaryota > Metazoa > Chordata > Amphibia > Anura > Ranidae > Lithobates > Lithobates clamitans. The sequence goes on from JBBGZY010000943.1 coordinate 5,491,579, forward strand.
TCTGCAGAAAATTGATGTTGGTGGTACCAGAACACTGTAAGCCCTCACAGTTACTCTTGGTGGGCACTGGAATGGGCCCTGCTGTGCAATATTATATCAAGAATTGTAATTTCATGCCCCTGTTGAACAGGGGCAGAAAAATTGGGCCTTTGGTTTTTGGTGTAGTGGTGGTGTCACAACACTGTAAGCCCTTATAGTTAGTCTTGTTGAGCGCTGGAATGGGCCCTGCTGTGAAATATTATATCAAGAATTGTAAAGGCGAAAGATTTATTCGATCTGAAGAGAAACCAGAGTATTATATCAAGAATTGTAATTACATGCCCCTGTTGAACAGGGGCAGAAAAATTGGGCCTTTGGTGGTGGTGGTGATGGTGGAACAACAGTGTAAAGCCTCACAGATACTCTTGTTGAGCGTAAGAATGGGCCCTGCTGTGAAATGTTAGAACAAATATTGTAATTACATGCCCCTGTTAAACAGGGGCAGACAAATTGGGCCTTAGCCACCGGTGGTGGTGCCACAACACTGCAACTCCTTACAGATACTCTAGTTGAGTGCAGGAACGAGCCCTGCTGTGAAATATTACAGCAAAAATTGTAATTACATGCCCCTGTTAAACAGGGGCAGAAAAATTGGGCCTTAGGCACTGGTGGTGGTGCCACAACACTGCAACCCCTCACAGATACTCTAGTTGAGCGCAAGAACGAGCTCTGCTGTGAAATATTACAGCAAAAATTATAATTATACGCCCCTGTTAAACAGGGGCAGAAAAATTGGGCCTTAGGCACTGGGGGTGGTGCTCTGAAACAAAAATGTTCTTAGACATTATCAAAATGAACATTGAGAAGGAATTGTCACTCAGCATAACAGGATAGTCACTTAGCTTAGGCAGTCTTCAAGGGATCTCACATTCATAGAAAAATGAATCGGTTACATCAGCATCAGGTGCTTGGTAGCTGGTGATCCGAGACTGATTCATTTTTATCAACTGAGTCTGTGGACAGGAGCACTCTGTAATCATTTACAAAGCCTCCAGCAGCACTGAATGCGCATTCAAAAAGAACGTTGGATGCAGGATAGGCCAGTAGCTCAATTGCATATTGTGCAAGCTCTGGCCAGTGATCCATCCTCAAGACCTAGTAACCCAGTGGATTTTCGGTTGAAAAGGTCTCCAAGTCTGATCTTGCCCCTAGGTATTCCTGCACCATGTAAATCAGACGCTGGCTATGGTTGTCAGACAGCTTGGAGCTGTGGACTAAAGCATTGTCTGAATGCATCAGTCAGATGGCCACCTTCTCCACTGCTCCTTCTGTGACTGACCGAAGCCTCAGCAACATGGAGGACCAAGAAATTGTAACCTCCCAGGCTCTGGAAATGCATTGCACAAACCTTTCTACAAGGCCTCCCAAAGATGTTTTATCCTCTGCTTCCTCTGCGAAGGCTGGATAAATTCCGCAACCTTACCCTTGTAACATGGATTAAGAAGGGTTGCCAGCCAGTAATGATCCCTCTCCTTGATACCACAAATCCGAGGGTCCTTTCGCAGGCTTTGCAGGATCAGGGAGGCCATGCAGCGAAGGTTTGCTGAGGCATTCGATCCGGAGTACTCTGGGTCACTAAAGATGACATGATCCACAGCCACCTCCCCCCAGCCACGTACAAGTCCATGGGTTTCTGGGGATTGAAAACGATCCCTTGAAGGCTGATGCTGAGTGCTAGGCTCCACCTCCATTTTACAATCCGGTTTACAACCGTTCATGTGTATATGCCTGTGATACCAGCACTCGGTTTTTGGAGTGCAACCCTTGTAAGTAGGAATTTTATTTTTTATACTGCTATTAAATGATTGCATACAGAGAGCACTAGATTGTTCCTTAGATTGTTCCTTCTTCTCTTTTATATGATTATATACTGTGAGAGATCTACGGCTTCACTTATATTTTATCATCACCCCAGGAGTGGGTACAAGGCTTTGTGACCTGTATCAGGTCGAATATGTGAGGTGAGAGGCTTGGACTACCTGTGGTGGAGGCACCTCAATCACTGCTGCATTGTTTTGTCTGCCTGATTCACCTGGGGAACTGTTGCTTTGGACTTTTTTTCCAGTGCTTTCACTGTTATCACTCCCGGATTTATTTTACATGAATCATGCAACATGGATTATTAGTTTTATTATTTTTATTATTGCGCTGCACTGTTTGATTCTTTTTCTGTCTATGTGAAGGGTTATTTTGAATTACCTTTAGTGTCAGCTTGCAACTTAGGTATTTGGGGTTATTTGTTTATCTGAGCTGAATATTGTTTTAATTATAAATTGTTAGCTCCAACAGGAAGACAAGAGGGACAGTATCACTGATGCATGCACTGTCTCTGCTCACCATCCTCGTGGCCTCCTGAAATGGTGACAGGACAGTGCATGTATCCTTGATCAGTAGCCACTGGGGTGGCGAAAAAAAGCCAAGCTCCCCTGACCCATTCCTGGTACCATACTCACACAGGTACTCATTAATGGCCCTCTGCTGCATGTGCAGCCACTGCAGCATTGCCAACATTGAGTTCCACCTGGTGGGCATGTCACAAATGAGGCAGTTCTTGGGCAGGTTACATTCCTTTTGAAGGTCAGCCAGCTGAGCACTGACATTATATGACCGGCGGAAATGCCCACAGACTTTCCTGGCCTGCCTCAGGAGATCCTGTAAGCCCGGGTACCTGCACAAGAACTGCTGCACCACCATTTTAAGGATGTGAGCCAAACAGGGAACATGGGTCAAGTGTCCCTTTCGGAGGGCGGAGAGGAGGTCGGTGCCATTGTCGCAAACCACCATTCCTAGCTGAAGCTGGCGTGGCGTCAACCACCTCTGAGTGTGCCCCTGCACAGCTGACAGAATCTCTGCCCCAGTGTGGCTCCTGTCCCCTAAGCAGACCAACTTAAGCACTGCATGGTATCTTTTTGCCAGAGTGCTTAAGTAGCCCCTTGAACGCCTGTGGAACACCGCTGGTTCTGAGGACAAATCTGCAGAGGAAGAGGCCATAGAGGAAGAAGAAGAGGGGGTGGAGGAGAGAGCTGTGGCAGAATCACCACTACTAGCATTTTGGAGGCATGGAGGTGGAACAAGCTCCAACAATACTGCACCCTGTCCTGCATCCTTCCCAGCTGCCAACAGAGTTACCCAGTGCACCGTGAAAGAAAGGTAATGTCCCTGTCCATGCCTGCTGGACCATGAGTCAGCGGTAATATGTACCTTACTGCTGACCGCCCTGTCCAACGAGGCCAAGACATTGCCTTCCACATGCTGGTAGAGAGCTGGAATGGCCTTCCGTGAAAATAAATGGCATTTGGGAACCTGCCACTGAGGTACCTCACATTCCACAAATTCACGAAAGGGGGCAGAGTCTACCAGCTGAAAAGGCAGCAGTTGGAGTGCTAACAATTTAGCCAAGCTAGCATTCAGCCACTGAGTATGTGGATGGCTGGAACCGAATTTCTTTAGATGGTTTAGCAACTGGGGTAGGGAAATTTGCCTGCTACAATCGGATGTTGGTGTAGTGATACCAGATTGCCCGCAAGTACATGGCACACCTAATTCTACACCTTCATTCCTCTCAGTGCAGGTTTCTGAGAGGACTGAAGGTATAGTGGGGTTGGGGATCCCAGCTGATGAGGAGCAAGGAGAGGTTCGCCTTGTTTGGTGTGGGTCTTTTAAGTACTGTTGCCAACAGACTGCATGGGAGGTCGACATATGTCTGGTCAAGCATGTGGTGCCCAAGCGGCTGCTGTTTTGGCCACGCTTGATATGCTTCAGACATATGTTGCAAACAGCAATGGTGGGATCTGCTGCAAAAAAGGCCCACACCAAAATACGTGGGGAGTCAGCAGCTCCCTGCACTTGCGGAGCTCTGCGGTGTGATGCAGTTGGGTGGCTGCCCTTAGGCTGGCCCCTGGAGGGCATCCTGCCTTGTTGGAGATGTGCCTCCTCCTCCTCCTCCTCTCTTCTATCAGGCACCCACATAGAGTCAGTGACCTTATCATCCCCTCCCTCCTCGTCACTGGAGCAAACCTGGCAGTATGCTGCAGTTGGGGGAACATGACTGCCAGTTTCTTGTCCTTCTTGGGCACCCCCTCTCTCTGGGCTCATGTTACTGCCTTCCTCAACCTGGGTACCATCATTGGAGCCTTCAAAATGCTGCGCATCCTCCTGCAGCATGTACCCGACATTGTGGTCGAACAGTTAGGGGGACTCCTCCATGCATGATGGTGGGGCTAGGGAAGGAGTGACTGATGACATTGAGCAGATGGAATAGGCCGCTTTGGCAGCTGCATTGACAGGCAAACTACTCTGAGCCTGGGTGACAGAGGATGAGGAGAATGAGGACGGCTTAGTTATCAATTCTACCAACTCTTCTGCATGTTGTGGATCAACACGGCCAGCTACCGAAAAAAAGGACAAGCGTGCCCCACGGCCACGTGTTGAGGATGCACCGTGTCCACGACCAGCACTGTTGGCTGTAGACACAGAGCCTGCTTGCCCTCTTTTAGTGGCCTGTGAGCATCTGCCTCTCCTTGGTGGCTTTTCAGACATGCTGTAAAATGTTATTAGCAAAACACCGCCTGAAGTTTACTAGAAAAAGTACACCAGGAATGGCCTGCAGTCAGACATAAGCTTGGCTAGACTGGAATATATATATATATATATATATATATATATATATATATATATATATATATATATATATATATATATATATATATAATGCACTGCAGATCACTGAATCACCTAATTGGCCAAATCATGCGTTTCATAGTACATGCTTGGCCAATCATCAGACAGCAATGCACTGCGATGTCGCAGTGCATTATGGGGTGTGACGCGCCGCTCAAATTTAATGTTCGTATTTCGACGAACTCTCAAATAGCCAATGTTCGAGTCGAACTCATGATTGACCCAAACATAAGGCTCACCCCTATGCTAAGCCAGAGGACCATATGGACACCTGATACAGGTGCAGGTTTGAGGGTGAGGACCAGAGCATTGCTGACTACCCCTTGCCTGGTTGGGACAGAGTATGTGAGATTGATTGTCATCAGGAGGACATCAGCATCAGTGTGGTGAGAGGCCTTTGGCTATCCTTTTTTGTTTCAAACTTGTTTGTTGTCACAGGAATTTGCTGCCTCCTGCAGGTTTCTTCATAAAGGGGACTGCATACTCTAGGCTGTATATGACATACTCCTGACCACTTCACTATTTATTCTATAATGTAAAATAGATGCTGGATGCACCGTGGCCAATATGTTAATGCAGTTCGCTGGGGTGCGCTGTGTGAGCTAAGTTGGCAGCCGTGCGAGGAGAGATCCCAGGTATGGAACAGCAGGGTAAACCAGAAATAGAGTCAATAGCCAGACCAGGGGTCATATACAGCAGGATCAGTCCGAGAAGGATACAGCAGCGTAAGCACCTGTACGTCAATGCGTTTCACTGGATCGCTTCCTCAGGACACACATTGGGGAGTATAGAAATAGGTCTCACTACATGGAATAGAAGAACACATCATCTCACAACATATTCATATATATATATATATATATATATATATATATATATATATATATATATATACATACATAGAAAGTTATACATAAAAATATATCAGAGAATATAAACATTATATTTTGCAATTCTATTAAAGTTGATCATGCATTCATATTCACCTAATCCAGACATACGCTACTGTCTATACAGGACTTTTCCTGGATGGGCACCACAACACCAAAATAGCCAAAACCAGGATTTCAAACTTTAAATATATATCACAAAGGGTGGCTACAGAGCATAAAAAGAGAGAAGAGGAGGGAGTGTTACATAGCGATCACCTATAATGGATGGATATATCAGCTGCCGTAATGATGCAAAGCACATAAATAGAGATACATAGTTTTGATGAGTGTGCTTCAGTACAGAAATATGTGCTGGGGCATTCTCAAAAACAAACAATCGTATAAACCCATTGCAGAAGAAGTAGTGAAGCAATTTAACCAACAATTTAATGAGACCATTTCTCAAGCATATACTGAAGGCATAATTAACAAGGACACCTATGAAGGTATTCAGGTACCTTACCCTAGAATCCCAAAGTTCTATGCGCTTCCAAAAACGCACAAAAATATAACGAATCCACATGGTCGACCGATTATATCGGGAATAGGGTCCCAAACGGAACGTGCAAGCAAATTAGTGGATGAGTACCTGCACCCTCACGTAAATACACTACCTTCCTTTATGAAAGACATGCCAGACCTCTTGAAATCATTAGATGGAATGCAAGTTCCACCCGGCTGCCTTATGGTGGCTATTGATATCGAGGCTCTAAATTCCTCAATCCTCCATAAGTTTGGTATAGTGACAGTTAACAGATTTCTTATGGAGAGGGGTGATACGACATACTCAATGAGTCAATTTATATTGCAGCTTCTAACACATATTCTGACACGGAACAATTTTTTTCTTTGATGGATCCCGCTTCCTCCAGGTACAGGGGGTTGCTATGGGCACTTGTTGTGCACCATCATATGCCAACCTGTACCTGGGGGGGTGGAAACGTGATTTATTTGCTATGGAAGAACATGCCAATTTACTATCCAACATCCTTTGTTGGTATAGATATATTGACAAAGTTTTTATGTTGTGGGCGGGAACATCCGAGGAACTTAATCATTTTATGTGTGTGATCCATGATAATAAATATAATCTCAAATTTACCATGGAACATAGTGTCACCAGTATTGCAATCCTTGACATCAATATTAATATCCATTCTGATGGCTTTGTTGACACGTCTCTATTTCGTAAGCCCACGGCGGAAAACACACTATTACATGCATCAAGTGCACACCTTGTAATGCAGTATATTGCAGCTTACCAATCATTAGATGTGGTGGCTGCATCAGTTATCTTTTTTTAGACTTTCTTCCCTCTGTTTTCACCTGTTGGTTTGGCCAGTAACACACCACCTATACTAGAGTGCCACTCTCTGGATGGATGAGCACAGAGGGCACCTTTGAACATCAGCATTGTCAGAGGGAAGTGTTACATGTATGAGCATATTTAAATACACTAACAAAATGAAAACAAACTCTAGCTTATATTTTATAAGCAATTACAGCAAACATTTTTTTCATTTAACATAAATAAATGTTAAATGGGTTGTCTCATCTCTGTAACTGATACATTCTGCTGGAGAGCTTATTCTTTATACCTCTGGATAAGAGGTGTGCAAAAAAAATTATGTCTAAGGGAGCCTCTCATTGCTTTACCCCAGTATAAATCTATTACATCATTTTCTCAACTATCATCTAAATTAACCAGATATATAAAACATTTAACACTACTTAAGATGATAGTTTATAGTAGTGCATATTTAATTGTGTCATGTTTGTATTAGAAGAAATGTAACTGCCGTAACACTCACTGCACTTCATCTACTCATTGGCTGAGTAGAGAATCAACATTACCCCTGCAACAGAACTAGTGCTCTCAAGTGCAGCGTTCCTTGCTAATGGACTATAGATGAGATATATAGCATTTATCAAAAGTTGAAGAGGGACATCTCTCAAAAGCAAATGATAGTTTCCACATTTTCCCTGAGGGTGGAAAATTCCCAGAACTGAACAATATAGCGTTAGCAGCATTAAAAATATATCATTACATCCTCTGTGTTGATTTTCTATTAAACAAGCACACTTTGTGATAGAAGAAACCTCCTGACCCATTATAGCTCTCAAAGAACACTAAGGGAGTGAGAATATTAACCGCTATCTTTTCTAATTTATTAGAGATGTATATGTATATTTTGCTTTTTTTTGTTTTTTTGTTTTCCTTGTCTAATACTAAACCAAAGCAAACAAACCCGATCGTATATTGATGTGCTCTTACTAAACATGCATCTACAAGCTACTTACAGTTACCAGAAAACAAAACTGCATACAGATGTACCCAAATATGGGTACATACACACATGCACACACTATCTATCCTTTAACATTTGAAACAGTCTGTATGCAGTAGGGATACATTCACACCTGAGCGTTTCGTTTTCAGGCAGATTTTGCCAGGATTTTTACCGTGTTTTTGCACAGGTCAAAAGGTCACCAATTTAAGAAGCAGAAAAATGCCTGTAATCTGCCCAAAAAGAAGCTCTTGTACCTTTTTGAGCTGCAGGCATGTTGCTTCAGGCTACAAAATGCTCAGATGTGAATAGGGGCCATTTAAACGAATGGGATTTTGCTTGTTGGGTGTTTTTTTTATGAGCTGAAAACGCTCAGGTATGAATGCAGCCTAAAAGTCATTTAGTTTGCCTTTTAACTGGTCCACAATTTACTTACTGAACAGGACTTGGGGCATTAAGCAATCTTGATCTTGGCAGTCTCTCTCATAGTGAAGCTTTAGTGTTGTCTCAAGGTAGAGTCCTCCAATCAGGTTTAGTTGCAAGCACTTCCAACATCTACGCTGCTTAAATACGATGTATAGGAAGGCACGGATACTTTTACCCTTTCCTATGCACTGCAAAAGGTAAGGTAAGTATGATTTGTAAGTTTGTTTTTCCACGGGTTTTTTTTGTTCTGTTTTTTTCTTTTTTTTTCACAGGTACAATGCAGTGAATATAGATGTGGAGAGGGGCAGCATGTAACAAGTGGACTTTGCATTTTAGTATCTTTTCCTTTCTCATGCTGGTTGAGATTTATTATTATTATTATTATTATTATTATTATTATTATTATTATTAAAGGCATTAGTTTAGCACAATCTACTAGAAAATACAAAAATACATTTATAGTAAGCAAGTATATATTATAACGAGCAAGTAAGTGCAGCAATTTGTGTCACTGCATTCTCAGTTGTAGATTTTCCCTTGAGATAGTCTGACAAATAATTTTAAGAGTACAGTGCATAGAGGTTGAACTGTTATTGAGTTAAGGATTACACAGTTACAATGGATTATTCATATGTAATAATACTTGCAACAGTTCTGTTAAATTGCATTTTTTTTATCTGCAGCAGTATTTTGCTATGTTTCTTTTGAATGTAGATCCTGGAAATTGAAGGAACGAGAAATAATAAAAAATATTAAGTAGTAAGGAGGCAAAATATTTGCTTTTGGATATGCTTTGATCCCCTCTACTTGACGCACACAAAATATTAACATTAATTCAAGAATTTGCTCAGTATCATTTGCAGTATACTTACCTTTATTTAGAGCCATATTAAAAATAACAATAACTTTACAGTTTGAGGAATTGCTGTACTGCTACATTAAGAGACTAATGTGTATCTTTTTTAAATGTACTGCTCTAAAAGTGTGAATCTGGGATTTTACAAAAAATGTGACTATTGCTTATTTTGCCTATTGCTTCTACATGTACTGTATTTGAATGCATGTGACACTTAGGACATACTGCAAAAAAGTATTTTATGGCTAAAATCCTTATTTGCAATTGTCCCTGGCGTTTGTGGCAGATGTGCAGAGAGAATGGCAACTACTGGAGGATCCTAATACCGCCATAGGGAGAGATATACTAAATCTGGTGCAGCTGTGCATAGTGACCAATCGGCTTCTAACTTCAGCTTAATTAAATAAAGCAGTGTTAACCCTAAAAGCAACATGTATTATATTGTAGCTTACCCATTCTTAACCGCTTGCCGGCCAGTCGCTGCAGTTGTACTGTGGCAACATGGCTCGGCTGCGTTAATCGCTGTTATGTTACGTCGTGCGTGTGCCCCCCCCTGCTCGCCCACGGAGCAGATGCGAGTGCCCGGCGGTCGCGATCACCGCCAGTCTCCCGCGACCACTCGGGGCACACCGAGAACCGGGATCTGTATGTGTAAACACACAGTTTCCAGTTCTCTGAGGGGAGAACAGACAGATCCTCTGTTCATACAGAGTATGAACAGCGATCTGTCATCTCCCCTGCACAGTCCCCTCCCCCCTTAAGTTAGAACACACAATAGGGAACACATTAACCCCTTGATCGCCCCCTAGTGGTTAACCCCTTCACTGCCAGTGACATTTTTACAGTAATCAATGCATTTTCATAGCACTGATCGCTGTATTAATGCCAATGGTCCCAAAAATGTGTCAAAATTGCCTGACGTGTCCGCCATAATGTCACAGTCCCGATAAAAATCACAGATTGCTGCCATTACTAGTAAAAAAAAATAATAATAAAAATGCCATAAAACTATCCCCTATTTTGTAGATGCTATAACTTTTGTGCAAACCAATCAATATACGCTTATTGCGATATTTTTTTTACCAAAAATATGTAGAAGAATACATATCAGCCTAAACTGAGGAAATTTTTTTTTTTTTTTGGGGGGGGGTATTTATTATAGCAAAATGTAAAAAATATTGCGTTTTTTTTTTTTCAAAATTGTCGCCCTTTTATTTTTGTTTATAGCGCAAAAATAAAAACCACAGAGGCAATCAAATACCACCAAAAGAAAGCTCTATTTGTGGGGAAAAAAAGGACATCAATTTTGTTTGGGTGCAACGTCGCACGACCGCGCAATTGTCAGTTAAAGCGACGCAGGGCTGAAGCGGTTAAAGCAAGAAAAAAAAAATGAGCTAATGCACTGCTAAATGAAGAAGTTTTTTTCGTGAACTCCCACTGATTCAGATAGCAAGAAGACAGTCAGTGGTCAGCTCTCCCTGCTGTTATGCATCCTTAGAACAAGCACAAACACATTTTTATTGAAGCACAAAGGTGGAAAAAACTGCAGTTCTCCAATGAAAAAACATTATTACAGCAGTGTTTTCTGGGAGGGTGGGGAAGATGGGATTTGGGGGACAGTTAAAACATAACAGGCTTATTTGACAAAGCTAAAGTACTAGAACAGGGATACTTATAAAACAAAAAGACAATATTAGTCACAAAGCTCATAGGAGGGACAGTGGGACTAGAGTGGCTGCATCTATTATTTTGGAACTTAAAAAAACCCCAAATTTTTCTTTTTTCATTATCTAAGTAACTAATTATGTGTATGTAGCATTTCTTCAGCCTCTTCAGCCCCTTTTACCTGTAAGTATGGGATAGAGATGTAGCATGCCACATAATGAGTATTTACAAAGGATACAGTAATGAGCCTTGATGTGTGTGAGATGGAAGGAGTCTGGGGAATCTGCAAAACACAGTAAGCACACAATTATTGGTGTATATAAATCATTTGTAAGGGATAGTTTCTATATTTTTTTATCTGCATTCTACTGTAAGGCCCACTTTAAAGGTCATCTGTTAATAGAGAAAATGTAAGGTCCGTTTATGGATCAGTGCCCCCTCTCTTTTTTTAATCCCTGTAAATTATTGGTACAAAAATGTACCTGTGGGGGAAAAAAGTTAAAATAGATGCTTACCACCAGCTTCCACCTGCAGCACCTAGATGAGGGTGCCAGGTCCTGGGTCAGAAGAAGATCCCAGTCTTATGAGAAGGCGCTCCTGTGCTTGGCTGAAGCATCATCTCATAAAATTTGGGGTACCTATCCTTCCCCAGTAATCTAACCAGAATAGTATGGATAGTGTCATCATCCCTTGCAAGTAAATATGTAATCTTTTTTCTCCCAGGTTAATTTTGTACTTTTACTATACAGCCACTTAGAAAGTGGGAGGGGTCCCTGATCCAATAAGCAGATCTTGCATTCTCAGGCAAGATTCGATTTTTTTGACAAATAAATGGCAAATATAGTAGAAGATGAACTTAAAATAAAACAATTGGTTTTATTTTTACAGCTTTATTTATTGTTTTTACTAGCTTAATTTGCATTTCATCAGATTAATTCACTGAAAGCAATAACCCACATTTACTAAACCTGTTAAGCCTGACAGGCAATGTAATTAAGATAATTCAATGATCTTGCCTTGCAAAATATAGTAGGAGTGTGATAGGTATGCTGGAAAAAGTGCTATATCACTACAGCACTATGACGCACATAAATATGGCCCTATAATTAGATTAGACTCCATAGGGAATAATTTATCTAGCTACAAAATGCTGACATGGGCACTACCTCCTGGAATCTTTTCTTTATCTCGGGAAGGATGTACTCCTTGAAGTAAGCCCATGCTTATACATTAAATCCTTTGGAATCTAGGAGCAAACATATATAGACCAGGCAAGTGAGATCATCTTACTAATTTTCTACCCATGGACAAATTAGGGAGGATATATTTAGCTAAACAAGAAAAAAAAAGAAAAACCACTACTGTTATCCAACGTTTGCATCATTGGATTTCTAGGCAGGGACAAACTTGGTAAACTAATTTCCCACATTATTCTGCTAGTAGGCTAAAAAAGACCTCCAAAAAGGGCTATTTATAGCTAAAATGTTCCTTGGTGCAAACTCCCATCACAATTTCAGAGACACTCTATGTGGAAACATTAAGGGAGTATAATGTTTACTAGTGTTCATTCTGCTCATTTCAATCATATGCAAGAGAAGTTCCTATTTTTTATATTCCCTTGAATTTGGTCAGACATTTAAAGCATAGATTCACTGTACTAAGTGAACCTTCCCTTGTTTAATAAATCAACCTCCCTGTTTTTGGTGGCTTACATTGCAGTCCCAGAGATCTTGAAAAATTCAGCATGTTTTTCCTCCTCCTCAGCGGGTCACTGTAATTGATATAACTCTTTCGTCAGCTCCACAGTGAGCATTCATATGTCGACACCTATTTATTCTGGTTGTCAGGTTTGTCAGGGCAGCTCATTTGCATTGTCTCAAAAATATACACTTATTTTAACTGTAATGTATTTGCACATATTTACATCACGGTTATGCAAACATATACTATATATATATATATATATAATTTTTGGGTGAATCTTGAGTTCTTCTTTTTAGAAACTGTCCCACTGCTCATTTAAGAAGAACCCTCATAGTTTTTCTGAAAAAAAATTGAATGTATAAAAAAACTGAAATATAAACAACTTTGGCAGTTAAATAGTACATTTGTTTCTACAGATCTCTAAACCAGAGATACGAGGGATATCATCACATATCCCAAAAATAAGAGGATTATTCTTCATTTTAGGAAACTAAGCAAAGTTATGCAAATCATTGCTGTACACCTTTTTTTACCATAACCTGTATGATAATAGTATCTCATTGAGTCCTAAGCCCTATTCCATTGCAAACATAGCTTCTATACACCATGTTTATGTACACATCTGAAACCGCTATATAGAGTGTGGAATGAAAATGGCCTTATAAAATTAGAATATATTGTTTTTACACTATACATCAGCGGTTCTGGATGTGCATCTAGCCAATGTGGGGTAAAACAATGATTTGCATGGCTCGGCCCATTGTCCTAAAATGAGGAATAATTCTCTTATTTTTGGGTTATGTGATGGAATGAGACATGTGGATACTTTCTGTTTCAAGAAGGCTTTACTGTGCTGCACACTGAGTGAGGACTTTTTTTTTTCATTGCTTTAGGTCTTATGCACACAGGTGTTTGAGCGCCATGTATGATGTAAAATCTGCCATATTTTTTACACCTGGGAAGCCCAGGTGCTGCAAAAACACTATTCGGTACTATACATTGGGGAAAATAATTATTTGATTGCCTGCAGATTGTGTAAGTTTGCCCACTACAAAGAAATGACAGGTCTATCATTTTTATCATAGGTGTATTTTAAATGATAGACAGAATATCAACCAAAAATCCAGAAAAAAACACCTGATCCAAATGTTATAAAATGAGTTGCAGTTCATTGAGTAAAATAAGTGTTTGATCAAAACATGACTTAGTACTTGGTGGAGAAACCTTGTTGGCAAGCACAGAGGTAAGACATTTCCTGTAGTTAGCTACCAGGTTTGCACACATCTCAAGAGGGCTTTTGGTCCACTCTTCTTTACAGATCTTCCCTAAATCCTTAAGGTTTTTTGGCTGACGCTTGGCAACTCAAAGTTTCAGCTCCCTCCATAAATATTCTATAGGCTAGGCCACTTCCTGACCTTAACTTGCTTCTTGAGCCACTCCTTTGTTGCCTTGGCAGTATGTTTTGGGTCATTTTCATGCTGAAAGACCTATCCATGACCCATCTTCAGTGTTCTGGGTGAGGGAAGAAGGTTCTCAACCAAGATTTTACATTACATGGCCCCGTCCACTGGCTCCTTAATGCGGGAAATTCAATCTGTACTTTAGCAAACAGCCCCAAAGCATAATGTTTCCACCTACATGCTTGACTGTAGGGATGGTGTTCTTAGGGCCATAGTCAGCATTTTTCTTCCTCCAAACACAAATTATAGTCCTTCATTTCTTTGTAAGTGGGCAAAGTTTGTAAAGTTGATCCAGGGAAAATCCGATTGCCTCTTGGGGGATCAGGAAGGAATTTTTTCCCCTGCTGTAGAAATTAGATCATGCTTTGCCAGGGTTTTTCGCTTTCCTCTGGATCAACTGTGGGTGAAGATTGTGTATATGTAATTGTATGTTTTGTTTTTTTTTGTTTTTTTTTGCTTGAACTAGTGTCTTTTTCAACCTGACTAACTATGGATCAAATTATTTTCCCCACTGTACATCCACATATAGCATATAGAGGTATTCCCCAAATGCAGGCATTCTGTGTTAGGGAAATATGTTGCTATGCTATATGTGGGTTAATGCAAGTACCAGCATATTTTTGTGCAGCGTTCTTACACTGTTTTGTAAAATCATACATAAGAAAGGAAAAAGAAGGAAGAAGGAAAAAGTATTAAACAACCATCTTCCTAAGCAGCTTCATAATAACTCTGTACAAAGCATCCATAAAACATTTTTTACACCTAAACATAATTTCTCTAATAATATCCGGGGAATAGCATACTTTCCCATGAGTTTTTACCACTCTTTTTAAACCTCTTCTCTATATTATTCACTTCGACTGAGCAATTTACTGAGCTGGCTAGAACAGTATAATTTCAGGACTCAGACCTATTTAACATTTTCACATGTATTGCATATGCAGAGGTAAAGGAAGGTTGAGTCCCAGGCACTAATCGCAGAAAAAAACACATAATGCAATATGTATTCAGCTGAATCGTGCTGCTGTCTAATGTCAAAGGATCAGATGCTGCAACGCTAAAGACAAAATGGGTTGACAGCGCTCAGGAACTGAGCTGAAATTGAAGGATCACTAGGACCGACCAGGACAAACAACCAAGGACACCAACCATGGAAAGCCACAAGGACACGCCAGCTGCAGTATGTGGTGTGTAGAGCTCTATTCACATCACCAGTGTCAGTGACACCATCTTCCCTTGCCGGCGGGTCTGGCTCTACACAACACACACTGCAGCTGGCGTGTCCTTGAGGCTTTCCATGGTGTCCCTTGGTTGGTTTTCCCTGTCGGTCCTAGTGATCAATCAGTGCCTGAGCCAGCCTTACAGCCTTGTGGTAACATTGTCATTCAAATTTGTACTGTTTTAATCTTTGAAATAAATTGCCAGCAACCTTTTTGAGTATACATGTGGTTCATTGCAGCCATTACTCATCAATTTCAGCTCAATTCCTGAGAGCTGTCAACCCTTTTTGTGTTCAGCATATGCAGAGGTAAAACATTTTTTCTAAGAGCAAAGAGTACCTTGCTTTGTAGGTGCTCTTTCCACCAGGTTAACTATATGGATATATGTATATATTCACAAGGTGATCATATCCCCCCTAAATGCCTCTTCACAAGGTTAAATATAATTTGGGAGGGCAGCAGGCATGTTTATTACCTTTATTGAAGTCCTTTTCTGCAGATACAGTGCTGATGCATACAGCCAAGATGTCAGAATCTTTGGTCTGGTCTGCTTTGGTCTAGTCCAGTAATGAAAGCTTTCAAAGCACAGCACAGCACTTTAATCACTTCGGTGCTAGAGCATTTTTTTTTTTTTGCACATGTGTAAAAATATGCATTTTTGGCTATATAATACTTAAAACTCCCAGAACATTATATATTTTCTGAAAGCAGAGGAACTGCAGAAGAAAAAGATGTTATTGCACAATATTTGCATAACTGTTTATTTAACAGAGATTTTACGAAAAATATACAATAACATGGATTTTAATGCAAGCACACACAACGTAATACCCATTTTTTAGTAAAATCTAAAAGATGAGATTGCATTGAGTAAATAAATACCAAACAAGTCTTAAAATTGTCTTAAAAGTCTTTAAAAAAGTCATAAAAATTTCTACTTTAACAGAGTAGAGATCTGACCTCTGAAACCGAGTGATGAAATCATTTAGTTTTAAGTTTCATTCCGAGCAGTGGAGATCGAAGCCCTTTCATATGTGGTACTGGGCTCCAGAGTAAAATCGGTAGAGCTCGAGAACCACCCAGGGGGAATCAGACGGGTGGAGAATGGGGAAAGTATGCTGTCCACACTGTGACAGTGTCTGCTGCATCACTTTCACTTTACAGCCAGTAGTTGGCTGTAGAAATGTTGCAGCCATTAGCTTGTGCTTAATCCTTCAATCTCTGGATGTATGTAGTCCAAAGAGCTGAACTGGTTTGTTTGGGCAATGGAAGTGAATGTTGAACATCCTTAACTCCTTTATAAATCAACCTCACAGTATATGTTTTTACTTAAATCATCAAATTGTGAAACCTACTATGTGCAAGAACTGTCTTAGGGCCTTTCAACACACAACACACAAGACCAATATTGAAGAAATGGATTCTGGACAGCCACACTCTAATAAAAGCCTTTATTGTAATGAATAGTCAATGTTCATGTGACAACAGAAGCAGGACAAACAGCTGACGCATTTCACAATATCATTGTTGCTTAGTCATAGCTATGACTAATATGCAAATGTGTTCCTAAAAAGGTATATAGAATTGAATGGGACTTTAATTGTGCCTCTAATGTTGCATACACACAAGCGGACTTTCCGGCAGACTTGGTCCTGCGGACCGGACTCCGTCGGACAATTCGATTGTGTGTGGGCTCAAGTGGATTTTTTTTCCCCAAAAGTCCGAAAGACCTAGAAATAAAACATGTTTCAAATCTTTCTGATGGACTCGAGTCAGGTTGAAAAATCCGCTCGTCTGTATGCTAGTCCGATGGACTAAAACCAACGCTAGGGCAGCTATTGGCTACTGGCTATCAACTTCCTTATTTTAGTCCGGTCGTACATCATCACGTATGAATCCGTTAGACTTTGGTGTGATCATGTGTAGGCAAGTCCGTTCGTTAGGAAAGTCCGTCGGAATTCCGCCGAAAGTCCATCGTATAGACCGTTGGACCAGTCCGGTCAAAAAGTCTGCTCGTGTGTACGCGGCATTAGATGTATAAATAGATGAAAAACAATTATTGAAAAAATACATCATTTTATTTTATTCAGTATAAAAACAGTTAACAATACATTACAGTTAATACGGTTGAAATGGATTCAGGGTGTTCAAATCCCCGATTTTAACAGAGTTATGGCCTACGCGTTTTACGGACGAGGCCGCTTCGTCGGGGCCTTTGAGAATGGCACAATGTGATCATGTGTAGATTCTACAAATGAAGCATCAATTAATATTGCATAGATTTATAAAGTTACATCCATGAGGGCTAGAATATAAAATATATATAGACATTGATGCATAAATTTATACAAAGGTATGTGTTTAATGAGAAATTGTTAACAATGTTTACTAAACAGATCTAGATGTTTTATAAAGTATTCAACAGACAAATATAGCTGCATTATCAGTCCACTAGGGGTGGGTATAGCACTGGTAGTCAACATGTGAGGTTAAGCAGTGATCAATTGTATACTGTAAATTGTTTAATCAGGTAATGCTGTGGTTTTATATAAGAAGGAAAAGAGAATGTATATATATATATATATATAAAATAAGAGTCATATTATTCTATAAAATGTGAAATAAATACTGCGCTTAACAAAACTTACTTGAGCTGCGACTAAAAAGTGGTAAACTGCATAATGTCTAAATAAGAAAGTCGCGCTAAAGATGTGAAAAAGGCCAGAATCAAGTGCCTATAACTTTACAGAGGGGTATCTGAACATGAGTGACAATCACTATGCTTTATAATTAAAATGGTGAAACACACGAATAGCTCCTATGTCTGCAAAGACGTGATACAAGTGACAAATAAATGTCTCAAAACAACCTAACAAAAATATAACAATCAAAAATCACTGTGACAAATGAATATCCCCCAAAAAACGTAAAATTAAATAATGTGAACAAATCCTAAAGGTGCAGATATTGCCCCTAATTACAGACCACAAAACAGAGTTGGTAATAGTCCATAAGTAGGATGAGGAAAGAAAATTGAAATAAATATCCCCAAGTGACAGGTGAAATATTGGTAATCTTGCTGCAGTGAATAGGGTGCGTTGATAAACCTCCACCTTCCAAAACTGCTGCCTCTTACCAAAAGATGTTGGTCTCTCAGTGATAGGAGACCTTACTGAGCGGATGGCTGCAACCCCAGCCTGGGATCTGTATAACAGGCACTAGATGTCATCCGGTCTGCAAAAAACCTTTCAGCCAGCCACACCAGGATGGTTAAGATGGGTCACCCTTCATAACTGGCAGATAGTGAACAGGGAGTCTCCATTGTGTTGATCCACTTAATACAATCTTACTCTGGATCCTGACTCTGTTCTGCTTTCCTCAGTTGTGGTTGACACCTCCATTTTGTCTTTGAAGGTGTCTATTATTACTATTATCATCTTTCAACCATTTAGTTTACCATGCTCTTTCATATATATATATATATATATATATATATATATATATATATATATATATATATATATATATATATATATTTATGCAGGGGCCTGCCCTTTTTCCTCTCGGTTGAGGAGGGTTGGGGTTGGAGTATTCCCACGTGCACAAAGGCCTCACATTGTCCCGCCGAGCCGGTACTCTCCAATTACAGTTCCCGGTGAGTGGAAAAAAACTTTTTGATAGAATAATATGACTCATATTTATATATATATATATATATACATTCTCTTTTCCTTCTTGTATAAAACCACAGCATTACCTGTTTAAACAATTAACAGTATAGAGTTGATCACTGCTTAACCTCACACGTTGACTAGCATCACCATACACACCCCTAGTGGACTGATAATGCAGCTATATTTGTCTGTTGAATACTTTATAAAACATCTAGATCTGTTTAGCAAACATTGTTAACAATTTCTCATTAAACACATACCTTTGTATAAATTTATGCATCAATGTCTATATATATTTTATATTCTAGTCCTCATTGATGTAGCTTTTTAAATCTATGCAATATTAATTGATGAACTATTTGTAGAATCTACACGTGATCACACTGTGCCATTCTCAAGGGCCCTGACGAAGCGGCCTCGTCAATGAAACGCGTAGGCCATAACTCTGTTAAAATCAGGGATTTGCACACCCTGAATCCATTTCAACCGTATTATCGATAATGTATTACTAACTGTTTTTATACTGAATAAAATAAAATGATGTATTTTTCCATTAATTGTTTTTCATCTATTTATACTTCTTAGAGGCACAATTAAAGTCCCATTCAGTCCTATATAAATTTTTAGGAACACATTTGCATATATTTACGGGATGGTGCCTCTATAGAAGGGATGGTATTTTCGCGCTTGCCCCACCCCGATACATAGCTATTACTAAGTTGTCACATGAACTTTGACTATTCATTACAATAAAGGTTTTTATCGGCGTGCTGCTTTCCAGAATCCATTTCTTCAATATTGCTCATGCTGAGCCTGCACCTGGCTTCCACTTTGAGGAGGGCATTTTCTTCAGTGCACCACCTGGAGTGGTTCACCCTTTTGTTCTCTTGTCCTGGACCTAACACACAAGACCACTTTGAATAGGCTGGCAGTGTGTCTTATTTGGCTAAAAAACAGATATGATCCTTTTTTTTACAATGTTATGCCATGTGGTGCACTGCAGTGGAGATGCATTGATCGCTACTGTAATAGTGTGTTGGAGTGCTATTCAAAACTAATAACAAGAGATAATGCAGGTAAGCAAAGGAAGGTGATTTAGACAATTAGCTGGGAGTGGTGCATGTCTACGCTACTTTCATGGTACTCATTTCTTATAGTTCCAAAATCATATCCCTTGTATGATACTATATACTTGCTGGTGCCTGCTTTGGACTTAATAGACTTGATTTTTTTTCATGTATTTGGTTTTAATTGTTTTTTGTAACTTAATGTGCATGCCTCTTTTTATGTTTTCTATTCCATTTGTTCTTATGTTTTTACTTAAACCCTCCTTCTGTCCAGACCAATTTTCAGCTTTCAGCGCTGTCGCACTTTGAATGACAATTGCGTGGTCATACAACACTGTACTCATATGACATTTTTATCATTGTTTTCCCACAAATAGAGCTTTCTTTTGGTGGTATTTGATCACCTCTGCGGTTTTTATTTTTTGTTAAAAAAATTGAAAAAGACCACATTTTTAAAAAAAAGTTATATATTTTTATATTTTGTTATAAAATTTAGCAAAAACGTAATTTTTCATTGATGTTTGTTTACATCATGTGATCAGCTGTCATTGGCTGACAGCTGATCACATGGTAAGGGGCCGGGATCAGCCCCTTACTCGGATCTGTGATCACTCGAGTCTCCGTGACTTGGTGTTCACAGTGCGCGCCCCGCAGGTCGTGCACAGGGGAGGACGTCCTATGACGGCCTCCCGGAAATTGAGGTCCGCGCTGTGGCCATCATTTGGCTATAGCGCGGACGTCAAGTGGTTAAGAGAAGGTAACTACCTGTATTCAGCTACACCTAAGGCCTGGGTTTAATGAAAAGCATAAGAATGGGCACTAGTTGTGTCCCATATCCCGTGTAATTTTTAAAGCATTTCTAGTGAACTTACATGGAGTGCTGACATTCTTGTAACAGTTGGAATAACCCACATTAAAATGAGAATTTTACCTCAGGTTTTTGCAACACAAAAATGTGAAGTCCATAAATGTGAGACCATACTGTTTTCTAATGCTGAAGATTTACACAATTTGAGTATAGTACAGTATAGTAATTCAACATTTTGCATGGTGCTAAAAATCCCATTCTCTGAGTTTTCTGACAGATGAAAGGATTCAAACATTATTAAAGTGAAAAGATGATTTATTTATTGAACAAGTAGCTATTCAGCAGCATGCAAATATGTATATTTCATGAAGACTAAAAGGTATACCAGTTGCTGTGTAGTCTTTTCATTTTTAGTAGAGCAATTAAAGCATAACTTTAATAGCATATAGATGTATATACTATATAGATAGATAGATAGATAGATATAGATATAGATATATACTGGATATAGATATAGATATATACTGTATATAGATATAGATATAGACTGTATATAGATATAGATATAGACTGTATATAGATATAGATATATACTGTATATAGATATAGATATAGATATACACTGTATATAGATATAGATATATACTGTATATAGATATAGATATATACTGTATATAGATATAGATATATACTGTATATAGATATATAGATATATATATAGATATAGATATATATATACCTATATATAAATTAGTATACAGTGCCTTGAAAAAGTATTCATACCCCTTGAACATTTCCACATTTTGCCATGTTACGATGAAAAACGTAAATTTATTGTATTGGGATTTTGTGTGATAGACCAACACAAAGTGGCACATAATTGTGATTTGGAAGGAAAATGATAAATGGTTTTCAAAATTTTTTACAAATAAATATGGTGTGGCATGCATTTGTAGTCAGCCCCCTTTGCTCTCAAACCCCTAACTAAAATCTAGTGGAACCAATTGCCGTCAGAAGTCACCTAGTTAGTAAATAGAGTCTACCCGCATGTAATTTAATCTCAGTATAACTAGAGCTGTTCTGTGAAGCCCTCAGATGTTTGTTAGAGAACCTAAGTGAACAAACAGTATCATGAAGTCCAAGGAACACACCAGAAAGAGCAGGGATAAAGTTGTGGAGAAGTTTAAAGCAGGGTTAGGTTTTAAAAAAAATATCCCAAGCTTTGAACATCTCATGGAGCACTGTTCAATCCATCACCTGAAAATGGAAAGAGCATGGCACAACTCCAAACCTATCAAGACATGGCTGTCCACCTAAACTGACAGGCAAGGAGAGCATTAATCAAGAGAGGCAGCCAAGAGGCCCATGGTTACTCTGGAGGAGCTGCAGAGATTCAAAGCTCAGGTGGGAGAATCTGTCCACAGGACAACTATTAGTCGTGCACTCCACAAATCTGGCCTTTATGGAAGAGTGGCAAGAAGAAAGCCATTATTGAAAGAAAGTAATAAAAAGTCCTGTGTGTGGTTTGTGAGAAGCCATGTGGGGGACACAGCAAACATGTGGAAGAAGGTGCTATGGTCAGATAAGACCAAAATTTAACTTTTTGGCCTAAAAGCAAAACGCTATGTGTGGCGGAAAACTAACACTGGACATTACCCTGAACACACCATCCCCACTGTGAAACATGGTGGTGGCAGTATCATGTTGTGGAGATGCTTTTTTCAACACGGACAGGGAAGCTGGTCAGATTTAATGGAAAGATGGATGGAGCCAAATACAGGGCAATCTTAGAAGAAAACCTGTTGAGCCTGCAAGACTTGAGACTGGGACGGAGGTTCACCTTCCAGTAGGACAACAACTTTAAAGTGGAGTTCAAATTAAAAAAAAAATTAAAAGCCAGCGGATACAAATACTGCAGCTGCTGACTTTTATTATTCTGACACCTACCTGTCCCAGGGTCCAGAGATGTGGGGGGGAGCGAAGCCCCGCTCGTCTCCCCCTCCTCTCTGTGGCATCAGCATTGTCAATGTGGGCGCCCGGCTGTGAAGAGCCGCTGCGTGCTGTGACTGGCCAGGAAATCATCTGGGACCTGTGATGTGTCCCAGATGATTGCCGAGAGGGAGGGGAGAGAGGTGATCTTCCTTTTGGCACCACGGTGCCCCGGGAGGAAGAGGGAGGGTTTCCGCCCCCCCCCCCCAAAAAAAAAATGACATGCCAAATGATCAAAGCATATTCATGTGTTAAAATAGCCCAGTCAAAGTCCAGACCTAAATCCAATTGAGAATCTGTGGCAAGATTTGAAAATTGCTGTTCAGATGCTCTCCATCCAATCTGACAGAGCTTGAGCTATTTTGCAAAGAATGGGCAAAAATTTCACTCTCTAGATATGCAAAGATGGTAGAGACATCCCCAAAAAGGCTTGCACTTGTAATTGCAGCTGAATACAAATACACGTCACACTTTTCACATGTTTATTTGTAAAAATTTTGAAAACCATTTATCATTTTCATTCCACTTCACAATTATTTGCCACTTTGTGTTGGTTTATCACATAAAATCCCAGTAAAATACATTTATGTTTTTGGTTGTAAGATGACAAAATGTGGAAAATTTCAAGGTGTATGAATACTTTTTCAAGGCATTGTAAATGTGTTCACTTCTATCATCAAAAATCCTGTATAGCTTTTCTGAATTTACTACATTAAATAGGCTTTCTTTACATGTATTTGTCTTTTCTCATATATTTTTGACTCTATTGATGTGATGGGATGTGCACTGCACTTCTTCTGGCCTAGATTGCTTTGAAACTAAAACCTCAAGTGGAGATCATTAATATGAAAATACCTCTTGCTTTGTTTGTAATCATGGCTACTTTGTATCATAGCAACTCTGTTCAACTTTTGTTGAACTGAGATGTTAGCAGATCTACATCTGGCATCCCCCAATGTAGACATACAAAAGTTTTGGGAAACCTGCCATTACATGCCCGGTCTTAGTCCGTAGGGTTCAGTATTGATTCGGCCCACCCTTTGCAGCTATAACAGCTTCAACTCTTCTGGGGAGGCTAACCACAAGGTTTAGGAGTGTGTGTCTATGGGAACATTTGACCATGCTTACAGAAGCGCATTTGTGAGGTCAGGCACTGATGTGGACGAGAAGGCCTGGCTCGCAGTCTCCACTCTAATTCATCCCAAAGGTGTTCTATCAGGTTGAAGTCAGGACTATGTGTAGGCCAGTCAAGTTCCTCCCCCCTAAACTCACTCATCCATGTCTATCTGACTTTGCAAAGACACAGGAAGACACAAGGCAAAAAATCAAGGTGGAGGACAGAGGCAAAACTCGATCTTGCAACCTGTGGATACTACCTACTGCACCTAAGCATCAATTATGCAAGCCTCCTTGATTTCCCTAAAGGCCATTAGACGTCCACCTGAGATGGAACTGGTAGGGGCAAACCTGCATACTAGGGCAGATTTATCCACATGTTTTGAGTTCTTGTATTACCATGGCTGTCTTGAAGTCCCTAAAGCCAAGAAGATGGAAGAAGACTAGAATCTTACTTGGAAGAACAAAAGGAATGTTTTGATGCAAGATAGGAAGGTGTTGACCTGTGCTGTCAAGCCTTGTTTTCGTGCAGCTGGTGTTGGTGAGTACACTTATACGGTCGCCATTTTAGTAATAAAAATCAGGAAGTGTGGAAAGGAGGCACTGTGGCTCCTCAATAGACACACATAGACAGCTTGGCTCCTCCTCACAGAATTTGATTGACAGCAGCAGCAGGCAATAACTCCTTCTGCTGCCAAGTCTCCTATGAGAAGAGAGAGTGGGAGAAGAGCTGCCGCAGATGGCTACAGAACTGGATCGAGACCTGGCTCAGGTAAATGTTTAGGGGGGGCTGGGGGGAGCAGCTTTTGAATGGTTTTTACCTTAATGCAGAGAATGCATTAGTGTAAAAATACAGTGTTTTGCCTTTATAACCACTGTAAAGAGAAAGGCCTTCCATTTTTATATGCCTAGGGTCCTTCTCTCCTGTAGGCAGCAGAATAATCCTACCCTACTTCCTACCATCAAGCTGTGTCCCTCAATGGACTATAGAGAAATTTATTTTTTATTGTATACAATATATTGAACATACGCACCATGAATAATATGTATAACTACGACCCTTTTTTAAACAGGTTGTCAGAGTGGAAAATCACAATACATAGATGGCAGTGCATTGTGTTGTGTTAATTCCATTTTTGTGCAGGCTTACCGTGCAGTGTAATGTAATAGAGCTGAATAAAGTTGCTGTTGTAGTCTATAAATATCTATATATGTCAGCTGCAATGTAGTGGATGTAGGACAGCAACATTTATTGGGCATACATTTTATTTATTACATTGAAACTATGGCAAACATGGATATGTTTTGTGCCCAAACCATAATGTATTCATTCTATTATTCAGGAATACATTGCACTATAATACGGTAAAATGAAAATTAAAGTACCAAGAGAAGTGAGTCACTAAAGCAGGTTGTCATATTTGCCTTCTGGATAGCATCAGTGTTTATGATTAAAAAGCTTTTTGTGGACGTTTATGGTATCTTACGTTGATTTTGTAAATTTTTATAGTGAGCCTGGTTTTTATTTAATTGATTGTTGTTACGGATATATTTTTCGTTCATGTTTGGATACAAAAGAAATCACTGAGATGAAAAGATGATTTTACATTTCATGAATTCAATTTAATGCATCAAAAATATTTATAAAAAGGCCAGTTTGTTGCAGACTGATGTTTAAATTTTTAGAAGGTGGCAGAGTATTAAACAGTTTTGATATTTTGGGGACTTAGGTGGCTTACCTCCCAGGTATAGAAGGTCTCATCCTATGAGAAATGTAGTTTATTTTATATTAATGAAATACCACGGGATCAGTGGAAATATCCAGAGGGAGGGCATAAGCATTCAAATTCCAATGTGAAGAACTATGGCAGTTCAGTGGTGTAGCCCTGGTCCACAGAGCTGACACAAAAGGATTGACTGAATGGACCTGGCTGTCAGTTTTCACTGTCTCTGCTGCCATTCCTACTTGAGCTGATAGAGGGACAGGCACAATTGTGAAGAAGAGATTGTTATTGCAGAGCTTTATGTAGGCTGTTTAAGCCCACTACCCACCCAAAGGAAAAGGATGTGGACTGCTGTGAATGCTGGGAGGAACTGAGGATTGTATAAGATGCATTTCCTATACAGACTAAGCCTGCTATGTAGACTGAACAAATAAACTACAGATCCCAGAGGCACTGAAGCTCTCAAGGAAAGGAGAGGGAAAAAGTTCCAGGCAAAGAAAGATGTGAGGATGACATTCTAAGAATTGCATTATGCATCTGGTTGCTCACAGGCTGCTTAACACTGCATCTGAGATGGAGAGAGGTGCAGTAGCGGTCATTCCTTAGTACTGTCGCTTGGTCACTGACATTGTCTACTTGCCCAGGAGAATGCAAGGGAATGCTGTTTTTGTTGTGTGGCTAATGGGGAACAGATAGAGATCAGTTGTTATCACAGGAGTCAGTGAAAGGCCACTGGCCAACCTCCACTATACCTTGATAAATTGGAACAGTGCTGTCTGTGTGGGTCAAAGTGAAGGCCCCTTTACACATTTGGAGGGACTTTATCGCGAGTGTTCCAACGTCAGATTAGGGCCCCAATTTGCTGCCCATTGGGGAAAGGGTTTTAATATAGACTGCAGGACTATTATTGCGGTAATACTTGCTACCAACCGTATATTGTTTTACATATTTGTTGTGCAATTACCACTGTTGTTTTCAGCTATTGGGGTACTGTGTATGTTTGCAATACATTGTCCCCCTTTAGCCCCGGTGTGTCAGAGAGCATAGTTTTGCATGTAGCGCTGTGGGCACTGGGAACAGGGGACCCAGGAAAACAACAGCTCTTTCAGGGGTAAACACTACAGTGGTCCCACCAGACACTCAAATATCTAATATAGCACACCTGCTTTGAGTGAATGCTTTTAAAGCTTTTAATACACACAGTGCGTACAGGCAACACAACAAAATCATGGCTAAACAGACCGTTTGGAAGTAATTTGCTTTTAATTGGCTTGTATGCAGAGTGATGGTAACTCAGCAGCTAATGAATGTTTAAGAGTATCATTGAGTATAAAGAACCATGGTTTGCAGAATGTGGTTATACCAGAGGATGTTACTAAACTAATTCCCCGTACACAAGGTCAGACATTGATCGGACATTCCGACAACAAAATCCTAGGATTTTTTCCGACGGATGTTGGCTCAAACTTGTCTTGCATACACACGGTCACACAAAGTTGTCGGAAAATCCGATCATTCTGAACGCGGTGACGTAAAACACGTACGTCGGGCCTATAAACGGGGCAGTAGCCAATAGCTTTCATCTCTTTATTTATTCTGAGCATGCGTGGCACTTTGTGCGTCGGATTTGTGTACACACGATCGGAAATTCCAACAACGGATTTTGTTGTCGGAAAATTTTAAAGCCTGCTCTCAATCTTTGTGTGTTGGAAAATCCGATGGAAAATGTGTGATGGAGCCCACACACGGTCGGAATTTCCGACAACATGGTCCTATCACACATTTTCCATCGGAAAATCCAACCGTGTGTACGGGGCATAACAGTCAAGAGTTGGAATCAGCCATTGTAATAAATGTATATAATTTTTTTTTCATATGTCTAAATTTGCAAACTGAGACAGACATATTCTTATATTTGCAGCTATAATGTGCTTGCAGCTAAAAAATTTTAAGGAAAGGATATGTTTGTGAAATGGCTCAAGTGTGGTAATGAAAAGTTCAAATGAGAGAGGTGATCACTGGTTCCTGGCAAAGGAATATGGAATGCTCTGTGCAATAGGGCTAGATGTTCAGAAATACGGGACTTGTACTATTAATTTAATAGAAATAATTATTAATAGGCTGTTTTCAGTCCTTGCTAGGTGCTTTTAACTAGTTGCTAATATATACAAACAGCTACAAGGGGTCTGGTGTATGAACTGCCATTCCTATAGGCCAAAGATATGGTTGCAGGTAGGATTGCCTTATAGGTGAAATATTTTGCACCATCCACATAACTGTAGTAAAAGCGGTGGCTTTAGATGTGTGCCTAATCCACTCAAAAGCATTCTGCATTTGGATAGCTTTTCAGAGGTGATTAACAGGCATTAAGAATCTGACGTGACACCTTGCCACCTGTTTTAAAACAATTTTTGCCACTTGTGGCGTTTCCCCATTTGCTTGAATGGGGCGGGATCAATGGGTGGCAAGACATGTTGGATAGTTTTCACTGCACCCACAAAGCATCACAACTGCAGCCCTTGAGCATCCCCGTTTGCTTCCACTGCAGCTTAAAGTGGGACAGTTTAGGGGGGTGCTAAAAACACGGCTCAATCATGCATTTTTGCCCCCCAGTTTGTTCCATGGTATACAGTATATAATTTTGCAATCAATAAGACAATTTTACAATTTATGAGATGCAAACAACTGAAAAGAGGACTTTTGGAAATCATTGTCAGCAATATAGTACAGGATAGTTGATTGTAGCATGACAGAGCTAAGCAAAGTGTTACAATGGCATATACTGCAGAAATATGTAGTAAACATATGGCTTCAGAAAGCACTTTGGACCAAATAACTGGCAGAAAGGGCTTCTAACTAATTATTGCTTGTGTATGGGATAATAAAATGTTAGTAGAAATACATTCACTGGCTTTGTTGTGCATATATATCTGTAATCATGGTGGGATTAATTATGTTATTGTCCATATGAACTACTCAATCATTGAGACACTGTGCAACAAAATTTATACAGCTTTTAACAAGCTTAGATATCACAGAAAGCCAGGCAGACTTGCTGATGTATGCTGACCTTAAATTTCCGAACCCTATTAAATATATATTCTCTTAGTACTCCTACTTGAAGAACAGAAATCTGTTACTAGGCTAAAATAACTATTACATAAGAAAAGCTTCTATGACTGTCATGCTTATTGCCATTTTCTTGCCATTTGAGGAGGGAATATATATATATATATATTTGTTATATTGCAGCCATTTGCTAAAAATCATTTAAGTTAATTTTTTTTCCTCATTAACGTACACACAGCACCCCATATTGACAGAAAAACACAGAATTGTTGACAGTTTTGCAGATTTATTAAAAAACAAAAACTAAAATATCACATGGTCCTAAGTATTCAGACCCTTTGCTCAGTATTTAGTAGAATAGTAGAAGCACCCTTTTAGTAGAAGCACCCTTTTAATCTAATACAGCCAGGAGTCTTTTTGGGAAAGATGCAACAAGTTTTTCACACCTGGATTTGGGGGTCCTCTGCCATTCCTCCTTGCAGATCCTCTCTAGTTCTGTCAGGTTGGATGGTAAACGTTGGTAGACAGCCATTTTTAGGTCTCTCCAGAGATTGGGTTTAAGTCAGGGCTCTAGCTGGGCCATTCAAGAACAGTCATGGAGTTGTTGTAAAGCCACTCCTTCGTTATTTTAGCTGTGTGCTTAGGGTCATTGTCTTGTTGGAAGGTAAACCTTCGGCCCACTCTGAGGTCCTGAGCACTCTGGAGAAGGTTTTCATCCAGGCTATCCCTGTACTTGGCCACATTCATCTTTCCCTCAATTGCAACCAGTCGTCCTGTCCCTGCAGCTGAAAAACACCCCCACAGCATGATGCTGCCACCACCATGCTTCACTGTTGGGACTGTATTGGACAGGAATTAAGGCCAAAAAGTTCTATCTTGGTCTCATCAGACCAGATAATCTTATTACTTACCATCTTGGAGTCCTTCAGGTGTTTTTTTAGCAAACTCCATGCGGGCTTTCATGTGTCTTGCACTGAGGAGAGGCTTCCAGCGGGCCACTCTGCCATGAAGCCCCGACTGGTGGAGGGCTGCAGTGATGGTTGACTTTCTACAACTTTCTCCCATCTCCCGACTGCATCTCTGGAGCTCAGCCACAGTGATCTTTGGGTTCTTCTTTACCTCTCTCACCAAGGCCCTTCTCCCCGATAGCTCAGTTCGGCCGGACGGCCAGCTCTAGGAAGGGTTCTGGTCGTCCCAAATGTCTTCCATTTAAGGATTATGGAGGCCACTGTGCTCTTAGGAACCTCAAGGGCAGCAGAAATTTTTTTGCAACCTTGGCCAGATCTGTGCCTTGCCACAATTCTGTCTCTGAGCTCTTCAAGCAGTTCCTTTGACCTCATGATTCTCATTTGCTCTGACATGCACTGTGAGCTGTAAGATCTTATATAGACAGGTGTGTGGCTTTCCTAATCAAGTCCAATCAGTATAATCAAACACAGCTGGACTCAAATGAAGGTGTAGAACAGGGGTCTCAAACTGGCGGCCCTCCAGCTGTTGCAAAACTACAAGTCCCATGAGGCATTGCAAGGCTGATAGTTACAAGCATGACTCCTTCAGGCAGAGGCATGATGGGACTTGTAGTTTTGCCACAGCTGGAGGGCCACCAGTTTGAGACCTCTGGTGTGGAACCATCTCAAGGATGATCAGAAGAAATGGACAGTACCTGAGTTAAATATATGAGTGTCACAGCAAAGGGTCTGAATACTTAGGATCATGTGATATTTCAGTTTTTCTTTTTTAATAAATCTGCAAAAATGTCAACAATTCTGTGTTTTTCTGTCAATATGGGGTGCTGTGTGTACATTCATGAGGAAAAAAATGAACATAAATAATTTTAGCAAATGGCTGCAATATAACAAAGAGTGAAAAAATTTAAGGGGGTCTGAATACTTTCCGTCCCCGCTGTATGTATGTATATATATAAATATATATATGGTAAAACATAGTACTGCATAACTGACAACTTGGTAGCCAATGTTTCATTTACTATATTTGACTTTATGTGTTATTTTACACATATGCATTTATAGAGTATCAATAGTAGCAGATGTTTTGCAAAGCGCTAACAGGATGCACAATATAGAGCCTTATAGGCATACAGCAATTTAAAATTTTGCCTGAGCAATAAATGTAAGTTAAATATCATTTCATTGCTGCTCATTACATTTAAAATACTTTTATGCGAGTGAGTTGAAAAATTAGAAAAAAAAAAGATAAATTTGTTTTTATTTTTGCTTCTGTTTTAAGGTTTGAGATAAAGGTTTGATCAATAAGTGCTAAACATTTGTTAGTTTAACATTTTTTACACTCAATCTAGTGAGGCAAATTCACAAAAAGCAAGTACTGTATATAAATGTGTTAAAATGTAAAAAAACTTAAACCACACTTTATGTAAAATTTTCAATTTAAATGTACAGATTACAAAATGTCTTCGTTTCCACAATCTGTATATGTTTGAGGGTTTCCACAATGTGTTGAAGCTAAAAAAAACTATACCGAGAAAAAGCAGTTGCCATTGTTAAAAACCACTTTAGGATCAGGCTTTTTCTGGTACTTTTTGTTTACATGTAACAATCAGTATTTTTTGCTAGAAAATTTCTTGGAAACCTGAAATTATTTATTTTTTTAAAGTAGAAGCCCTGGAGAATAAACTGGTGGGTTTTGAAATTTTTCATGTCAGACGGTATTTCGGCATAGCGTGATTATTTTTTTTTTGTAATACACTTTGTAAAACTTGAATGCAAAAAAACACAATAAATAACCCAATTTTGATAAGATAAAAAGATGATGCTACACCGAGTAAATAGATACCAGACATGTCATGCTTTAAAATTGTGCACGCCCACACATCCGTGCAGGCTTTAAAACCTTTACAGGTTACCACTTTAGATTTACACAGGAGGTCTGGTGCTAAAATTACTGCCCATGGTCTGATGTTTGTGGTGGTAACTCACATTTGCGGGATGATCAGTGTTTGGGTGCATGTGGGATTGACGCGTGCATTTGCCTTTATGCGCAAGCACAGGGGGACGGGGGCACTTTAATTTTTTTTTTTTTTGCACTGTTGCATTTAAAAAAAAAAAAAAAAGATCACTTTTATTGCTGTCAGAAGGAATGTAAACATTCCCTCTGACAGCAATAGGCATGTGACAAGTACTCTTTAGGGAGAGATCTGGGTTTTTATAGAGTCCTCCTCTGCCCTTAAAAGCATTTGATCACACCAAGATCATTTTTAAAAACGGCGCCCTTTACATCCGGATAAACTGAAAGTGATATAAGGTTCATTGCTTCTGGGTTACTATATCATAGAGCCGATCTGGACTCCTGGGGGGACAGGAGAAAAAGCTGCAGAAGGTGGCGGTAGGAGGAACATCCCTCCTCGCTGCTTGTAAAAGCAATCCATCAGCTAGTTAGCCGCTAGGATTGCTTTTACAACCGTTGGCTCAAAAAAATGTTACCTGGATGAGGCCTGCAACTGCAAGCCTTATCCTAGTATAACCACTTAAAGTCCAGTGACGTACCAGATACGTCACTGGTCGGCAAGTGGTTAAGCTCTCCTCCTTAAATGCTAGTTGCCTGGGTGTTATGTTGATCCACACTATCAATGCTTTCTGAATCACTGACTAAGCTATTAAGGTTAAACTTTCTGTCATCACTCTGGCATTTTAAACCACATAGCACAGAGTGAGTGGAATTTTGATTGAAACTATGGTCACTTCAATCACCCAAGGACTTGCACATAATTCTTTCTGGTGATCATGTGAATGGCAAAATTCTATTTAAGTAATATATGCTGGGCTAAATGCAAATACATCATATCCAGTGCATCAAATCAGCATTATTATTATTATTATTATTATTATTATTATTATAAAGGATTTATTTAGTGCCAATAGTTTGTGCAGAGCTTTACAATGTTAGGACAGACAGTACAGTTACAATACAATTCAATACAGGAGGAGGAGCTTACAATCTAAAAGGGAGGGTCAAGCGATCAAAGAGGTAATAACTGTGGGGGATGAGCTGATGGAGAAAATAAAAGTACAGTTCCTAGGTGGAGGCAAGATAGGCTTCTATGAAGAGAAAAGTTTTCAGGGTTCGCCTAAAAGTTGATAGAGTAGGAGATAGTTGGACAGATTGGGGTAGAGAATTCCATAGGATGGAAGAAGCTTGGCAGAAGTCCTAGAGGTGAGCATGGGAGGAGGTGACAAGGGAAATAGAGAGCTGGAGGTCTTCGGAGGAATTAAGAGAATGAAATGGCTGGTATTTTGAGACTAGGTTAGTGATGTAGCTTGGGGCCAAGTTGTAGATGGCTTTGTAAATTATTGTTAGAATTTTGAATTTATATTGTTTGGCTAGTGGCAGCCAATGGAGGGATTGGCAGAGAGGGGTAGCAGACGCTAAATTATTTGTAAGGTGGATGAGCCTGGCAGCAGCATTCAGGATGAACTGAATAGGGGATAGCCTATGTAAAGGTAAGCCAAAGAGGAGGTAGTTGCAGTAGTCGAGGTGGGAGATAACGAGGGAGTGGAGTAGGAGCTTTGTGGTGTCATTGGTTAGGCATATTTTGGAGATGTTGTGGAGGTTTAGGCGTCAGACTTTGGAAAGTGATTGATTGTATGTGGGGCCAAAAGAGGAGTTCAGAGTCCAGGACTACACCTAGCACCCTGGCATGTGGGGATGGGTTGATGGTTGTGCCATTGATCTTGACAGAGAAGCCAGGGGAAGGAGCACATGGTGGAGCAAATATTACTAGCTTGGTTTTGGACAGGTTGAGCTTGAGGAAGAGGTGTAACATCCAGACTGATATATCAGTAAGTAAATTAGTGATGCTTGAGGGGACTGAAGTTGTGAGCTGAGGGGTAGAGAGATAGATTTGAGTGTCGTCAGCGTATCATATGCTACATACCCATGCACCTGTATCACGAAATGCAATAATATGTGACAAAGTGTGTCTTAAAAGAATTATCCAACAATCTCAATTGAAGAGAGAGTGAAAGTGAAGGAAAATCCCAAATTTTAAATTGTCCGCAGAAAAGTAATAAAGGGGAAATCTTTCAATGGTGACACTAGCCCTGGCAACCCTGGTCAAAACCAGGGATTTCTTCACTTGGTGGGAATTTCCTCTTGCTGCCTGTTTTGGCTGTGAAATCTCCCCAGGGGGACATAAGTAGCTACGATAAACCTTACAGGGGGTTACAACCCTCCCTTACTCTATATAAAATGAAAAAAAAAAGCTTTGCCTTTATTTCTACTTTAATTTCAGGAGAATGGTAACAGCACACCAAAATATTTCTGAGAAAAGAATATGATAGGGAAGAACTATGCTTTAGATGGATTGTAGACTCAACAATAAACCTCTGAAAAGGTTTATTTAAAAAAATATACAATTTACCTTTTTAAAATATATATGGTATAGGAAAGATGTTTCCATTGTGGCATCCAGGGATGAGGTTTGGTTTGAGACAAACTCTGCCTGTTTAAAACAACAGAAAATGATGCTTCGCTACTCCCTAAATAATAAAAAGTGATAATAAACACACTACAGAGGCGGGGCCCCCCTCCAAGTGAAATCAACAAAACCAATAACAGTCTTCACAGGTACAGTATATTGGTTTTGGTCACAATCCTCACGGGTTATTGGTTTTGTTTATTTCACTTGGAGGGGGCCACAACCTCTGTAGTGTCTTTATTATCACTTTTTATTACTAATAACAGCGTCATTTTCTGTTGTTTTATTAGCAGTGTGGGAACACATTGGAGGTGCTTGTGGCAGCTCTCTTTTTTGGTTGATTGTCACATGACAGCTCGTGCATTTTTTCTTGCCTTTTAGAAACTCTGCCTGGCAGCAGCAATTGACAATGTGTATTAGCTGTGATAGGAAAAGCATAGGAATTGCTGCTGATAAAGTGCAGATTTGTGAAAGACAGGAGTAGGCAGCCTTTCAGAGGCAGAAATCTACCTGAACAACATAAAAGAGATCAAAGATCACGGAGTTTGCCGCCCTTATTTTTTTTAAAGAAATGAACTAGCAAGGCCCAACTAAATAGTAAGGAAAACATAGAGAAATATAATAAAACAAATATCACCAATTTAATTTTTTTTACTATTTTTTACAATATTATATTTTTTTTTACTATTTTTTTTAGGAGTCTCTTTGGTGAAATATCAGGAGTCCACATTCCCTTTCTTTGCAGCCTCGGCTGTACTGGACAGTGAATGACTAGGAAGTGCTCCATATTGAGCGGATTCCTGTTCATTAACAAACTGAAGCATATAAAACACAGTTTACAATGCTTCAATTAAGAAAGGGGCTGATAAATTATAAATTTACTGACCCTTTCCATCCTGAAACATCCCCCGCAGATGCTGGGGATAGAGGAGAGTAAGGAAGCTGGCAGCACTGCCAGGGGAGGGGGAGAGACCAGGGAAGCACACAGGGTAACACTGGGCAGCAGAAAGAGGAAGAACAGAGAAAGGAGGGGTGACATGAGAAGCATTCACTGGTTCCCACCCCCTTTCCTCCTGCAGTCGCAAGAGGGAGAGAAGGAGAGGCAGCTTTCAGCAGCTGCAGGAGGAAATTAGATAGGAACTAGTAAATGCAGTCCCCACCGCCCCTCCTGTCCAAGCTATGGGAGTCAGCAAGGAAGGACTATAGTCTACCCGTCATCTACCCACAATCGATCTGTAGATCACAAGCGATGGGTACCCCTCTGGTGTAGGGCTTGTAGGCAGGGGTCTCTGAAAGTAGGTGTAAGCTCTTGGTGAATATCCTTTAGGTACCAAAATGCTGTGTATCCTGAAGAATTTGGAATTTGAGGAGGGAAAGGTTTTTACATCTTAATGCTATTGTTTGGTCTGCATCCTACTTTACAGCTTGTCCCTGTTCACATGCACTACATTAACGTACTGTTGTCTTAACTATATTGTTGTGAACTGCGTCATCAGCACTCTTTCTTACTTTGTGTGCAATCTTGCATGCCAATCAGGAACAAGGGGCCACTTAATAAATGACCTATATCTTTGGTCGATGACAGCCCAGTTAAGTGTGTATTTCATGCACACAACTGTAATTAAATTACCTATTGATTTTTTTAAATATTATTCAGTGATGGCAACAAGTGTGATGGTATTGATCAGTTCAGAGAGATTTATACATTACATTCTACTTTTACAAATTTAGAATATATTATATATTTAAATGTACATTAATTATACTGTATAATATATATGAGTTTTAGCTTAGCATATATGACATCAGTAATTTTTTTCCTAATACCTCCTAAATAATACACTCAACAAAGGTTCTGTCTTCCTGAGATGATTTGATTCACAGCCAGTAACAGAGACATTGTGAATAAAAATAATGAATGAGTGCTGTATGCCACAGCAGAAGATGCCATTCAGAATCCTTTGTGTAGCACTTTTTTGGCGTCATTCCAGGATTTGAATTTGACACCACCAATATAACATCCATGTTTCCATTATCTGTAATAGCATATACCTTGTAGTGCTGCAATGCTATTGATATAATTTTATGTTTTTTCTGAAAGGAGCAATTTTCTCTTGCTCGCCAAACAGATATTATTATAAACCTAAATGGCTGCACGTGGTTTTGAGCTTTTTACATTTTTAATGACTTCTAAATTAAAATTTGAGAATAAGGTAAAATATCATAGAAAAAAGACTGAGTTTTATCTTGTGCACCATATGTTGGTCCTTTATAATTGCTAGCCATGATCTACCTTGGTCATTGTTAAGGGAACAGAACCTCTGTTAATTCCTCGGATTATTGATGCAAAATCAGCTATTGAATACGTTCCATTGCAAAATATATAAATATAAAATACATGCATTGTATATTGCTTCTGTGTTACAATGAGTTTAGGACTTTATTGCAGATATGCAGTGTTTTTCTTAGTTTACTTTTAGAAAGAAGAGATCACTCTTCCCCATTTGTGGGCATACACATTACATTACACATTACACATTGGAGCCATAACCTTTTCCAGTGTCAATTTACATACAGTGGACAATAGCACACTGTAGTTGTATTGTTTGTTTTTAATCTTGCACCACTTATAGTTGTATTGCTAATGGCGAGATAAACTGATTATTGTTATTATATTAATAGATTTCCACACAAAACATGTTCATGTTTAGACTTTAGATCATCTTCAGATCTCAGATCATCCCCAATTCATGCACCTTCAAACCTCAGATCAGTCCCAATTTATGCATATTCTGACCTCAGATCAACTCCAGTTCCTGCAACTTTAGTCATCAGATAAACCCCAATTTATGTAACTTCTGACCTCAGATTAGTGTTAGTGCGTAAATTCAGATCTCAGATTTGCCTTAATTTATGCACCTTCCGACCTTAGATCAGGCCCAATTCATGCACCTTGAAATCTCAGACCAGCCCCAAGTCCTGCAACTTTAGACTTTAGATAAGCCCCAATTAGTTCACCTATAGTTACATAGTTACATAGTAGGTGAGGTTGAGAAAAGACACAAGTCCATCAAGTCCAACCTATGTGTGTGATTATAGCTCAGTATTACATTGTATATCCCTGTAATTACACATCCTTGCCGCTCTTACAGTAAAAAACCCTCTATGCAGTTTAACCTTCAGAACTCGCATCAGCCCTAATGCATAACCTTCAGACCTCAGTTCAGCATATATGCATGCATCTTCGGACCTCAGATAAGCCCAATTCATGCACATTCAGACTCCAGATCAGCTCAAATACACAAACCTTCAGACCTCAGATCAGCCCCAATGCATGCTGTGACAAGTGTGGATGTCAGACCTCTGCCCTTCTCACCAACTTGTGACAAAAGACTGGTCAAACTCCCCCCATGCTGTCACTTACGCAACAATGGCATTTTCAGCTGCACCCTGCACAAAGATTTTCCAGCTTGCAGGAACACAATCTAAGTGCCAACAGACTCAGAGTGATTGTCACTGAGTTAGGTTTAAAAAGAAATTAACCCTTTACACTGTCACCAAAGAGCTTTTGCCCTATCAACCCTTCACAATATCAGCAATGGCAATTATGATTTTAAAATAAACATTATAACACACAGGGGTTGATTTACTAAAACTGGAGAGTGAAAAATGCAGTGCAGCTGTGCATGGTAGCCAATCAGCTTCTAACTTCAGCTTTTTCAATTAGGCTTTGACAAAAAAAAAAACTGAAGCTAATTGTTTTCTATGTAGAGCTGCACCAGATTTTGCACTCCCCAGTTTTAGTAAATCAACCCCACACTGTCACTACAGAAAAGAATATTCAGAAATGTATACTACAGTAGCACTCTTCAAGAGACAAGGATTCTTTGAGTCTGTGTTAGGGCAATAGAGATTGTTTAACACTTTTTAAAATATAGTTTAATAATGAAAAGGTAATAATTTATGCAAATAATATGTTTACAGATCAAGGGTGTTACAAGAAAAAAAGAGACAATGAATAAAGCAACAGAACAATAATAAGAAGTTGAAGATGAGAATATTTAGCAATGTGCTGGGTTGCAGATTCTAATGAATAAGCAAAAATGGTACAATAGCTCTCTCAAGTCTGATTAGGTGTTCCTTGGTTTGATGTTAAAACGAGAGCTGTCACAATGTGGTTGCATTCCACATTTCTTCACATCAAGGTGGTTGTTGACCAGGGCAGGACTTAGGGTGGTGGGGGCCCCTGGGCTTGAGTCACTTTTGGGCCCTACCTTCAATACATTACTGTATTAGTTTTCTTTTAAGCGCGCCACTCTGATACTGTTTGTCAGCCATTACATCACTGTCTAATGCAGACAGGTTTTCTCAGTGGCAGTAAATGAGACACTACATAACTGCCAATAACCAATCAGCAAACCTCAAGATAAGAGTTTATTGAATTTTAAGGAAAAAAACTTTTTAAGGAAAAAAACTTACATTTAAATGCTCAGCAATGCAGCCTTGCACAGCGTTCATCTGCATGCTTGTCCAGTGTCATTTGCAGCCTTGTCAGTGTCATTTGCAGCCTTGTCAGTGTCATTTGCAGCCTTTCCCAGTGACATTGCAGCCTTGTCAGTGTCATTTGCAGCCTTTCCCAGTGACATTGCAGCCTTGTCAGTGTCATTTGCAGCCTGGCTGCCTTGTCAGTGTCATTTGC
This sequence comes from Lithobates clamitans, assembly GCA_037952925.1. Taxonomy (NCBI): domain Eukaryota; kingdom Metazoa; phylum Chordata; class Amphibia; order Anura; family Ranidae; genus Lithobates; species Lithobates clamitans. Next base: position 5,530,447 of record JBBGZY010000943.1, read on the forward strand.
AGCCTTGCAGCCTTGTCAGTGTCATTTGCAGCCTTGCAGCCTTGTCAGTGTCATTTGCAGCCTTTCCCAGTGACATTGCAGCCTTGTCGGTGTCATTTGCAGCCTTTCCCAGTGACATTGCAGCCTTGTCAGTGTCATTTGCAGCCTGGCTGCCTTGTCAGTGTCATTTGCAGCCTTGCAGCCTTGTCAGTGTCATTTGCAGCCTTGCAGCCTTGTCAGTGTCATTTGCAGCCTTGCAGCCTCCATCTGCAGCCTTATCAGTGTCCATCTGCAGCCTTATCAGTGTCCATCTGCAGCCTTGCAGCCTTGTCAGTGTCATTTGCAGCCTTGCAGCCTTGTCAGTGTCATTTGCAGCCTTGCAGCCTTGTCAGTGTCATTTGCAGCCTTGCAGCCTCCATCTGCAGCCTTATCAGTGTCCATCTGCAGCCTTATCAGTGTCCATCTGCAGCCTTGTCCATGTCATTTGCAGCCTTGCCCAGGCTGCAGTTAAACTGCAGTGACTTGTCAGTGTCACTGCAATTTAAATATGGCGCCGCCGAGATACACAGAGCCGGTCCTGTGTATCTTGGCTCCTGTCGGCTTTTCTCGGCTCCTCTCACAGTCCCACCCTACGATGGACATAACACAGGTCCAATGGCGGGACTGGGCGTGACTGTGAGTGGAGCCGAGAAAAGCCGATATACATACATAGCCGGGTATACTCGGCTAGCTCCGCTCACAGTCACGCCCAGTCCCTGTGTTATGTCCCTCATAGGGCGGGACTAGGCATGACTGTGAACGGTACTAGCAGAGTATAGCCGAGTACACTCGGCTGGGTCCCGCGGGGCCCATGGGCTTGAGCCAAGTTAAGCCCAATGGTAAGTCTGGCCCTGGTGTTGACAGAGACCAAACAAGGCCAAGGATAAATCCAAGGAAAAAAACAAGCTTAACTTACTGACCAGTCCGCAGACAACCAAATAACCTGTCTAACAGTATGCGTTAAAAGCAGGGGTTTAGTCTGCACACATTTGCAAATGCATGCAAAAACCACAGAGCCTCGTCAAGGCACCCTGCTATCTGTGGTACCTAACACTAACTCATAAGTGTCCCCACAGTGGAGGCACATGCATTCTGATGGATAGGTGAGAGCAGGTGGACTGAAGGGGAGTCACCCCTTCTTAAAGGTACAGGGGCACACTGAACACCCAGCATATAGCACAATGGCTGCAAAGGTGTCAGTGCGTTGCCTGACCAAAAAACACGACGGTAATACAAAAAAGACACCACTTGCTCCCATCTATAGCTGGCTATCGCAGTAAGAAGCATTGGAAGGCTAACAACAGGTACAAACAAAGCCAAGGATAAATCCAAGGAAAAAAACAAGCTTAACTTACTGACCAGCCCGCAGACAACCAAGACAGGTTATTTGATTGTCTGCGGGCTGGTCAGTAAGTTAAGCTTGTTTTTTTCCTTGTATTTATCCTTGGCCTTGTTTATACCTGTTGTTAGCCTTCCAATGCTTCTTACTGCGATAGCCAGCTATAGATGGAAGCAAGTGGCTTCTTTTTTGTATTTATTACTGTTGACAGAGACCATCTGACCAATCATCCGGTCTCAGGGGTGATTGCTGGGATGTCACCACTTTTATAACCAAGTCCCAGATACAGTTTTCTATAAGTAATAATATCTCTGAATATCTGCAGGATACAGTCAGCTACCCTGCATATTATCGTCCAGCATGAAATTAGCTTTGAAATAGATATGACAGGTCTCGGATATCTATTTTTCATAGGAGGGGTGTGGAGGCCTAATCCACTCTGGTACCTCCTAGCATAAAGGTGTTTTGTTTCAAAATGCTACCCAATAAACTGATGAAGGTGAATATGACTTTATTCTGGCTATACTGTCATGATTTTAGAAATAATGAAATTCCCTGACAGGTCAATCCAACACTATAACTTCAACATTATTTTATTAAGTAAACATCAATGTTAATTAGCTGAACAGATTGTATCAAAAGTAAAGGCCGTTGTATTTGCACTATATAGGAGAGAACCGAGCAACCAGTGAGAAGCAATGTTTCGTCTGATTGGTCTTTCCACCAAGATCACCTTACAAAGCATCCCATTAGAGAAAGCTAGACATGACTGGGTTTGTGCTTGACTCTAAAGGGTCTCTATATGAAAGTGTATCTCGTGTACAAACATTTATAAAAATACCCTTAAATGTTCATTGTCTACTGTATTTTTATTGTGCAGTCTTACTTATGAAATATTTATATTTCCCCCATTTTTAGGATTACCTATTTTATCTAAGGCAGTTTTTCTGTCAGAGGTCACATAAAGTCTGATAAATGCTGTCTGCCAACTCCCTTACCTTACATTCTTCTACATATAGGAGATATAAGTGACAAGCTAGCAACTGTCAGGCTTCTAATATTACTAGACCAGAGTTCCTCAACCAAGTTCTGTGAAGCCCTAGAGTCTGGTGAGAGATCCTTAGGGTTTCCACCACCTTCACCATTGATACTCTTAACGTTCAGGAAAATGTGCTCCCTCTCGACACAACAGGGTAAATGGCAATGAGGTTCAGGAACCTATAGTGCCAAATAGAGACCCTCATCCAGCAGCATAGGCGTGCACACAGGATGTGCCAGGTGTGCCTGGGCACACCCTAATCACCCTGTGCTGAGCAGATTCCCCTTGCTGCTTGGCTGCAGAGAAAGGGACTGGGAAATCTCTGTCCTCAGTCCCTTTACTTGTCTCAAATGTGAGACATCGGGGGTCTGTTTAGACGTGTGACATTTCACCAAAGCCCCCCCCCCCCCAATGGGGCTCGTAAAAAAAAAATAAATAAATAAAAAATGGTTGTAAAACAAACAATGTAGCAAATAATAAAAAAGAATAAAAATATAAACGACTGACACTAACCTACTGACATTGTCCTCTGCTCTAGTGACACTGTCCATTGTCCTACTGCAATATATATATATATATACAGTGTGTGTGTGTGTGTAATATATATATATATATATATATATGCACAGGGTTTGCCGGGTGTGCACCCTAATGTGTGTCCGGAGATCTGCTGTAAGATGGTGCAAGAGACTGTATAGGGAGCTGTCTGTGAGACAGTTTCCCATTGAGCAGTCAGGGAGGCATGCAAGAGCCGCTTAGTGCTTTAAACTGTAAACTGTAATGTAATATCACTGCTTGCAAACAGGAGCTGTCAAAAGTCGGGGCTGATGTCGGGGGTGGGCGAGACCAAACAGCTAGCCTATTATACACGCTGATGTCGAGGGCTGGGTGGGCCGCTGCGTGTATGTGGCTCTGCCCCCTTTCTATCAGCTATTAAGCACCAGCCAATGATTGGGCTGCTTAAGAAAGGGGGCGGAGCCATATACACGGAGCAGCCCACCCAGCCCCTATTCCTTTGGCTGGTATTTGATAAATGATAGAAAGGGGCGGAGCCACATACACAGAGTGGCCCACCCAGCCCTATCCCATTGGCTTGTGTTTGATAGGCTAGCTGTTTGGTCCCACCCCCGACATCAGCTCCGAGTTCTGACAGCTCCTCTCTGCAAGCGTTGACATTACATTACAGTTTCACTCACTGAGCGGCTCTTACATGCCTAGCTGACTGCTCAATGGGAAACTTCCCCTCTCTTAGATCAGTGCAAATCGGTGCCACCTATCAGTGCCACCTATCATTGCCAACCAATGCCACCATTCAGTGCCGCCAATCAGTGCCACCTGCCAGTGCCCATCAGTGCCCACCAATGCCAACTGTCAGTGCCCATCAGTGCCCACCAGTGCCACCTGTCAGTGTCAATCAGTGCCCATCAGTGCCACCTGTCAGTGCAAATCAGTGACCGCCAGTGCCACCTGTCAGTGCCAATCAGTGCCACCTGTCACTGCCAATTATTGCTCATCAGTGCCACCTGTCAGTGCCAATAAGTGCCCACCATTGCCACCTGTCAGTGCCCAACAGTGCCATCTGTCAGTGCCCATCAGTGCCACCTGTCAGTGCCAACCAATGCCACCTATCAGAGACAATCAATGCCACCTGTCAGTGCCAGTGCTGCCTGTCAGTGCCAACCAATGGCACCTATCAGTGCCCAACAGTGCTTCCAATCAGTGCCACCTATCAGTGCTGCCTATCAATGCCCATCAGTGCTGCCTATCAGTTCCCATCAGTTTTGCCTATCAGTGCCAATCAGTACCAATGCCAACCAATGCCACCTATCAGTGCCAATCAGTGCTGCCTCTCAGTGCTTCCAATCAGTGCCACCTATCAGTGCCCATCAGTGTTGTCTATCAGTGCTGCATTTCAGTGTTGCCTAGCAGTGTCATCTATCAGTGACAATCAGTGCTGCCTATTGGTGCAGCCTATCAGTGCCCATCAGTGCTGCCTATCAATGCCCATCAGTGCCACCTATCAGTGCTGCATATCAGTGCCCATCAGTGGCGCCCATCAGTGCTGCCTATCAGTGCCAATCAGTGCTGCCAACCAGTACCGCCTATCAGTGCCCATCAGTGCTGCCTATCAGTGTCCATGAGTGCTGCCAATCAGTGTCACCTATCAGTGCCAGTCAGTGCTGGCTATCAGTGCTGCCTATCAGTGCTTCCAAACAGTGCCCATCGGTGCAGTTGAACTCAGTAGCCAGGCACATTGTCCATGGGGGCAGGCCTTGTGGGGCACAACTGAAATCCGTCTGTTTATTAATGCCACATGCCGATCTTTAGTATAATACGTAATCACCACACTACTATTTACAATAAACTACTGGAGGTAGTGAAACAACTTTTTAGTTGGCAGGTTCACGTCATTATAGCACTATTATAATGTGAATTTTTGCACTTGAAGTTAATTTTCCACCACCTTTGCTCATCCATGTCTTTATGGACCTTGCTTTGTGCACTGGTGCGCAGTCATGTTGGAACAGGAAGGGGCCATCCCCAAACTCCTCCCACAAAGTTGGGAGCATGAAATTGTCCAAAATGTCTTGGCATGCTGACGCCTTAAGAGTTCCCTTCACTGGATCTAAGGAGCCAAACCCAACCCCTGAGGAACAACCCCACACCATAATCCCCCCTCCACCAAATGATTTGGACCAGTGCACAAAGCAAGGTCCATAAAGACATGGATGAGCAAGTTTAGGGTGGAGGAACCTGAGTGGCCTTCACATTAAAGTCGAGACAAGCCAGACCTTCTCATCCAACATCAGTGCCTGACCTCACAAATATATATATATATGTATGTGTGTATATATATATATATATATATATGTATATATATATATATATATATATATATATATATATATATATATATATATATGAATATATATAATATATATACACATGTGTGTTTGAGCTTTGGCGTGCACACCCTAATGCAATAGGCTGCGCACGCCTATGTCCAGCAGTTTAGAGATGACAAATTAAAAAATGTTTTTGCTTGCCATGTGATAGTACTAAATGTATTTAAATTTGACTGCTTACATTTAAAGAAGTTCAAAAAAATGTATTAAGGCTGTTTAATAACATAATCTAGTTAACGATGTAATAAGTAAACATATAAAACCACCCATCTTTATATTTATATTTTTAAACTGTTTACATGATTTATTTAGGTCTGTAAATTCTGGTTGTACCTGATTTTTTTTTAACATCACAATAAAAATAGTTTAAACCAAGCTGGTTCTTCTCCTGTATTAGCTGCAGGCTGTACCCTGATAGTAGCACCAAGACTGGGAATTAAATCACTTGATGACATGCTTTCATGGTAAACAGCCAGAGGGATCTGTATATCAGACAGAGAATTGCACTACATGGCATATAATGTATTTAGTTTTATTATATAGTGCAAAAGTGTAGCAGTGGTTAATGTACCAACATAAATCTATGCAGGGAGTCTAAGAGGAAGAAATGAAAAAAAAAGATTAATTTCCTGAAAGCAAGTAAAAAAAATATGCGCTGCATTTTAAAAGGAAAATGTAGTGACACTTTTAAAGAGCACATCATTTGAATGAATTTTAGGTATTTACCTTAAAATATTTTTAGGATGACATTCATATTTTTTGTTTCCTATTTTGTCATTTGCATATTAGTTACTAAAGGACTGATTCATTGGCACCACTCTGCTTCTCACAACAACTATTGAGATAATGAGTTTTATTTATTAAAAGGGTAAAGACTGTTTACCAAAGTGAAAAGAATATGTTTTGATAGCACTTGATTGGTTGATAAGGTGCTTTGGAAGAAGCACATATAAGAGACTTTAAATGTACCGTATATACTCGAGTATAAGTCGTTCTGAGCATAAGTCGAGGCCCTAATTTACCACAAAAAAAATGGGAAAAACTTATTGACCCGAGTATAAGACGAGGGTGAGAAATGCATAGCTACTGTAAGTGGAAAAGAGGGTCAACAATGTCCCTTTGCAGCATCACTGTGCCCATTTGCATGCCTCACTGTGCCCATTTGCAGCCATAGGTCCCCTGAACTTCAAACTCGGTAGTTAAGGGTTCCTAGATGCCCCCTAGCTTCAGCCAAAATTTGGGGTCTCTGAACCCAAAGGGTCCCGAAATGACATTGCTGCAGATGGACACAGTTGACCGAATTTGGGGCCCCGTATCTCGGGGCCACTTAGTGCTAAGAACCCCAAATTTGGTGTGCAAACCCAGTTGAACTAGCACCATAAAATTACCAAACCTGGGGTTTCTAGCACTAAGAGGCCCCGAGATACAGGGCCCCAAAAATCAGTTCAGAAAATGTCAAGCACTTTTCTGCAGCAGAGAATGACATTTTCTGAACCGGTTTTGTGGCCCCGTATCTCAGGGTCACTTGGTGCTAGGAATCCCAGCTTTGGATATGTTATGGTACCAGTTCCAGTGGGTTTGTACACCAAATTTGGGGTTCTTAGCACCAAGTGGCCCTGAGATATGGGGCCCCAAATTCGGTTCAGAAAATGTCAAGCACTTTTCTGCAGCAGAGAATGACATTTTCCGAACCGATTTTGGGACCCCGTATCTCAGGGCCACTTAGTGCTAGGAACTTCAGCTTTGGATATGTTGTGGTACCAGGTCCACTGGGTTTGCAATTTGGGGTTCCTAGCACTAAGTGGCCCTGAGATACAGGGCCCCAAAATAGGTTCGGAAAATGAAATTTTTTTGCTGCAGAAAAGTGCTTGACTCGAGTATAAGTCGAGGGGGGCACTTTCAGCACAAAAAAATGTGCTGAAAAATTCGACTTATACTCGAGTATATACGGGTATCTCAAGTGGAAAATTACAAATCAAAATTATGTGTCGGAAAAGCCGATGGAAAATGTGTGATGGAGCCTACACACGGTCGGAATTTCCGACTAGGCCATATCACACATTTTCCGTCGGAAAATCCGACCGTGCGTACGGGGCATTTGATGTCAGATTAAAAAATGTCTTCAGACACAAGTTTTATAATGTGTTTTGCTGTTACCAAGAATATATGTTAGTTCTCGAACACCCATGTTCTTGTAAATGCAGTATATGCTTCTCTATTCCTTGTATGTTCAATTAAACAGCTGCCTTACACATAATATCTGCTTTGAGCATTTTAGCAGTTTCTGAAGCTGTTTTGTTGCTTGTCTTCCACCCCTCACTGAACATTCACTGCACCTAATGAGGCAAAATTATTTGGGTTATTAATAGCACCGATTACCATGAGATGTTCACAATATAAGCTGGCACAAGAGCTAATTAACCCCCCCTACCCTAATAGCCCTGAAAATATGTACTTTGGAGATTTACGGATCTTTCATAAATGGAATTTTGGCTGCATGCCAAATTGCCCTCCGATGTCTATGGTTTTTAAGGGTTTGGTCATACAACTGTCCATATTCACCTTCACCTTTTAGCAACTAGCCTTAAAGAGTATCTAAACCTAAATAGAAAAATTCAATATGCTGCATCTTATCTGTCTTTAGATGAAGTGGTTGCACTTGTTTTCTTTTTTCAGACTTGCTTTCAGGAACAATGAATCAGACCGAGACAGAAGTATAGTTAAATCACACTTTTTTATTAATAATAATAATAATAATAATAAGGTAAACAGAGTAAGCGTAGTTAAAACAAGCCAGAGTTCAGCAACCGGATCGGGTAGTCAGCCAAGCAAATGTCAGAGAGCCAGAGATAAATGTAACAGTACAGCAAGCAGGATCAGGAGCCAGAAGGAACGTCAGCCAAGCAAGTCTTCAACAGGAGCGCAGGAGAAAGTCTCTGTGATGTTGACAAGGGTGAAGGCAGAGATCAAGTGAGCTGGATGACTTTAAGTAGGCAGGACTGATGAGCAGAATCAACAACAGCTGGGTAACTGCAGAGAGAGATGGAAGCTGAGGAGGAAGGACTGAGCCCAGCCCTGACACTTGCCTCCCCTTTTCACCTGGTAGTCCTGCAAAAACAAACTTTCTTTACCTCAGTGGCTATGCTCATTCCTTCAGGGCATCTACAGGGGGATCATAGGCATACGCAGGGGGTGTACCAGGTGTGCCTGAGCACACCATAATTTCCCCATGCACCAGAGTCAGTGATAAGGCAATACAGCCTGCCTTCCTTTACTGGGCCTGTGTCAACAAGGGGGGCCCAGGCACAGGACCGGCTGTGCTGCCTTATTGCAGATACTGATCTTCTTGTTCCTCCCCCTGCAGTGCTGATTACTTCTCCTCCTTTCCCTCCCTCTGGTTGCCCTGCAGGGGGATCAGTTCTAGCATCTGCTGTCCAGTCCTCAGTTCCTTTCTCAGTCTTAAATGTAAGACATCAGGGGTCTGTTTAGAACCCTGATATTTCACCAAAGACCACCAAAAGGGCACTTAAAAATGTAAAAAACATGAGTAAATATAAAATAAAGAATTAAAAAAATTAGAGACTTGTTCACATTTGCTTTGCACTCCGTAATTTCTACCATGGCTGCGAAGAATAGCATCTCGGCCATGGCATGTATACACACTAGCCACTGCCACTGTTGCTCTGTGTTTGAGCTTTGGGGTGCACACCCTAATGCAATAGGCTGTGCACACCTATCAGGGGGATTATTGGTTATCACACAGACTGAACTTCAAAAATGTTTGCCTTTGTTCATCTTCATCACAAGGAGGGTGATGGGATTAGTATTTTGGATGAAACCCTGTGAGCTGCTACATAATACCTAGAAGCCGCCGGCACTTCCCACACTTCCAAATATGTAATAATACAGAATATTTCAAATAAGTGCAGCGCTATTACAAATATCAAAAAGTACTAAAAAAAATATACGTAATGTACAGTAAAGTGCAATCCTCTCAATCAAAATTCAATCAAAAAACATATTTTTTTTAACAATAAAGTGCTATGTGCTCCATATTCCACTCAGTGTCCTTATAAATTCCAATAAATAGTGCAAAACAACAAACAGTCATTTTGCATTTTGCACTATATATGGAGATAAAATGTTCACATTTATCCACCTCTGTGCATCTACAAATATCCTCGTGTCACCGCCACTGTTTGTGCCCTCACCTTATAGGCTTATTAATAGCACCTTAGATCACAATCACTCCTCTGATTAGCCTCCTTAGATTTCCCTCCTTCATATAGCTCATCATATCACAAGGTGTACTGTAAGGAAGTAACAGAAGGAAAACCAGGAGAGCCAATGTAAAAGACGGGGGAACGCTGATAACTGGGACTGCAGATCCAGCTGTGAGGTGGTACCTTGTACCAGCAATTGTGGATACATATACCAAGGCTTGTTTTTTTATTTGAAAAATGTGAGTGGAACTTATTTTATGCTTTATATAAATAAATTATTTTTAAAACGGTAAAACACTCTTGTAAGCTTTGTACCTTACATGTGGGCGATGTGAGTGGAGGCCAATGGTTAACAAAAAGGATGCAGTACACCTTGTGGAGGAGTAATTGTGATCTATTAATAAGACTATAAGGTGAGGGCACAACCGGTGGCGGTGACATGAGGATATTTGTAGATGCACAGATGTGGATAAATGTGAAGATTTTATCTCCACGTATAGTGATACCACAAATCAACAAAAGGACTGTTTGTTTTGGGGTTTTTTTGCACTATCTTTTGGAATTTATAAGGACACTGAGTGGAATATGGAGCACATTGCACTTTATTGTTACATTTTTTTGGGGGGGATCATTGAATTTTAATAGAGGATTGTACTTTACATTACGTATATATGTAATAGCTTTTTGATATATGTAACAGCGCTGCACTTATTTTAAATATTCTGATGGGATTAGTAGTTTACACAAGAAAGCTTATATTGTTTTGCTTTCAGTTTATTTAACACAACCTTAAAGGGACATTGCATTTCTGGCCAGATCAACAGCCATTTTCTGTACTTGCTATAAAAAGTGCATAGCCTTAAAAATGAAAATTAATACAGCCACTTCATCTTAGGATCTGGTAAGCTGCAATATATTACATTTTTGGCCTTGGTTGTAGTTATCTTTATATGCTAAGAACTTTTCATCCTAACTCCTCATGAAACCTAATTTCAGAAACAATCGCCCACTTTCTATGGAACTACACGTATTTTCTTGCGGGCTTCCTTGATAGCTTAATGTATACGATGTATGGAAGAATTCAAAAGCTAGGAGCAATACCACCTTCTCAGCATGTCCTTACTGTTGATGGGGAAGTCAGCTTCCAGAAGCCTTCCACTGACTCCCAATGGTTATAAAGCAGGGCACCACAAACTGAAACCAACCTAAACAATGAATCAATGATGCAAGTAGGCATCATTTTTAACAAGTGTCCACTGAGCATTGCCATATTTATCAAAGCCAATGCAAAAGAATGCATAACCAAGTAAGCTCAATTTTGCCAATGAGTTTTTATACTGCTTACCCCTGCTAGCAGAATGTGTTTGATATTCGTAAATCAAGTCTACAGAGCAGCAAAGGCAAAGTCTGTGCACACAGCAATTTAATTTATTAGCATTTCATACTTACAGAGACAACACTTACATTCCAGTGAGATTAATACTTGACAAGCAGTTGATAAAATAATAGTTATGCAAGCCATTTAAGTGAGTGGAAAAAGTGTCAGTTTGTTATATGCAAGTTCGTTTCAATGTTCATCTGGCATATGTTTTTACTTTATTACTATGATGCTTTAAAGGACATTGCTTTTGTATGTCTTGGTAATGCTCTTAAGACGTCAGCGGATTTAAAAATACCAGTCATAGTACAGAAAACTTAAAGCCTACTTCAGAGTTTCAAAAAAAAAAAAAAAGGAAGGAAGGAAGATGATGATTTCAGTATGATATATTTTAATTGACCACACTAGAGATTCAGATGTTGTCTTTACTTACGGTTGAATATTTTATTCTTAGGACATTATAGATGTAATTACTTTATTTTTTTCTTGTTTAGCTGTGGGTAAAACCAGGGCTGCTGCTAGAAATCATGAGGCCTTGTACAGCCTTCCTGATGGGACCCCCCTCAACCCCGCCTCCGCCCCCAAAATGCAGCAGAACAGCAGTACTGACTTTATCCACCTACGCCCCCAAAAAATAAAATAAAGTCCCTCCTCTGCTCCCACCTCTTGGGCCCCTTTGTTGACATGATGGGGAGCAGAGAAATATAAGTTAAGCCCTGGTAAGCAAGTAGGAGCAGGGGTGTGGTCTAGTAAAATAATTTTTTTTTTAAGCAGAAATGAACAATAAAGCTGCCCCAGGCCCCCCTGTTAAGCTGACAAGGCCTTGGCCCAGTACAGGACCAGTTGTACTGCCTTTTTAGCGGCCCTGGGTAAACCTGTTGCATTGGAGTTGATTTACTAAAACTAAAGAGTGCAAAATCTGGTGTGCATGGTAACCACTCAGCTTCTAACTTCAGCTTGTTCAATTAAAGAGGAGTTCCACCCAGGGGGGCCATCAAAAAAAAAATTAAAAGTCAACAGCTACAAATACTGCAGCTGCTGACTTTTAATTGGACACTTACCTGTCCCTGGGTCCAGCGATGCGGGGGATCGAAGCCCCGCTCGTCCCCCCCCCCTCCGCTCGTCGGCGCCAGCATTTCAACTGTGGGCGCCGGGCTGTGGCTTCACAGCCTGGCACCCACTGCGCATGCGCGAGCGGCGCCGTGCGCCGTGATTGGCCGCTCAATCACCTGGGACCTGTAATGGGTCCCAGATGATTGACAGGAGGGAGGGAGCAGAGCGGAGCCCTTCCTGTGCCGAGGGGGAAGTGATGTCACCAGCCCAGTCAAACGAAGAGCCAGACTACGAGGGACCACCTAGCAACAGGCATTTAGAGGTAAGTGAAAAAAAAGTGCAAAGCTGCACTAGATTTAGTAATGCTCCGGTTTTAGTAAATCAACCCCCTTGTGTCAACTTAAGGGATAAAAACAATCCTGTGAGACCATCCCATCAATCCTTCCCTGAACAAAATGGTCCCATGTGTCCTTATCCACATTTAGTGGTCAACGTGTAAACCCCATCCCTATGTACAAAAGCAGCACCTCAGAGTTGTGTGCCAACAACAGCCATCCAATTACTTGAAAAAAATTTGTGGCAGACATGATTTAAAAAACCTAAACCTCATCACCCATGAAGTTCCAGCTGTCAATTATATTGGTAAAATGTAGAGTTGTTTATACTTCTTATGTTTACAACCTCTGTAAAAGGTACAGAAGTTTTTATTGGCTTGAGGGACCACCATCGCAAAAAATATTATATTCTAATAACTGCTTTGGATTAATACCTGTAATGATAGTATTCAGTTTATATTTTTTTAGAATTTCACATACCTTTGTTTATTTTTTTTCTCTACATGTACATGCAGACTATGCTGTCCAACAAAAATATCAGTGTCAGGGGTTGGGACAAAACATATAAACAATAAGGATGAAAAAGTCAAATGATGTCATCACCTCTGGTAGTGTTATAGTTTTCTCCAAAACCTGTAATTGTCAGTTTTGCAGGACATCTTGGTGTGCAGGTATATATGAAGAATATAACCATTCTATAATAAGGCTTACCTATACGTATTGAAAATATCTCCTAAACCTGTACAGTTTAGGAGATATTTCCAGTGCATGCAGCCAGTAACATCACTGGCGCATGCGCTCGGAAGGAACGTGTGTCATTCCTTCCAAGCCTGTGCCATGGTGGCTCCCACGTGCATGCCGTGACGTCATTGCGGCTCTGGCCAATCACAGTGCCCAGGCCCGCAAAACAGGAAGAAGCTCCAGGGAAGGTGTCAGCCGTGACAGCAGTGTGCGGGGACCGCTGCAACAGTTTCATTTTAAAGTATTTCATAATGAGCTAGTATGCAATGCATACTAGCTCATTATGCCTTTCTTGCAGGTTTTTTAGGGGGGGGGGGGGGGGGGGGTCAGAGGTTTACAACCTTTATACATTGGCAGTGTGCCACATTTTTTTTCTGCGCTTGAAGAAAAATATAGAATTTGAAATGTAAAAAAATGAATGCACTACAATTACACATCTTAAAAGAAATGTATAGAAGCACACAATTTCTATAGTTTTATGTTTTTTTTATGTTTTATGAATTCTTTAATTCTTTATTCAAGCAAGAAAGACAGTCCAGGATGTATATAAATATATATATATTTATCGTACAAACAACATACAGTACTTAGGAAATCATTATAGGATAAAGTTGAACTATCTCCTCTCTTGGAGTATTCATTTTCCTTAGTGGATTCAAGAAAGTACTTAACAGTTAATAGTAAAGAGGAAAGGCGGAGGAAAAGTTTAGACATTAAGGGGTTGATTTACTAAAAATGTACAAAATCTGGTGCAGTTGTGCATGGTAAATAATAGCTGAGCTGAAAAAGTGATCTAAAGTGTGATGATCACACCAATGCTACAAACAATTTCCCAAATATTAAATGTCCAGACAGTGTGCAATGAGCTGGATATAAAGTGTAACAGTGCAATCTTCAAGCAGTAAACAATGAAATCTTCAAAAAGTAAACAGTAAGCAGGATTCAAAGTGCAACAGTGCAATCTTCCGTCACCAGTGATATTGAACACCAAAACAAATGCGCGCTTACCAGAGGCAATCAAAGAAGGGCTTGCGGCTTAAACCCAGCCAGGGCCTTTGAGAGAGTAACAGATGCTGAACTCTCAGGGAACACTGATCCAGGATCGGTGAGTGATCAGTAAGTGGTAGGGGCCCTCCGGTGCCGTAATATCAGGGCATGGAAGAAAGAATATTTCCCATAGTGTGATACCATCATATAAAAATTTATTTTAGTAAAAAGAATAACACTTACAAATAAGGAGTCAAATATAAGCAAAAACAGATGGCCAGCCGGCCTGCAAGCGCCCGTGGCTCTTCGAAGACAGTACGCAGTACGTCAGCACGTCCTCCCGCCCGACGCGCATTTCGTCATACAATGACGTAGTCTGGGGCACGGGCGACGCACTGATGCACCGCATATATAAGCATAAACAAGGAAACCAAGCCTCATTGAAAGATGAGGACAGAGGTGGATGGTACACAAAATGGCGGACCGGGAACAATACATGTCCGCCATCTTAACTGATGGAAAACCATTTTCGATAAAAAACAAAATATAAAAAATAGATATTAAAGGAAAAAAGGAAAATTTATTATCAAATACTTACCGTAATTTTCCTTTCCTGATGGACTCCATGGCAGCCTACGTGTGGGTTAACCCCGCCTCCTCTCCAATGCTATAGGACCCCATACCCTATAAGATTGAGATCACCTGAATAGACTGTGTTCGGTAACTAGCCTACTCTTTGACCGATGGGTGGGGACTCCGTCTGCCATGGAGTCCATCAGGAAAGGAAAATTACGGTAAGTATTTGATAATAAATTTTCCTTTTTCCTGACAGACTCCATGGCAGCCTATGTGTGGGAAATAACTAGCCAATCCACAGGGGTGGGCATGCTAAACAGCAATAAATTTCAATTTGACCCGTCAACCGACAGGAATTATAACCAAAGTCCACAGAAGATAGCAAAGCAGGCTCAATATCGTAATGTGACGATAAAGTTTTAATAGAGGCCCATGAGGCCGATTTGTAGATCATGTCTGGAGCCACATGCCGGGCTGCTGCCCATGAAGTCGCTATACCCCTGGTGGAATGTGCCATCACTGCTTCCAGAAGATCCAGGCCCCTAGTTCTAAAAGACTGATGAATGAACTAGATGATATAGGCCGCAGTTGTTCTAGCTGAAGCCCAATTCAGTTTGTTACTGCCAAAGTGCAGGTCGGCTGAGTGTCTAAAAAGGGAAGAAGCAGCTTGCAGATATACCAACAGAATTTTGCCCATGTCCAGAGGATGAACTTCAGCGGACTCCTGGTCCTGAATGTTGTTAGGATAATCTCTTGGTCTTTATGGAACTTTGAGGTAATTTTTGTATTTGAGCTGAGTCTAGGAATAAGGACCATCCGGATCGGAAAGAAGGACAGAAGAGGTTCTTTGTAATTTAGTGGCGCGACCTCCGAGACCCTCTTGGCCAAGGTAACAGCTACAAGGAAAGTGATTTTAGCCAAAAGGTCTCCAAATAGAAAAGCGGGGAAGGCCCCGTAATTACTGAGTTCAGTCAGTGAGTTGTGGACAAGAGGAAGATCCCAATTGGGGAACCTTGGTTTAGTTTGAGGGCTGAGTTTTAACTCCCTACGGAATCACTGCTGGATAAAAGGGTGAACAGTCCACGAAGTACCGGAGAAGGCCGACAAAGCTGAGACTCGGACTCTTAGAGAGCTGATGGATAGAGACAAATAAAGAAAGCCGGAGATATCCTGAGCCTTGGATTTCTTCCTGATCTGCCCGAAGAATATGATAACTTGACCGATTTGGCCCATCTTCTTCTATAGACCTAACTCGTGCTCATCCCCATAGAGCTCATGAGAGTGGAAATCATCCTTGACCTGCACCCGAATCGGACAAGGGTGCAGGACTGCCACTTGAGAAGGAAAGTCCGGCCCGAGAGGGAGATGCAACGGGTCCCGAAAGCTGAGCTGGCACAAGAGGGGAAACCAAGGTTTGCTTCCGCCAGTAAGGGGCTACTGCCACCATTTTGACTGCTTACGCATGAGGTCTCGAAAGGACCTGAGGATTATTAGGAGCTGTGGAAAGGTGTATGCCCTCTTGAAACTCAATTGATCTGTATTTTAATAATAAAGAAATATACTTATACTGGGGAGATCCCATTTTGACAGGAGCTAGCAGCCGTTTTCGAATCCCCCGCCTGTGACATCACCGCCCCCCCACCTCGCGCCTGCGCTGTGGGGAGGTAGCTGAACGGTGCCTGCACGGCCGCCGGGGTGCCCGTCAATCTGCGCATGCGCGAGCCAAGCCTCGCACTGAGGCTCCGGCGCCTGCGCAATGACGGTGGCGGCCATGACTTGGAAGCGTTGCGGCGAGCTGGAACGCAGAAGTGTTCCAATCGCCATGAGGGGTAGCTGGGGATACGGAAAGGCACTGGTAAAAGTGAAAACAGGGGTACAAACAAAAAATACATAGAAACGACTGCCATGAATATAGGAAGAAAATAGAGTCGCAGACCTTGCCAGCCGTTGATGCGTCCATGTTCAGGCATACAGAGGCAACCTCCCCTCCACCAGTGGGGTATCTAGTGCTTTAAAAGCTTCTCGCCCGCCCGTGGCTGGGTCCTGAGCTGCACTGCAAAATGGTATGCCAAATCCCGGAAATATCCAACCGGACGTGAACAGGAACAATCGTGTGTGTAGGTCCATTGGAGGAGGACAAAAAAGGAACACAGTCTATTCAGGTGAGCTCAATCTTATAGGGTATGGGGTCCTATAGCATTGGAGAGGAGGCGGGGTTAACCCACACGTAGGCTGCCATGGAGTCTGTCAGGAAATTAATATTAAAAAGACGGTTGGTGATAAGCCTCCCTTTAGTGGTAAAGAAAAAAAAAAAAGGAAAGAAAAAAAAAAGGGGAAAAAGAAGAAAGCTGCTCATAGAACCAAGAGCTGGCAAAAAAAACAATGCCAGCCACCAGAAAGGTGAGAACTGTCAGCAGCATCAGCCCCTATATATGACCGAGTAAACCTAAATGGGGTAAAAAAAAACTCAGTCTGCTCCAATATACATAATAAGTGCATATCGTAGATATTGAGCTAAATTACATATTAAATTTAGTTAGGCATTGGTAACTTATAATGTATAGTGCAGAAAATGTAAAAAGTTTGAAGAATTTTGAAAAATTAAAAATAAAAATGAAAAATATGAGACATAATATTTCTTATATATATGAAAGAAAAATACACACAAGCACCCAAAAGAAAAAAATCAAGAATTATCTATAAAACAATTGACATCAACGTCATGTTGAGGTCAAAAGGGGCGTAGCATTTCAAACGGTGGATCCAGGCCATTTCTTTGTGATGGACCTCAAGGTAGTGTCTTGATACAGAATGTTTAGGAAAACCAGAGGGGTCATCTAGTTCTTCCAACGTATTGGAGTCCACAGGAACACTGAAGTAAATAGACGACCCCCTCTGTGGAGCATGTGATAAAAAGCTCAATGGTATACTGACAAGACGTACTGGTTGAGGTAAAAGATAGAGTGCGTCTAGTGGTGCACCCATTGATTGAACACACCCGACATCTTCTGCACTGGTAGAACCCAGTAAGATGTTCAAAAAAACCTTTCTTTTTAATTGGGGGATTGAGAATATTAGGAGCCAGTCGATTTCCAAAAGAGAAGGTGCACCTTTGTATACCACCTGAGGTCTGGCTGGTAATACTGAGTTTAGAACTGGATCATTATTCAGAATATGCCAATGTTTGGTAATCAGCTTCCTAATACCTGAATGTTGAACCGAATATGTGGTGATAAAGGGGACAAAAAAGTTCCCCATATTAGGAGGCTGTTTGGCTTTATCCTCGAGGAGATCTACCCTATCTAAGGCTTTCACCTCTTCAAGTGTCTCTGCCAGGGAATCAACCGTGTATCCTTTATCTAAGAATCGTTTAATGAGAGTGTCAGCTTGTGATATGAACTGGTCCATATTGGTACAATTGCTCCTGATCCTCATAAGCTGGCTTTTAGGTACCGATTTAAGCCATGATTGGTGATGGCAACTATCAGTAGGAATATAAGAATTCCTATCCGTATCTTTGAAAAAGGTGGAGGTCATAAACTGATTATGTGACTTGGTAATGGTCAAGTCCAAAAAATTGATGCTAGACAAGCTAGCATCAAAACTTAGACAGATCCCCCTAGTGTTGTCATTGAGAAATTTCATAAAATTATCCAAGTCATCCCGACTACCATCCCAAAGGAGGAGGATGTCTTCAATGTACCTAGCCCACAATACAAGTTGGAGCTTGCGGCAAACATGGACGACATCCTCCTCCCATAAGGCCATGAAGAGGTTGGCCAGACTGGGGGCATATTTGGCCCCCATAGCCACTCCCCTATCCTGGCGAAAAAATTGTTGGTCGAACCAGAAATAGTTGTGCGTGGCTGCAAACTAACATTTCCATAATGAAACAGACCTGTTCATCACAGAGGCCGGAATCCCGTCTAAGGTAGTATTCAACGGCCAAAAAGCCCAACTCATGGGGTATTATGGTGTACAATGACGCCACATCGACTGTTACTAACCACATGGCGTCAGTAGGAGTAAAACCAGCCAATAAATTGATTACTTGGCGTGAGTCCTTAACCTCCCTGGCGGTATGATTATTTCGGATTTTAGGTGCTAAAAGCAGTACAATTATTTTGCATGGAAATTTGGCGTTTTATATTGTAGGTCTGTAATTTTTAACAATAACACACTTAAATCTGTCCAAACAAGAGTCTAGTAGATATCCCGGGTATGATAAAGTTTGAAACACAAAAACATACATTTTAATATAATAAATAAAAATAAATAATTAAAAAAAATAAAATAAAATAATAATAAAATACATTTCCCCACGATTCACTATCGCTCAATTCTGCAACTGTTCTAATTTACTATCGCTGTTTTCTAGCTGGTCTAAAGCCACTTTTGACGTAAAGGGACACTTTACCAGTTTCCAGGCAGAAAGAACAGTATATGTAATAAAAAACTGCATGTAGGGCATGGGCCAAAGCACTGGGGACAAAAGGGATGTGAAATCATTTCATACAGTACTGTAATCTGTAAGATTACAGTACTGTATGTGTTATGATTTTTACATTTTTTGAATTTGCCGCCATGCTCCGCCCCCGGTGCGTCGCGACACTCGCAGGGAACAGAGCCTGGCACAGAGAGGCTTCGGGAGGAGGACGGAGCCCACGGACACTGCGGGGGACATCGCAGAAACCCGGGGACAAGGTAAGTGTACCGCTCCGGGATCCTGCAATGTAATCCCGAATGTGGCTCGGGGTTACCGCTAATGGAGCTGAATTTTAACCCCGAGCCACACTCTGGAAAACCGCCAGGGAGGCTACGATAGGATGGCATCTTAGAAACCAATGGCTGAAGAAAAAAATTGATGTATTTCCCCACCCGGGATGTAAGGGAATCAATCCCGCTGACAATGGGTTGTCCCGGGGGCCGAGTAAGGTGCTTGTGGATTTTTGGCAAATAATATATGATGGGCGTCTGGGGAGCCCTCGGAATAAGAAAGGCTTTTTCTTTTTTATTCAGAATGCCCTGAGTGAATCCTCTACCAACAATATCCTCCAACTGCCTGAGATATGTAAACTTCGGATCAGATCTAAGGGGAGTGTAGGTATCCCTGTCGCTTAAAATTCTATACATCTCTGACATGTAGTCAGTCCTATTAGGGATGACTATTCCCCCACCATTATCTGCCGGCTTAATGACAAGCTCCCTATTTTCACATAGGTAGTCCAGGCAAGCAGAAAAGGTGGGGCTGGTTCTCACTTTTTTAAGGGGCAATTTGTCAAGATCTCTAAGGAGGATATCCCTAAAGACCTTAATCGAGGGAGCCAAACCTCCCGGGGGGTTAAACAGGGAAGCATTTGAAAGCTCTGAATGTAGGTAATCTGTGGTGCTAGTTCATCAGTCACTAACAGAATTAGAAAGCATGTATCTTTTTATGTTTAGCTTTCGGATGAACCTATGTATGTTGATGTAGGTCTCAAATTTGTTGAGCCTCTGTGGGGGTGCAAACTTGAGACCTTTGTCAAGAACCGCTTTTTCCGAGTCACTCAAGGCCACTGAGCTTAGATTGAAAATCCCTGTGGAGGTTATGTTTTTTTTCGCTTTTGATCGTACCCTCCTCTCCCCTCTAGTTCCTCTCTTCGGTCTATGGGGCGCTTGGTACCCTGCCCGGATCTGTGAAAACCCCATTGATTTGGTTCTCGGCTCAAAGGACCAGAACCTGCATACTCAAAACTATTATTTCTGTTGGGCATAGGGGAAGCCAGAGGCGCATTAATAGTGTTGGTATCATATTGAATATCAGATCTCTGTCCTAAATCATTGGGGGGACAAGATAAGTCACGCATGGGGTAAAAGCTGTTCTGTGAATTACCACTAAAATCGTAATCACTCTTGTTACTGTGACCAAAATTGCTAGGAGGTTCAAAATGACTGAAGCCTGAAGCATGAACTGGGCCGTGGTTATAGCCATTATACTGAACCGCACCAGAGCGCTGGAAATTGGGGGGATTGGTGTTCCCCGCATAAGGGTAAGACCTGGGCATGTTGTTAGATTGTGGGCACCCCTGATAGGGGGGATAATGCTGTGTACCTCGTCCCCGGCCTCCTCCGGGTCCAAAATTGGGTCTGGATGGGCGTTGGGTGTGTGACTGATAGGGGTTCAAAAGGGGCCCCACTTGACCTGGGGTATGGGCCCTATATGGAGAATGGTAGGGGCCTCCTCTGCCTCTGGGTAAGGGGCCCGGGGATTTGGCTGTTAACCCACCAGGACCAACCATTGGTGCTGAGGGTCGTTGACCCATCTGGCCCCCTATAGGCTGGGCGGTCTCCATAGCAACATTCCCAGACCCAATTTTGAACACGGAGGAGGCCGAGGACGAGGTACACAGCATTAAGAAATATTATGTCTCATATTTTTCATTTTTATTTTCATTTTTTCCAATTTTTTTTTTTTTTTTTTAATTTTCTGCACTATACATTATGAGTTACCGATGCCCAACTAAATTTATTAGGTAATTTAGGTCAATTTCTACGATATGCACTTATTATGTATATTGGAGCAGACTGAGTTTTTTTTCCCCCATTTAGGTTTACTCGGTCATATATATATGTTTTCTATTAATCCTCATGTTAACTTGATGTGGGCTGAGGACCGAGATTTTTAATTATTATCTTTATGATTAAATTTTTGTTTTGGCTGTTTTTTTAGGGGCTGATGCTGCTGACAGTTCTCACGTTTCTGGTGGCTGGCATTGTTTTTTTTTGCCAGCTCTTGGTTCTATGAGCAGCTTTCTTCTTTTTCCCTTTTTTTTTTTCTTTCCTTTTTTCTTTTTTCTTTACCACTAAAAGGAGGCTTATCATCAACCCTCTTTTTAATATTAATTTTGCTTTAATATCTATTTTATATATTTTGCTTTTTATCGAAAATGGTTTTCCATCAGTTAAGATGGCGGACATGTATTGTTCCCGGACCGCCATTTTGTGTATCATCCACCTCTGTCCTCATCTCACAACGAGGCTTGGTTTCCTTGTTTATGCTTATATAAGTTGTGCGTCAGTGCGTCGCCCGTGCCCCAGACGACATCATTGTATGACGAAACACGCGTCGGGCGGGAGGACGTGCTGACGTACTGCGTACTGTCATCGGAGAGCCACGGGCGCTCGCAGGCCAGCCGGCCATTTGTTTTTGCTTATATTTGACTCCTTATTTGTAAGTATTATTCTTTTTACTAAAATACATTTTTATATGACGGTATATCACTATGGGAAACATTCTTTCTTCCATGCCCTGATATTACTGCACCGGAGGGCCCTACCACTTACTGATCACTCACCGATCCTGGATCAGTGTTCCCTGAGAGTTCAGCATCTGTTACTCTCTCAAAGGCCCTGGCTGGGTTTAAGCCGCAAGCCCTTCTTTGATTGCCTCTGGTAAGCGCGCATTTGTTTTGGTGTTCAATATCACTGGTGACGGAAGATTGCACTGTTGCACTTTGAATCCTGCTTACTGTTTACTTTTTGAAGATTTCATTGTTTACTGCTTGAAGATTGCACTGTTACACTTTATATCCAGCTCATTGCACACTGTCTGGACATTTAATATTTGGGAAATTGTTTCTAGCATTGGTGTGATCATCACACTTTAGATCACTTTTTCAGCGCAGCTATTATTTATCTACTGACTGTGCATATGTTTTGTATTTCATATGTTAGCTGCTGCTTCACCTTATATTTTGTTTATCCTACTTGTTGTTTAATTTAATGTATTCACTCTGAGCGCGGTATTCATATCTTTTTTTTCTTATGTGCATGGTAGCCAATCGCTTCTAACTTTAGCTTGTTCAGTTAAGCTTTGACAAAAAGAACTGGAAGCTGATTGGTTTCTATGCCGAGCTGCACCAGATTTTGCACTCTCCAGTTTTAGTAAATCAACTTCATCTGGGGGTGTCAAACTGACGGCCCTCCAGCTGTTGCGGAACTACAAGCCCCATCATGCCACTGCCTTTGGGAGTCATGTTTGTAACGGTCAGTCTTGCAATGCCTCAAGGGAATTGTAGCTCCGCAACAGCTGGAGAGCCACCAGTTAGACTTTCGAGTGGAATAGATGGACATGGGACATAGGAATGTGATAGAAGGATAGTGGTGAAGGGAAGAAGGGGATCTAGAAGAGAAGGTAGAAAGGGGTGTCATGGTACCTCTCTTGTTTAAGACCGGTTCCACAAAGCACAGAGAAATTTGAGGTTACATTACAAGCCACTGTAACGATGCAAGAAGGGTTTTGTCCCTCTAAAAGAATCAAGGCATCCATATTTGCCAGTATTTCTCATCCTCTTTCAAAGCCATAGTGAATTTTTCCATTTCTTGAATCTACAGGATCCTAGCAAGCCAGTGTGAGGTAGTAGGAGGTAGTAGGAGGTGAACTTTGTTTCCACATTGCTCAGATGCAGGCTTTTGCAGCATTAAGACAATGTTTTTTTTTTTTTTTTTCTTCACGCTTTTAAGCCTCTGTGTAGCTTTACGTAGGTAAATGAGTCATCCACTGTGACTTATTATTCATCAGATATAAAATAACACTTTAGAAAAAAATAAAAATAAAATACTAAAATAAAACTGACCTAAATCCATTATTGTTTATATCTAATTGCAAACAGTTTTCAGAATACAAAACTTGGAATTTTAAAGGGACACTAAAAGATATCCTCATTCTCCAAAAATAATCCATATACAACCGCTACTTAATGGCCTTGTAATCTATTTTTCTTCTAATCATTTCTAATCATTTCTTGCTGTGATTTGTGCCTCCTTGTAACGTCCTCTGAATGCTCCTAAACCTCTCCCTTTTCCCCTCACTTCCGTTTGTTTAGAATGAGCAGTGCACAGTAGTTGCATTCATGTGCATTGTTCTATGAACACTGCAAATCCCATAGTCCATAGTCTCAGGAGAAAGCAAGAGGAGGTGGCTATGGGGTTGATTTACTAAAGGCAAATCCACTGTGCACTACAAGTGCACTTGGAAATGCAGTTGCTGTAGATCTGAGGGGACATGCATTTTTGCTTGCACGTGATTGGATGATATAAATTAGCAGAGCTTCCCCTCGTTTCAGATCTAGAGCAAGTGCACTTGTAGTGCACAGTATATTTGCCTTTAGTAAATCAACCTCTATGTTTTTACATACAGTGGTACCATGGAGAACAAACATAGCCATCCCCTAACAGGAAGTCAGATCACAGCAGGAATTAATAAATTCTACTGTGCTTCACTTCTTGCAAAGAACAATAAAAATGAGCCCCAGCCCTGGAAGTAGCTTATAACGTGATGTTTTCCCTGCACTCGTACAGACACATAGCAGTAGGGATCTAAGGGAAAGTAAAGTGTTATTAAAGTTATTTTTTTTTTAAACAAACATGTCATATTTACCTGCTGTGTGCAATGTTTTTACACAAAACAACCCCAATTCTCCTTTTATGGAGTCCCCTGCTGGCACTCCTGGCCCCTCCTCTTCTTGGTTGGCTCCTTGGAGGAGTCAATGGCTTCTGCTGCTGCTCGAGTCCATGTCCCAGCCTTTAGCCCTGATTCACATTTATGCTACTTTGAAATTGCGCTACTTCACTTGAAGTAGCGTGATTTCAAAGTAGCAATGTCAGTGCAATTTCAGGTGCTACTTGATAGACATCTGTGTGGCTTCATACACAGTTGTCTATTGAAGTCACACCTGAAATCTGCAAAAGTAGTGCAGGAACTACTTTTGCAAATCGGTGCGGCGCAGTAAAATCAGTGTCGCACCGATTGGAGCGGTGCCATTACTGGTAATAGGCTGCCACTTGTCATGCGATTTGAACTCTCAAATCGCATGACAAATCGCTCCAATGTGAACCTAGGCTAGCAACCAGACACTTTAACACAGCCTGCTCTATAATTTTTTTGGCTGGGCAGAGCATAAATTTTACCACAGCAGATGAGGGTTGATGCCAAGTGGTAAGCCAGTTTCCCTTTGTGCCTGGGATGAAGTGAACTCCTGTAGTCCATAGAAGTAGGGCCAAAATAGCTTCTCCTTTAAGTACAGGAATTCATAGGGGCCAATCAAAATTCAGTCTACTGAAGTCAGATCAAGTCAGATCAAGGCAGGAATTTATTGATTATGATGGGTTACTACAGTTAAGAATATGGTCCATTTTTGTGTGTGTTGGACAAATGTTTATACATAGTGAGAAAGAGGTTAAAAACTGGGAAATGACTGTTAATTACACACATATTTGAACTACACTATTAAAGCATTTTTTTTAGTTCCATGAATGAATTTGAACTGCTCCATTTAACAGCTACTAAGTACTTTCAGTATATTATATATACTCAGATTTTCATTTAGATGATTGAATGCATGTTAATTAACAGAACAGAAAACATTTACTTGGATGTTTTACAGTAGTGTGAATTATTACTTTAAACGATCTAACCCTCTATTTCCCAAAGGCTGTGCCTTTTAAATTCTGTACTATTTAAAGCAAATGCATTACTTTATATGTTCTCATGTTTAGCATTTGAGAGGATCATGGATAGTTGGCACATTTTATTGGAATCATTGAATACATTTTTGCAGCTCACAGTAAATATAGATTTTAACCAAGGCTATATCCTGAATGCTTATGTTATCTTTGTGTTATTTTATTGCTTCACATTGGTATTTTGGAGCCAGTAATAATCGTAAATGTTATGTGTGTTTTTGTATAAGTTTAAAGCGGAGCTCCACCCAAAAGGGGAACTTCCGCTTTAAGGCCTCTTCCCCGGGTCCTGTTTGTGAAACCAAACTTATGGGGAGGAGGGGAGAGAAGGTCCCCGATTTTGACAGATAGCTGCTCCCACTTCCGTTCTGGCCACCTTAGGCAATCGGAAGTGGAAGTTCTCCCTCCCGAAGTCTTCTGGGACACATGACAGGTCCTAGAAGACTTTGGGACCAGTCACAGAGCACAGCATCGTTTGCGCATGCGCAGTGGGCAACCCCCTTACAGCCGCAAGCTGTCACAGCCGGGTGTCCATAGTAGAGATGCCGGCACTGCCGAGGGAGGACACAGCGAGAACAAAGCGTGGGTGAGTGCACCGTTGGATTGTGGGACAGGTGAGTGGCTATTTATTAAAAGTCAATACCTATACTTTTTGTAGCTGCTGACTTTTAATAAACGAAAATATGACTGAAACTCCGCTTTAAACCCTTCCGGATCGCCCACAGGATATATACCTAATTACTTTGATGTTATGTGCTGTTGTAATGGTAGCAGCTGCCATAACCCTGGTATTTTTTTATACTGTGGGCGATTCTCCACAGAGGTGCTTTTAAGTGTTAATGTGAGCTCTGGGGTCTTTTGGCCCAGATCTCGCAATAAAGAGGCCCTGGCATGCTTATTTCTATTACAGAGATGTTTATATTCCTTGTAATAGGAATAAAAGTGATAATGTTTTTTTTTTAAAGGGACAGTGTAAAAAAAAAAAGTAAAATAAATAAGAAAAAAAAAAAAGATTTAAAGCACCCCGTCCCTCTGAGCATAGGAAAGTCTCGCCCACATATGTAAATGGTGTTCAAACCACACATGTGTGATATTGCCATGATCATGAGAGCAAGAGCAATAATTATAGCACTAGACCACCTCTGTAACTCTAAATAGGTAACCTGTAAAAACATTTAAAGTGTCGCCCATGGAGATTTTTACGTACTGTCGTTTGTCGCCATTCCACAAGCGTGCGCAATTTTAAAGCATGACATGTTAGGTATCTATTTACTCGGCGTAACATCATCTTTCACATTGTACAAAAAATGTGGCTAACTTTACTGTTTTCTTTTTCTTATTCAAAAAAGTGTATATTTTCTCATAAAATTGCATTTGTAAGACTGCTGCGCAAATCTGGTGTGACATACAATATTGCAACAATAGCTATTTTATTCTCTAGGGTCTCTGCTAAAAATATATATATAATGTTTGGGGGTTCTAAGTTATTTTCGAACAAAAAATACTGATTTTAACTTGAAAACACCAAATGTCAAAAATAGGCCTGGTCTTTAAGTGGTTTGGGATGATCAGTCTAATGATCAGACTAGAGTCAGAGAGTAACTATAGATTGCAGTTTACTAAAAAGATGCCAGGTTAGAGGCAATAATACAAAACAGGTTCAGAATGGCAAAAAAACTGCATATAGTGCTGAAGAATAACAATAATTATAACAATAATATGAAAAAATATATAAAATAAATAATAATAAATAGTAAATAATAAATAAATAATAAAACATAAATAAATAGATAATAATATACAAATAAGTATAACAGTTCAGAACCCAAATCACTACTTGCAATTTTCCTCATATATAGCATCCCTCACAGTAATGTCCAGGGTAGCTCTGGTAACATGGGTCAACAGCTGGAGGGCAAAAGACGAAGTGCCATTCCCCTGGAACTGGAATACTCTGGTAGCAATTGGGCAGAGACTTCCAACTGTAGCTGGGACTTACAGAGAAGATGTTTGCTATTAGGCTGTGGCCTGACTGCCGACATAGTGATTGTGCCAGTAGAGGATCAGATCACTTGCACAGCTACATCTGTTTCATCAGGTGTTGCCTCTCTGCGCTTCTGAGGAGGGGAACAAAAGAAACTTATCTTCTCTGGGCATGTTCAGAAACCCAGGGAAAATGGAAATATGAAAATATATGGAAAAAGGAGATAAAGAGCATAAGGAATAGATGGGCACTCCGCTATCCAAGCATTAGAACATTCTTGTAGACAATAGAGTGTACCAACGTTCTGGTAGGCAATAGAGGTAGAGAAAATCTTTCTCCTTTTGTGCTGTGTTATCCATGAGAGTACAGACATCTAATGTCATGCATGGCTCCATTCTGTGTCAAGTATAAAGTTAAATAACAGGTGTTGGTTGCAGGCAAGGAGGCAAGCTGGGACCTCACATTAGCACATGCATGATAATGCAAGCTGAGACAAGCTTCTAACTTCAACTGGCCAGTGCAACTTCCCTCTTTGATTGCTATTTAGGCATGTGCATTATGTTTCATTCCGAATCTAAATTCGGACAAATTTTTCATTTTTTGCATCCGAATTTCCGCATTACAAAAGTAAAGAATTTAAACGAATCCGAAAAAAGCGAACTAATTCGAAAACATATTCGAATCGAATTCGAAAACATATTCGAATCGAATTCGAAAACATATTCGAATCGAATTCTAAAACAAATTCGAATCGAATTCAAAGACAAATTCGAATCGAATTTGAAAACATATTCGAATCGAATTCGAAAACATATTCGAATCGCATTCGAAAAAAATAGAAAACGTATTTCCAAAAAAAAACAATAAGATAGAATATAAAATAATAAAGCAATAGAATTATATTTTATATTTTATATATATTTTATAATTGTCTTCTATTCTGTTCTATTGTTTTTCTAGTCTATTCTTTTCTATTATTTTCTATTCTATTCTGATCTTTTATATTCAAATTTGATTTCGGTCTATATGAAATTCGAATTTTGGAAGATGTTTTATATATATATATATATATATATATATATATATATATATATATATATATATATATATATATACATTTTTTTTCTATTCTGTTTTATTGTTTTTCTATGCTATTCTTTTCTATGCTATTCTAAACTTTTTTATGGCTTCTGAAAGTGGAATTTCATATAGAATGAATTCGAATTTGAATAGAAAAGATTAGAATAGAAAATAATAGACTAGACAAACAATAGAACAGAACAGAATAAAATATAATATATATATATTTTATTCTATTCTGTTCTATTGTTTTTCTAGTCTTTTCTCTTCTACTCTATTCTAATCTTTTCTATTCAAATTCGAATTCATTTTATAAGAAATTCAAATTTCGGAAGATGGTTTTATATATATATATATTATTATATATTTATTTTATTTTTATTTTTATTTTTTTTCTATGCTGGTCTATTGTTTTTCTATTCTTTTCTATTATTTTCTATTTTATTCCAATCTTTTCTATTTGAATGCAAATTCATTCTATACGAAATTCGAATTTCTGAAAATGGTTATACTGAAACAGAATGAAATAAAATGAAATCAAATTCTAATTGAAAAAACTAGAACAGAAAAACAATAGAACAGAATAGAAAAAAATTATATATATATATATATATATATATATATATATATATATATATATATATATATATATATAACCATCTTCCGAAATTGGAATTTGGTACAGAATTAATTCAAATAGAAAAGATTAGAATAGAACAGAAAATAATATAAAAGGATAGCATAGAAAAACAATAGAACAGAATAGAAAAAAATATAAAATATTCCATTCTAATCTTTTCTATTCGAATTCATTCTGTACCAAATTCCAATTTCGGAAGATGGTTTTATTTATTTTTATATATATATATATATATATATATGTATGTGTATATATATATGTATGTGTATATATATATATAAATAAAACCATCTCCCGAAATTGGAATTTGGTACAGAATGAATTAGAATAGAAAAGATTAGAATAGAATATTTTCTATTTTTTTCTATTCTGTTCTATTGTTTTTCTATGCTATTCTTTTATATTTTATATTATTTCTTTCTATTCTGTTCTACTGTTCTATTGTTTTTCTATTCTATTCTTTTCTATTAGAATTTGACTTCATTCTATTTCTATATAACCATTTTCCGAAATTCGAATTTTGTATAGAATGAATTTGAATTCAAATAGAAAAGATTAGAATATAATAGAAAATAATAGAAAAACAATAGAACAGAATAGAAAAAATAAAACCATCTTCCGAAATTCGAATTTCAGATAAAATGAATTTGAATTTGAATAGAAAAGATTAGAATAGAGTAGAAAGAATAGACTAGAAAAACAATAGAACAGAATAGAATAAGATATAATATATATATTATATTTTATTCTGTTCTGTTCTATTGTTTTTCTAGTCTATTCTTTTCTATTATTTTCTTTTCAAATTCGAATTCCTTCTATACGAAATTCGAATTTCAGAAGCCATCTTTCAAAATTCGAATTTCGTATAGAATGAATTCAAATTCAAATAGAAAAGTTTAGAATAGAATAAAATAGAATAGCATAGAAAACAATGAAACAGAATAGAAAAAAATATAATATATATATATTATATTTTATTCTCTTCTGTTCTATTGTTTTTCTAGTCTATTCTATTTCTATTATTTTCTATTCTAATCTTTTCTATTCAAATTCAAATTCATTCTATATGAAATTCTAATTTTAGAAGCCATCTTCCGAAATTCGAATTTCGCATAGAATTAATTCAAATTCGAATAGAAAAGTTTAGAATAGAATAGAAAAGAATAGCATAGAAAAACAATGGAACAGAATAGAAAAAAATGATAATATATATATAACCATCTTCCGAAATTGGAATTTGGTACAGAATGAATTTGAATTCGAATAGAAAAGATTAGAATACAATATATTATATTTTTTTCTACTCTGTTCTATTGTTTTTCTATGCTATTCTTTTATATTTTCTATTCTATCCTAATCTTTTCTATTGGAATTCAATTTCATTCTATACGAATTCCAAATTTCGCAAAATGGTTATATATAGTTTACTTTTTCAAATTCAGTTAATGTTTTTTTTCGAATACGGTAGAATTTTTTCGAATTTTATAGTTTTTTTTTCGAATGTGGTAGCATTTTTTCGAATTTCACAGTTTTTTTCTAATGTGGTAGAATTTTTTCGAATTTGACAGTTTTTTTCGAATGTGGTAGAATTTTTTCGAATTTGATAGTTTTTTTCGAATACGGTAGAATTTTTTCGAATGCGGTCGAATTTTTTCGAATTCGAATACAAAACGAATTGAATTCCGAAAACGAATGTAACGAATGCAACGAATTTAACTAAATGAATTTAGTTAAATAACGAATCGAAACAAAATGAAACTAAACAAATTTTTTCATCCTGCACATGCTGTTACTAGCTTTGTTTAAACCCAAGGCAACATTTAGCTTAGTACTAAGGACCTTGCAATCTATTTAACAAGTAATATATATGAGTAGAATGGGCTTAGTAGCACTGATTGAAAAAATACATTGTATTTACATACTGTTGAACATTTACACCAAACTTGGATGAAAACACCAGTTAAAGTGTAAAGTATATTGTTTTCCTTTTTTTGGATGCATCCAGCTGACATCCTGCTATGCAGAAGTAACTGAAGGCTAATAATTCAGATTGAGATACTTTTTAAAAATACATTTACAAGTGTTTGCATTAGGGGTCCTTTACACTTTTTTACACCAAAACTTTAAAACAAACCTGTACTTTTGTCAGGGCAAAGCAACAGTTTACTTTAATCTCACCATCCCCAGCAGCTCATTTCCTTCATTCCCCCATCACTTAATTCAGCTTGGAAGCCAACATAATTTCTGCTTCAATGTAACTGCTCTGAGGCAATCAGGAAAGTAAGTGGTTAAAAGCAACTTCTCCATCACCTGTTTTATCCTCCTCCTTAGCCACTCCAAACCCTGGTGGAGTGTGCTTTAATCTATTGAATAAATGTAAGCAGGAAAACATACAGATTGTTCATCTATTGGATACTGTACTTATAAGCAGAACGCTCCTCACTGGATTCAATCATATGGTATTTATTCACGCATGTATATAGATACGCATACCATTCAGAACTGAAAACACACCTTGGTTGTCTTTAGGGATGTGTCTCTTGGAGCAACTGCTTGGGGTTGAGTTTATACTTACACATTGGCCAATTTTTTATCTTGTGTGTTTTTTCTTCAATTTATTTTTGTTTTTTTGATATAATAAAAGTATTAATGCATATATATTGTGCCAAGTAGTCCTTCAAGTCCCTCCATCCTTGGATCTTGTAATATAATTTTCACATAAAGTGGCTGAGCCTCAGCCAGGTTTTTTTTTTCTAGATTTCACAATTGATTCACATCCTCTTGTTGACTAGTCAATTACCTAAGCTGTGGTTCACTGCTGTTTTTTTTTTCTGGAAGAAACACATACACAAGATTGATATAATGTTAAGGCACTAGACCATCTGTTGATTGAGATTAAATAAGAAGGCATGCATCTGCATGCTGATACATGAAAGTGCAACACTGAAAATGCTTAAATGCTTAAGTAAAAATAAAATAAAAAAAATAGAAAACAAAAAACAAAATATAAAAGATAATAAAGTGTATGATAAAAGTGCAGTGAAATGAAAAGTTATGGGGGTGAACCCCGATAGATTAGAGTCTCTGAATAGGTGCTGCAGAGGGAGCGAGGCTGCTTCAGGCGAGGGCTGGGGGAGCCGATTACTGTGGGAAAAAGAAAGGCGAGAGGAGAGAGAAGCGCCAAGCCAATCCTTAAGCAGCATACAGTTTATTCAGTATATTCAGTAAAAAACACACTTAACTTGCGTGAACAGTATGGGGTGCACTTACAGAGTGCTAGAGTGCTTTCTTCCCCCAATGGTGGGTATTTATTATTTTTTTTTCTCTCTTTATGTTACTTGTATTAACTGGATAATATTGAAAAATATTAGAATAGACCTGGAGGATACATTTTAAACTTTTTGCTGACAAAGGTGCAAGTTAGCTGTAAGGTAATCTAATTGAGAAGTTAAAATCAAAGAGTAATTTATTAAACGTTTTTTGTTATCGTAAACACTATTTTTAAAAGGTTCTTGATTATTGCTGTTATTAGCACTGGCACAACCACTGGCACAACCATTGCATTTGTAAAATGATGGTGTATTGTTAAAAGGCATCATTTTATAAGACTATGGTATTCCAAAGGTTTTAGAAATCCTCTAAAAAATATAACAGAACAGTGTAGAAATACATATAGAAGTTTTGTATTTATGTTGTAATACATTGTCTAGGTCTGTATTCTCACAGAATGTACTGTATGTGGAATAAATTGATGTGATGTAAACACCACCTACAGCTAGGTATCTTGAAGAATGCAGAATAGCTGGAATAGTCATAAATCCAGTTTAAAAATCTAGGTATACTTAGCGGGTCATATTTTCTGAAAGATAACTTGTCAGTTGCATGGAAACTATTGATTTGGGCTAATTAAATTCTGTGTTCATTGACAGGGACTAATACAAAGCATGGCCTGCGATGCAAAGCTTGTAAAATGAGCATTCATCACAAATGCACGGAGACCATCGCTTCTCAGCGCTGTATGGGAAAACTGGTAAGTAAATACATAAACCTTGAGGCTACCCTCGATTACATGTTAAAATACATCACTTTTTTATATTGTTATCTTTGTAGAAAACATAAAAGGGCTATACGTTTTGTTCATAAATGTAGTAACGTTATAACAAAAAAAAAGAAAGCAGTGTTTATTTTAAAAATGTCTCAAAATAAAAGGAGTTGTTACTATACTAAACATAACAGATGTTATTACATGCAGTCAATACTTTAAAAAAAGCTACTGGCTTTATCCCAGCAATCGTATATTAGCTCAAAAAATAAGTCATTTTTGGGGAACAATATGAAAAAGCACCTTTATGCTGAAAATTTACTTTTAAGAAATTTAAGAGATACTGTACATAAAAAGGTAATTAAAATAATGGTTCCACTGTGCTAGCTAGGGGTGCTGCCTAATGCTGGAAAAACAGTGTCAAACATGTAGATGGCATTATGCTCACAACTGAAATTATAGAAAGTGTTAACACTTTGTTGTGCTGGATTACTTGTGTTTTATATAAAAAAAATGAAATGCACATGTTAGCATTCAATCTAACTGGAACATTATAACAAGAGAAGTATGACCAAAGCTTCTTTTGTCATACTTCTCCTCTGGGTCACAGGAGTGCACTTACTTTTGCATTAGTGCGATCCAGAGTCAGCCGACAGCCAAGCCACTCCAGGCTCTGGAAGGACCCCGACCATATTGTCAGGATCTGCCAAGCTGCCTGATTGACAGCTGAATCCAGTGCGTGGCTGAGAGCTAAAGCTATCTGCTCCTGCCCCGTCATCCAGCCGGCGCTCCAATGAGCTCAGAGCCACTTTCGAACTGAAGGTCAACGGTCATGTGATTACTCAGTTCTTAGGCCTAGAGCCAGCAGGGGACAGCTTCAGCATCAGACCAATGCTGCAGCATGGAGATGACTATGTACGTTTGTTTTTTTATTTACCCCAAACTTTTCCTTTAATGCAGTTTAAAAATATTACACATTGCTACTCAGTCTAATCAAACATATGATGTTAATGTTATTTTTACTCTATCTTGACCCTGTGACATGACAGACTTTAAAAAGATTGATCAGTATTCCATATGCAATATGTTGAAGCAGCATCATCTTCGGGGGGTTGATTTACTAAAACTGGAGAGTGCAAAATCTGGTGCAGCACTGCATAGAAACCAGTCAGCTTCCAGGTTTATTTTGGCAAACCTTAAAGTGGTGGTAAACTCTGAATTTGTATTTTAACCTACAGGTAAGCTTAAAGGTAAGCTTATAATAAAGCTTACCTGAAGGTTAAATGAGGATCTCCTAAACATGCACCTTTTAGGAGATATGCTAGGGAGCAGCAGCCAGTGACATCATTGGCACATGCACTCTGAAGAAACGGCATGCCCGTGCCATTCCTTCAGAGCCCTGTGCCGTAAGCAGTGACTCACATGCATTCAGGCTCAGCCATTCAAGCAGCCGCAGCCCGCAAACCTGAAAGGAAGACTGGGTAAAGATGGAAGCCTCTGCATTGGTGACAGAGCAGCGCTGGGGGCTTTGTTCCAAGGTAAGTCTTTCATATTGTGCTTTCTTTGGAACCTTTACTACCACTGTAGTTGAACAAGCTGAAGTTAGAAGCTGATTGGTCACCATTCACAGTTGCACTCTCCTGTTTTAGTAAATCAAACCCTGTAGTTGTTGTCCTTATTAAAATTGACAAGCTGAGAAGCATGTGTAGTTTTTCACCATAACCCTGCTATGACTGCCACAATTTTCTGTTTGTAATTGTGCATGTCCACTTCCAATACCATTTTTACTAAGAACAATGAAGCCACCCAAATCTGATGGTTCTTCACCAATATGTACAGTGACACTTGGTAAAGTGGTGCCATATATGGGTACTTTTAATACTTGGTGCCCTGAAAAAAGTGGTGCCAGCAATGGCCACATCTGATTGTGCATGTCCATTGCCAAAAATCAAAGGGCCAAAAGCATTTAGAGGACAGGATATAAATGCCTGTAATTATTTTTCAGTAGTGCCATTCCCACTTAGGGGTCAGTTCACTAAGAGTTAAATAACAGCTAATCTTATGCAGTAAAATACCGCATGTGGTAACAATTATGCAAGTGTTCAATTCACTAAGAATTTGTAGTTAAATACCAAATTCAGTATTTGTTCGATTTATCGGTAATTACCACATTAGTTAATGTGGTAATTTACCTAATTGAGCTGGTTGCTAAGGCGCGGGCAGGGAGGCCGGCCACTGCGTCCTTAACAACCTATGACTCATCAGCTGTCAGGGGGATTCCCCCTGACAGCTGATTGTAAAAAAAAAGCAGACAATTAAAAAGTATGGAAAAAAACGGCCAAACGACCAAAAAAAAAACCTATACCATACCCTTATCCAGGCATGCAGCCCGGCAGGTCAGGAAAGGGGAGGAGGCGCAAGTGCCCCCCAAACCATACCAGGCTACATGCCCTCAATATAGGGGCTGGGCCTAGCCCCCCTGCCACAAAGCACCTTGTCCCCATGTTGATGGGGACAAGGGCCTCATCTCCACAACCGTGCCTGGTGGTTGTGGGGGTCTGCGGGCAGGAGGCTAATCAGAATCTGGAATGAGAATGTGAATGAGTATCGGGTATATTGTACCCCTACCCATTCACCAAAAAAGTGTCACAAGGTAAAAAAAAACGCACAGACAGTTTTTGACAATTCTTTTATTAAAAAATAAAAAGATGTATCCCGCGATGTAAACCTGCCGTCAATCACGCCGCCTGCCACCCACCGAACCCAAAAAATAAAAAAACTTCTCCCGCCGTCAGTGAAGGCTGGCTGCCTACTACAGGCTCTGCCATCTGACACTTCTTATATAGGTAATGGGAGGGGCCACTTGGCTACAGCACCTGGTGACCCTGCCTCTTTGTGACATCAGGGACCAGTGCATGCTGGGTCGGTATGGACTGGGGAGGACCCCACGACCCCCAGGCTGTTTTTTTGACAAATACCACACGTGATACCGCCAGCAAAACCCTGGTGGTAATTATTGCATGCTTTTAAACACTCTTGTCGGTTTGTGAATTGGACCTAAGAGCTTTTTATGCTGTTTTTATCGGTACATTTATTTATTTATTTTGGTAAATACAGCATAATCATTTTTTTTTTGTGAATTGGATTTAGTTTACCACATGCGATAATTTATGCAAATGAGTAACATGATACCCTTGTCACATACGGTAAACGTTAGAATTGCCACCCAATGTGTTTACCTGAGTTAAAGCGGAGTTCCACACATAAATGAAACTTCCGCTTATAGGATCCCCCCCCCTCCAGTATCACATTTGGCACCTTTCAGGGGGGAGGGGGGAGCAGATACCTGCATAGGTGTGCGCAGCCTCTTGCATTAGGGTGTGCACCCCAAAGCTCAAATACATATGCATGTGTATATGTACTGATGATGTCAGTAGGGCAGTGGACAGTGTAATTTTGTTAATTTTCTTGTGTAACATTTTTTGCGGGGGAATGAAATATCAGTGGTCTAAACAGGGGGGAATATGCAGCACACAAATCAAATAGGGTGTGCACGCCTATGGATACCTGTCAAATCCAGGTATCTGCTCCCACTTCTGGGCATGGATCGCTGCACTTTCTGCTGCGGACTACGCCATGTCCGATCCCCCCCCCTTCCTGTCTTTTGGGAGACACACAGGTACCATTCAGAACACGCTGAGCAACTCGTGCTTGCGCAGTAGGGAACCAGGAGTGAAGCCAAAAGTCTTCACTTCCTGGTTCCCTTACCAGAAATAGCGACGGCTGCACTGTGCCAACATTGCGGGCTCCCTGGACAGGTGACTTTCCATATATTAGAAGTCAACAGCTACAGTATTTGTGATGACTTTAAATTTTTTTTTTCCCCGCTTGAAGGTGTAGTTAATTTTGACAGCATTTAGAGAAAATAAAATTGTGTGCGTCTAACATTTGATTAAAAACTCAAAACGTGTGTTCTGGCTAAACCTGCTTTAAAGCAGAAATTTTAAAATGCAAGGAAAGTGATCTGGGAAACACAAAAGTAATTTATACTTCCCAGATAACTTCTTCTGTTTTTAGAAAAGCTAAATTCGGGATGCCAGTGTAAATCAGCCCTATTACATTGTAGGTAAAGGATCTTGCAACTTATATTGTGCACCTGGATCTTCCACAGTGAGGCATACAGTGGCTGCATGCCACATGGAACTGGATGCTTGATTGTGTGTGGTTTCACTCAATAACAAGATGTTCTTATTAACATGTTTATTGAGTTATTTCCCTTTTTTCCTGGTTCACACTGTAAAATGAATATTTACCTTGTAATAATATTTTTATTAATATTATGTTATATGTACTTTGGTGTAAGTAGTATTTGTGTGATAGATAACTGACCTTTATTTTACTTGCTTTCTTTTTTTCCATTAATGGCACTATGTAGCCAAAAGGTTTTCGACGCTACTATAGTTCTCCTTTACTTATTCATGAACAGTTTGGATGCATCAAAGAAGTAATGCCTATTGGTAAGTATTAATATAATCTACAATAAAAACGTTTGTTTTACATAATAAATCGCCAGTTCCAAACAATGGCATTCAGGATTTCTTTTGCAGTATATTTTTAGAACAAATAGGTTTTTTTTATGAACTGAATATGTTTATGCAACACACACAGAAAAGTACAGGTAGGGAGATTAAAGAGCTCCTTGGGAAATCTATCTTAAAAAGCATCTACAAGGGGAAAAGACTTTAGTGAATACCATTTTTACTGCTGTATGTATCTTCTTCAATAAATCTCTGGTTTAGGAGTCTCGGAAACCAGAGTAAAATATCTAAATTGTGGGTTCCTTGGTCAACATGGTATCCACAAAACATGGGTCTCAGATTCTTTGGAAAACATTAAATGGAAAAACCACAGGATAATAATATGACGAGTCTTATCATACAGGCTGCTTAAGGACATATTAAGTTACTGTTAGTTAAAGTTGATTAATACAATTCTATAACCTTTCATTTATGTCAGACATTATCCAATTGCAGTTAGCACATAACCATTATATGTAGCCAAAATAAAATAAATTAATTAATTATGTAGGATGTGAGCGGGGGGGGGCTTCTCCTTCTTCCAGGCACAGTTAGTTCCCATGTGGGGTGTAGGAGTGGAGGAGAGGTACCTTCTGTAAAACAATCTTAACATGAGGCTGCAGATGTGGATGTAGATGACAAGTATAAGAATGTACTTATCTCTGTCTAATAAGTACTTACCATGAAAGTACTATTGATGGTAATGTTCATGACTGTCTTATTATTTCTTTGTTACCAATCTGAAAAAATTTCAATAAAAATGTATTGCAATTAAATCTCTGGTTTCCTTCACTGCAAAAGTGGACTCTGGTTTTTCTGTGTTGTGTTGTTTATATTGAGCTGAGCATAGCTGTGAAGTCAGACCACTTTTAAGGGGTGGGTGCATGCTGTTTCCCCTAGCAACAGCAGTCTTTTTTTATGACCTTTACTTGAATGCCAACAGTTAAGAAATGTATTAACCCAGATGTTGTTTCATCTGTTGGAGAGGGTTATTTGCAGTCATTGTGCTATAGCAAATGCATATAGAATGGATATTATTTGTGTTTAACATAAACACGTTTAAAAGGCATGTTTTTATGTAAAATGTTTTCTGAAAAATTCACATGTGTAAAATACAATCTTAAAAACTATATATTAAATAGAAAATATTTAAATTAAACAGCTAGACCAGTGTACTATCATTGTGAACAAAAAATGCAAACTATTCTGCATGAATAAGTTCTAAAATGTGCTTTGAGCATTAGTGAGTAAGGGTTCATGCTCAAGGGTGTATTGTTTTTTTGCAGGATCTTGCTGGTAGCAAGTTGTCCATACACTGTAAGCATGTAACATTTGTGCTGTTATGAGATAATTGTATTGAATGGGATATCATTCTAATTTGTGTCTGATTCATAACTCAATCACGAATGCTTTAGTACTTGCAATTACCTAAAATTTTACTGCATACTAGTTTCCAGTTTATTTAAAGCTATAACCACCAATAGTAAGTGGTTATATGTGGTATGTCCTGTTCTGTGCATAGTGTCCCTCTTCCCCCCACTCACTGTACCTAAGGCAGCTGCTTACTAGTAGGATTTGTCTGAGCTTTGTTGCTTATTTACATTTGTAATTTAACGTACATCAAGCTCAACCTCTCCTGTCATGAACAGGTGTGACCAGATTGTGTGGACTGCAAAGAGGAAACCAAAACGCATGTAAAGTGAAATAAGAATAATGTTTATTTAAGATAAGTGATATAAATAAACAAACACCCCAAATACAAATAGTGCTCAACCAACCAACAGAAACCCACAGACAACAGATAATATATAAAGCCAAAGGGAAGTACCAAAATCAAACATGTAAGCCAGGCCAGGGTCATGCACAGGGGATCAGCAACTGAACAAGGACAGGATAGGAGAGGGAGATAATGGATGGGATGTGGTTACAAGGGAATAGGAACACAGGAGGGACGGGATCAGGATGGGATCGGGTACAGGCTCAGGAGCAGGCTCAAGTTCAGGTACATGTACAGGTTTACAGATACAGGTCAGGGCGCAAGGAAGAAAGGGCTTGCCGGGTATTTATAAGGCTGTAGTAATTGGCCTCATGTTACAACTGAGCGCAGAGGGTGCTGTTTGCTCCACACTGCCGGAGTGCACCCGCTGGTGGACACCGGTACTACGGCCCAAGGATGCAACAGTGCCACCAGCAGGAGAGTCCTCTTACTACAGGTCCTAGGTGTTGGAAGACACCCGCTGGTGGACACTGGTACTGCGATCCAAGAGACCGATAGCGCCACCAACGGGTAAACCCTCTCATGACAGTACCCCCCCTCCGGACGCTTCAACAAGATGAAATTGTCCAAAGTTCATGGCCTCAAACCGAACAACAGCTGAGGGCACATCAGGCTGGGCATCGGGCACATCAAACTGGACAGCGGGCACATCCGAGAAGACAGCGGGCACATCCGAGAAGACAGCGGGCACATCCAAGAAGACAGCAGGCAGGAACACACCAAGCTGGGCAGCGGGCACGGGCACTTCAAGCTGGGCAGCAGGAATGGGCACTTCGAGCTGGGCAGCAGGCACGGGCACTTCGAGCTGGGCAGCAGGCACATCAGGCTGGGCAGCAGGCATGGGCACTTCGAGCTGGGCAGCAGGCACATCAGGCTGGGTAGCGGGCATGGGCACTTCAGGCTGGGCAGCAGGCACATCAGGCTGGGCAGCAGGCATGGGCACTTCAGGCTGGGCAGCAGGCACGGGAACTTCAGGCTGGGCAGCAGGCACATCAGGCTGGGCAGCAGGCATGGGCACTTTGAGCTGGGCAGCAGGTACTTTGAGCTGGGCAGCAGGCATGGGCACTTCGAGCTGGGCAGCAGGCACATCAGGCTGGGCAGCAGGCATGGGCACTTCAGGCTGGGCAGAAGGCATGGGCACTTCAGGCTGGGCAGCAGGAACATCAGTCTGGGAAGCTGGCACATCAGTCTGGGAAGCTGGCACATCAGTCTAGGAAGCTGGCATATCAGTCTGGGAAGCTGGCACATTAGTCTGGGAAGCTGGCACTGAGACATCAGGCTGGAAGGCAGGCACTGGGACAATAGGCTGGAAATTGGGCACATCAGTCTGAGAAGCTGGCACATCAGACTGGGAAGCTGGCACATCAGACTGGGAAGCTGGCACATCAGACTGGGAGGCTGGCACTTCAGGCTGGAAGGCAGGCACTGGGACAATAGGCTGGAAAGCGAGCACATCAGACTGGGAAGCTGGCACATCAGGCTAGAAGACAGGCATTGAGACATTAGGCTGGAAGGCAAGCTTCGAGACATCAGGCTGGAAGGCAGGCACTGAGACAGACTGGGAAGCTGACACATCAAACTGGGAAGCTGGCACATCAGGCTGGAAGGCAGGCATCGAGACATCAGGCTGGAAGGCAAGCTTCAAGACATCAGGCTGGAAGGCAGGCACTGAGACATCAGACTGGAAGGCAGGCACTGAGACATCAGACTGGAAGACAGGCACTGAGACATCAAACTGGGAAGCGGGCACATCAGACTGGGAAGCGGGCACATCAGACTGGGAAGCGGGCACATCAAGCTGGAAGCCAGGCACCGAGACATCTGGCTGGAGGGCAGGCACCGAGACATCAGGCTGGAAGGCAGGCACCCAAACGCCAGGCTGGAAGGCAGGCACATCAGACTGGAAGGCAGGCACATCAGACTGGAAGGCAGACACCAAGACTTTGGGCTGGAAGGCAGGCATCAAGATATCAGACTGGGAAGCAGGCACATCAGACTGGAAGGTAGGCACATCAGGCTGGAAGACAGGCACCGAGACTTTGGGCTGGAAGGCAGGCATCAAGACATCAGACTGGGAAGCAGGCACTGGGTTGGCAGGTTTAGGTGGGTCATCAAATTCAACTGGCATGAATGCAGGCTGGAACAGGTTGGTTGGTGTGGAAGCAAGTTGGGTTACTGGCAGGATCGTGTAAGTGGGGAAGAACTTCCGTTTCTTCTTTGGCTTAACTGCTGGAGATCTGTAGTTGGCTGTAGGACTGTAGACAGGAGGTGAGGCATACTGAAAGGAAGGGCTGGGATATGGCAAGGAAGGGGGAACAGCGGCCAGAGGAAGTTCTTGTGGGGAAGTTGCAGGTATTAGAGAAGAGGCAGGTGGGTTAAAGGCAGGATAGGTGCAGGAAGTAGAAACAGGGCATTGATACCTGGTGGGGAGCAGGGTATATTGGACTGCAGCTGAGGTTGCCAGGGGTGATGGGAGAAAGGACATCTGAGCAGGCAGGTGTTTAGTAGCAGGTCTGGTTTGTGGAGAGCTGACAGAAGCTGGGCATAACAGGTCTGACCATGCCTGAAGTACAGGTAGCACAAAAGTGGGCTCACATACCCTCTGTCTGACCAGGGACTGCACGTCATCTATACAATCTTTCAACAACTGTTTGGAAAAAACCAAATAATGCTCAAAAAAGGATGCAGAGTCATCCTCCAACAGCCATACTAAGGACGCAACCTGGTTAATGCTGAAGGGGGGAGAAAAGTCATCATGGCCCTTTGGGATACAAGGCAGAGCCAGCTCTGTACACATTCCAATCAAAGGCTGAACATCCTCAAACAGTATACTGCCCTGATCGACCACAGAGTGAGCTAAATGGATTATTTCCAGCAGCTGATCACTGGACCACCCTTTCAATGTCTGGCGGAGATATTCAGAACTCTCTGTTGCCAGCAGAGCATAATAAACAATTATATCTGAATTCATCCCAGCAATGTGAAACAGAACCGAGATGGTTCCCCTGTGCAGCCACTTCTGGTCAGAGATGGCCTTGGTATACCGTTATGAACAGGTGTGACCAGATTGTGTGGACTGCAAAGAGGAAACCAAAAGCATGTAAAGTGAAATAAGAATAATGTTTATTTAAGATAAGTGATATAAATAAACAAACACCCCAAATACAAATAGTGCTCAACCAACCAACAGAAACCCACAGACAACAGATAATATATACAGCCAAAGGGAAGTACCAAAATCAAACACGTAAGCCAGGCCAGGGTCATGCACAGGGGATCAGCAACTGAACAAGGGCAGGATAGGAGAGAGAGATAATGGATGGGATATGGATACAAGGGAATAGGAACACAGGAGGGACGGGACCAGGATGGGATCGGGTACAGGCTCAGGAGCAGGCTCAGGTTCAGGTACAGGTACAGGTTTACAGATACAGGTCAGGGCGCAAGGAAGAAAGATACCAAGGCAAGCCTGTAAGGGCTTGCTGAGTATTTATAAGGCTGTAGTAATTGGCCTCATGTTACAGCTGAGCGCAGAGGGTGCTGTTTGCTCCACACTTCCGGAGTGCACCCGCTGGTGGACACCGGTACTACAGCCCAAGGATGCAACAGTGCCACCAGCAGGAGAGTCCTCTTACTACAGGTCCTAGGTGTTGGAAGACACCCGCTGGTGGACACTGGTACTGCGATCCAAGAGACCGATAGCGCCACCAACGGGTAAACCCTCTCATGACACTCTCACAAATTCCAACAATTCCAATCTTGCCTCTCAAAAATATTCTTATTAGGCCTAACTATAGCCATAACAGTGGCCTAACTGTAGTCATAGCAGTCTATGCCATGGGTTAAAAGAAGGGGTCCATTAGGGAGGGTGTGTGTGTCTGTACGCACAGATATTACAGATTCAGTACTATGTGTACTGGGTTAAGTGTTGGAGAGGTTGTAGTTGTCTCTGATCCCTGTGAACTATTAAGTAAGGAGAGCTCAACTAAATACTGACAAGACAGCTGAGGTATGTAGTCCCACAAAAAAAGCAACAATTTATCCGCTTTTGGGCTGCCCCATGTACATTTTCTGCGGCAGGGTGGCCTGGGTGCGCAAAATCACGTACCTGTACGTGATTTCGTGCACGCGGTTTAGGGGCACGTGCACACCGCCGATGCAGCGCTTCCACTGAGATTGGACACAGCAGGAGCCAATTAGCGGGTGCGATGGCCACAGCGACCCGCCAACCGTTGCCCGCCAACCGTTGACTGAGAACTCCGACAACAAATCCGTCCTTCTCCGCTACCTGTGTACCGGACCGTGTGTGTGTGTGAGCTGGGCCACCGACTTCTCCGGGACGCTGGGACCTGTTATCCCACAGCACTGCCATATAAAAGCACATTGCAGACACCTCCCTATTAGGCCTATTGAAGGAGCAGTGGCTCCGAGCGCGTAGCCTTCTCTCAACCTCCCTGCTAGCCCTCCTCCTTGGACGATCCCTCCCCTGGATACCAAACCCGGAAGCGGACGGACAACCTGGGACGTCATGCATGCTCCACGTGCGCTCTACGCTAGCCCCTAGTCTCTTCCTGATGGCCACAGAAGAAGCTCCCGGCTGGTAATCCACCTTCTGTAGCCCAGCATCCCTGCAGCGTCACCACCACAGGATCAGAGGGAACACCGAGGACCACATACCTATACAGATGAGCCTTTTATATGTTTTTATCCTGTAAGTGTGTTTTTACCTGGTGTCATTAAACATCATTTGTTAATACTACACTCAGGTGGCGCTTCC
The DNA here is from genome assembly GCA_037952925.1 of Lithobates clamitans. Classification (NCBI taxonomy): domain Eukaryota; kingdom Metazoa; phylum Chordata; class Amphibia; order Anura; family Ranidae; genus Lithobates; species Lithobates clamitans. Next base: position 5,574,419 of record JBBGZY010000943.1, read on the forward strand.
TTCTCTACCCCTCTTGCATTGTGGAGAGGGATGGATGGATGGTGCTGGGTGGGGATGCGGTTGCATTGTGGAGAGGGATGGATGGATGGTGCTGGGTGAGGATGGCGAAGCATTGTGAAGAGGGAGGGATGGATGGTGCTGGGTGGGGATGAAGATGATTGAGTTGCATTGTGAAAATGGATGGGGATGAGATACATAGTGAAGAGGCTCTCCAGAATGTAACTCTCCTCCACCCAGAGTCATCCTTATCCATTTTCCACAATGCAACTCATGCCAGCTTGTTAGCCTTGGCCCTCAGGTGTCCCCTCCAAGGAGAAGGAGATTACATAAAATCCATATATATCCAAATATACAGAGGCAGCACAGGGGGCACAGCAGCACACACACACAACTTTTGTGACTTACACTCCATGCTGCTCTCTGGAATCTATCTGCAATGCATGCACCTGCTAGGGATTGGTCAATGCGCCGATGAGCTGACCACACCCCCTGACCTTGTCCCGGCTAATCATGGTGTAATCTAACCTAGCAGCAGCCAGCCGGCTCCGCAGAGAAGGAAGAGGAGCTAGTGCTGGCCTTGATCACCTGCAGAGGGGGCTTGCTGGTTAGAAAGGCTTGGCCGGCGGAGGCTCGGGTTTGATCTAAGTAATACCTTTCTCCATTTCTTCTGTACAGGGGGGTTCTAGTGAAAGGAGGCCTCTTTCTTTATAGCGGCTTGGCGCCGCGGTGGTGCAGTTAATAGATTTCATGTGCTGATGTGCTGTAGGTGGAGCAGTCCCTGGCCATCCGGGCCCCTTGGGACTTCAAAACTGCCTGTACCCCCCTGAAGGCGACCCTGGGTAAGAGGGTTTAGAATTTTCTTCAAGGCTCTGAGATCCTATACTCCTAAAAACATTAGTTAAAACTCAAAAACGATTGGTGACCAGTAGGGATGAGCTTTGAGTCCAAATCGAACCCATGTTCGACTCGAACATCGCTTGTTCGAGCGTTTGTCGAATTGCGAACGATATGGGCCGTTCGCGCCAAATTCGAGTGGCACGTTATGGCCCATAATTCACTGCGGCATCGCAGTGCATTGCTGGCTGATTATTGGCCAAGCATGCACTATGACCCACATGCTTGGCCAATCACAGCGCCATGTGTACAGAGCCGTAATTGGCCAAAGCCAGGGAGACTTTGTCCAATTATGGCTCAGGGGGTTTAGTACACACCTCACACTATATAAGGCCACCTGCGTGGCGGCCTTTTGTAGTGTGTTGCAGTAGCAGAGAGAGATAGATAGACAGAGAGACAGTGTCATTTGATTTAAGTTAGAGTAGGCAGGTCGAATCAGTTAGCTGCACTGTATTGTGTATATATATATGCATCTCCGGTGTTGTGTGTATATGTGTATATATATATATATATATAATGTGACAGACTCACCCGGGATAGAGGCTTTTGGAGGGGACTGAATGCAAGCCTCTTGCCGACCGATTATGGGCCCTGGCATTTGGGGGAACGGTGCTCTTTGTGAGCTGTATGCCTGGGGACTCTTGAGGTGGTATTACTGTGGATTCGGGTCCTGGTCCCCCAAGACACACAGACTCTGGGGACCCTGTGTATGCCATATGGGAAATGGTGACTTAGAGGGTATGTCTTGGATTGCTTAAAATGGGACAGTAATATTTATCCCCAATATCTCCCAGGATATATATGTAAAGACTATTATTGGTTTGTTTGATTCTGAACTCAACATGTTAATTGAGTGAGCTGATCACATTAGCCTCCAGGACTGGCTAGGAGATGAACAGTCTACTCCTACTATAGTTGTTGATGACTAGGCTGAGGAGGGGGGGGACACTGTTTGTATTGTTAATTGTAATTAGATCCTGCTATTGTGAAAATGTCCTGTGGTTGTACTTATGATAATGTATAATGTATTGTGTGTAGAAGAGTTCTGTGTTGATTTGTGATAATGTTAATTGTGTTTTCTGAGCTACAAGACGGCCAGTCTGGCCTAAAGGTCATGACTGAGTCATCTAGGCTGTCTAAAGGGATTAGTTAATTAGCCCATGTTAATTAGGTTTCTGGTCACAGGTGTATGTTCAGAGTAATATGAGCAGGAGGTATGCACCTCCTCTTTTACTGTATAAAGGAGCCTGTATTCCTTTCAATAAAGTGAGATTCCTGTTTGAACTCACATACAGCCTGCCTGGTGTTTGTTCTGAGCTATCACAACTGGATTCGAACGGCACATAGCTGTAGTTCGATTCCTGGAGCATCGGATGACGGAACCATCAGATGTTGCGATCTGCAATCTGATTCAATAGCCACAGAGGAGTGTCGGGAGAGTAGAACTGAGCGAGCAGGGGCTCGTTACAATATATATACACTGTATTCAGTTTAGCTAGATCCATTCCTGTTATTCTCTTCCTAATATACTGACAGGCAGGCAGGTGTTTTTACAGTATTTACAGTTAGTGTACTGTGTACCCTGCACAGTTGCACCTACAGTATAGCTACACAAAGACAAGTCCTTGTGTTCTTCTTCTGATCCTATTAATAGCACAGGCAGGCTCTTGAAGTATTTACAGTTAGTGTACTGTGTACCCTGCACAGTTGCACCTACAGTATAGCTACCTGAATACAAGTGCTTGTGTTCTTCTTCTGATCATATTAATAGCACAGGCAAGCTCTTGAAGTATTTACAGTTAGTGTACTGTGTACCCTGCACAGTTGCACCTATAGCTACCTGAAGACAAGTCCTTGTGTTCTTCTTCTGATCCTATTAATAGCACAGGCAGGCTCTTGAAGTATTTACAGTTAGTGTACTGTGTACCCTGCACAGTTGCACCTACAGTATAGCTACCCAAAGACAAGTCCTTGTGTTCTTCTTCTGATCCTATTAATAGCACAGGCAGGCTCTTGAAGTATTTACAGTTAGTGTACTGTGTACCCTGCACAGTTGCACCTACAGTATAGATACCTAAAGACAAGTGCTTGTGTTCTTCTTCTGATTCCCATTAATAGCACAGGCAGGCTCTTGAAGTATTTACAGTCAGTGTACTGTGTACCCTGCACAGTTGCACCTATAGCTACCTGAAGACAAGTGCTTGTGTGCTTCTTCTGATCGTAGTAATAGCACAGGCAGGCTCTTGAAGTATTTACAGTTAGTGTACTGTGTACCCTGCACAGTTGCACCTATAGCTACTTGAAGACAAGTGCTTGTGTGCTTCTTCTGATCCTATTAATAGCACAGGCAGGCTCTTGAAGTATTTACAGTTAGTTTACTGTGTACCCTGCACAGTTGCACCTATAGCTACCTGAAGACAAGTGCTTCTGTGCTTCTTCTGATCCTATTAATAGCACAGGCAGGCTCTTGAAGTATTTACAGTTAGTCTACTGTGTACCCTGCACAGTTGCACCTATAGCTACTTGAAGACAAGTGCTTGTGTGCTTCTTCTGATCCTATTAATAGCACAGGCAGGCTCTTGAAGTATTTACAGTTAGTTTACTGTGTACCCTGCACAGTTGCACCTATAGCTACTTGAAGACAAGTGCTTGTGTGCTTCTTCTGATCCTATTAATAACACAGGCAGGCTCTTGAAGTATTTACAGTTAGTGTACTGTGTATCCTGCACAGTTACACCTATAGCTACCTGAAGACAAGTGCTTGTGTGCTTTTTCTGATCCTATTAATAGCACAGGCAGGCATTCTGCTAGCTGCTGTATAATCAGTATATATATACATCCCAGTTTTGTGCAGCTACACCTCACTGCAATGCAGGCCATTAGTATGTCTGGAAGGCCAACAAGGAGAGGCATACAGTCACAAGCCAATAAAAGAGGGCAAGCAGGCTCTGTGTCTAGAGGCAACAGTGCTGGTCGTGGACACAGTGCATCCCCATCAGCACGTGGCCGTGGGACACGCTTGTCCTTTTTTTGGCAGCTGACTGTGTTGAGCTGCAACATGCGTAAGACTTGGTAGAGTGGATGACCAAGCCATCCTCATCCTCCCTCACCCAGGCTCAGGGTAGGTTGTCTGGCAAAGCAGCTGCCAACACGGCCTCTTCCCTCAGCTCAATGGCATCAGTCACTCCTTCCCTAGCTCCACCATGTCCTCCTGAGGAGTCCCCCGAACTGTTTGACCACAGTGTTGGGTACATGCTCCAGGAGGATGCCCAGCGTTTTGAAGGCTCCGATGATGGTACTCAGCTAGAGGAAGGCAGTAGCATGAGCCCAGAAAGAGGGGGTGCCCAAGAAGGACAGCAATCTGGCAGTCATGTTCCCCCAGCTGCAGCATACTGCCAGCTTTGCTCCAGTGATGAGGAGGGAGGGGATGATGAGGTCACTGACTCCACATGGGTGCCTGATAGGAGAGAGGAGGAGGAGGCACATCACCAATGAGGCAGGATGCCCTCCAGGGGCCAGCTTAAGGGCAGCACACCGACTGCATCACACCGCAGAGCTCCACATGTGCAGGGCGCTGCTGTCTCTGCATGTTATTCCAAAAGTTCTTTGGTGTGGGCCTTTTTTGAGATGAGTGCATCACATCCCACCACTGCTATTTGCAACATATGTCTCAAGCTTATCTCGTGTGGCCAAAACATCACCCACTTGGGCACCACATGCTTGACAAGACATATGTTGACCTACCTAGCAGTTCATTGGCAAGCGTACCTAAAAGACCCAAGCCAAAGAACAAAGAGGACCTCTCCTTGCTCCTCATCAGCTGGGATCTTCAACCCCACTATACCTTCAGTCCTCTCTGAGACCTGCACTGAGAGGAATGAAGGTGTAGAATTAGGTGTGTCATAGCCAAGTACTTGCGGGCAATCTGCTATCGGTACACCGACGTCAGATTGTACCAGGCAAATTTCCCTGCCCCAGCTGCTGCACCGCCAAAAGACGTTCGCTCCCAGCCATCCACATGCCCAGCGGTTGAATTCTAGCTTGGCTAAATTGCTAGCACTTCAACTGCTGCCTTTTCAGTTGGTAGACTCTGCCCCCTTCCGTGAGTTTGTGGAATGTGCAGTTCCTCAGTGGCAGGTTCCCAAACACCACTTTTTCTCACGGAAGGCGATTCTGGCTCTCTACCAGCATGTGGAAGGCAATGTCTTGGCCTCCCTGGACAGGGCGGTCAGCGGTAAGGTGCATATTACCACTGACCCATGGTCCAGCAGGCATGGACAGGGATGTTACCTTATCTTTCACGGCACATTGGGTGACTCTTCTGGCAGCTGGGAAGGATGCAGGACAAGGTGCAGTAGTGTTGGAGGTTGTTCCGCCACCATGCCTCCAAAATGCTACTACTGGTGATTCTGACATACCTCTCTCCTCCACCCCTCCTCTTCTTCTTCCTCCATGGCCTCTTCCTGTGCTTTGTCCTAGGAACCAGCGGTGCTCCGTAGGTGTTCAAGGGGCTACGCAAGTACGCAGGCCAAAAGATGCCATGCGGTGCTTGAGCTGGTATGCTTGGGGGACAGGAGCCATACAGGGGCAGAGATTCTGTCAGCTCTGCAGGGGCAGGCTCAGAGGTGGTTGACGTCATGCCAGCTTCAGCCAGGAATGGTGGTTTGCGACAATGACACCAACCTCCTCTCCGCCCTCCGACAGGGACAACTGACCCATGTGCCCTGTTTGGCTCACGTCCTTAACTTGGTGGTGCAGTTGTTCTTGGGCAGGTACCCAGGCTTACAGGATGTCCTGAGGCAGGCCAGGAAACTCTGTGTGCATTTCCGCCGGTCATATAATGCCAGTGCTCGTCTGGCTGACCTCCAAAAGGAATTTAATCTGCCCAAGAACCGCCTAATCTGTGACATGCCCACCAGTTGGAACTCAATGTTGGCCATGCTGCAGTGGCTGCACAAGCAGCAGAGAGCCATCAATGAGTACCTGTGCGACTATGGCACCAGAACAGGGTCGGGGAGCTTGTTTTTTTTTCCCCATGCCAGTGGGCTATGATCAGGGATGCATGCACTGTCCTGTCACGATTTGAGGAGGCCACGAGGATGGTGAGCAGTAACAGTGCATGCATCAGTGACACTGTCCCCCTTGTCCACCTGTTGGAGCACAATAATGGACAGGGCACTTGAGGCAGAACAGAGGCAGGAAGAGGACTTCCTCACCTCTCAAGGCCCCCTTAATCCAGACAGTGTTCCGGCGTGCCCGCCGATCACACAGGAAGAAGACGAGGAGGAGGAGGACCCGGTGACCACGCCCCCTTATGCCGTCACAGTCCCAGCATGCTTAAGGGGGCGTGGTCACCACTTATATAAGTCACATCGGAGTGCTCAGAGAGCATTCCAGCCAGAGAGAGCATCGTGTCAACATCGGAAGAAGAGAAGAGGGAGGAAGACAAGAAGGAAGAAGGCAGAAGGCCGAAGTCCGGGCCCCAGCTAGCAAAAGAGCGGCAAAAGAGCAGAAGATAGCGAAGGAGCCCGGCAGAAGACCCGGAGAGCGCGGAGAAGAGGTCCAACAACGGGAGAAGAGGCCGGAGATAGCAGAACCGGGAAGACCCCCGAAGCCGGAAGAAGACCCCCGGAGCTGTCTAAAAAATTACTTTTAAAACCTGTGTAGTGTGTTTTTTTTTGACACTTTTTCCCTAGGTGAATGGGTAGGGGTACCATGTACCCCATACTCATTCACATGGGGTGGGGGTCGGGATCTGGGGGCCCCCTTATTAAACACCAACACCTAAGGCCCCAATTTCTGCAGAGTATATAGGGCAGGCCCCTACTTCAAACATTCAACTTACAAATGACTCCTACTTGCAAACGGAAGGAGACAACAGGAATCTACCCCTAGGATGGGAAATTCTCTCCTGTAAGAGTTAATATGAGAAAAACATGTCTCTTCTCCACTGATGCTTTATCAACAATCCTTGTTTCACTAAAAACCCCCAAAACATTTGTCATTGGGACAGAAAGTGAGGTGAAATCTTCTGAAGAGGTGCACAGACAGCAAAACAAATGTCACAGGGGTGATAACCCTTCCCTACATTTTCCAAAAAGCTTAAAATTGATTTTTTGGCTGGAGCTACACTTTAAAAATGTACCAGTTCAAAATTACAAACAGATTCTACTTAAAAACAAACCTACAGTCCCTGTCTTGTTTTCACCGCCTGTATACTGCTGTTCAGAGTATATAGGGCCTGGGGGTCCCACGCCTTTCCTTTTTTTAATTTGGGTGCAGGGTTCCCCTTAATATCCATACAAGACCCAAAGGGCCTGGTAATAGACTGGGGGGGGTACCCATGCCGTTTGTCTCACTGATTTTCATCCATATTGCCGGGACCCGACATTACAATAAAGCCACAAGCAGTTTTAAATGACTTTTATTCCTTTAAAAATATCATTTTGTGCAGCTGCTGTTCTAAGCACGGGAAACACGCATCACTTTACAGGCATACTATAGACACCCCCCCAGGTACAATATTTAAAAGAATATTTCACTTTTTTTTCACTTTAAGCATCATTAAAATCACTGCTCCTGAAAAAACTGTTGTTTTTAAAACTTTTTTTTGCATTGATACATGTCCCCTGGGGTAGGACCCGGGTCCCCAAACCCTTTTTAGGACAATACCATGCAAATTAGCCTTCACTTATGATTTTGAACGTTCGAGTCCCATGGTTCGCATGAATTTTCAGTCCGTTCGCAGGTTCTGGTGCGAACTGAACTGGGGGGTGTTCGGCTCATCCCTAGTGACCAGCTGAGGACAGAGTGGTTTGCGAGAAAATAAAGATTAAAAGTTCATTTGTTCTCCTTATTTTAAAGAGCCCATTTCTCCACTTTCCTCCATACACAACTGATTTATATATTTTTTTGTACAAACCTTGGAATAAAACGTTCATCTGCCAAATCTTCATGGTTATCTTGGATTTATTTAAACATAATATTTTGATTATTAGTCTTTTTTCCTAAACTAAACAGGACCTGTTTTGCTAACCTTTCATGATAAGTGGGATATCCTTTACCCTTTTCAAATTAATTACAAGTGACTTTTACGAGGATAGCACTATACTTTCATTACATATTTTTACTCTATTTTTATGTCTCTAAATTTCATGTGCTTTTGCAGCTGCTGATTTTCACTTAGTGGAGTAGATTAACTTACTGTTAGCCAGTATTTAATGTCCTTCAACATGCCCGGTTTCCTTAAGTGCATCAAATTAAAATTCCATCCCTGGCTCTTATGCTTAATCATAGCTAATATTTTTCTATTTAGCCATATTGAAATCCTTTTATTGAAATTTAGTTGCCATAAGTAAATTATCTACAAGAGTATTTTTTACATTTTCAATTTAGTTGCTAAATCTTTATTTCACAAAATGCGTTTCCAATCTCCACAATTAGCATTTTAACCTTAGCTGTGTCATTTATGGGAGGCAGGCTATTAGAAACTTAAGGTAGTGCATTACATCTGTTATTTCATTGTGCCTAGTTGCCCTTTTAGATTCCACTCTTTTTTATTCTTTAGACATGCATTCATTCAAATCTGAATTAAGACAAATGTGACAAACAAACCCTCTTTGTTCTTTCTTTTCTTTATGCGCAACAACAAAAATCCTAATTAATTATGCTGTTATGGTTGTCACCAGGTCAGGGTTTGTTCATACAAACTATTATAATCTTGGTGCACTGTAAAACAACAGCGGTTTATTATTTTAGTCTTATGGCTTATTCAGGCCCCCTAACAATATGATTCACAATTGGAAACATGGTCTCTATTCTGTGGAATCTTCATAGATAGTGAATGGCTTCATATGAAATGTATGGGGAAGTGCTGCCGAGAGGGAAAGAGTGAAAAGAACTTAGATACCTGTAAAGTAGAACTTAGAACGCAACAGAGAAAAATAACATTATGATAATGTCTAATTGTTCTAAGCTTAGCATAAAGGGCAATGTTACTCTAAGGGTATAATACTACTGTTTATTAAAGATAAGGCAACGTGAAAAGGTGGGTGTGGGTTTTGTTAGCCACCTCAATACTGGACACTTTAACCCCCTTCCCGCCCAGGCCAATTTTCAGCTTTCAGTGCTGTTGCACTTTAAATGATAATTACTCAGTCATGCAACACTGTACCCATATGAAATTTGTATAGTTTTTTTCACACAAATAGAGCTTTCTTTTGGTGGCATTTAATCTTCACTGGGTTTTTTATTTTTTGCTCTACAAATTAAAAAAGACTGGAAATTTTGAAAAAAAATGCCCTTTCTTAGTTTCTGTTAAAAGATTTTGCAAATAAGTAATATTTGTATTACATTTTGACCAGAATTTATAGGGCTACATTTCTTTGGTAAAAATAACCCAAATCAGTGAGTGTATATTATTTGGTCTGTGTGAAGCTATAGAGTCTACAAGATAGGGCACAAATTACTGAAAATTGATCACACATGATTTACTGATAGCCTATCTAATTTCTTGAGGCCCTAACATGCCAAGACAGTACATATATCCCCCAAATGACCTATTTTTGAAAAGTAGACCATCCAAGGTATTTAGTAAGAGGCATGGCAAGTTTATTGAAGTTGTCATTTTTTCCCACAACTCTTTGGAAATGAATAAGTTAAATAATATAATGGTGCCATACTTCGATATTTAAAAATCTCCATAGGCTACACTGTATAAGCTTCTCTTGGTTACCAGTTCAGAGTTAACAGGAAGTCTGGTGCTAGAATTATTGCTCTTGCTCTGACAATCGTGGCAATACCTCACATGTGTGGTAAGATCGCTGTGCATGAAACCAACGTGTGCATTCTCCTTTGCACATGAGCACTTTATACTTTTTATTTATTTATTGGTGGGACACTGGTACAATGAAAGATGTGCACTTGTACACTTTGACAGATGTTGATCGTCCAATGGTGGACACTGACAGATGTTGATGTTGCAATGGAACACTATTGCAGATGTTTTTGTGCATTGGTACATATGTTGATAGGATACTGTGACACTGTGACAGATGTTTGGTGCACTGGTACAGATGTTGATGGGACACTGTGACAGATGTTTTGTGCACTGGTACAGATATTGATGGGACACTGTGACAGATGTTTTGTACACTGTACAGATGTTCATGGGGACACTTGGACAGATGTTCATGGGACAAGGACAGTGGTGACAGTGGTACATGTTGTACTGTGTGGGGATGGCTGCAGCCTGTGTGATCTGTAACAGCTCTCTACATAAAATCATCACTTACACAGAGAGCTGTCAGCACAGGCTGCAGTATTCCCCCCCCACCCCCCGCACTGAGCTCAGCAGGGAGAACTTACACAGAGTCACGTGCCTCTGTTTACACTGTAAAGGCTTTGATTAGACACAGCCATCACATGATCGGGAGGGCCAATTACAGCGCCCATATCTCGAGCTGTGATGGGCTGTATCCGAGAATCACAGCCATCAGAGGATCACGTGGCCACACGTGGGCACCCATTCTAAGCAGCGTTCGGGCATGTCCACTCAGAACGGGGAAGCACCCACCTAGCTGTTTATGTACAGTGCCCGGGTGGGAAACGGTTAAGCAAAAATGCTTTTGATGTATTATTTTGACTTTGATAAAGATCAAATTATGTTTTAGGAACAATTTTAGGTGCAATTCATGTAGAAATAATATAGAAAAAAAAAAGGGTTACCCTATATGCAAAAGTATATTCAAGTTAGCATTTAGGTCTCTAGCCCGTTTTAACCTTGGTTGAATAAATGTATCATTCTAAAATTAACAAAAAACAGACAATAAGAGAAATCAGCAGTTGTACTTGTTTTTTTCTTTTGTCTATTCAACCTCCACAGTGAGTCATAATATACTCATCACACCAAATCATCATTCTAAGGTAAATGTGCTTTTATATTTAAACAGCAACTGTCTGATTTATTTCAAACTTGTATTTTCCAGCATGTGGAAACAAAGTCGATCCTGTATATGAAGCACTCCGGTTTGGGACTTCCTTGGCACAGAAGACCAAGAAGAGCAGTTCTGGAAGTGGATCTGACTCACCGAATCGGAGCTCTGTAATTCTTTGTTTAAATTAATGTTATTTTTATTACTGCATCATGTCATTCATTATGTTAGTGAGGGTTCTTTTGGAACACAGTCTTTATACACCAGAATTCAGTCGTTTTTGTAGAGCTTCCTGGTATCAGAATATAATCTATATTTTTAGTATGCTAAATCAACTGAATTTATATAAAATCACGATTATTGAAAAAAAAAAAAAAGATTTTTGTATTAGTGATTGTTTGTGTTTTGGTGTTTCCAACTTTAAATAATAACATACTGGACAAGAACATAAATTCTAGGAGATTGAAAGGTACTTTTTCACTGGCCTGGGCCCTGTACCACCACCCCTGTTTGACCTTTATGCCCTGTACACACGGTCGGACATTGATCGGATGTTCTGACAACAAAATACATGAATTTTTTCAGACGGATGTTGGCTCAAACTTGTCTTGCATACACATGGTCACACAAAGTTGTCAGAAAATCCGATCATTCTGAACGCGGTGACGTAAAACATGTATGCCGGGACTATAAACGGGTCAGTAGCCAATAGCTTTCATCTCTTTACTTATTCTGAGCATACGTGGCACTTTGTGCGTCGGATTTGTGTACACATGAAATTCTGACAACGGATTTTGTTGTCGGAAAATTTTATATCCTGCTCTCAAACTTTGTGTGTCGGAAAATCCGATGGAAAATGTGTGATGGAGCCTACACACGGTCAGAATTTCCGACAACAAGGTCCTATCACACATTTTCCATTGGAAAATCCGACCGTCTGTACGGGGCATTATTGTGTTTTGTTATTTTAAAGTCAGCCAAACTTAAGATCAATAAGATATCTTCAGAAGAAAGTTGTGTAAAATGTAATTTTAAATTGTGCAATGAGAATCTATATAGTCCCTATGCCCAGCAAAACAGCCTCTGCGGTTATCAGATGGGTAATCATACCCTATTTTAACTCAGACTCATTTGCAGTGAGTTCCATCAACCACAAAACAATAATGATAATATAATCCAATTTCACATCTCAACCTGAATGAACCTAATAAAGTAGAACAACATGTATAAGTGCATATGCACTTACAGTTTTCTTTTAGTTCCCTTGCAAAGTCACACAAACACCTGTTAAACCTGCCAGTGAAGTCCACCTAAGGTAGCTTTCTGTGATGGTGTGGCAACAATGCTGCACTGCTTCTGGATTCAGAGCAGAGCAGCTACTCTCATGCAAGCTGTGCCTGCTTGCACTACAGCAGGGTTAAAAAAAGGTGTTTCTGAAGACGTCGCTGATTGATGATGAAATACGTTACGCATGCATCATTTCCTGTTTTACAAGTGGAAAGCACACCAGGTCACAGGCGGCTTCCATCTTTGGATTGTCACAGCGGGCCATTTTTCATATAGCATTACTGCATTAGTTGTGCTTATTTTATATATATATATATATATATATATATATATATATATATATATATATATTTTTTTTTTTTTTTTTTTTTTTTTTTTTTAAACATAATTTTAATAAATACACCTAAGCATTTTACACTATGAGAGGCTGTCTCTCTGTTTTTATTACATTTTTGCCCATTAAACTCTGGGAATAACTTTGGGATTACTAAAAGGAGGAGTAAGAACCCTAAGAACCTACAAGCTCTTATGACTTCCTTTGCTGTACAGTAAGGGGTTCGAAATCTGGTGAGTGTGGTGTGTCAACATTCAGCACGAGGTGGAACGTTCACCCTGGGAATCAGGCACCAAAAGCACTCAAGATTGCACAGTTTTAAAAAGACTTTTTGCACTGTCACTTTAATATTTTGGCACAAATGCGAATTTTATGTGAATTGTATGTGTTTAGATCTATATTTTCCTGGTACTCACAGTACGTTGCTTGTAATTTATTAAAAAACAAATTTGATTTTTTACATGTTATAGCAAGCACTGCCTAAGAATAGCTGTATATTAAAAAAAGGTGTACATCGTTACTGTTGATTCACAAGGCTGTAGATTGTCAATCAGACTTAGGCCCCTTTCACACTTATACGACTTGTCCCACGATTTTGTACTGCAAAATCGTGGGACAAGTCATTTTCCATGATTTTCAGTGACTACCATTCATATTGGCACGACTTTAAGTCGTGCCGACTTGAAAGTAGTCCCTACACTACTTTGGTCCAACTTCTATGCGAGTTGTACTCCATAGACCTCAATGTTAAACCCTCAAGTAGCATGCAAATCGTATCTGAATAATATAGACACGATTTCAGTACGACTTTGTAAGCACAAGCCTCACGCCATGTACAGTAACTGACCGCGAGATTGTGTTTATCGCCGACAGGGTACTGTGCATGTCACGCGGATTGGGAAAGGAAAATTATTTTTCCTTTTGCGATGAGCGACAGGCAGTGCTGACAGCTGTCTGGTATGAATCATGAGGGGGAACGCCGTGCCAAGTTTTATTGAAAAAACTGGTGTGGGTTCCCCCCAGGGGCATACCAGGCCCTTAGGTCTGGTATGGATATTAAGGGGAACCCCCTATGCCAAAAAATCAGCATGGGGTCCCCCCAAAATCCATACCAGACCCTTATCGGAGCACACAGCCCGGCCGGTCAGGTATGGAGGTGGGGACGAGCAAGCGCCCCCCCTCCTGAACCGTACCAGGCCGCATGCCCTCAACATGGGCAGTGGGTGCTTTGGGGTAGGGGGGCGCCCTGCTGGCCCCCCCACCTCAGAGCACCTTGTCCCCATGTTGATGAGAACAAGGGCCTCTTCCCGACAACCCTGGCCATTTTTTGTCGGGGTCTGCGGGCGGGGGGCTTATCGCAATCCAGGAGTCCCCTTTAATAAGGGGGTCCCCAGATCCCGGCCCCCCACCCTTTGTGAATGAGTATGGGGTACATTGTACCCCTACCCATTCACCTAGGGAAAAAAGTGTCAATGAAAAAACACACTAGACAGGTCTTTAAAGTAATTTATTGGGCAGCTCCGGGGTTTTCTTCCGACTTCGGGGGTCTTCTTCCGACTTCGGGGGTCTCTCCGGCGTCTCCTCCCGGTGTCCTGATCTTCTGCCGGCTCCTCCGCTATCTTCTCCCGCTCGGGGGCCCGGTTTCTGCGCTGTCTTGTCCCCTCTTCTCTTCTTCTGATGTTAACATGACGCTCTCTCCAGCTGGAATGCTCTCTGAGGCTCTGACGCTCTCTCTTATATAGGCGGTGACCCCGCCCCCTTATGCCATCACAGTCTCGGGGCATGCTGGGACTGTGTCGTCATAAGGGGGCGTAGTCAACAGCACCCAATGACCACGCCCCCTTATGACGGCACAGTCCCAGCATGCCCAGGTACGGTGACCTCATAAGGGGGCGGGGTCACGTCTATATAAGTCCATTGCTGAGCACTCAGAGAGCATTCCAGCTGGAGAGAGCGTCATGTCAACTTCGGAAGAAGAGAAGAGGGGACAAGACAGCGCAGAAGACCGGGCCCCCGCTAGCAAAAGAGTGGGAGAAGATAGCGGAGGGGCCCGGCAGAAGAACTGAACACTGGGAGAAGAGGCTGAATACCGGGAGAAGCCTAACACCAAGAGAAGAGGCCGGAGAGAGTGGAGAAGTCGGAAGAAGGCCCCCAAAGTCGGAAGAAGACCCCCGGAGCTGCCTAATAAATTACTTTTAAAACCTGTGTAGTGTGTTTTTTTATTGACACTTTTTTCCCTAGGTGAATGGGTAGGGGTACAATGTACCCCATACTCATTCACATAGGGTAGGGGGCCGGGATCTGGGGGCCCCTTATTAAAGGGGGCTCCAGAATTCCGATAAGCCCTCCACCCGCAGACCCCGACAACCAACGGCCAGAGTTGTCGGGAAGAGGCCCTTGTCCTCATCAACATGGGGACAAGGTGCTTTGGGGTGGGGGGCCCACAGGGCACCCCCCTGCCCCAAAGCACCCACCCCCACATGTTGAGGGCATGCGGCCTGGTACGGTTCAGGAGGGGGGGCGCTCGCTCATCCCCACCCCCTTTCCTGACCGGCCGGGCTGCGTGCTCGGATAAGGGTCTGGTATGGATCTTGGGGGGACCTCCACGCTGATTTTACGGTGTAGGGGGTTCCCCTTAAAATCCATACTAGACCTAAGGGCCTGGTATGCCCCTGGGGGGAACCCATGACGGTTTTTTATTTCAAATTTGGCGCGGAGTTCCCCCTCATGATTCATACCAGATAGCTGTCAGCACTGCCTGTCGCTCATCGTGAAAGGAAAAAAAAGTTTTCCTTTCCCGATCAGCAAGCAAGCTCGAGTCTGGCTCCTGCGACGGGGCTCGCAGGTGTCAAATCTCGCCGATAGCAGCGAGATTGACACAATATCGCGGTCACCTACTGTATGTTTTCATTTGTTAATGCCAAAGTTGTGGCAAAGTCGTACAAAGTAGTACTGCTCCCAAATCGCAGTAAAATTGCGGCAAAATAGCGGCTACAAAATCGCGGTAAAATCGTGTGACTTTGAAGTCGTATAAGTTTGAAAGGGGCCTTAGCCACATTGGCAGCTCTATCTCTGCTGCTGAAACCCTCTCTCTGTGATCTGCAGTGTCTGGGAAGGTAGCATGTGAGACACAACTGAAAGATGATTTGGCTCAGTGAGGGCAGGTAAAAGAAGTTTTTCAATTACTTTATGAGACATATACTGTACATCACACAGTAACTGGATTTGGTACTTGTTTAGGCTGTCATGCAAGACCCTTTAGTTGTTTTTTATGTATAGTGGCTTTAAAATGCATCTGCATCTTTGATTCAATTAACTAACAAGGAACATACTACAATGCAGTTAATGGAGTAGAGTGTATTTGCTATTATGCATGTGCGTTTGAAGAAATGTGTAGGATTTTGCACAGAAATTAATATATTAACCAAAGTTAGCTAGCTTGCATCAAGTAGACAGTTTGCTTTATAATGCTTAAAAAACGTACTTTGATTTTATGTGTTATCCAATGCCCAGCTTAGCTGCTTTTGTCTGTTTGCTGTAGTTAGCTTACATTTGCCTATTTCAGGTGAATAATATATACAGTATATATATACTATGTATATCCACAGTCATCCAGATTATAAACATGGTGGTAGTTATTGTGCTAAAAATCTGTACAACACTGTAACATTTAATTTGTGCCACTCTAGTGTGTACATAGATAAATAATAATCATGCTAAAGGCATCCTTCTGTGGATACACTCTGCTCTGCTTTTGACAGTTTTATAAAACACCATAAAAAGTGTAAATGTGGCTGAAGCATAAATTGACTTGTCCTTTGCCCCACGGTATGGATTAATTCTTGGATCTTCTCTGCTGTTAGTTATAGGTTGTTGTCACAAGGCTTAGCTTGGCAATGTGCTACAACACATTAGTTGATAAGATAATGATGGATTGCAACAGTTTTTGGAAATCCTTTTTTATAAATCTGTTGCCATGATTATCTAATTTATTGTTGTGCTAAGCTACATCACTATATCCTAGTTTATTTATGGTTGTTACTTGAAGTCCCAGAATATGGCTGCCAATTTGAAAGAGACACTGACACCATTACTGCACAAGTAAAATACTTTATTTTCACCTTTGCAGCAAAAGTGGAATAACACCTTCTTTATGTTTGTTACACGCTCCTTTTCACATAGCATAACTTACATTAAAAAAAAAATTGCATTAGAAATGACTTGTTCTGAAAAACTGATAAATTGTATGTTAGTGCACTTTAAATCCAGTCTAGCCTTAAGGTGTCCCTAAAGCACATTGCAAGATATTTTGAACAATGCAAGCTGCCTATAGAGTCCTGTGTGTGAACACGCTCTCGAAGGAAATAAGTGTTTTTTTTGTTAGGTATGCTGTGTGAAAAGGAACACACAACAACATTTGGGGGGGGGGGGGGGTAAATTTGTCTGCGAGGATGGAAATATACTTTAAACTGGGCAGTCCATGCTGCAACTATTTTGCAATTTTTACCTTTAATATCTACACAATAGAGCAGTAGCTCATATGAGAACTATAATGAAATATGTAATGCACGTAAATTGTGATTTTTTTTTAAACACTAATAGGTGTGTTGTTTAAGATCACATGTTTGAATTGGAGATTAAACAAAAAATATGTGGTTTAAATTGCATTGCAGATTATAATTGTGATTTAAATCAGACATGTTTTGTAAGTCTTATTTGGAATTATTGGAAACTATTATTTTTGAGTTCCTCTTTGGACAATTTAGATGTTTGAGGTCTGGCTTTATCAATGTAACATTAAGCTCTAAGTATATGCTTAAACTTGTGAAATGATTGAGCCCTACATGCTTCTTTAATATTGTTTCCAGAAGGCATGTTGGTTTGTGATCTATGGTGGGAATAGGTGTTCGTTTAATTGTTATTTGGTTGGATTTTAAAATAGATCTTTTCATGTTTTTACCAAGATTTTGTTTTTTGTGATTCCTGTTTTATGTTGTATTTTGTGTAATGATAAGCTTGATAAGTAATGATAACCATTAAAACATGAAAGAGGTGAGAAACAACTTTTAATACAAATCTTATAAGATGGTAGAATATTTTAAAGGGATCTGACTTGATATATAGTAACCCTGCAACAGCTGACCAGTAGGGATAAACAGAGTGCTCTGATTTCACTGTCAGCAAATTGGGAACTCATTGAGCTAACTAGGCAATTTTTTTAGTTTTTTAGAGAGCATATTTAGTAAATCAGGATAGTAAGGTTTATTTATTTTCTGTTTTTAAAATTTGTGTTTAACTCCTTTTTGTGTATTTAGTTATTATTTGTGTGCTGTCACTCTATATTTTTCTGTTACTTTTTTTACTGTTTTCTTTTCCTTTCTGAAAAAATTGACTGTTTTTGCACTAAAACAAGGAAAGGATAGTTGGTAGTAACTACACTCCTGTGATCCACAGGAAAAGTAGAGCCAAACAATCTTTGGCTGTACCTCTCCTTTAATGATAACTACCCCATTAATAGAGCATATCAAGTCAATTACTGATCAGATATTATGCTGGAGATGTCATATATGTTGGCTCCATGGACGCCGCAACACTTGCTTGTTTATCTTGCATGTGATCAGACTTCCAATTGTATTTGTGATCCCACCAGCAGGATGCAGCAATGATGTCCCCACAGCAAGGCTTCCAAGGTCCCCACGGCTTCCATGCTAGCATGGCCAGTTTATTAAAAGGAAGACAGGAAC
The DNA here is from genome assembly GCA_037952925.1 of Lithobates clamitans. NCBI lineage: Eukaryota > Metazoa > Chordata > Amphibia > Anura > Ranidae > Lithobates > Lithobates clamitans. The sequence goes on from JBBGZY010000943.1 coordinate 5,592,610, forward strand.
TGGTAGGATCAACCATCAACCAAGTAATCAAGAAGCACTGCCACCACAATAACAATAACTTTATTAAAAAACTAACAGCAATACCTTAAAGAGGCAGATTTTTTTTTTTAATTTTAGGTTTACAAAACTTTAAAATTGCCTGCATCCTGCTGCCCCCATACGTGCTTATTGACCCATTGCTTTGATGGTCTGCCTCTATGTCCAATTTTAAAACAAGAAAGAGGCTGGATATTGCATTATTACTGGTTTTAAAATTTTTTTAGAAAAAATAACATCGGGGTACTCACACATTTTAGGTGCTTCCAGCACACCAAACTATAAAAGCATTAAGTATAGGAATCCTCTCCAAATGACTTCCAAACCTGTATGTGTCAGCAGCTTGTACAAACAATCATGTATCTGAGCTCCTCCACCGTCCTGGCCCCTCCCCTACATGTGACGACACCGGGCTAATCACGTGTCTTCCTCAGGGGGATCCCCTTTTTGCCCAGTGACATTACCTTTTTATAATACAGAAACACTGTATGTAAGTTGTTGTCATCTGTTGCACTAAATATACTTAGCTTTTTTTCATTCTTTCAAATTTTTTTCTCTTTCTGTGTTTGTGATTGATTATCCCTGGGTATGAAAGTATGATAAGATCAATAGCTATTTCAGTTGTGATTTTCTACATGTTTCTTTGTCGATTTTTTTCCTTCTTTCTATTTATTGAGAAAGCTTTTTCTTTACAGTACATTACCTAATTTTGTTTTAGGGTAGGCATAGATATTTTACAGCTGCCTTAATGTATTTTTAATTGTATTCAATTTGTATGCTACGAAATAAAGTGGATTCTTTACATAAAAACTAAGTGTTTGTTACTAATAATAAAATTATTTTGCCAAATAACTATATTGAGGACAGAGTGCACTTTTTTTACAAGTAGGATATATCATTATCACTTCAGCTAGGCAAGAAACAGATACATATCTATTTTTTTTTTACATTTAATTTAAGAAAACCTGCATGTTTTAATAGGGGGTGAACAGAGGTCCATCCAGTTTAAATGACAAACTTGAAATAAAAACCTGTAATAGCTCAATCAACCCTACGGTAGCACATATCTATGAAACTTCACTCACCATACAAACATGATTAGTAAAAAAGATTTATTTGTGTCAAAGATAAGAAAACTACATTAAAAAACATCATACATACATTAGCATTAAAGCTATAAAAACAAAAGGACCATCTCTGGGCAGGTGGTGCAATTCCACCCAAGTTGCAGAAGTTGTAAAAATGCTGTAATACAGCTGGGATGATATCCCCAGGTCTAAACGACCTATGAAGTTGGAAAGAAAGGGAGGATGAATGAAGTCAAACCAAAAAGTGGAAGCTATGGGATGATATCAATGGTTCTCCCGATCTGCATTTGAAAAATTGTGGAGTAGATAATTGTATCTGCTAAATTGAGCATAAGTTCTGCAGAATCTACCTCTGTTTCTTCGTGTTGGTCCACGTGTCCCTCCTCCCAATGATCTATCAGATCTCTAAGAGTTTGATATTCACGCCTGGGCAAACTCGACCAGTCACCCAAGGGTCCTAAGGGAGTGCCAGCCTTCTTTCTATCATGGAACATTGAGGCCCTTTATTCCTCCATACCCCACAACAAAGGTTTACAAACCATTAAGAAATACTTGGACAGCAGACCATTGGACAAAAGAGCCCATGCCATGTTTATTGTGGAATTACTGGAGTTTCTGTTACAGAAAAATAAATTCCAATTTGATGGCAAGTACTACCGTCAGGCCCAAGGTACAGCCATGGGCACTAAATGTGCCCCGGCCTATACTAATATCTATTTGGGTGATTGGGAGCAATGGCGTTGTTGTTGTGCCTCTCTGGGACTTTGTCCTGGTACAGGTACATCGAGAACGTCCTCATGTTGTAGTCTGGTAATAAGGAGGAAGTGTGAACTTTTATGAACACTTTGGGTGTCAACCCCTATGATTTGAACTTCACATTGGAATTTCATAAGGAAAAAGTAACCTTTTTAGAGAGGTATTTTTTGCTCAACATACTGGCATTTATTGAAGGAGGATAATTCAGTGGGCAAATTTGTCTCTCAGGATCCTTAGTTGGTATACAGACGGGCCATTCCCTTAAAGACCTCTTAGTACACAGTGACATTTTGGACCCCCCATGGTACATGGTGCATGGAGGTATGGCCTGCTTTGGTAGCTGCGATTTTTGCCCCTATGTTATAGAGGGTGACTCATTACGGTTACCAACAGGGAGACGTCCCGTGTGCAGACAGAGGGACAACTGTGACACCATGGGGGTCATTTATTTCATTGTGTGCTCTTGTGACTCTTTTTACGTGGGAAAGACCATCAGACCTATACTTAAGCAGTTTTTGGAACACATTTATGAAGTAGATGCATACCATCTGAAGGCCACTGTAGACATGTACAATGTCTCACAAAAGTGAGTACACCCCTCACTTTTTTGTAAATGTTTTATTATATCTTTTCATGTGGCAACACGGAGGAAATTACACTTTGCTACAATGTATAGTAGTGAGTGTACAGCTTGTATACCAGTGTAAATTAGCTGTTCCCTCCAAATACCTCAACACACAGCCAATATTGTCTAAACCACTGGCAACAAAAGTGAGTACACCCCTAAGTGAAAATGTCAAAATTGGGGCCAAAGTGTCAATATTTTGTGTGGCCACCATTATTTTCCAGCACTGCCTTAACCCTCTTGGGCAGGAGTTCACCAGAGCTTCACAGGTTGCCACTGGAGTCCTCTTCTACACCTCCATGACGACATTACGGAGCTGGTGGATGTTAGAGACCTTGCGCTCCTCCACCTTCCATTTGAGGATGCCCCACAGATGCTCAATAGGGTTTAGGTCTGGAGACATGCTTGGCCAGTCCATCACCTTTACCCTCAGCTTCTTTAGCAAGGCAGTGGTCATCTTGGAGGTGTGTTTGGGGTCATTATCATGTTGGAATACTGCCCTGTGGCCCAAAAAAGGGAGGGGATCATGCTCTGCTTCAGTATGTCACAGTACATGTTGGCATACATGGTTCCCTCAATGGTTCCCTGTAACTCCCCAGTGTCGGCAGCACTCCTGCAGCCCCAGACCACAACACTCCCACCATCATGCTTGACTGTAGGCAAGACACACTTGTCTTTGTACTGCTCACCTGGTTGCCGCCACAAACGCTTGGCACCATCTGAACCAAATACTTTTATCTTGGTCTCATCAGACCACAGGACATGGTTCCAGTAATCCATGTCCTTAGTCTGCTTGTCTTCAGCAAACTGTTTGTGTGCTTTCTTGTGTATCATCTTTAGAAGAGACTTCCTTCTCAGACGACAGCCATGCAGACCAATTTGATGCAGTGCGCGGCGTATGATCTGAGCACTGACAGGCTGACCCCCCACCCCTTCAACCTCTGCAGCAATGCTGGCAGCACTCATACGTCTATTTCTCAAAGACAACCACTAGATATGACACTGAGCATGTGCACTCAACTCCTTTGGTCGACCATGAGTGGAACCTGTCCTGTTAAACCACTGTATGGTCTTGGCCACTGTGCTGCAGCTTAGTTTCAGGGTTTTGGCAAACTTCTTATAGCCTAGGCCATCTTTATGTACAGCAACAATTCTTTTTTTCAGATCCTCAGAGAGTTCTTTGCCATGAGGTGCCATGTTGAACTTCCAGTGACCAGTATGAGAAAGTGAGAGCGATAACACCAAATTTAACACACCTGCTTCCCATTCATTCCTGAGACCTTGTAGTCACATGACACCGGGGAGGAAAAATGGCTAATTGGACCCAATTTGGACATTTTCACTTAGGGGTGTACTCACTGTTTTTGCCAGCGGTTTAGACATTAATGGCTGTGTGTTGAGTTATTTTGAGGGGACAGCAAATTTACACTGTTATAGAAGCTGTATACACACTACTTTACATTGTAGCAAAGTCTAATTTCTTCAGTGTTGTCACATGAAAAGATATAATAAAAATTTACAAAAATGTGAGGGGTGTACTCACTTTTGTGAGATACTGTACGTCTTAAACATGATAGGGATCCCAGTTGCCTTAAGTGTTGGGTCATTGAAGTAGCCCCCCATGATAGAAGGAGGGAGGCAACTTTGATCAGATTGTTCTCCAACGTGAGTTGCGTAGTATATGGGCGTTGGAGGCTACTAAGTTTCCTGGCTTGAATGACAGTTTAACTTTTGTTCCTTTTCTTGGATGATTCTCAGACAGGGGTGGATTCAGTGCCACCTAGGCAACAATACTAACTATTATGTATTATTTGAATGCATAATTTAATTTTTTTTTCATGGAACTTCATTTATTGTGTACAATGTGGTTGCAGTACATGTATCTACAATTTTTGTGGATGTCAATTGTATAAGAAGGTATCCCCATCGCCATGTTGTGGTTTTCCTACTGAGCTTAATATGTGGACTTCACTATATTTTGTGCTGCTTACTTCTAATATTCCTCTAGAGGGGGAAACTGAAATGTATTAAGGAAATATTAGCAGTGCTTTGCGCCATGTCTTCCGCATTCACCCCTCCCCTTCCTCTTTCACGATGAGGGAGGAAGAGACTGTCATGATGTATGCGGAGGGGTGTGATATGCAAACAGGAAGCAGGAAGTGACACACATGGACACACGTGTTGGCGTACATTTAAAGCCTGGATGCTCCACATGGTGAGGGAACTGCATTGGCAACCAGCCTCGGACGCAGCCGACAGGGATCGGTGAAACCGGTCAGGCCAACATGGCCCATCTCTGGACTACCTGTCTTTGACCCATATATGGTTCCACATACTTTGCAAGACTGCTGTTTTCAAAGACAAGGAAGGAACTTACCCCGGGATCCTGGACCTGTGGACTTGATCACAAGCTGATAAGTACCAGTACATTTACCATTCCTAGGAAAAGGACTATTACTTTCTGGAAAAGATTACCTCTTCACTTTTCTGTTATATTTGTGGTGTGAGAGCGAGTCCTCATAGGGACTTTGGTTGGTACAGTGAGAGGGAGGTCAAGGAGGACTATATTCTTATGGTTCCAGTGAGCCATACATCACTTTATTGGACACTTATATTCATTACCATTCCACTTGTACACCTCCTCTTGACCACTGTTACCTATCAATACTCCCCCATTTCTTCACAGATACCTTCCACCTCAATACAATCATCTACTTGTCCACAATATTTCCAATGCAGATCGGGAGAACCATTGATATCATCTCATAGCTTCCACTTTGTGGTTTGACTTCATTCATCCTCCATTTTTGAATTTCAGGTCAACCTTGATTTAACATTTGGGTCACTCTTCATTAGTCGTTTAGACCTGGGGATATCATCCCAGCTGTATTACATCATTTTTACAACTGCTGCAACTTGGGTGGAATTGCACCACCTGTCCGGAGATGGTCCTTTTGTTTTTATAGCTTTAATGCTAATGGAAGTATGATCTTTTTTAATGTCTTTTTCTTATTTTTGACACCAACAAATCTTTTTTGCTAATCATTTTTGTATGGTGAGTGAAGTTCCATAGATATGTGCTACCGTAGTGTTGGTTGAGCTATTACAGGTTTTTTTTTCAAGTTTGTAATTTAATCTCTATACCGTGAGCTCCCATCCTCTCCTTCTCCCACTTTTTTAATTTGTTTTTTTTTTTTACTCTAATGTTTTTGAGGGTATCCAATCCCCTTATGTTAGTATTGTTTCACCCTTTTTGACATATTAATTAGGTAGGCAGCACCTTGACGGTTCGGCATATATTTTAGTGTATCAATCCATTCAGTTTAACCTGAATGTGTGTATCAGTTTGAGCACTAAGAATTGCCATAGCCATTATATTGTGCTAGCTTTGGAAGGCATCTAACTTTTTCAAATTTGACAACACTCTCAGCTGATACCACTACCTGGGAAAGGGAGATTCACATTGTCACTGCTCTAATAGTAAAGTTAAGGATGAAACCACTTTTTGTCCAGTGTGACCATGTGTCTTCTTCAGAGCATTTAAAGTAAACCATTTATTACTCTTACTACCTTCTTTATGGGTCTAATTTACTAAAGAAATATACTGTATTTTATCCATGTCTGTGTTCACCTCAAATATCCAGTTCTTTAGGCCATCTGCCTTCATTCTTAAGACTAATTAAGACAAAAGCTCTTGGTATAATGGTAGAAGGGTTACAATAAAAGATTCCATATTCAGAGTCACTCTAAAGAAAAGGATATATTAAAAACAAAAAGCAATTGCACTATTTATAATGTCACTATACAGAGAAGAACATTTTTACACTTCTTTGCCAATACAATAATTGGTGCTTTTATGGGTTGTTGACAACTTTCGTATAAGAAAATATGAGAAAAGGCTGTTATGGTGCAAAATGCTATCTCTTTGTTAACATCAATATCGGCAAAGTGCTCTCATATTTACTCGTACTATCTCCTTAACAAAATTAAAACAAGAACACCCAACTAGGCCACTAAAAGTTTGAGAGATACAGTCAAATCTGCTGAAGCTGAGAAAGCTATTTGCAATATCTGCACATGCATGGGAAGCATAAAAACACAATTTAGAGAAAGTTTGCACCTTAAAACAAAACTGTTGGAGCATTTACAGACTACAGCAATAATGCAACTGCATTCTTTATAAAATTTTATAAAATATTTAACTACCAACTTACTAAAGGTAAAGTGGATCTACAGGTACAAATTCATGTGTAGCTTTGGATATGAGGGGAAGAAAGATTTTTGTTTTCACATAGTTGGAAGATGGAAGTCAGCGGAGTTTCACTTCATTCACTAATCTCTGGGGAAAATTCCATTGCAAAATGTACTTTCCCTTGCAGAGTAAACAGTCTGTTTGCATTTAGTAAGTCATCCGCTATGAGTTTGTATTGCTGTCTGGATTCCCCTGTTGGAACTTTCCCTTTAGCAATGTAATTTGAACAGGAAGTTGGATGAGATTTCCCCAAATTTGGGATAAAAATCTTACCGAGGTTCTTACTCTGCTCCATTCAGTCTAAGAATGAAATTAACTTTTTTGCTGACACTTAAACTGGAATATGTTTTTTTATATTGTTGAGTATGTTATAATAAATACATGCAGTATTACTTTTACAAATAAAATCTTTTTTTTTCTCCTATCTTTCATAGAATTTGTGAATTTCTTTAGTACCATCTTTTTGATGTTATATCTTTAGGTTTTTCACTAATGTTTTTGTGGTCTGTGAACCATGTACCAAAACTTCTACTGCCCTTTTCTTTCATCTGTTTAAAGAGAACCTTAAGCCTCCACCCTGCCTCCCATTTTAATTTTCTCTGTCCCCGCTTACCTGGTGGTGTTCTAGGCACAGCTCAGATACTCACTTAGCCACCGGATCAAGCAGTATCCCACTGACATCTTTCTATCAACAGACACATCCAACTTGTGATGTCATTGAGATATCCGCTGGCTCTCCTAGGGTCAGCCAGCAGGGTCTTGAGATGGCATGCCACTAGGGCCACCCCCCTTACTTCTAAATGAATGACTAAATATGCACACCACTTATCCCATTAGGCCTAGTGAGCACTATGCAAGTCATTCCATTAATGAAAAAAAAAACACTACCTGATTAATTTAGATGTGGGGAGGAGGGGTGTGGAGGGGGGAAGTTGATATAGAGGGTGAAGGTCTTCTTTAAGTAGGCCTTATCTTTATTTCTGCCCATATAAAATCAGATTTTGTTTCTAATTGGATGTCATTTAAAGTAAATCTGTGAACAGGTTATTCAAATATTTACATATTCTTAACAGGTAGTAAATACTGTGTTTCCCCAAAAATAAACCCGGGTCTTATATTAATTTTGGACATCAAAAACACACTAGGGCTTATTTTTGGGATAGGGCTTGCCATGCAGGAGCATACCAGTAAAAGGATCATATAATGCAAAAGGTGCTGCTGCAATACAACTGTGCAAACACCCCTACCGTATATCACCGCTCTGCGCTTCCATCGCCTGCCCCGAGATGTCTTCTCTGCTCTGAACACTGCAGGGTAGGGGGCCGAGTTCCCTCGCCGACACCCGGCACTTCCGTCGTCTGGCCCAAGCTGTCTTCTCTGCTCTGAACACTGCAGAAAGGGGGGCCAAGATCCACAGCCGACACCTGGCAATTTTTATCGCCTGCCCCAAGCCATCTTCTCTGCTCTGAACACTGCAGGGAGGGGGGCCGAGATCCACCGCTAACACCCGGCGCTTCCATCGCCTGCCCCAAGCTGTGTTCTCTGCTCTGAAAACTTGCAGGGAGGGGGGCCGAGATCCCCCGCTCGACAGTCAGGAGATCAGAGACACACACACACAGCACACCGCCGTAACAGAGGATTATACCATGTTTCCCCCGAAAAAGCACACAAGCACTTTCAAACTAGGGCTTATTTTCGGGGTATGGCTTATATTGCAGCCCTCCTGGAAAATAGCGCTAGGTCTGCTACTGCTCAGCTCAGCTTACCCTGCGCACGCGCCCTGTGTTTACATTAGCGATTACAAGGAAAGAAGGCTGTCGAGTGAATGCTGGATGGGAGGAGCAATTCAAACATAGAGACTGAATTTAGTGTTCCTGTTGTGAAATTTGAGGATAAATTGTTCATATTGCTGGCAGCTGTAGGATTTAATGAGAGTTTGTTTTATTGCTCATTTACTGCTTGTTCAGAATATGTTACTGCTCATAGCTTGGCCACAGGTTCACTTTTCAAAGTGTATTTCCATTTTTGCAGCCAAATTGAGATAACAACTATTTTATATTTGTTACATATTCCTATTCACACAGCAAACTGTTGGTTACCTATATAATTGCTTTTTACCTACTGAATAATCCAACTCAGTTTTCCTCTTCTGTTAGGAGGGGATGGGGAACTATGTTTACAATAATTACCCTAGCTGTACTGTGCTGCAGATCATTAGAAGTTGTATGTGCACACTGTCTGTCCTAAGGCAGCCCAGCAGGTTGAATGAAAAAACATACTTGATTCCCTCATCCAAACATTTGTGGTGGAAGGGGGAATCCTCCCCACTGAGTTATTGTATTCTGACAGCTGGGAGACTTTCTTTGCCATCAGAAATCACAAATCAGTGCTGCAGGCTATAGCCTGCAGCACTGATCGAGCAGGAAAAATCCAATGGGGTGGTTGTACAGAAATCAAACGGTAAATCGACTTCTGTACAACCTCCTTGCCGAAACATGGATTGAAATTCAGACAGTCCCTGGTGAACCAGTTGAATTTTGATCCATGTATGGCTTAAGACAGGGATAAAGATCCAAAGGCTTGAGTGGCATGTTGTATGTTAATAAACTTTTAAACAAATCTATTCCTAACTCTATCCCTTAATTGCACATTTCAATATATTCTGAACAATATAAGCTTCCTATAAAGTCCTATGTATAAACCTGCTCTAAAGAGACAACAAGAAATGTAAGAAATGCTTTTTTGAAATATTTTAGGTGTGTTGTGTGAATGGGAGCATATAACAAACATATAAGGGGGCTTTCTCAAAATTGACTGCAAATGCAAAAAGTGGAAATACACTTTAAAGGTGCTATGTTCTTCTGGTGGATACAATTTGAAACAGACTGTCTGTGGTATACCTTATGAGGTTATATATACTTTGCAAATTTCAAAATAGTCTGACAGTAAAGTAATTTTGGAACCCACGGGCTGGGGGGTAGGAAAAGATGGAACATTCATGCAGGGCCGGGACAAGGGGTGGGCAGAAAGAGGGGCTGCCCTAGGCGCAATGGCTTATTGCAGGGATGTGGGCACCATGACCCTAACCCTGAGGTAAGAGGGGGGCGCAGTTTGGCATCTTTGCCCTGGGCGCTGGATGGCCTTGTCCCGGCACTGCATTCATGCAAGTTCAGATATCTTTTTACAACTATTTCACTTTACTTTTTTTTGGTAATTAATGTATTTCCATCCCAGATAGCAAGGATAGCTTGCCACAAATTTGTGGCAGTGTTGATTTTTAAGTCTTGTTAACTTGCTGCACAATTTCACTGGTTGTACACTTGCAGAGCACTTGAAGCACAAGTTCTAGTTGACACTTTTCTAATTTGTAGCAAATTTGCATGGTAATTCTCTAGAAAGAGCAAAGTTGCAGTGGTGAGTCTACAGCAAGAGCTCTGCAAGCCACGGTGACCCCCGTAGTGGGATGACTATTGCACAACATAACTGAACCAAAACCTGCCGCAGACTTGCAGAATGTTTGCAAAGAAAGTTGACCTGGAGTCATGCAATGCGGACTTGCTGCAATTGTGCAACACATTTGTGAAGCCTGGCAAGTTTAACAATAGCTTAGCAAGTCATTTTCAAACTTGCAGCTCAATTGCTTACTATCTGGGCAGTCATCAGTCCAAATTGTGGTTATTTTTGACAATGTTTATTTTTTGAAAAATCCTCTCACTTTTCGAGTGGTCACTGGAAAAATAAGTGAGGGAAGAAACCTCGTTCAAGTGTGCAGTAACTCTAACTTTTCTAATCTTTACCTTTCTAATTTTCAAGCTGGTAATAACAGATCTAAATTTGGCCGGCTCAGCAGGAACCATCATTAGATCAACTTCTGATGAAAGGATCCATTGGAAAACCTCCTTTGATCAGTGGCTTGCAGAAAATCTGCTGCAGTGCTGCAGTGGAAAGTCCCCACTGTCAGAAGTGGGGACTTTCCAATGCCTGAGTGGTGAAGATTCCTGAATCCACGTTGCTTGTGTGGGTGCCAGAATCTGTTAGTTTTACATTTTTTTTTTAAAAAGAGCCATGTGTGTGTTTTAGGGGGTACAGATTATGAGTTATTTTTTTCATCGTTCAGCACAGCAGGTTGAATGAAAAAAAACTGAGGAACTCAGGAGGAGCGCACTGTATTACCTGCTATATTAGTACAGCGATCTCCCCGCTGAGCACTTGTGTTTTGACAGGGGGCTGCTGAGCCCCCCCCCCCAGTCAGAGCACACCAGTCAGCATTCGCAGCAATTGGTTGTGAGCACCGATCTGATGCCGATTGGTAGCAGTTTTACCAGCATGCCCATTCGACAGAAGCCAGGTGCTTGGCTGGCTTCTGTCAGATTGGCTTCTGTACACACGGGCCAAATGTCAGCCTGTTTCTGTTAAACCAATACCTGCCCATATTTTGCATGTGTGTACCAGGTTTTACACTATCCATAACAAATATATTTTAGATGGATTTCTTTAGGTTGCTTGCCACAGCTATGAAAGCTACAATTCCATAAACACTGAAGAAAATGTACTCATTTAAAACTAGCTTTCTTCGTAAAGCTAAAACATATTGTGTTAAAGTAATACTAAACATACAATGTTTAGTTATCCCCTTTATTTATGTACAACGATCTTGCCACTGTATTTATTTTCCATTAAAAATCATCTGAGTACCTTTTTCAATCATTGCTGTTCAGAGGTCACATAACATTTCCTGAGTCTTTCCTGTTCTTAGAGAAAGTTCTGAGGGTGGAGTTTCTAGTACTCTGCTGATGTATAAATTTGTGTCTGCTCAGCTTTGATTGGTGCTGTGCCAAACGCACAACATAAAAACGGCTTTCACAATAGAGTATTAAAATAAATAATAGTAACAAAGTGTTTTAAAGCTTCATACAAATTTATATTTCAAATCAAATGTTTATATATTATTTGCAATAGCATGGTATAAGTGTAGTTTATGTTGACTAACAATAGCTTGCACTATGAAGGTATATGGAGGAGTTTCTGCCAATCACAGGCTTTTTCACACCCCTCCAGCCTATATCTATGGTGTGTATGTGCCGGGAGGTGAAGCATCCATCAATCACCATCTTATATCCCGCCCCCAAAGAGTTTAGCAATATAAGGACATAGAGAAGGAAGGAGGGGAGTGTCATTTATCAATGCGTATACACCCATGTGTGTGACTCTATAGTCACATGGCCTGCACAAATAAGAAAAAGAAGCAAATATATGGCTTAGAAGGGAACTGAAACTGGCACATGCTCAGTAGATGTAAACAGCTGGTCTACATAATCTCGGACTGCAGCAGGGACACAGACAAGGAGGGAGGGATAGTGAACATCAGGATCAACCAGGGTTTTTGCAGTCTACAGAAAACAAATGCTCTAGTTGATGAGTGAATATTAACACACTACAGTGATACCTCGGTTCACGAACTTAAGTCGTGAACCAAATAGGTCCTATAGGGTTCAATGTAAATCAGGTTAATCCATTCTGAACTTTTTTTTGTTTTTCATCCAAAAAAAATGAAACAAAGTACAGTACAGTACAGTATGAAGAGAGAGAACACTAACGAGCACATTCTTGTCACCTGCATTACCGCTCTGCACTTTCTTTTCAATAGCATGCTTGCTCTGAACAGTCTTGCCAATTGCATTACTGCTCCACACTTTCTTCTTACCACCATGCTTGCTCTTAATTTTCTTTGGAGCCATACTGGATGTCTGGTACAGTACAGCATGTGATAAAAAAACTCACAAAAAAGCATTACAGCAAGTGTGCACAGGAATGTACAGTACAGTACTGTACAGTATGTGCTAAAAAAGCACACAAAAAATCTTCTCAATACTGTAAGTGTATTCATAGTACACTTTCAATGTCTCTCTGTGACCGCAATCTCACCTATATGAAGTTGCAACCAGGTGTCAGAGCAGGGAAGATGGCCGTGGCTCGTGTTCGTGAACCAAAGCGGAGTTCGCTAACTGAAGTACATAGCGGAGGAGAGCAAAAAAAATCCCAAGAAATTCTTTAAGTATGTAAACAGTAAAAAAGGGAGGACAGACCATATTGGCCCCATAATGAATGAGGAAGGACATCTGGTTACAAAGGTTATTCTTCTCCTCAGTCTTCACGAGGGAATCGGGGGGGCTTCAGTAACCAAAACTGCAGTGTTTATCCTAATCACACATCACAGGAAGCACCTCCATGGTTAACAGAGGGCAGAATTAAAATTAGACTTGGGAAACTTAGCATTAATAAATCACCGGGACCAGATGGCTTGCACCTGAGGGTACTTAGGGAACTCAGTCAAGTAATTGGCAGACCATTGTTCCTAGTTGTTACTGACAGTCTACTGACTGGAATGGTACCAGCTGATTGGAGAAAAACCAATGTAGCACCAATATTTAAAAAAGGCCCAAAATACATCCCTGCGAATTACAGACCAGTTAGCCTAACATCAATAGTATGTAAACTCTTGGAGGGGATGATAAGGGACTATATACAAGATTTTAGTAATGAGAACGGTATCATTAGCAGTAATCAGCATGGATTCATGAAGAATCGTTCTTGCCAAACCAATCTATTAACCTTCTATGAGGAGATGAGTTGCCATCCAGATAAAGGAAGGCCCGTAGACGTAGATTTTGCAAAAGCATTTGACCCAGTTCCCCATAAACGTTTACTGTACAAAATAAGGTCCGTTGGCATGAACCATAGGGTGAGTACATGGATTGAAAACTGGTTACAAGGGCGAGTTCAGATGATGGTGGGAGAAATCTAAAGTGCTAATTTTAAAGGTTAATATGCAAGTTATTGTCATAAAAAAGTGTTTGGGGACCTGGGTCCTGCCCCAGGGGACATGTATCAATGCAAAAAAAAGTTTTAAAAACTGCATTTTTTTCGGGAGCAGTGATTTTAATAATGCTTAAAGTGAAACAATAAAAGTGTTTACATTTCGTACCTGGGGGGTGTCTATAGTATGCCTGTAAAGTAGCACATGTTTCCCGTGTTTATAACAGTCCGAGAGCAAAATGACATTTCTAAAGAAAAAAAGTAATCTAAAAGTGCTAGCGCTAGTGCTAGTGCCGGCTATTAATGAATTGTCGGTCCCAACGATACACATAAAAGTTATTGAAAGTCATTGAAAAAAAAATGCGTGGGGGTCTCCCAAAAATCCATTACCAGGCCCTTCAGGTCTGGTATAGATATTAAGGCCAAAATTTTTTAAAAAATGGCGTGGGGTTCCCCCAAAAATCCACACCAGACCCTTATCCGAGCATGCAACCTGGTAGGCTGCAGGAAAAGAAGGGTGGATGAGAGAGCGGCCCCCCTCCTGAACCATACCAGGCCACATTCCCTCAACATGGGGAGGATGTCCCCATGTTGATTGGGACAAGGGCCTCATCCCCACAACCCTTGCCCGAAGGGTTGTGGGGGTCTGCAGGCGGGGGGTTTATCGGAATCTGGAAGTCCCCTTTAACAAAGGCGACACCCAGATCCCAGCCCCCTATGTGACTTGGTAGGGGGTACATTGTACCCCTACCATTTCACAAAAAGAAAGTGTCAAAATGTTAAAAAACCACTGGAGACGGCTTGGGACAAGTCCTTTATTAAAAATAAAAAAATAAAAAATAAAAAAGAGATTCCAGCGATATAATCCAATAAATCCATGCTCCTACTCCAGCGATGTAATCCAATTCTCGATCTCCAGTGATGGATGGTCTCCAGTGACTGCAGCGAGGAACACGCACAGGATCCTGCCTCCACCGGAGGCACCCAGCCAATGATGCGGCACTAACTTGACAGCTCTTATGTAGCTGAGGGCGGGGCCACCCGTCACGTGACCCTGCCCCCCTCTGACAGGGGGAAATGCCAGGGTTTCCCAGTGACATGTATGGGGGACCCCGCCCCCCCTCTGATGCAATGGGAATCCTGCGTTGATTTTTCATGTTCATGTCCCATAGACTTTAATGGTGTTCGCGTGTTCGAACAAATTTTTTGCCTGTTCGCATGTTCTGGATGCGAACCGAACAGGGGGGTGTTCAGCCCATCCCTAGTGGTGATAAATGGGAAGTACTCGGAATGGTCAGGGGTGGGTAGTGGGGTTCCCCAGGGTTCTGTGCTGGGACCCATCCTGTTTAATTTGTTCATAAACGACCTGGAGGATGGGTTAAACAGTTTTTGTGGACGATACTAAGCTAAGCGGGGCAATAACTTCTCCGCAGGATGTGGAAACCTTGCAAAAAGATCTGAACAAATGAATGGGTTGGGCAACTACATGGCAAATGAGGTTCAATGTAGAAAAATGTAAAATAATGCATTTGGGTAGCAAAAATATGAATGCAATCTATACACTAGGGGGGGGAGAACCTCTGGGGGAATCTAGGATGGAATAGGACCTGGGATTCCTAGTAGATGATAGGCTCAGCAATGGCATGCAATGCCAAGCTGCTGCTAACAAAGCAAACATAATATTGGTATGCATTAAAAAGGGGATTAATTCCAGAGATAAAACGATAATTCTCCCGCTCTACAAGACTCTGGTCCGGCCGCACCTAGAGTATGCTGTCCAGTTCTGGGCACCAGTCCTCAGGAAGGATGTACTGGAAATGGAGCTAGTACAAAGAAGGGCAACAAAGCTAATAAAGGGTCTGGAGGATATTAATTATGAGGAAAGGTTGCGAGCACTGAACTTATTCTCTCTGGAGAAGAGACACTTGAGAGGGGATATAATTTCAATATACAAATACCATACTGGCGACCCCACAATAGGTATAAAACTTTTTTGCAGAAGGGAGTTTAACAAGACTCGTGGCCACTCATTAAAATTAGAAGAAAAGAGGTTTAACCTTAAACTACGTAGAGGGTTCTTTACTGTAAGAGCGGCAAGGATGTGGAATTTCCATTCCACAGGTGGTGGTCTCAGCGGGGGGCATTGATAGTTTCAAGAAACTATTAGATAAGCACCTGAACGACTGTAACATACATGGATATACAATGTAATACTGACATATAATCACAAACATAAGTTGGACTTGATGGTCTTGTGTCTTTTTTCAACCTCACCTACTATGTAACTATGTAACTATGAAGCAAATTTATGTGAACTCTTCTGTTCGCGAACCAAGTTGTTTGTGAACAGAAGCGTTTGTGAACCGAGGTATCACTGTATTAATATAGCATGTATTGACAGCTTTTGATGATTTGGGTTTCTTGACACTTTAAGTTAAATAAATGGTATTAATCTTTCATTAGCATTGAACTGATTAAGAGTAATATCTGGCTGATTATTAAACTAATGAGGACACAAAAAGAATTACAATATAGGTATAACAACACCCCAAGTATGAAAGGGGTTAAAGCCGTTTAGGACACTCCATTTCCGAACACAAAGGCAGCTACCGAACACTCCAATCAGCCGAACAAGAAACCCATATGAATAATTCTTCCCCCCAAGTACGAGACGAGGCTCTGTACGGAGGGTCAAACAGAAATCAGACTCTTTATTAGAACTAAAATTACAAGTCTTTATATACAATTAAAAAGGATATTCCCCCCTCCTGCTCATATTACTCTAACAATACAACTGTAACCAGAAACCTAATTAACATGAGCTAGTTTACTAAATCATTTACCCAGACTAGGTGACCCAGAGACATGACCTTTAGGACAGACTTGTGGTCACCGAGCTTCACACATTAGTATAAACACAGGACACCTTCTTACAATAGCAGGAGCTAATTACAATTAACAATACAAACAGTGATACCCCCCCTCCTCAGCTTAGTAGGCAACAAACTATCGTATGAGGAGACTGTCCGGCTCCTACCCAGTTCTAGAGGCCAATGTGATCAGCTCTCTCAACTAACATGTTGCGTTCAGAATCAAACCAAGAATAGTCTTTACATATATCCTGTGAGATATTGTGGATAAATATTACTGTCCCATTTTAAGTAGTCCAATCATATTCTCAGGGTTAATTCTTTTCTTGGTCACCCTGTGCCCAACAGTGACTCCCGTCACAATAGGTTCACTTTTTAACATGCAGGGATATTTGATGCTAAAGGCATAACTTGTATTTTCTTTTTTATTTAATTTATAAGTTGGAGAAAACTTGACTCAGTGAATGATTACTTTTACTGATTATTAATAAAGTCCTGACCTTATATAATATAACTGTGATAGTCATGCATTAGGCGGTAGAATGATAAATGATAGTGACTCATTAATGCGCTGTCAACATTCCACTGTTTTGAAACTGTAGCTTTTTATCAAAACAAGAATGTCATGAGCAGGTGGTATTCATCTCCATTACTTTTTTCAAATAAGCCATCTGTCATGGATCCCTAGAAACATTTAAACTGGCGAAGATACTCATCATTAGTCTGGTGTGTCATAAAACTAATTAATTTACAAACATAAATGTTATAGATGCTAGATAACATGTAGATATTAGTCAGAATCTTACTCAATTAGTATTAGTTGTATAACCATGCTATGAAATAGTGAATGCACATGTGTTTTGATTTCTTTCCATCACTTTCAAATGTTCATTAGGTCAGCCAAGATTCAGGCATTGCGAGTATACAATAACCAAAAGATGCCAATCATTTGAAATGGTGAACTGAGTTAGAGAAAGAAAATAACAAAGTTTTTCTTATATGATGGTAATGCTGAACTCCAGGTTAACAGCTAAATATGTAGTTGAATTTTATTTGTGCATAGTTGAAAAACATATGTGTGAACTGCTATACTAGCATAAGAGTTTGTAATTCATTCCAACCATTCATTCCAACCAGTGATTCAGCCAGCCCAACCCCATTCAGGACAAACCTCGTCTGTGCTCTACCCTTCTATAAACAGTTCTTCTTAATGGTTTGATTTGTTCTGCATGCTTTCCAGAATGATCTTTTCTAGGGGTATTTTTACAACTGAGTTATACAGTTCACACTGCCCTCTGCGAACCGTTGCGGGTGTCAATACACACCCAGATTGCAGTGCGAACTGTGGATTCGGACAGGAATCGAATCGCATGGGTGAGAACACTTGTGTCTTTTTTCAACCAGACTAACTATGAGGCAGCCTACATCCAGAGAAGATCTGTGGTTAGTTCTGCAAGATGTTTGCAACAACCTGCCTGCCGAGTTACTTCAAAACCTGTATGCAATTGTACCTAGAAGAATTGATGCTGTTTTGAAAGCAAAGGGTGGTCACCCCAAATATTGATTTGATTTGAATTTCCCTTCTGTTCATTTACTTTCCACTTCGTTAATTGATTAAATAAATGAACACTTCTATTTCTGAAAGCATTCCTAATCCACAGCATTTTTCACACCTGTGTGTGTATATATATATATATATATATATATATATATATATATATATATATATATACACAGGTGTGAAAAATGCTGTGGATATATATATATATATAAATAAAATACATTATTATATCTTTTCATGTGACAACACTGAAGAAATTACACTTTGGTACAATGTAAAGTAGTAATGCTGCGTACACACGAGCGGAATGTCCGACAGAAAAAGTCAGACGGGAGCTTTTCATCGTATATTCCGATCGTGTGTATGCCTCATCTGACTTTTTCCGTCGAAAATTCTGACGGACCTAGAAAGAGAACATGTTCTAAATATTTCCGACGGAACCAACTCCTATCAGGAAAACCGCTCGTCTGTTATGCTGTTCTGACGTACCAAAAACGACGCATGCTCTGAAGCAAGTACGAGACAGAAGCTATTGGCTACTGGCTATTGAACTTCCTTTTTCTAGTCCCGTCATACGTATTGTACGTCACCACGTTCTTGACGGTCAGACTTTGGTGTGATCGTGTGTAGGCAAGACAGTTTCAGCGGAATTCCGTCGGAACTCCGTCGGAATAACCTTCAGAGTTTATTCCGACTGGAAAACCAGTTGTGTGTACAGGGCATAAGTGTACAGCTTGCATAACAGTGTAAAATTGCTGTCCCCTCAAAATAACTCAACAAAACAGCCATTAATGTCTAAACTGCTGGCAACAAAAGTTAGTACACCCTGAAGTGAAAATGTCCAAATTGGGCCAAATTACCCATTTTCCCTCACCGATGTCATGTGACTCCTTAGTGTTACAAGGTCTCAGGTGTGAATGGGGAGCAGGTGTGTTAAATTTGGTGTTATCGCTCTCACTCTCTCATGCTGGTCACTGGAAGTTCAACATGGCACCTCGTGGCAAAGAACTCTCTGAGGATCTGAAAAAAAGAGTTGTTGCTCTACATAAAGATGTTCTAGGCTATAAGAAGATTGCCAGGGCCCTGAAACTGAGCTGCAGCATGGTGGCCAAGACCATACAGTGGTTTAACAGGAGAAGTTCCACTCAGAACAGGTCTCGCCATGGTCGACCAAAGAAGTTGAGTGCACGTGCTTAGCGTCATATCCAGAGGTTTTTGGGAAATAGACGAATGAGCGCTGCCAGCATTGCTGCAGAGGTTGAAGGGGGGGAGGTCAGCCTGTCAGTGCTCAGACCATACGCCGCACACTGCATCACATTGGCTTGCATGGCTGTCATCTCAGAAAGAAGCTCTTCTAAAGATGATACTCAAGAAAGCCGCAAACAGTTTGCGGAAGACAAGCAGACTAAGCACATGTATTACTGTGGTCTGATGAGACCAAGATCAACTTATTTGGTTCAAATGGTGTCAAGCATGTGGCGGCAACTAGGTGAGGAGTACAAAGACAAGTGTGTCCTGCCTACAGTCAAGCATGGTGGTGGAAGGGTCATGGTCTGGGGCTGCAGGAGTGCTGCCGGCACTGGGGAACTACAGTTCATTGAGGGAACCATGAATGCCAACTTGTACTGTGACACACTGAAGCAGAGCATGATCCCCTCTCTTCTGAGACTGGGCCGCAAGGCAGTATTCCAACATGATAACAACCCCAAACACACCTAGCTGGAGGGTGTATTGGTATTTGTTTATGTTGTGCAGTCATTGAGTCTTTTTAAAGTGTTTTCCATGATGTCCTAATTTTCTGGCAAAAAAGCCTCCTAGTATCACTAACTTCTTTGGTTTTGTGTCCATGCTCCTGTAGCCTCTTTGTGCTCTTACTTCTATATTTTACCTCTATATTTTTTGTGTTCATAACATCTTGGAGTTTACTGCTACTTTTTTTGTCTGTATTACCTCTGGCTAGAGCTTTTTCACTTTTTGTCCCTAGGCATATGAAGTTTTTTGTTTCCATTCTTGAATTCCTATTCCATGTTCAAACCTAATAGTGTTGTTTTCATATAATTCGGGTGTGTAATGGCTTTGTTTGTGTCATCCTGATAGTATTTTTTTGGTGCCCTAGACATCCAGGACAAGGTGCTCATTGTACATATCATTTTTTTGGTCTGCATAATGTTGCACAATAATGATGCTGGAGAAAACTAATGCAGTTTGGGTACAGGTTATTCCTGCAGAGGCGATTTTCCATGTCTTTCAATCGTGCAGCATTAGTAGAGGCTATTAATTGAACATACCAAACATCCTTCTGCAAAGGTTTCCATTCATCTTTCATATTACTAAACACAGCCTTCCAATGCTAAAGTGTGCTCCTTTAATTTCTGCATATTCTGCCGCACAGGTAATATTTCCACTTTAGACCCTTAACTTCTCCTGCAATATCAGCTATAAAGGAGTTACAGGTGTTAACAGCAAGCAGTATCCCTCTTAATGTGGGTTCAGGCTTAGAGCTATCATGCTGTACAGTCAGCCCCATGTTAACTACAATGGACTGTGTACTCACAGGAGAGGAAGCATCCTGTTCGGGCAGCTGCAGGAGGGAGACATTCAAGTCTGCAGGATCGAAAACCCAGGTCAGGATTTCTCCCTGGGATGGGAGTGAGGCATCCTTGGCTGAGGTCCTGGCAAGGAGGCATTGTGCTGCCTTCTTTGACGAGCGGGGCAGGAGGCCGCCATCTTGGCTGGGAGGGTCCAGGGCCATTTGGCTGTTCTGTCCTCTTCTGGATATTGTGGCAAGGAAATGGCTCCAGGCACAGGTAGCAGAGATGTTGGGAAAGCAGGCTGAGTGTCTGAAGAGCAGGCAGGCATGAGGATGGAGGCAATATCAGGATAATGGTCAGGATGCGGAGCAGCCGGGAATCACCTCCTATCTCATGCCGCGCTGGCCACACACTCCTGGGTACAGGTTAATGATGTACTTTGCCTTTATTAAACATTGCACCATGGAACAGTCTATTATTGGGGAGAGGGAACTTAAAAGAGAGGTATGACCTAAGCTTTCTTGGCTATACTTCTTCTGTGGGTCACAGGAGTACATTTACTTTTGTTCTTCTTTGTCTCAGAGTCAGCTGATAGTAGACTATTGTTTACTATCAGTTGACAGGGCAAAGAAGGATTCTGACAATATTGTCAGGATTCCGATCCACCTAGCAGGCTGATTGCGAGATGGCTTTGCCTTTCAGCACACAGCTGAGAGTTGGAGCCAGTTGTACCCGCCCCTTCCCCAGTCTGGAAAGTTCTAGTTTTTGACTGCACTGGAATGCACTGCACAAGTGTGAACTAGCACCATTGGAATACATATAACACACTGTGCATGCATTTTTGATGCAGAATAAAAACACACAGTATTGCATCTGGTGTGAACCAGCCCTTAGTCACAAATATGCATTTAACCCTGAATTTACACTGATCTTCCTGTTTCTTAGGAGGTGATTAACTAAAGAAAGCAGATCATTGGGCCAAAATTGGAGTTGTACCAATAGCATGTAATCAGGTTCCCCCTCCTATTTTGCAAAAAAAAAAAGTAAATAAGATTACTAACTGGTCACTATGGTCTACAACATATAGTTTGTGTTATTTTTTTATAAATCACTGTAGATTTGACTGTCAAAAAATCTACAATCTGTTCACGCCCTTACCAGCCTGAATTGTCAATTTAGCTTTATTTATTAATGGATGAACGTTGATTACCTGTAATTTCTATGCTGAGTAGCGTATCCTAGCCTGCACTATGAGGGCAAAACAAATGATATGCAGGTAAAAATACTGCATCAGCCCCAGGTGGTTTTTCAGTCTAAGGTCAGGTTAGCTATTTTTGTTCAGCAATGAACTATTTAAAAATAACAAGTCTCTGTGGTCCTTTAACAGGAAAGATTAATTTCACAGGACTATGAAACTTCTTATTTGCTAACATGAGCAATACTCTATTAAAGAATTATCTGCACCTAGTTTTATATGAGTAATTAAAATTAAAAAAAAAATGTCTTTTATTTAAAAAGATGCAACAGAAAAATTTACATTTCTGACCTTACTTTAATAGGGTACTCAACATGTGAGTCTAGGTCCACAAGCATCAAACAGACAGCCTTTGAATGCCCCAGGTCATCATATATGCAATATACTGTTTAAAGGTGAATTAAAGCTTTTGCAAAACATAAATAGATGCACTCATATGGATTCATTTAAAAAAAAAAAAACTCCAAACCCTCAGTGTTTGTTTTTTTTTTTTTTGCATTAGAGCCTGCAAAGCATTGCAATCATAATCAGTGGATCGCTGGTGCAATACTCAGACTCCAGGAAACTATTCCTCCAGCCACAAGTCTGTGCCTAGTTACGGACCTTCAGTTACAGTGCTGGAGGAATTGCACTTGTGCTTCATTGGGAACTACAATTCCCTCTTTCGTGGTGGCAGATGGGGCTTTTCCTTTTTTCATTTACAAATTCCTGTGAATGAATGAAACATCTCAAAAGATAACAGAAGCCTGTGGGTTGAAGAATCCCTGAATTCTTTAAAGGGGGCAGTTTGGGGGTGGGGGGCTGTGGACTGTGACCATGTTTTATGTCATACTATATGGGTCTAATTTGAAACATTGTCAGAAAGATGGACTTCGCTGTAGCCTCCCTGGCGGTTTTCCCGAGTGTGGCTCGGGGTTAAAATTCAGCACCATTAGCGGTAACCCCGAGCCACACTCGGGATTACATCGCAGGATCCTGGAGCAGTACACTTACCTTGTCCCTGGGTTCCTGCGATGTCCCCCGCAGTGTCCGTGGGCTCCGTCCTCCTCCCGAAGCCTCTCTGTGCCAGGCTCCGTTCCCTGCGAGCGTCGCGACGCACGGGGGCGGAGCCTGGCGGCAAATTCAAAAAATGTAAAAATCAGATTACAGTACTGTATGAAATGATTTCACATCCCTTTTGTCCCCAGTGCTTTGTCCAGTGCCCTGCATGCAGTTTTTTATTACATATACTGTTCTTTCTGCCTGGAAACTGGAGATTGTCCCTTTTAGCACCAAAAAGTGTCCCTTTACGTCAAAAGTGGCTTTAGACCAGCTAGAAAACAGCGATAGTAAATTAGAACACTTGCAGAATTGAGCGATAGTGAATCGTGGGGAAATTTATTTTATTTATTTTTTTTTTTTTAATTATTTATTTTTATTTATTATATTAAAATGTATGTTTTTGTGTTTCAAACTTTATCATACCCGGGATATCTACTAGACTCTTGTTTGGACAGATTTAAGTGTGTTATTGTTAAGAATTACAGACCTACAATATAAAACACCAAATTTCCATGCAAAATAATTGTACCGCTTTTAGCACCTAAAATCCGAAATAATCATACCGCCAGGGAGGTTAAAAAAAAATACTGAAGGCCCCTAACGTCCCAGAACACTTGCTGACACTTTCGGTCCCAAAGCATTTATATGTAAAGGTTTGATGTTTCAACTTAAAATAACCCTCCTTTAAATTTCCCTGTGGGTGAGGCAAAAAATTAGTCATTTTAAAATGCTATACACTAATGTCTTTCATCGTGGTTTGTGACATTTTGAGAATTTACTTATATTTGCTTCTATTTATTTTTAGATAGATAGATGTTTGTCTGTGCATTTGTATATCTGTTAAAACATGTTTGTGTTTTTTTTTCTGGAATTTTTTGCAGACTGCAGATCTGGCAGATGTACCAGAAGAAGGAGATAGTTCATATTTATTGGATGTAAATAGACAAAGAAGTGATAGTGGTGAGTTTTTCCTGCATGATCAATGTTGTTCTTCATTGCTTCCACATTTTCTGAAGGGGTATAATCAAGTTTAAATGGTATTGGATGTATCATAAGCAAAAATTTTGCATATGCATTTATAATTAGAAGGTATTACAGGGATGAGTGACTGAATTCTCATGTTCAGGAAGGGATATGGTTATATATGGTTATATATTAAGACTTTTACCTATTACAACATAGACATGTCTGGGGCTTCAAGCACTTTAGATAGGCACTTTAAATAACTAGTTAAGATGATTTTGTAAAGCGAACAGCAGACAGAATCAAGACAGCACCTCACTGGGTCCCTAGAAGTATACATTACTAACATTTAAATCCATGTCTGGTGGGTGTGTTTTGGAATTCCTGTAAAGAAACATGGTTCTCAGTGGATGGAGGGACAAGCCAGCATGCTCACTTACATTTTATATTACTTCAAATAGTGTCTCATCAGTTTTATTTCTTTTTGTAAAAACAAAAGTTATTGAGAGTAAAACATACTGTCACAGTGTGATAAGGGTTAAGTGCCACCCAGTGATCTTATCTTTTCAGGTTAAAAGACCCCAGGTGTGGACAAGCAGGAGTTCACCCTCCCCAGGAGTCCATATGGCTCCAAGAGATGCAGCCAGAAATGCATGTGTGCACAGTAGGTTCCTCCTGTCTGGAGGAACAGACAAGGGCATACGTTGGAAGCCACAGCTGTAAGATCAAGCCAGAAGACTGGTATTGTTTGTTTGCTGTGGACTGCTGAAAAAACTCAAAACCCTCACTGTTTTTTGTTTTTACTTTTTTTAAATAAAATTGTCCATGGAAAACCCTAAAAAGACAAATTGGGGAGAGTCAGAGTCCTTAGAAATGCAGAAATGCTACGCTTGAGCATCTACACATGAGCTTCTCACAAAAAAAAATAAAAAATATATATATATAGATAGATATATATATATATATATATATATATATATATATATATATATATATATATATATTTACAGTATCTCACAAAAGTGAGTACACCCCTCCCTCACATTTTGGTAAATATTTTATTATATCTTTCCATGTGATAACACTGAAGAAATGACACTTTGCTACAATGTAAAGTAGTGAGTGTACAGCTTGTATAACAGTGTAAATTTGCTGTCCCCTCAAAATAACTCAACACAGCCATTCATGTCTAAACTGCTGGCAACAAAAGTGAGTACACCTGTAAGTGAAAATGTCCAAATTGGGCCCAAAGTGTCAATATTTTGTGTGGCTACCATTATTTTCCAGCACTGTCTTAACCCTCTTGGGCATGGAGTTTACCACATTGCTGGTGGATGTGAGAGACCTTGTACTCCTCCACCTTCCATTTGAGGATGCCCCACAGATGCTCAATAGGATTTAGGTCTGGAGACATGCTTGGCCAGTCCATCACCTTTGTGAATGGTAAAGTATGA
Source organism: Lithobates clamitans (assembly GCA_037952925.1). NCBI lineage: Eukaryota > Metazoa > Chordata > Amphibia > Anura > Ranidae > Lithobates > Lithobates clamitans. The sequence goes on from JBBGZY010000943.1 coordinate 5,617,858, forward strand.
GTACATTTTTTACTCATACATATGGTGTTCGTTTTAGCATGTTTTTACAAACCACTAAAGATACTACAAGACTCCAAAAAACAGTCACCAAATGTAGGTTTTAATTAGAAGCAAAAGGTACTGCACAATTACATCTGATGTTATGCATCAGCTTAATTATCCTTCTGTTGTACTAATTCTCATATGAAGTTACATTAATTCAGAGCATTGATCAATATTTTATTAATCTGTTCATGTGAAGTGCAGATTAACCTCCAGTTATTGCAGCTCTAGTTACAGCGGGGCTGAACACATTGCAGTGTAAGATTTCCGTAAGCTTAAACATGCAAGCTATAATTTTCTTATTATGTCTCAATGCAGACTATAGATGTGTGCTTTTAATATTTAAAGGAGAACTACTCTAATATTATGTACTAAAATTCTTATTACAATGCTGTAAACGTTGTACCACTTACCCTCTGTAGCACCCTCTAGTGTACAGTGTAGTGAGGTGAATTTATGTTGACTCATAATAGCTTATGTGTGTCTGGTAATGGGCTGTGGGTTCAGCTTAAGGCCAGGCTGGAAGGCTCTGCAGACCAGGCCTCAATCGCCTCCCCTTGGCCTTGGAGGTCCATGGAAATTTCTAAAAACTAATCGGTGGAGGTAAGGAGACAGTGTCTGAATATTGACGGGAGTGCTTACCAATCTCCAGGCAGGAGGCCTGGCAGAGTGGTAAAACTGGCCCATAACTGAAAAGCCAGGCCAATGGGGGTAGTCAAGTGCAATCCGGAGTGCTGAGACTGATATTGTGAGGCCTGGGGGTGGGGGGTTCCCAGGGCTGGGGGGGGGGCTGCATCCCAGCTGGAGCTAAGGAAGGAAGGAGAGAAAGCTGGAGAGAGTGACCTTCACCATCCTTCACTCTCATCCAGGAGACACCCTGTCTAGAATGGGAAGATCTGTCTAGCAGGAGGCCCGAACAGCAGCCTTTTTCAAGGCAGCAGGATTCAGGGGACAGTGTGATTATCTCTACACCCCCGGGGCCTACAAGAGAGAAGGCTGCCAAATGCAATATCCAGCATGCTTTGATTGGGACAGTGTCACAGCTAACCTAAATCCCTTGTTCTGGGACACTTTTCAAAGAAGCCAGGTGGGTTGGTATTTTCAAGTGTTGGGACTTTGTGAGTCTCTACTAAGGGGACACAGCGCTTCTACATACAGTGTGGGTTTTGCCACTTTCTACTAAGGGGACACAGCGCTCCTGCAAATAGTCAGAGACTTTGCTATTTCCACCCATGGGCTCCTACAAGTCTTGTGAGTTTTTGAGAGTTTCACCCAGGGGACATAGAGCTCCTGCAAATGTTGGGATTTTGCTATATTTCATCAACGGGACATAGAGCTCCTGAAGAGAGGAAACTTTGCTACTGATCCATGAGAGACTGATATTGGAGGGAGTACAGTCCAGGATCTGCATTTTTGTGTACACAGAGAAGGAAGCTTGTCCTTAAAGTGGTTGTAAACCACATTCATAAAATCTGACCTGGGCACATATATCTGTAGTGTTTACTTATTTCTCTCCAAAGTCCTGAGTCCCGTGTCTTTCTGCTGCTCTGTTCCACTGTTATCAGCATGATAACTTCTGACAAGCTCTCTGACACAGGACATAACAGCAGCTGAAATTTTGTGTTAGGGAGGATACTTAGAGATAGATAAGTAGAGAGCTTATCTATTCACAATACAGCTCTGCAAGTTTCTTTGTTCCTCTGCCTGTGGAGGGGGGATGTGTGCCTTTCCTCCAATCAGCTCACACACAGTGTATGCCCAGACTTCCCTCCCACTACTGAGACAGGAAGAAAAATTTGTAACATGATGTGCACTTTCTAAAGGGTGTAGAAAGCTGAAGGCAGCAAATATACATGTAAAAATTATGTATGGAGATTTGTTTTATCTCTGTGTATCATCTGAGGATATTCACTTCACTGGGTGTAGGAGAGAGTTTACATCCACTTTACATACCTCCCAACATTTGAACTTCAGAATGAGGGACACTCAAAAAGAATGAAGAGCTTCCATTACAAATAGTTTTACATGAACTATGGAATTGTGCATTACACAAAGTGCAGAAGGATTCAGGAGTACATTACGCACAGAGTTCAGGAATGCGTTACGTGCAGAGGTACAGAGTGAAGAGCTCAGGAATGCGCTATGCACAGAGTGCAGGGTTCATGAGTACACTATGCACACAATGCAGAGATCATGAGTTGTGCGCTAGGTACACAATGCAGAGATTAGGAGTGCACTATGTACACAGTGGAGGGATCAGGAGGGCACTGCGTACACAGTGGAGGGATCAGGAGGGCACTGCGTACACAGTGGGGGGATCAGGCGTGCACTACGTACACAGTGGAGGGATCAGGTGTGCACTATGTACACAGCTAAGGGATCAGGCATGCACTACATACACAGTGGAGGGAGAAGGCGTGCACTACATACACAGTGGAGGGATCAGGCGTGCATTACGTACACAGTGGAGGGATCAGGCATGCACTACGTACACAAGGGAGGGATCAGGTGTGCACTACGTACACAGTGGAGGGATCAGGCGTGCACTACGTACACAGTGGAGGGATCAGGAGCACACTACATTCAAGAGCCCTTGTTACTAAAGTGTGGTAAACATAGGTTTAGTAGAATGCCACTAGACAATATCCTGTCATTTTTCAATACATTCTTCTTGTATTGTGACACCAGCAACATTGATGTTAAAGATGATGAATGGATGGACAGAACACTCAGACATGCCAGGATATTTTCTCCCTGTCAGAGTCTCTGTAAGTACCATATGACTGAAGGACATAGGCGTGCGCAGCCTATTGCATTAGGGTGTGCACCCCAAAGCTCAAACACACACTTGTGTATGTGTATATATATTTTTAAATATATATATATATATATATATATATATATATATATATATATATATATATATATACACATACATACATATATACACATACATACATATATACACATACATACATATATACACATACATACATATACACACACGCACTGTTATCAATAAATGTGAACAAACATTTTAAAATGTATTAAAACATTTTTTAACACTTATCAATGTTAAAAAAATAAAATAAAACACTTTATTTTTTAACTGATTAAAACATTTAATTGTTTACACTAGTGGTTGAGGGGCAGGAAAACTCTGCAGTTGAGCCATTCTTTTACCGCCTTTTAACCGCTACACAAGAGTCAACTGTTACATTTTATATCACAGTTCCCCCCTTACATCAGATTCCCCAGAGTTCCCCTTTACACTGGGAAACCTGATGTAAAGAATGCCGTTGACTCTGGTGTAAGGGGAACTTTCATATAAGGGGGTCTTTGGTCACTAGAGTCCCCAGAATTTACTCTTATATCAGGGTTCCCAGAGTCCCCACTTTCATCAAAGTCCCCCTTTATATACACTGTAAGGGGGCTCTAACACAAAGGGTCAGGTCAGCCATAGCAGCCCCCCTCACAACACTGATTATTTTACCTTTATATGACCAGCCCCCTTTCCCAGCATGTGTGAATATTGCCCCCCCTCCATGGGACTTCAAATCCGAGCATAGCAGGCTGGACTCCCATTTCTCAGCTTCTCCCTGGTACTAACTCCACATACAGTGTGACTTGCACTGCAGGGGAGGACACCCTCTCCCCCTGCCTGCTGTACTGCCGCCCTCATACTGCCAGAGTCTGTGCCCCCCACTCTCTCCTTACCAGTCAGTGACACGTCCTGAGTTCCAAGTCCCGGCGGGTCTCCTTCACCTCAGTTTCTTCTATTGTCGGCACTCACTGCAGGGCGGAAGCCGGGAGGCGGGGCACTCGGAGGCGGAGCAGGGAGGAGAAAGTTACATCCTCCTCCTCAGCCTGGGACAGTCCTGGCAACCCTGTGGTTTTCTCGGCGGCAGACAAAGGGCAGTGGTGGGCTGCGGAAGCCCCGGGGTGGCAGCGGGCAGGACTTAATAACAAAATCAGTGGGGTTAATCCAGCCCTGATGTTACTTCCTTATTTCCGGCTACAGCATCACTGAAAGCAGGCAGCGGAGTGATATTCAGCTGTCAGGGATGCTGTAGCCGGAACTATAGAAGTAGCATCGGAAAATGCGGCCGCTTGCCTGCTCACTCCGCGATCAGTGGCTGTACTAACAAGAGTTACACAGCCAACTAAATAATAGTCCGACCACTCGCAGAGTACAGCGCTGCCATTGTTTATTACCAAAGGCTCCGAAATAGAGATCCTGCACATTCTGCTGCCAAAAAAGTTCTGGGGTGTGTTGGATGTGCCTGGGCATTAGGGTGTGCCCAGGCACACCCGGCACACCCCGTGCACACGCCTATGCTGAAGGAATACAGTCTGTCTGTGTTCTGTATGTCTAAAGAGAATCTTTATCACAAGTCTTGCTGGTGTCAGTATACAAGTCTGGAGAGATTGGATGAATGATTTTGTTCTCTGGAGCTCCATGCTGGCAGCAGTGCAGGGTAATCCAACTCACTGTTTGTCAGTGGTGGGGCTGAGGAATCTGTCTGCTTCTTATAGTGTGTTCCCCATAGCAGGTTCTTTCCCCTCTCTCCCCCTTCAATGCAGCTGCAGAAACCTCCTCTTCTTAGAAGCCAAAGAAAGCGGCCAAGTACAGTGTTTCCCATTGGCTGAGGAGGCAGAAGAGATATTGTATATCAATCCGCCTCTGAAATCTTCTTGCCGGGTCTAACTAAAGATCATCGGATTATGCGGCCATGCTGCTGTATCCCTCCACAAGAAAAAAAAAATAGTACCCAGTTTCCAGGCAGCAATAGAGGATATGCAGGCAATGACATAAAAAAAAACACAGTAACATCTGCAAATACTAACATAAATTTTGGGGGTGCTTAAAGAATTTTTGAGGGACCTTGAAGTAAAAATGCCTCTCTCCCTATGCAGTGGTTGCTTGACAGAGGGGCGGGTATGGGTAGCATTCCTGCCAACACCCGGCATCACAGCTCGGATCTGACAGCTGCAGTCTCTCATGGGGGCTGCACAGTGCATACCCAGCCATCTTGCTCACCAATCCCTGGCTGTTCTGAATGTGCACACTTCTGCAGGTCCTATTGAGCTAGAAGGCAACATTAATCAACAGAATAATGGGGGACAAACTCCCTGCACAGCAAGACAAACATGTAAATGTGGGAAAGTCCCGCTCAATCCGGGACTGTTGGGAGGTATGCACTTTAGGTTGTTCTACCAAGTCAAGTTGGGCATCCCATAATCCCTCTTCCCCATCCAAGTTGTTTTCCAATAAAACAACAAAAACAACCCTATGGACTGGTTACTGACTCTATGTAAAAGTTGGAAAAAATGCGTGTTGCCTTGCTGTGCAGGAATAGGGGGCCCCAAAAATCCAGCAGCCCTCTAAGGGGTAGCGCTACATATACCAATTGAATAAAGTTGTTAAATACATCTGCCCCGCCCTCTGTAAATGAGCAGGGAGGGTTTTGATAGAGTGAGGATGGGTTATTACCCATGTCAGTTTTTTTTATTAGCTATCTGTGTTCCAATGGGGAGATTTCCCTTCACTTCTTGTCCCCTACCAAAACAGGAAGTGAGAGGAAATCCCTCCAAAAGTGAGGGAATCCCTGGTTTTCATTGGGTTCACCAGAATTAGAATCCCCACTGGAAGATTTCCCCACTATTCCTATTCTGGGGTTCCTGGGATTTTTTTTTACTTTCACGTTTGGTGATTATAATATACATGACAAATAAACTAAATTATTTGATAGTGTTGAAACAGCCTCATATTGTAATATATTTGGTGTACTGTTAAAAGCACATATAATGTTACAAAGATATCTTCAATTGGCTCTATAATAGAGTTGCTTTTGCAGCTGAGCCGACGCTGGCCCTCGGAGGTAGCAGAGAGCAGGGATAACTTTTGTGAGTTTGATTTTGGCTATACTGAATTTGCTGAAAAAATTCCAGAACCCTGTGCCCCCTCCCAGTCAAACCATAGCATCCAGTCAATAATCCATTCCCCTCCCTTTAAAAGCCAGACTTCTAGCATTTGCTCCCATTGTGAGTTATAGTTAATAGTTGTGAATGGTGTGTTAAAGGATAAGTTCACCTTTCCGGAAAAAATAATAACGAGACTTTTTTTTGCAGAAGAAAAAATGTGAAAATTTTTCCCTATAGGAGCCTGGAAAGCATTGCACCTGTAAACAGTGGATCAGGGGTCCAATGTAAGCCTTCTGCAGACAAGCCCTGCAGCTTTCAGCCTGTACCTACATATAGGCTATCTGTGAATGAAATACGAGAGCGTTCATTCAGAACACCAAACTGTCAGCCACAGTGGCTGACAGTACTTGTAGCCCATTCATTCACAGATTTCTTTTATTTAGCCTGCAGGCTGAAAACAATAAGGACACTTTTACACTGGGGCGGGTGGGTGTCGGCGGTAAAGCACTGCTATTTTTAGCAGCGCTTTACTGTCGTTTTTGCAGCGCTTTTCAGCCGCTAGCGGAGAGCTTTAAACTCCCGCTTACGGTCGAAAAAGGGTTAAAAGTGCCTGCAAAGCACGGCAAAGCGGCACTTTGCCGGCGCTGCGGCGGCGCTGCCCATTGACTTCAATGGGCAGGGGCACTTTAGGAGCAGTGTATACACCGCTCCTAAAGCGCCTCAAAGATGTTGCTTGCAGGACTTTTTTTAGCATCCTGCCAGCGCACCACTCCAGTGTGAAAGCCCTCGGGCTTTCACACTGGAGTGACAGGAGAGGCGCTTTGCAGGCGCTATTTTTAACGCTATAGCGCATTAAAATCACCTCAGTGTGAAAGTAGCCTTAATGTAACAGATTCTTACATCCACACAAACAGCATAAAGGGATGAACCCCCCCCCTGCGTAAATATGGTATTCTGACAACCACTAGGCAGAATACCCGAACAGTGCCTGCAGCTGACTGGCTGCAGGTGCTGTTTGGCAAAACAATTTGCACCCCAGCTACTTCTACAAAAGGTGATTGAGTAATTGACTTTTTGTTAAGTTGGCAGGGCCACCCACAATTCATTTTTCATCTGATTCAGAGTAAGTGTATGGCTAGCTATAGAAAGAGCATGATGGATTCATTTTGAAATATACCCTACATCTCTGTGGCTTGAGGGGTTGCAGGGATCACAGTGACGACCCCGCCCATGCTCCAGGATACTTTTTCATACAAGTACATGGTACAGCAGGCACATATTGGGAATATGAAATGTTTGGGTAACATACACTTTAAGAGCCCTTTCACACGGGGCCACCCATAGCGTCGGCGGTAAAACGCCACTATTTTTGGTGGCGTTTTACTGTCGGATTAGCGGCGCATTTCGGCCGCTAGCGGGGCATTTTTACCCCCCCCGCTAGCGGCCGAGAAAGGGTTAAAACCGCCCGCAATGCACCGCATTAGCGGCGTTTTGCCGGCGGTATCCCAGCGCTGCCCCATTGATTTCAATAGGGAGCAGAGGTGGAGGAGCTCCTTCACCGCTCCAAAGAAGCTGCTGGCAGGACTTTTTTTCCCGTCCTGCCAGCGCAGCGCTCCAATGCTGCAGCTGTTTGAGGGCGGACAATGCTGCAGCTGTTTGAGGGCGCTATTTTTAATGCTATAGCGCCTGCAAAACGCCCTCGGTGTGAAAGGGGTCTAAGACTTTGTTGTAGCAGTGCAAGCTATCCATTTTCTTCTTTGTTTTGCCTTAGAAATTGTTTGTGCACGTTCCATGTATTTTGAGGATGTTAATAGCAATAATTTGTTGTGGATTTATTTTAATTAAGGCAGAATGATGAAGTAGAAATGCTTTTAATGGTCTGATATAAGGCCATTACCAGTCACAGCTCTTTAGAGTGCTGCTTATTTATGTTTTAATTGTGTTCTGTGTCACAACATTATAAGAGGCTGCTAGGAAGGTTTGATAGGAGGTGTTGATGCTTTCTGAGTGTGGTTTGGCAAGGGTTGCTGTTGTTTTTCATTTGTCATTAACCACAGTGTTTATGCCATGGGAAACATTTTGCAGTAACTGTATTTGTGTTATTTCAAATAAAAATCAAAGCTCCTCGGCCATCAAGATTACTACTCTTACTACTAATGCTTCTATTATTACTACTACTTCTAGTAGTAATCAGAGCAGGACAAATCACAGATGTTAAGTAACCATTGGGGTTGATTTACTAAAGGCAAATAGACCGTGCACTTTGCAAATGCAGTTGCACTAATTTTTCTCAGAGCTTAGTGAGTGTGGTGACATTCTGCTGATTTTCATCATCCAATCATGTGCAAGCACAAATGCTGTTTTCTTTTTGTTTTTTTCAACCAATTGTGTTTTTCACCAAATGTGGCGAAGTTTCACTTTGCAAAAACACAATTAATTAAAGGGAAAAAAAAAAAAAAAACAGCATCTGTGCTTGCAGATGATTGGATGATGAAAATCAGCAGAATGTCACCACATTTATTAAGCTCTGAGGAAATTGAGTACAACTGCACTGGCAGTCTATTTGCCTTTAATAAATCAACCCCAATACATCTAAATCTAACCTGCTCTTTTTCTCTGACTAATAATTTTAGTAACTATTGCACAAAAAAATAGTATTTTTTATTTACCGGAAAATCAGTTTCTCTGAGTTTGTTGACAGACACAGCCTTCTTTATTCAGAACGGTAGGTTATATCATCTCCACAGGAGTAGGACTAGGAAGAACAAAAAAACAACCCCTGGCTACGCCCATGGGCTGTCTTCCATCAGTATATAACCCCCTCTCTACTCTAGGTATTCAGTTTAGTAGCAAGCAGTAATAGAAGTATCAAAAAACTTCATAGAGGGATGGGTACTGTGTCTGTCAATGAACGGATTTTACGGTAAGTAAAAAATCCTATTTTCTCATTCGTTCATTGACAGACACAGCCGGTAGGGATGTCCCAAAGCAGTGCTGAACATAAGGGGTGGGACAGCGAAAAATCCCAAGGCCAACACAAAAACCAACCAGGTAACAGGAGCTTCACACAGGACAAGCTGGTACCCAACCTGAACGATACCCCTTCAAGAGGGATTAGATCCTCTTAACTGCAGCCTGCAAAAAGCTTGTGGCCAAAAAGGCACCCGTAGATACCAAGCCATCCACTTCGTAGAACTTGTAAAAAGTGCACTATGCGCCCGAGAAAAATGCACATTAACAGGAAAGCAGGAACCCGTTTCCTGACAGAATAGCCAAAGTCATCATCTGTCTGATCCATCCAGAAGAAAGTCGCAGAAGAAGCAGACAGCCCCTTTCTTGGCCTGTCCGAGAGTACAGAGAGCCTGACCTCCAAAAGACTCAGTGGCTGGCAATTACAACCGAATTCCCCAAACCACATCCCAGGCAGATAAGGCAAATTCCTTGGGATGTGTTGCCAGGGACACAAGAAAGGAAACACAATGTCCTTGTTCAAATGGAAACCCAGGGATGGAACTTTAGAAAAGGGCGAAGCACTGCCTAAACCTGGGTAAGGTGAACGAGAAGATAACACCACCCTTTTCGACACCCTGTGAGCAGAGGGGAAAGCCACCAAGAGGCCACCTTCCGAGACAGAGTAAGCAGTGGAATCTTCCGATATTTTGAAAGAGGGAGAGAGAGAGCAGCTCCTGGAGAACCGAAAACAGCAAGTTCAGATCCCACTGCGGAAACAGATGTCTAAAACCTCCTAAAAGGTGGACTCCCTAGCCATCAACAGCATCGGAACTGCCGCACCTGACTCAACACAGCCAGGCCGTTAAAACCAGTGACTCTAAGGCAGGATGGAAGAACAGCCCTGGGACCATAGATCCTTCCTGAGAGGCAGTGGACAAGGAATGCCAGCGACCAGGCGCACACGGTCAGCGTACCCAAACCCACTGGACTTATCCGGGGATAATAGAATGACCGGAACCCCAGCAGCTGTGATCAAGCGTAAAAGCCACAACAGAAGCTGGAGAGGAGGAAAGGCATAGGGAAACATCACTAGCCCCATGGGCCACCAGAGCTGCCAGAGCAACCCGTGACCTTACCAGAAATCTTGGTACCATCCAGTTGAACCCGGACACCAAGAGAACTACCTCATGAGTGTCCCAATATGAACAAACCCGAAGAAACGCGGCCCGGTAAAGGGCCCAACCGTGGTCCAACCCTCGCCAACTGAGATATCCACCTGTCAGCATTCCACTCCTGTAATGCATACACCGGAAAATGGCCAGACGAAACATTCTGCCCACCGGGGAATACTGGCAACAGCCAGGGCCGCCACAGCCTTTTTGACACGCCCTGGCGAAGGGCATAAGCCATCGTGTTTGCCTTGTCCGACTAGAACCGTACTGGGAGCCCCCGAAGTCGATCCGTCCATGATCCAGACTTAGCCTGATCACTCGAAGTTCCAGGATATTACCTGGTAGTCCGGATTCCACCAGCGTACAATGACCTCGAGCAGAGCTCAGTCCCAGGACATCTTACATCTTAAACCCTTACATTTATTGAGATAAGATAAAAGCCAAGTGCACGCTTACATTTGCGTGGATAAATTATATCATAAAAGAAAAATGAGCCAGCTGGCCTTGAATATGGGTTAAGGGTTTTTATGAGTAAAGGTTTTTACACTATTGCGAGTATTTGTTGTTTTATGGAGATCTTACCACTGTGCCCTATCTGACTGGCGTGGGGACAGTCATCGCGGAGGCTGAAGAGTCTATTGTATACCTACAGATCCCGGGCTGGGGTGATAGCCATCTGCCTATTGTGGTCCCCTGTAACAAGGGACCGCTACGATCTGGTAAGCGGCAGTGTTTGCTGTGGTGGAGACACTTCTATCCGGTCACACTCTTTGGGGTGCTCCTGGTTTTTTTCATCACTACACAAGAATCTACAACCTTTCATATTCAGTATATGGACTTATTTATTAACCCTATTTGGTTATTCTATCACTATCGGACTTTTTGCTTTTCACATGTTTATCCATGTTCACCATTTATTTTTAGTCACTATTTTCATTGCCATTATTATTAGACGGTTTTTGAGTTTTGTGATTTAATTCACCTCTCACATCAAGGCACTATTTTTTTATCTAACCACTGGCTAATTTTTTTCACTGTAGTGTTGCAAACTATCATGCATTGTCTTTTCATACCAGTGTATCCCTAACGGGCAGATGCTGTGGTTTACATCCTGGTTCACCCGTTGTGGTTTACTGGTTCTGATATTGTGGGTGTATGTAAAATTGTCTCACAGGTCAATTAGTTTAAGCGCAGCTCCCTCTGCTTTTTAAGGTAAAGTTATGTTCATTCATAAATAATCAAGGGATTTTTGCTTGCATGATTGAAGTGAATACAGTTTTACTATATTCTCTAAACTACATATACATTCTCAACTCCTTTTGTAAATAAACCCCTATTGAAAAATTTTACTTATTACATGGCTGATATCTAAACAGTTGTCAAGCAGGGTGATTAACCACTTGCCGCCCGCCATATAGCAGAATGATGGCGGCAAAGTGGTTGTGATATCCTGACCTGACGTCATATGACGTAATCAGGATAACACATCTGGCGCTTGCCCGTGGGGGCGCACAGTGCGGTGATCAGAGGTGCTGTGTGTCAGTCTGATACACCGAAACTCCGATCGTGGTATAGAGCCTCTGACAGACAGACATGTGATCAGCTGTGACCAATCATAGCTGATCATTGCGTGAACCAGAAAGTGCCTGTAAACAGGTTTCCTCGGTTCACGCTGACAAGGAGAGCCGATCGGTGGCTCTACCTGTCAGAGGGGGGGGTCTGTGCTCATAATCAGCACATTGATTATCAGCGCAGCCCCATCAAAAGGTGCCCATCAGCTGCCAACCAGTGCCCAACACCTGCAAGCCTGTCCCCATAATAAACGCCTGTCAGTGCCCACAACAGTGGCAATCAGTGCCCACAACAGTGCTAATCAGTATCCCATCAGTAATGCCTGTCAGTAGTTCCTCATCAGTGCTGCCTATCCAGTGCCACCCATCAGTGTCTGTCAGTGCTGCCTATCAGTGCTGTCAGTGCTGCCTATCATTTGTGGGAAGAAAATGATAAAAATTTAGTTTGGGTACAGTGTTGCATGACCGCGCAATTGTCATTCAAAGTGCGACAGCGGTAAAAGCTAAAAATTGTCCTGGGCAGGAAGGGGGGAAAGTGCCTGGTATGGAAGTGGTTAAATGAGGCTGAGTGAAAAACAGAGCTCATTACAATGGATGTCTTCAAATCTTTATACTTAATACAAAAACAATAAAAAATATCTAAAAATGACTTTAAAGCTGAATTCAAGGCAAATGGCTGAATACATTGTTGCAGTACATATGTGAACAAAGATAAGTAATTCATCAACTCTGCACACTCTCTTCTACCCTCCTATCAGAAAGTTACCTGTTGGCACATGTGCCTGCAACAGAGCCTAATTGGTTCTTAGTGCTGCCCCTTCTCTCCCCGTCATCGCAAAAGAGGCTGGAGTTAAACACTGCAATATTTACTCAAAATTCACACTAGCTAAAAATATACTATGCTTTCCCTTTAAAACTGCCTGTTAAAAAAATTTTAATAATAATCCTCAGCACACAGAAAACCTGAAACACAATGCACTCAAGATGAGTAATGTCATATTTTTAAAAAGAACATTTTGTGAAATGTTTACTGTCCTTTTTTTCATGTCCATCTGCAGGGTCCTTTGTATCTTAAGCAGAGGTAAAATTGATGTTTTTTCCATTCACGGGCTGCATATGAAAGCCTAGGACACGTTCATTATAAGTCTTGTTTGCCAGGAAAGTTGCATGCCTCCATAACAAAAAAAAACTCAATACACCTTAACGCTAAATCTGGCACTTTAGCAAGTTAGCTTGCCAAAATGAAGTGGTTAAAGTAGTAAGATGTTGAAAGCATTCTAGCAATTCAGTATCTAACAAGCCATGGCTTCAAGTCAAAATACTTTGTTTTCCTATTATCTGCTCAGAATTCTTAATATTTCCTGTAAAATTTTATTTCAAACTTCACAACTTTTCTGACAAATCAAATAATGTAAGCATCATCAGTGAAAAAGTTAATACCAAAGCAACAAGAACCCGACTCTCTGTTATAAGCTCCAGCACATTCAAACTTTTTTTTGTTAGGCCCCTTTCACACTGGGGCGGTTTGCAGGCGCTATTGCACTAAAAATAGCCCCCGCAGACCGACCTAAAACTGCTGCTGCTGTGTCTCCAGTGTGAAAGCCCGAGGGATTTCACACTGGAGCGGTGCGCTGGCAGGAAGTAAAAAAAAACTCCTGCAAACAGCATTTTTGGAGTGGTTAAGGAGCGGTGAATACACCGCTCCTTCACCGCTCCTGCCCATTGAAATCAATGACAAAAAAAGGAAGAGTCGCCCTGAGACTTTAAATGAGGTGGTCACAGTCAGCCACTGAGTAACAAGATTAAAGGCAGTATAAATGTTTATTAAAATTATTGTACATACATGAATAATATAACATATTAGCTCAGCCAATGGATTTGCACATAATAAAGAAAATAATTAAAGTTGATACAAACGTTTTAAAATGCAGTATATACAAATGCACGCATCAGGAAACCCGACGCACGTTTCGCAAGATCATTGCTCGCTCATCAGGGGTGGATGCGGATGAGATGTATCTAAATAAACAAAAAGATGTGTCACAGTGGTAATGTATGAACAATGGCAGAATGGGCCAGAGCAAAGCGGCCCAATACTTACCATTGAACGAAACCAGAGTTTCCCTTGCTGAACCCTCAAATGGACAGCAGCAACCAGAGTATGGCACGGGAGCTGAGGGGGAGAAGACGGACACAGGTACCCCCAGGGGGGACGCCAGGAGGCAGACATGGCATGAGTGAAGGTGAATGGTCCTATTGTCTCAGTATGTAGCTTGATAGATAACAGCTGTAAACATAGATGTATATGTCTCAATGTATTGCCAAAATTTAGTAAAATGAACATAAAGTAATATAATATAATAATATTTTTGTATGAGAGCAAGTATGCTCTAGCATAAGTATATGTGCCAAGCTTTACTAAAAAGCAGAGTAGATAGAACTGGCCTGCTGTCACCACCAGCCACTGTTTTTACAAATATATTTCATATACATGCTTTAGCCTCTGACTTTGCCTCCTACAGTGGTGGTGTTCTGTGGCCTTTGTTTCCTTTGCTGTCTCCTCTGGCGGTTGGCGGTTTTTGTTTGGCATGGGAGCTGCGATATGCTAAGGGAGATTCTTCTCTCCTGCTGCCCCCCCCCTTGTCCCACGGATTTTGGAGGGGGCCACCGGCATATTGGCATATCGGCGCCATGCTCCTACACCCATTGGGTGGCTTTCGCATTTGCGCTGCCACCCAGTGGCAGTGTAGTTTGTCATCTTGGATGGACGGGAGTCTACTGCGCATGCATACTCCCATTGGTGGCTGACACCCTGGGCGTCGGCACACCAATCCATCCTTGCATGTCGTTGGGGGCGGGGCGGACCGGCCCCCTTTGGGGATATAAGTCAGGGGTGAGACATCACTTCCTTCTTTCACCAATACTATGCACACCACAGAGATTTTCATTGCTGTTCAGCTGCTTCCATATCAAGGTAAATACACTTTCCCCACCCCCCAGCACTCACCTGGTTCTTCATCTGCATTCCCTGCACTTTTTTGACTTTTATAACACTGCTTTTCACACAACCCTTTCCTTTTTTCTTTCCCAGACAAACACAATTTTTCAGGATTTACTTTTTTACCCATGGTCTCTATGTCTGCTCCATTATTGGATCAGGTTAGTCCATTTATGTTCTATACAAATAACTGTACAACTTCTATCTACTCTGCTTTTTTAGTAAAGCTTGACACATATACTTATGCTAGAGCATACTTGCTCTCATTATTATATTATATTACTTTATGTTCATTTTACTAAATTTTGGCAAATCATTGAGACATATACATCTATGTTTACAGATGTTATCTGTCAAGCTACATACTGAGACAATAGGACCATTCACCTTCACTCATGCCATGTCTGCCTCCTGGCATCCCCCCTGGGGGTACCTGTGTCCGTCTTCTCCCCCTCAGCTCCCGTGCCATACTCTGGCTGCTGCTGTCCATTTGGGGGTTCAGCAAGGGAAACTCTGGTTTCGTTCAATGGTAAGTATTGGGCCGTTTTGCTCTGGCCCATTCTGCCATTGTTCATACATTACCACTGTGAGACATCTTTTTGCTTATTTAGATACATCTCATCCGCATCCACCCCTGATGAGCGAGCAATGATCTCGTGAAACGTGCATCGGGTTTCCTAATGCGTGCATTTGTATATACTGCATTTTATAACGTTTGTATCAACTTTAATTATTTTCTTTATTATGTGCAAATCCATTGGCTGAGCTAATATGCTATATTATTCATGTATGCACAATAATTTTAATAAACATTTATACTGCCTTTACTCTTGTTACTCAGTGGCTGACTGTGACCACCTCATTTAAAGTGCCAGGGCGACTCTTCCTTTTTTTGTATATGTATATAGGGATGGAGGTGCATCAATAGTGACTGCAGACCTTTCATTTTATTTTGCTTCCATTGAAATCAATGGGGCAGCCCGGCTATACCGCCGGCATAGTGCCACTGTAGCGGCGCTTTGCGGGCGGTTTTAACCCTTTTTCGGCCACTAGCGGGGGTTAAAACCGCCCCACTAGCGGCCAAATATTGCCGCTATAACAACGGTAAAGCGGCGCTAAAAATAGTGCCGTTTTACCGTTGACGCCCCCACCACCCCAGTGTGAAAGGGGCCTTAAGTTAATAGCATTCATTTTTTTACCCATTATGGTAATACAGGCTTTTTGTGTCCACAAATTTGGAAATGTCTGAATTCAGGGACATGCGGTGAGGTAAGTGGCTGGTGAGGCACTGGCTAGTATCAGAGCCAGATACACACAGGTTACATACGCCACAGTTATTAGAGCGAGAGTAATAATTCTAGCACTAGACCTCTTCTGTAACTCTAAACATGTAATCTGTAAAAAATGTTAAAGCGTCGCCTATGGAGATTTTTAAGTACTGAAGTTTGGCGCTGTAACGAAACGTCACACACTCTGTTTGAGTGCTTTCATCATATACCGCTTCCTTCCAGTCTGAATATAGATATCAGATATTCCAACCGCTCACAGAGCACAAAACAAGACGATACTTGTTTAGTTGCTGAACATGGACTCTTTTATTAGAACCAAAATATAAGTCTTATATACAGTAGAAGAGGAGGTCCCCCCTCCTGCTCATATTACTCTAACAATACACCTGTAACCAGAAACAGAATTAACATGAGCTAATTACCTAATCCCTGAAAGCAGCTAATATGACTCCGTGCCCTCCTGAGCATTGTTATGATTAATCCGGATTTCACTACAGGTCAGACTTGTTGTCATCGAGCTTCACACATTAGTATAAACACAGGACACCTTCTCACAATAGCAGGAGCTAATTACAATTAACAATACAAACAGTGATCTCCCCCCCTCCTCAGCTTAATAGGCAACAAACTATAGTAGGAGTAGACTGTCCAGCTCCTACCCACTTCTAGAGGCCAATGTGATCAGCTCTCTCAACTAACATGTTGAGTTCAGAATCAAACAAACCAAGAATAGTCTTTACATATATCCTGGGAGATATTGTGGATAAATATTACTGTCCCATTTTAAGTAATCCAAGATATATTTTCTCAGTCACTATTTCTAACATGGCATATACAGGGTTCCCAGAGTCTGTGTGTCTTGGGGACATGGACCTGAATCTAAAGTACACCACCTCAAGGGTCCCCAGGCAAACAGCTCACAAAGAGCACCATTCCCCCAAATGCCAGGGCCCATAATCAGTAGGCAAGAGGCTAGCATTCATTCCCCTCCAAAAGCCTCTGTCCCGGGTGAGTCTCACATTTCTCCCCCATCAAAAGTTGACTAACAAGGTCCCAGACCTCCTTGTGGTCTGGACATGCATTAGTCAGGCAGAACAAACTCACATAGTCTGTCCGCATGATCTCCTTTATTGGCTGCAAGGAATAGTCGACACCAGTAGGTGTGGGGCAGAGGTCATTTACTCTCTGTCCGGCTGCCAGCGCTTTGGCTGGGTGTTTTTTTACATTCCGGGGCTCGGTCTGCTGCTGGGCAGAGGGGCCGATCACCCCAGCTTCCTGAAGCTGTAGAGACACTGTAGGTGATTCAGCTGGGAGTAGCAGCTTCACTACATCAGCTTGTCGCTGGAGAGAGGGGCCGACTGCCCCGGCTCCACAGTTGTTGCCGGTGCTGGGCAGAGGTTGGTAGCACTCTGCCCTGTTGCAAGAACTTCTACTGGGGACTCCACATCATCCGCTTCAGCTAAATGTTGGGGCAGGAGGCTGGATTCCTCCACTCCCAAACTGTGTAGCTGCCATTGGGGAGGTGAGCTGACTGCTTCCTTTTCTGTTCCCCCATCTGGCTGCTGGGGCGACATGTCTATGGTACTGTCTCCCAGGTGCATGGATCTTTGCTGGGGAGGAAAGACTGCTTCCTCCACCCTGGCCAACTGTTGGGGAGGGACGACGAACACCTCCTCTCCCTTCTCCCCTGTATCTGCTGCTGCAAAGAGATTGCCACTTCTCACCCTGAGCCTCCGGAACTGCCACAGGTGTGGGGCAGAGGTCTTGGACCCTCTGTCCAGTGACCAGCGCTTCAGCTGGGGAAGTTCCTTGCAACTCTACAGATACTGCTGTTGGTGCTGGGCAGAGCACAGTAAAGTTTGGCCCTAATACCAACTCTTCTGCTGGAGGCTCATAAGATTGTTCTTCCTCAGCAGAAAAGTCTATCAAATTCCCTGTCTCTGCAACTGGTGTCTGGGGATAGAGGTTAACCATCTCCTGTCTGTGGAACCCAGAAGATGCTATCGGTGATTAGCAGGGGTTAGCAGAGCTCTGCCCTGTTGTCAGCACTTCAGCTTTGGGGATGGCAACCTCCAGATTTTCCACTGCAGATTCTCTGGCATGCTGCTGGACAGGCACATTCCTCCATCCAAGATCATCCCATGCAGAAACAGGATTATCAAGGTCAGTCAGCACTTGCTGCATCCGCCATAAGACCTCCGCATCCATAGCTGTGGGGGCAGGTTGGCAAAGCACACTGTTACTCTGCCACATTGCTGACTGTTTAGCCAGGATTTCAGAGTTGGCAACTGGTATTTCCTGATAGTCCCAGGCAAAGGGAGCCAAGCCCTGGCACTGAACAGAGTCTAGCAGCCGTCTGTAGGCGATCTCCATCTCCCATTCCTGAACGGCCAGAAACTCTATATCTTCCAGTGCCCAGTGCACTTCCGAGACATTCAGTAGCCCTTCTCTGAAATCCATGATTTTGTTCAACCGCCACTCCAAATCACTCCCAAAGTTAGGGTCCCCTGTCAGCTTCACATACAACAGTCCAAGGCCGTCATAGCCAAAGCCTTTTGTTGGGCTGTCATCCGCTATCCAAGGGTATGCTTGGGATACATGCCACTGGAGGGCTCTGTAGCTCTCACCCAGCTGCATCTCTGCCCAGACCAGCCTGCTTAATTCAGCTGTCTGCTCCTTGTGTGGTTTTCCCCCCCAAAAACAGCACCCAAAGTCCATACTGTGACCAGTAGCTTTCCTGGTTGGAGGGGAGAACTATTCCCTGGTGTTGCTGCTCACGGGCTAGTGTTTCCTTCCAGAGTTCGCAGTGGATAGAATCAAACCATCCCAGCAGGACCTGCTCTGACACTGGTCCTCTGTACTGTATCTGCATCTCTTGCAACCTCCTTCTGAATTCCTCTTCCATGGCGGCTGGTATCTGTACCTCTCCTCTCCTGCTATCCGGACCTTGGATCCAGGTGGAAGTTTGGATGTCCCAGACTGCAGGAAGCATCCCACTGCTTGCCACCAATGTAACAAATTGTCACACACTCCACTTGAGTGCTTTCGTCATATACCGCTTCCTCCCAGTCTGAATATACATATCAGATATTCCAACCGTTCACAGAGCACAAAACAAGACGATACTTGTTTAGTTGCTAAACATGGACTCTTTTATTAGAACCAAAATACAAGTCTTATATACAGTAGAAGAGGAGGTCCCCCCTCCTGCTCATATTACTCTAACAATACACCTGTAACCAGAAACAGAATTAACATGAGCTAATTAACTAATCCCTTAAAGCAGCTGATGTGACTCCATGCCCTCCTGAGCATTGTTATGATTAATCCGGATTTCACTACAGGTCAGACTTGTTGTCACCGAGCTTCACACATTAGTATAAACACAGGACACCTTCTCACAATAGCAGGAGCTAATTACAATTAACAATACAAACAGTGATCTCCCCCCTCCTCAGCCTAGTAGGCAACAAACTATAATAGAAGTAGACTCTCCGGCTCCTACCCACTTCTAGAGGCCAATGTGATCAGCTCTCTCAACTAACATGTTCAGTTCAGAATCAAACAAACCAAGCATAGTCTTTACATATATCCTGGGAGATATTGTGGATAAATATTACTGTCCCATTTTAAGTAAGTTCTCAGTCACTATTTCTAATATGGCATATACAGGGTTCCCCATAATCGGTAGGCAAGTGGCTAGCATTCAGTCCCTTCCAAAAGCCTCTGTCCCGGTGGAGTCTGTCAAAGGCGCCATTCCACGAGTGTGCGCAATTTTAAAGCGTGACATGTTAGGTATCTTTTTATTTGGCGTAACATCATTTTTCAGGTTATACAAAAAATCGGGTTATCTCTGGTGGTTTTTTTTTTTTTTTTTTTTTTTTCATGAAACTGTTTTTTTCCATAAAAAAGTGTTTGAAAAATTGCTGCGCAAATACTGTGTAACATGAAATGACCACCATTTTATTCCCCAGGGTGTCTGCTAAAACAATTTATATAATGTTTGGTGGTTCTGAGTAATTTTCTAGCAAAAAAAAATTATAATTTTTACATATAGGAGAGAAGTGTCAGAATTAGCCTGGGTGACAAGGGGTTAATTACCATAAGTAATATGCTAATAATTATTATATATTGTTTTTAAGGTAATTTACTATATTTTCAAAAACTGTACTCAAGCAGATGGCTTAACTGAAAAATTACTGAAGTTTGAAGTTGTAACTTCAAACCAGTAATTTCACAGTAAATAGATAAAAAATAAATGTAGCTCTTGACAGGCTGCGCAAGGAGCCCCATATCTCCGAAACCATAGGTCGTAGGAACCCCAAGGCTTAGACTTAGGCTACCTAACCCCCAAATTTGGGGTCTCTGTGACCTCAGGTCGCATAGCTACGACCCTCAAAGCTCGATTTATTTTTTTATTCATTTCTTTAATGTATATAGCTCTGCCTTACCTGCCTCCCCTGACTTCACATCCCTGTCTGAATTGTACTTGTTTACATGGGGATTCTCTTACGGATGAACACCGAATAATAAACAATGTAGTACTAAAGCAATAAGCATTTTGGTACTATACAATATTTTAAAATCTTGCTTTAAAAAACTATGGGATCAATTTCTGTAACTATGGATGATGAGGCCCCATGACAAAACTGTAAATGGGCACACTTGTTTCTCTAGTTTGGCAATTCATAAATCCAGAATACTTATTGTTTTCCAAAATGTTATATACACGTACATTCATGTTATTCAAAAGTATTAGCCAAATGCTTTTGTTACCTGTATTAATTCCTGTGTAGTTGGACAGCGCCAACTACCCCTGCGCCTCTGGGTCCCATAGCAGTGGCATAATTAGCTGTAGCAATAGTTGTATGACTTTATCTGGAGTTACCACATAGCAAAATAAAAGGACTTGTAGAAATATAAGACCAAAGAAAAAATACAATATAGAAACCTGAAACTCACTCACTAGTGCTCATACCACACTGTGTATGCCCTTTGCAAATGAGTGCACTTTAATATAACAGGAGGCATCAAGGAAGAATCTAATGTTTCCGATGTTCTTCTAGCTGGTAGGATGGATTCTAAGGACTATAATGTGTCTGGTGGGCATGCTTTAGAAGAGTGTTTTGGGGCAGGAATGCATTGTATTTTTATTTAACAAGTCATAGGTAAAACAGATATTTTTTGCAAATGGGTAATGATGTACCATATTTATTAAATAGACTGGGTCACTGTTGATGACATATTCTGCATGTATTCTTATTTCATTAACATATGTATGATATGTTTTTATTTGTTTTTGTTTTTATTTTCTATTGTAGTTTTTAGCTACTTAGAAAATGGTACAGAATCTTACCTTGAAGAAGAGCAAGCAAAAGGCATATTATCAACGGTAATAATATTTCTCTATTTAATTATGTTCACACTATTCTAGAAGTACTTGTAGCAGGAAAATTGTGTAATAAATTAGAACACTTATTAGTAGTTATTTTGTAACAAATCTTAAAGTACATTTTTCACAACCCTGGGCAATTGCCCAGGGTTGTGAAAAAAGTACTTTAACATTTGTTACAAAATGTTTAATTAAACATTTGATGAAAAAAACATTTAAATAAAAATGACCTTTGCTAAAAGCCTAATGTCAAAACAATCATTTGATCTGGAGATATAGGCAGCTGGTTTTATATACAAAACTCAAATTTTCATTCTGGCCTTGGCACTCACTTCCGAGACTTTCCTAATGGTCAGTAAGGTTGGAGATGACATTTTCCCCTTTCTACTGTCAATCTGCTTAATAAAGTTTCCCAGCAGGATGCCCCATGTTGGGTATATGTAATTTAATATTCCTCTTTACAGCCTGCAGTGAATACCTTGTGTCAGCTGGGTCTCTATCACAGCTGTCATTGACAGCTTGGTTCCCTATTGACAAACATAAACAAATCTGAGTGGTTCCTAATCACATGATCACTATGTCCACTATGACATGACATAAGCTGGAGGATTCAATAAAAAATATAGAAACCATCAGCCTGCAGATGAACATGACATGTTATGTATCTGTTGAACAAAAACAGCCTTCTCCGCAAGATCTTTTGATTTGTTTTCCCAGCAGATACATTACAGCGCATGCACAAGATGAGGCACAAATGTCATCTGTGGCAGGCAGAAAAGTTGGTAGAAGAATTCAGTCATGATTACTTTTTTTTTATTTTTATTTTTAATAAATACTTTACATTTATGTAAATTATGTATTAGGGGGAGGCACTTTAATTGTAAATGTAGTTGACCAGTATTAGAAAAAAATGTAAATTTAAAAAATAAATAAATAATGTAAAAAAAATAACAATTTACTTTTTTAAGTCCTATAAAAATCTTTAGGTATACAAATTACTAATAGAGTTTTCTTAATGTTACCCAATGCATGCTGGCTCAGCTAAATGAGAGCTGGACATCTAGGCATCAACGAAATCTGTTCATGAAAGGGATTAAGGCTCAGTAGGGAGAATTGGGGGCTGGACCAAGCTCTGCCTTTACAAGAAAAGTCAAGATTCGCCTTTAATGTCAGTTAAATGCCTACAAATCCATACTGACTGGTAATTTTGACACATAGTTCTTACTGAAAGTACCTTTAACAGCATTTTTTCAATACATCCCCCGTGTGACTTGTCCATGTTTACTTTAAAGTGTTACTAAACCCAGGACCCGGCATTCACTATATCTGGTCTCCCACAGTACACAAAACATGCAAATGCAATTATTTTAGTAAATATAAACTGTAAAATACCTTTTCTCATCAGCAATTAGAGCATTCGTGTAACTTCTAGCATTGTTCAGCTGAGCACTGATTAAAGCTTGTAGGAGGAATTTTCTGGCTGTGCTATGAGATTGCAAGACTCCTGACCCTCTGTCTGGACAGTGCTGATTGGCCCTGTGCTGATCACACGCACTATCCTAAAAAAAAAAAAAAAACTCTCTAGCAATACACACCAAACTAAGCATGTGCAGCCTGACTCCATAGGCTCTGTGTTATTAGGAAATGATCAGGGAACAGAGGAAGGAGGGGAGGATCTGTGCATGCAAGATCAAACAGCCTTTATACACAATGCAGAGGATTAACCCCTTAGCTTCCACAGTGAGTATAACAAGCATGCTTTACTGCATATAGAGTACAGAATCATTTTACTGTTGTGGGTTTAGTTTAAGCTCATGATAGCTATAACTTACTTGGTGAAATTCTATAAACCCTAAGTAAACCTTAAAGAAAACATCACTCATAGAATCAAAGGAGTGTTAAGGTCTCTATTGAGACAGGTTTTGTACATATGGATCACAAAAAGCAAGGATACTATTAAATGTATCACCTAAATGGCTTAAGGTAGTGCAAAGGGGTCAGCTGATGGTAAGGACAGAGAGTACAGAGCATGCAGTTGATGGTAGGGACAGGCAGTGGGGGCAAGTGATGGGTAGGGTTAGGCAGTACAGAGGGGACAGTTGGTGGTGGAGACAGGCAGTTTAGATTGGGCAGTTGAAAATAAAAACAGACAGTACAGAGGGGGGCAATAATGGAACAGACAGTACAGAGGGAGCAGTTGCTGGTGGGGACAGGCAGTACAGAGGGAGCAGTTGATGGTGAGGACAGGCAGTTGATGGTTAGGACAGGCATCTAAGAAGGGATATTTGATGGTAGGGGTAAGCTGAATATTAAGTTGACAGCCATAGTAAACTAAGGTATTGTATGCAAAGCAGTCGCTTAATGAACAGGAAATTAAAGCATGAATAACTCTGACATCCTTTCAGGGACTAAGACACAAAAACATGGAAACAAGTCACTGTCAATTAAACAGAAAATAGTTATGATAAGTGTGGGCATGACATTTTACAATAGACTTATTTTAACATGTGGGGTGACATGTTTTTATTTGTACTAAATTTAGCATTTATCTTTTGGACACATATTTCAAAATAAACTGAAAACTAATTTTCACTGTCATAGTTATAGTAGAATCGACTGTAATAACGTCGGCAGAGGAATCTTTACACTTTTACTTTGTGTGCTTGTTTTTTAGATTTACAAACACTTTAAAGAGGACAATAGAGGGGGCAGTTCAAGGTGGGTACAGGCGGTACAGAGCAGATAGTTGACAGGTAGATAGTGCAGACAGGCAGTAGAAAGAAGGAGGCAGTACACACAAGCTCCAGGTTTCATCATTTCCGACAAGTCTCAGCTGCCCCTTCCTCATTGTTTCCCCTCAGTGTGGTACCAGCACTGACCTCATGCTTTACCTGGGGGGCCCCCAGCAAGTATTGGATCTTGGTTGCTCAAAAACAAGTGGTACTATGTACCTCCTGCTTATTTATTTGGGAGGGTGCCCAGATTCCCAGAGGCCACTTTATTCTAAAGTGGGCTTTCAGATTTTAATAAGCCCCCCATCAGACCCCAATATCCACCAAGTCAGAGATATAGGGAAGGAGCCCTTGCTCCCACCAACATGAGACAAGGTGCCTTGCCAAGGGAGGTCCTTTGGCAAGGTTTCCTTTCCATGTTAAGGGTGTGTGGCATGGTATGGTTGGGGCCCACTGCCCCTTCCTTTCCTGCATGCTTTCGTAAGTATCTGGTAAAGATTTTAAGGGGACCCCATGCATGATTTTTTTTGTTCTTTTTGCATCCAGTTCTGCCTAAAAATCTATATCAAACTTTCCACAAGGATAAGGGTGTGGGCCGTATTTTGAGAGTTACCCCACATAAGTTGTTTTTTTTATGGGGGGGGGGGTTCATGGGGCCCCCTTCAAAATTAATACAAGACCCTTATACAGAATAAGGGTCTAGTATAGATGTTGATTGGAGTCCCCTAGCTGCTTTGTGTACAAATAGTTTGAAGCGATCCTTTTTTTTTTTGCATTGTCTTAAGTTTGCAAATTGACCTGGAAAAAGGCTTGAAAATGCAATATTCAGCTTCCAAAGACATCAATGGGATTTGGGCTTTGCAGATTTTAAGTTGGGTTAGGCAAGTGACTGCAAATCATACACAGGCTAATCCACTCATCACTAAAAGTAACTATATACAATTTAAAATATATGAAGCACAAAAGAATAAACAACAATGCAAAACAAATTAATATCACAATATAAATATATGCTGTAAACTCCACAAAGATGCCAAATCAAAGTAAAATAAAAAACAATTAAATTACCTCATAAAAATGCAGTCCCCTAAACCTCAACCTGCAAGATTGTTTTGTCCAGACTTATTCTGATTTAACTAGCTCTAAAGCTATTCAAATAGTGTCAGGATGGCAATACCTAAAAAGGCTAAGTTGGATATATAAGTTGACAGGCATAGTACATTAAAGTATTGTCTGCAGTGCAGTCACTTTCTGAGCAGGAAATCAAAGCATGATTAACTCTGACATCCTTTCAGGGACTTAGACACAAAAACACGGTAAAAATGTCACTTTTAATTAAACAGTGAATAGTTATGATGAGTGTGGACATGACATTTTTCAATACAAAACGAATGCAGGATCTTATATCAACAACACGTGGTGGAACATGTTATTATTTGTGCACAATTTACCGTTTATATTTTGGAGCACATATTTCACGATAATATGAAAACTAATTTGCACTGACGTAGTGATAGTAAATCAAATTTACTGGCCTCAAAATAGGTCACAGTATGGTATTGGTTAAAGAGGTGGCTATCTCTTTAAGCTTGAAGAAACATGACAGGTATTCATTTGGATTACACAGTAGACTTCAGAAATTCACATCAATTTTCACATCAGGAAAAACTTGCCAGGGGTCCAAAATTTGTCAGAAACTTATAGCATGTTATTTTCATTATCAAAATCATAATGATAGAACTTTAATATAAAAAAAAATAACAGGGTGTGTACTGTAATTTTAAATTATTTGTATATGCTCATGCTAAGTAGTCATAGGGTTCATCACACACATACACACACACACACTCTGAGGTTGATTACCTTAAAAAAAGACATGTTGTTCTTAGTAAATGAGGTGAAAATTCACTTTGCAAAGCATACCCAATGAGGTGCAAAAGAAAATAACATTATATCTTCTAGTGTTTGTAGTCTGCCCTAACCAATTGTACATTTTGGGAATAAATAGTAGAAAATTAGGAAAAACATGCATTTTACATTTTGAGCACCCCTATAAATATACCCCAACGAATGATGCTGGTTAAAAGTATATCACATTAATGTGATATAAAAGACATTGAAATTTTAAAGCTCAAAGTGAAGGCATGCATTTTACTTTTGGGTGGCTTCAATGATGAAAGCACCAATGAGCACAACTGTTTCACAGGTTTTTGAATGCTAAAAAATTGAATGACATTGCGTTCACTTACAGTATGTGAGCATTTAACCCTTGTGCAGTAAACATAGGTGTCATCCAGATCATCTGACAACCGTGTTGCAACCTGGGGATTGGGAATATTTTTATTTTTAGTATATACAGTATATATACAGTCATGCTTAAAAGTTTTCATACCCTGGCAGAAATTGCCAGGCAGAAGGTCTCTTGACCGTTCTTTTCTACCTCCTCATGGCTCAGTGTCTAGCCTGCTTAGTGCATCCATGTGAGAGTTAAAAAAACTCATTGACTATTTATACACAGACACTAATTAAGATTTAAAAAGCCACAAATGTGGGAAATTAACTTTTAATTGCCACTCTAACCTGTGTGTGCCACCTTCTGTGTCTGTACCAAGGCCAAACATTCCGGGGGATGTAAACTTTTTATCAGGGCCATTTGGATGATTTCTGTTATCATTATGATTTAAAAAGGATCCAAAAAACTATGTGATAATAAATGGCTTCATGTGATTGCTATCCTTAAATAAAAGACAGTTTTTTGGCATGATCAGTCATATTTTCAATATTAATGCCTAAATTTCACAATTTCAAACTTTTGAGCACAACTGTATATATATATATATATATATATATATATATACACACAATATATTTGTATATCTGGTCAGTTGAGACCCAAGACCCCCCATGCATCGTTGCAGCAACAGATCACTTCTAAGCCACCCCCAGATCACTACTGATGGAAGATGCTGGAAGGTGCAGCAACAGCTCTGCTCAAACCTCTCTGCTTAGAGAGAGTTCTGTGACCTAACTTATGACATTACTACACTCGTGATAAAAATACAACAGGGACGTATTGTGTATTAGTGAACCAGTCACAAATTTTCTTTTTTCCCAAACCCATTTTCTAAAATAAATTCTCAATGCTCATTGAGAACTGCACCTCACAGAAACAAGAGCCATAACAGCAGCATTATATACACATAAAACCGATAAGTATCCACACAAATAAAAGTCCACAAACATAAAGAGCCCATTCACACCTGAGCGTTTTGTAGCTTGAAGCCTGAAGCTACAAAACGCTTGAGGGGAAAAAATCCATTATTCTCTATGGAGATGGTTCACATCTCCACTCCAAGTCGCCTGAAGCCCTATACCTGAAGCTCAAACAAGTTCTGGACCCTATTTGTCGCGCGAATCGGGCAGATTTGGGCGTTTTTGGAGCAGGAAGCAGATGACAAAATCTAACAACATAGCAACAAATGATGAAACAGATGATCATTTTTCCTATTGGCTAATAAAAAAAATGCCAAAGCTCAAAAACGGCGGACAACGCTGCATGGAAACGCGCAAATATGCTCGAAAAAATGCGCGACAAAACGCCAGAAGATCAGGCCGAGTGCGCACTAATGGAGGTAAACAGAGCTGTATTTTCTTTTACTGCTGTAAGTACCTGTCTATTGTTTTAAATAAATTGTTTGGCAGTTTTACACTATGCGTGGCCTCTATTCTCATCAATTAGGGCAGATGCAGCCTGATTTGACATGCTGATCCTTGGAGTCACTGAAACCGGAAGTTGGTGTTCTGCTATTGCCATTGAGAAATGTCTGGAGGTCTGTTAATTATATGCCTGGCTGATCTCTGTGGTGGGGATCGTTCATATTTGGTAAAAGCCCAAACTTATTTGTGCTAAAGGGCACGAGACTTGGTTGTCTCTTCAAGATACGTTCACGGAGTCGTGGATAATTAAATGTTTTCACTTGTTCCGGGACTTTACTGTTTTTTAGAAGATTGGCACATGACTGATGTCTTCACTTGATGTTTGTGGACTTTTATTTGTATGGATGCGCATTAATTTTACTGTATGTGTATATATAGATTCTAACATCCAATATTCTGATGTTTAGTGGGTGCTGCTCTGTGTACACTTTTTCACACTAAGCGCAAAATAATATCTTTGTATAACAGCAACATTATTTGGATGTCTAATGCACAGCATTGAAAGACAGCGTCTGATCACCATCAGCTAGATAGGTTCATGGAATGCACATGTTCGCTCACTTACTGTATGCGATCCAGTTGTACTCTTGCTGTTTTAATACAGATCATGTTTATTTTGTTTAATAAACCAGCCATTTCAAAAGATTAACAAGTTCACAAAAGTTTTTTTTTTGTTTAGTCTAATCAATATAACCTGGCTTTAGGAAGCTGCTACCTTAAGTGAATTAATAATTTTACATCTGGAAAACATGTCAGCACTGATGGATTAAAATGCTTATCAGTCTCACCTCTTTCCACATTTTATTAGTAAGTCAGTGCTCTTAAGCTGTGAAGTATCAACTCCTCCAGAATTTACAGTATCATCTCATCATGTTCCTGAACCCACTCATCTACAGAATAGTAATTCAGAATTAGATGTGGCAGAGCCTATGCTGAGATATAATACAGAAATATTTCAGAATACATTTATGATTACAATGATGACGGTATTGTATTAAAACATTAAATATTATATAATATCTATCTACAGTATATACAGTACATATTTAAATATATACACATCTATATATCTGTATATAGATTAATTATTATATGATAGATAGATAGATAGATAGATAGATAGATAGATAGATAGATAGATAGATAGATAGATAGATAGATAGATAGATAGATAGATATCCATAGTGTTTTCTTTATTATTTTACTTGACTTCTCTCTGCATAATCTAGGCTTTAAATAAGCATACAGTATCTCACAAAAGTGAGTACACCCCTCACATTTTTGTAAATATTTTATTCTATCTTTTCACGTGACAACACTTTGCTACAATGTAAAGTAGTGAGTGTACAGCTTGTATAGCAGTGTAAATTTGCTGTCCCCTCAAAATAACTCAACACACAGCCATTAATGTCTAAACCGCTGGCAACAAAAGTGAGTACACCCGTAAGTGAAAATGTCCAAATTGGGCCCAATTAGCCATTTTCCCTCCCCGGTGTCATGTGACTCATTAGTGTTACAAGGTCTCAGGTGTGAATGGGGAGCAGGTGTGTTAAACTTGGTGTTATCGCTCTCACTCTCTCATACTGGTCACTGGAAGTTCAACATGGCACCTCATGGCAAAGAACTCTCTGAGGATCTGAAAAAAATAATTGCTGCTCTACATAAAGATGGCCTAGGCTATAGGAAGATTGCCAAGACCCTGAAACTGAGCTGCAGCAGCATGGTGGCCAAGACCATACAGCGGTTTAACAGGACAGGTTCTACTCAGAACAGGCCTCGCCATGGTCAACCAAAGAAGTTGCGTGCATGTGCTAAGTGTCATATCCAGAGGTTGTCTTTGGGAAATAGACGTATGCGTGCTGTCAGCTTTGCTGCAGAGGTGGAAGGTGGGGGGTCAGCCTGTCAGTGCTCAGACCATACGCCGCACACTGCATCAAATTGGTCTTCGTCGCTGTCGTCCCAGAAGGAAGCCCCTTCTAAAGATGATGCAAAAGAAAGCCTGCAAAAAGTTTGCTGAAGACAAAGCACATGGATTACTGGAACCATGTCTTGTGATCTGATGAGACCAAGATAAACTTATTTGGTTCAAATGGTGTCAAGCGTGTGTTGCAGCAACAAGGTGAGGAGTACAAAGACAAGTGTGTCTTGCCTACAGTCAAGCATGGTGGTGGGAGTATCATGGTCTAGGGCTTCATGAGTGCTGCCCACACTGGGGAGCTACAGTTCATTGAGGGAACCATGAATGCTAACATGTACTGTGACATACTGAAGCAGAGTATGATCCCCTCCCTTCTGAGACTGGGCCGTAGTGCAATATTCCAACATGATAACGACCCCAAACACATCTCCAAGACGACCACTGTCTTGCTAAAGAAGCTGAGGGTAAAGGTGATGGACTGGCCAAGCATGTCTCCAGACCTAAACCCTATTGAGCATCTGTGGGGCATCCTCAAACGGAAGGTGGATGAGCACAAGGTCTCTAACATCCACCAGCTTCGTGATGTTGTCATGGAGGAGTGGAAGAGGACACCAGTGGCAACCTGTGAAGCTCTGGTGAACTCCATGCTCACGAGGGTTAAGGCAGTGCTGGAAAATAATGGTGGCCACACAAAATATTGACAGTTTGGGCCCAATTTGGACATTTTCACTTAGGGGTGTACTCACTTTTTTTTGCCTGCAGTTTAGACATTAATGGCTGTGTGTTGAGTTATTTTGATGGGACAGCAAATTTACATTGTTATACAAGCTGTACACTCACTACTTTACATTGTAGCAAAGTTTCATTTCTTCAGTGTTGTCACATGAAAAGATAGAATAAAATATTTACAAAAATGTGAAGGGTGTACTCACTTTTGTGAGATACTGTATTTTTAATATAGTACTTGCAACTTTGTAAGGTTTCCTATGTTACAATTGTGCTGCTTGAAGAAAGTTGTATATTTTCTAGTAATTTACTTTGTTTTCTGATACTTGTTTTCAAAACTGACCAAAAAAAATATACATTTTTTAAAAACTGAATGTATTCCTTTTCATTTTATTGTAGGTACCTTTATTTAAGGAATCAGTAGATGCTTTTGTTGCCTTGTACAGATTTATACCACAGGAAAGTGAAGACTTAGCTATGAGGTAATTTACCTTCCCTTTCCAAAACATATTCTGAGCTGTATACTTTTCGATCACTGTTCTTATTTTTATACCGGTCTATGAAACAATGGTGGGAAGACATAGACAGTTGAGTTTCTAAAGTAGTCATTTTTACCTTAGACTGTGTTAATGCAGAGTAAAGTTCAGGCAGATTACAGAAAATGTTACTGTATTTGAACACAGATTAGGGTGCAAAGTCCCTCTTTACCAAATCAGCCCAATAAATTTGTGAAAACAAACTGGAGGAAGAGAAAATTAGACAAGACAACTAATTACACTAAATTTCCTTTTAGACAGGAAATCTGATTGCTGATTTAACCATCCTCTTTATTGTCTCTTCTTCCACATTACAAATGTAACAGCCATGAAGTAGGAATGAAGGTTGGATTTACCATGACCATGGATTTTCAGCGAATCTTACAGATCCAAAATTCACAGTCCTGGTGAAATTGCACATAACACCATTTTTTTTTTAATCTTAACAGAAAATTGTATAAAATATTTACCTTAATATTTCTTTCCTTATGCCAAACTATGGCAGCATACTAGTGATAGGGTCCGCCTCTCTTCCACTCCCTCAGGACCAGTGAATAGCATAAATTAAAGGCCTAGTTAGGTCCCACCCCATTCTTTGTAATTAGCTAAATACCGAAACATACAAGGGTGGGTTGGGATGCTGCCATGGTTTGGCACCAGGAAAGGAAAATTACGGTAAGTATTCGATACAATTTTCCATTTTCCTGATGCCACTATGGCAGCATACTAGGGATAAATAACTACCTGAACGGGAGGGGGGTTCTACTTGTCGAATACATTTTTAAGTAGTATGGGACAGAAGACGGAACAGTCTTTCCTCTGCAGTCCACAAATGGCAAGATATACTCCGTACCACTTAAAAATTTATCGTTGGGCGACCATGATACTTCCCTGCAGATGGATTCCATGGACGCCTTTGAATGGGCACCCCATGAGGGCAATTGTGGATAGGGACTTCAAGTTCTCTACACATTCAATTTGTGTGACCCTCCTGAGTGATCCTCTGGGAAGTCAGGCAATGCTCAGATGACTATTAGATGGAGGTCTGTCTCTACCCTTGATACAACATGATTTACCGGACACAAGTCTACTCCTTCTGGAAAGAAAACAATATCTTTTTCTGAAGCTCTGCAAGCTTGAGTCTCAGACATCCTTCTGCTTGAAGATCTTGCGATAGATACTGCCTAGTAGGTAATGTCACAAACTCAACACTGTTCTGTTGGAGCAAATGGTTGAACTGATTTGAAATTCAGCAACACTGATAGATTCCACTGGGAAAGATCCTCTTTCGTGATGGTCGAAACCTTCTGTCTTCAAAATTTGTGCAAACGAAAGGATTTCTGGCACATTTAATCCTTGTTATTGCCAATCTAGTCAACACTTGCAATCTCAAGGAATATAGGCTAAGGCTCATGTCTAATCTGATCTACAAGAAGTCCAGAACAGCTATCACCGGAGGTGCCGTAGTATCAATATCTCGCCCTGCTGAGAAATAACGCAAAGTTGTTCCAGATTTTGGCATAGATGTTGTTAGTAAAGTGACTTCTCACACTCCACAAGGTAGAGATCATCCTGAAGCAGGCTAGGTTCTCAAGCTTCCCCTATCAGTCGTCCTGTTTGCAGCCACGGCCTGCGTATCTGCAAAGGGGAATTGGCTTCTGTCTCATGAGATGAATGGCCACAAATACTCAAGGCCCTCATTGTCAAAATGGAGGAATGGATATGACTACCATGTTCACTCTTGACAGTCTCAAGAGGAATCTCATTAGGAGAAATGTTGTTGGAAATGATATAGGCTAGATTGCAGATCCTTGGAGAAAATCAAAGAATTTGTCCCCTCTGCCTTGGGGTGCGGAACTGATTGAGACATCCTCCTAAATTTGAAATTGCTGTGAGAAGCAATGTAGTCTGTCTGTGGTTGATCCCACCTGTGGACCAGCTCATAGAAGTCCTACAGTGTAGGGCCCACTCATGCTCTGGAAAGTTTGCATGATGGTCAGTCTGTCTGTTTGTTCAAGTCCCCTAGGAGGTAAACTGCTTTCATAATTTGCAGGTGATTTCCTGACCCCAACAATGTGGGGTTCACCTCTCTTAATAGCATATTGCCACAAGTTCCTCCTTGGTGATGAATATAGGCAACTGCTGCCATGTTGTTCTACTGCAGAGAGACTGATTTTCCTTTTATTCTGTGTAGTAAGACGAAAGGTGCTAAAGAAGCTGCTTGGATTTCCAGGCTATCTTTGCCAAAATGAATAGTAATTGTGATCTAGTCTAATGGTTCTAACGGGGTGACTTCATCAGATTC
The DNA here is from genome assembly GCA_037952925.1 of Lithobates clamitans. Lineage (NCBI taxonomy): Eukaryota > Metazoa > Chordata > Amphibia > Anura > Ranidae > Lithobates > Lithobates clamitans. Next base: position 5,651,133 of record JBBGZY010000943.1, read on the forward strand.
TCCCTCTTCAGCCACCACCGTATATCCTACTCATACTGAGTGACAGCTGATAACTGTGCCATACTCTGTTTCCTCTATTGTGCTAAGAATCCCAGCTTAACCTGTCGAAGTCAGAGCGCCCAAGGGATTATTGGTATGATGACATTGTGCTCCAAAAATTGAGGCACTGAGAAATGGTCAAACAAGTGTAGATTACTGTCTTCAGCATTCCTTCTTTGACTGCCACTGTTTTATCTGGTGGAAGCAGAACAGAGGGGTTGGCAGAGTACCTCCCAGCATACTAACTTTTAAGTTAGAGAGTTGTTAAACCAGCCATATCCCCGCAGGGTGTTTATGAGAATCTCTTGGTGCGTCAGCAATTGTTTCAGACCTCTGGATAGAAGAATAATGTTGTCCAGGTAGCGGCACGCCGGGAGAACCCTCTCTGAGTGGAGCTAACACTGCACTGAGAACCCTTGTCAACAGTCTCGGAGAGCTGCATAGGCCAAAAGGCAGTCTGTTAAATTGGAAATGCATTTATCCGATCGCAAGCTTGCCAATTATGAAAGAAATAAATATTTTGGGGTGTTTAGATAGTCATCGTGAAGATCCAAAAATAGCATTTTGCCATCTGGCTGCGCTGGTTTAATTGACTCCATTTTGAAGATCTCTAAGGGGATAAAAAGGTTTAACATCTTCAGATCTACAACCAGACGCTAGCCACCATCCCTTGCAAACTACATATAGGGTTTAATTGAAGCCTGTATATTCTTTTTGTGAATGGAATCAGGACGAAAACCCCCCTAGGTCTAATATGTATGCATTATAGCAGCCCATCTGCCTAGAAGAATGGAACCTGCTGAGAGGAAGAACATTCCCTATTCCTTTGCTTCCCATCTTGCAGGAGCAGGACGGACTTCCTGTCACTCCTGGTATGGCTGTGTTACCTTTCCTACCAACGCAGAGATTTCCTGTTATAAAGGTATCTTACACTGAACTTGCCTGAGAATATAAACGCAGCCCAAAGTTTCAAACATCGTATCTGCTGTAGGCAGGGATTAAAGCAATGCTATCCAATCTCTAACAATGATAAAACCTGTATATAAAAATAAAGGAGATTTTCTCTCCAGACTTTGCTGTTCTGAAGAAAGGGTGAATATGACTTTACCCATACAATTAGCCTGCTTGACTGTCTGGAAACATAGTTCAATGGAGGGAAAACTGAAGCCAAGCAGTTCCTAGCCTTCCTCTGATGAAGAGGAGCTACTACTCTCTGCAGGCTGTCCACTCGCCAGAGTAGTGGAACTAAGTGGGTTAACGCCACCTGCCAAGGTGCCAGGATGCTCTTCTAGTGACAGGCAACTAGGGGGGTCTGCCTGGCCGAGATAATTGAAATAAGTACAGCATAAAATTTCCACCCTCTTCAATAACAAAGATATTTCAGTGTTACTTGTCAACTGCAAACTCCTCCAGGCAATCTTTACTCACCAGCCTATTGGGCAGAGGTATTGCGCCACAGGCGCTGCAGGACTTTTACTGGAATGGTAGCATTGCTCTAGGAAGAAGCGATAAGACATCATCCTTGGAACTTTCCCCTTGAATGGGAGCAGCCTCTTGGGCTACGTTCCTCCAAAGAACGTTCACCTTCCGTGGCTCTTGAACTTAGAGAGCATGAGCACGAGGGGCTGAAAAAAATTCAAAGCAATCCGCAAGGGGAGGCATACTTTTACTAAAACTTACCACATGATGGTCCCTCACCTTTGAATTTGAGGGTCTTTTTGTATCAATGGTGACTGACTCATGGTTTGAGGACAAATAGGATGGCCAGCTGAAAAAAACAAGGATAGCTGAAAAGGAAAATAGCATCAGAGGATGAAAGGTTTAGAGATGAAAGATAAAAATATACATTGGTAACAAAAAAATGAAAAAGTGTTCCTTTTTTTTTCTTTTAAACAAACGTCTAAGGGAAAAAAATGAATTATTGCCCATACATACACATACAAATATGTGCATACACATATATACAAACACAGTTTTTTTTTTTTGTGCCATACCTGAAACAAACAGCAGGGGGCATTGAAGGAAAACTTGCCTGTCCCAGGAAGCAGAGGGAAGAATGATCCAGAGCCAGGCAAAGGAGGCTCTGCCTGACCAAACCTCCAGGGCCATTTGAGCCCCTGTAATTGTCCCTGGAGATCTATAGATCTACCCTGTGACTCTGACCCTCATTGGTAACAAGAGTGCAGCTTTTCCCAAAATAAAAATGGCGGTCGGTACTCCCGCCAGCCAGTGTGCATGTGCAGACCGACGCAGCCCGATGATGTCATCAAGAGCGCTTCTAGCACAGGGAAAACAGTCCAGCACAGGATAAAACAAGCAAAAGGGCAAACATAATCAAAAAATGGAGCCAAAGAAGGCACAGAAAAAGAAAAGATCAAGGTAAAAAAGGGGAAACATATAGGGAGACAGAAAAGAAAAACAAAAGGGATAGGCAGCCCTGTGAGATACAAGGGACCAAAGGAGTGAAATGAATCAACTAGCTGGCCCCCCCAAGCCTCAGCCTGCAGACACTTACTTACTGGCAGATTTCGTTCCTAAAGAGGAAACACTGCAGGACCCCATCAAGACCCACAGAAGGGGTTGCCAGGCTGTTTAGCACAATTTAGCGGCCCGATCGCTGGGACTTCGCACTGGGAGAGGCTCAACCCAGCCGGATGCTGCACGGAGGCAGAGGTGGGGACATAGTACTGCTTACTCTTCACTGGTGCATGGAGATATGAGGAAAAAAAAGAAAAATGAGGTGGGGCCTAACTAGGCCTTTAATTTATGCTATTCACTGGTCCTGAGGGAATGGAAGAGAGGCGGAGCCTATCACTAGTATGCTGCCATGGTGGCATCAGGAAAATGCATTGCATGGCCTTTGAACCATGGGCAGAAGATTTAGAAGGGCCATTGAAGGGGTTTTGAAAACCCCAGCCTCTTGATAAAGAACAGGGTTCTTTAGGATCTTTATTATTGGGTTTTTTTGTTTTGAGGTGCTCAAAATCTACATTTGTAGCTTACCAACTGTCCTTGTAGCAGCATTTTGTTTGCAGCCCACCACTGCATCTTTTGGAAGAAACATTAAAGTTAAGTGTAAGAGCTGGATCAATTCTCTTATATTGTTACAATACGTATACAGATACCTTCCATTTAATATGGAGTTGCTGAATCAAGTACACCCTGAACTTGTGATATTTTCCCTGCATTGCACAAAAGTTCTATAGAGCTTTACTTAGGGTGACCAGACATCCCCGGTTTCTGGGGACAGTCCCCGGATGGAGGACACTGTCCCCGGACCAAGTCTGTCCCCAGTTTTGTCCCCTGATTGAATTTGAACAGGGGCTTGGGCAATTTCAAAGACAGCCCGTGCAGAATAAAAAGAAAAAAATCTGAATTGCATCCCCCCTCCTCTGCCGCTCCTACTAGCTTATGGGGGTTTATTTTTTCCATTATCTGTGCCCCTTTCTGATGATCATGTGCTGGTCAGAGCGGAAGGACTATTTCTTCGGTTTCGGGCGCATGCCCATTCAGCTCCACTCGCATGTTCTTCTGCCTTGGCTCAAGTCCCGGCCAGCCGCCTGCCTGCTTATCTCCTTGCCTTCCCTGGTGGAGTGATCTTCCTCCCCACCCAGTAGTTGCCGGGGCCCGAAGAGTAAAGCCCCATACACACTATCAGATTTTCTGCTGATTTTTGTCTTCAGATTTACCAAAACCATGTAGTGCAAGGGCCTGCCTGATTGCATGCAAATTGAAATTCCTAAGGTTTGACCTCATAGTATATGGTTTTGGTAAATCTGAAGGAAAAAATCAACAGAAAATCTGATAGTGTGTATGGGGCTTTAGACTTGACAGGCTGTGAGGCGGGTGGCGGCAGCGGAGATGGGCAAAGAGTCGTAGATTGCTGCCATTACTAGTAAAAAAAAAAAAATATGTCCCCGGATTTCATTTTAAAAATCTGGTCACCTTAGCTTTACTGCCCTTTGAGGACACTGCTTATACAGTACTGTTCACCTTTTTTGCCGCCTATTTTTTCATGTTTTAATGCTGCCTGTTTTTACACTGCTTTTTCATGTTAGGTCTCTTAATTCTTACAGAAAAACGCCTCCCTAAGCTTTGTTTCTCTAATGTATTGCAGCCTAGTCCTGCTATTTAAAACTGTACCGCCGCTTACCCATTAATGCACTGATGTATCATCTGTGGTCTCTTAATTCTTAATGTGAGTTTATTAGAAATTGCCAGGTGGTAGGATTGTTTTAAATCAGTTAAAACAGGGACAGCCTCAGCCAACCACTGGCCAGTTTGTATGTACCAGCCAAAGTAGCTATATTACAGCTCGATGAAAAAGAATGGGCTGCTCATAAAGCTACCTGGCTTTTTTAAACTGAAATGCTTTAGATTGGGGTGTTGCTAATGTATGTAAGGCAAGCTAATTGTAAGAGCAAAAATCACAGCCAGATTTGTGTACACTGATGCTGACCATGAAAATCGTATAGTTCTGTAATACCATGTTGAGATTTATGGCATGCCCCAGACCCGTAATTTAAAACAGTTGTAAACCTGCTGGAAAAAAAACAACCTGCAAGATAAGGGCATAATGTGCTAGTATGCATCGCATACTAGCACATTATGAAATATGAAGACCTCTTAGCGGCGCCCAGTCACCGCTGAGAAAACTGACATCTTCTCCCATCCTTTCATCTGGGATTGCAGGCTATGTCGCTGTGAGTGGCCGGAGCTGTGATGGCGTCACTCTTGCACATGCGTGCGGGAGCCCACGTTTATGGCAAGAAACTCTGAAGTTTCGGCACAGTATGCCAGACCTTAAGAGCGTGTGCGCCGCTGATATCAGCGGCTGCATGCAGGGTGAATATCTCCTAAACCGTGCAGGTTTGGGAGATATTCATTTTATCTACAGGTAAGCCTTATCATAAGCTTACTTGTAGGTAAAAATAAGAAAGGGGGGTATACAACTGCTTTAAAGGATTTCAGTTTTAGCTTCCCCCCAAACCCCCTACCAGAATGTACATAGACTTTAGAGAGACTTTGTACAAAGAAACCTTTCCCCTCTTAATGCTCAGTCACTCTACATAGTTATATATGTGAGCTCACTTGTATTCTAACAACAGTGCCCATATTGTGCTACATCTACAATCACAGCATGAACGTAGTAACTAATAAAGCAGAGACAGTGGGGAATTAACAAATAGTGGCACAGGCATAAGGCATAAAATGGAACAGATCCTGCTCCAAAAAGGGGTCACAAGCTGTTTGCTCCCTCTACCTGACTCCCCCTGCCTAGGGGAGTGCAAGAGGGAGGAGAACAGCTGTTAACCTTACTTTTGCGGGGTTATTGGCAGGGAATGGAGCTTTCTTTAGGAAGGAAAAATAGTTTGTACTTAAAAAAAGATAGAAAAGCCAGGATCTTGATGGAATGTATGATTGGGATCTATGCCTTGCATATCACAAGGTGGATTTATCCATAATTGCATTTGAGTTCTCTAGGATTCACTTTTCCTAAGGAATCTACTTGTGTCTGCAATTTCTCCACATTTCAGTTTTGGGCAGAACACTGGCTTTTAGGCCTTTTGGATTCATAATATCTGCATTGTTATTGCTTATCTAACCCTTGACTGTTTGAGGAAGCAAATATCTATGCAACATGTCTTTTAATTATGGATGGAGTTTTGCAACATTTCTATATTCCAGTCAAGGGTGGAGCATTGGTCATTTGGACATTCTGTGTAACATACAATGCCTACCTCTGCTATCTGCTATTTGCTTCCTAGGTATACGCTTCATTCCCTGTGGCTCCACATTCATCCTTGTTGTATATGCCCATATGTCCTTACCCATTGACTACTCTTTGGCCTATTAGTCATAGGCGTGTGGGTATTTTTTAAAATTGGAGTATATTGTCTGATAGACAATAGGCACAAATATTGCTCAGTAGCTGAACTGTATGAAAGCAGCTTAGTTAGGCTGAAATATAAGAAGGAGAGACAAGGTTTAATCTTAAAATAAACATTACAGTATATTACCTGCACTGCGCTCTCACTGAGCTCAATGGGGAGAACTGTCACAGTGACCTGTGTCTCTATTTACACTGTGAAGGATGTGATTGGGCACAGCTGTCACGTGATCAGGAGGCCCATATTCTGATCCCGTCTTGGCTGTGTCCTGTGATCACAGCCATCACAGCATCGTGCCGCCTCGTGCCCGCGAGTGGGCTCTCATTCTGTGGGGCATTCCTGTACATCCACTCAGAACGACGAAAGGCCCACTGGCCATTTATGTACAGTGGCCAGGTGGGAGGAGGTTAAAAAAGTTTAAAACAAGTTGATATAATACACCTCTCTATCTATTTACTAATGATGGCAGCATAGGGATTACAAATAGTCAAGGTTGAATAAAAAAGCGGTTCAAAAAGTTCCAGCTGGAAAAACATTGTGTGGCACCTTTAAAGTTTTGGAGAACTGGAATAGACCTCAAATGTCAAGATGCAACACTGGATTTTCCCGGCAGCAAACATTTGTTATTTGGAGCTGAAGTCCAACTTCAGAAACATTGTGGGACACCTTTACTGTGACAGAGCACTAGTATAGGCCACAGACTTCAAGGTGAAATGCAGGATTTACCCTACAGCAAACTGCCGAAACTTTGTGTGGTACCCTTACAGCAATGAAATAGGGTGCACATGGAGACACAGATCAGGATTTACTCTGCAAGAAACAATAGCAATTGTAGCAGCTAAGGTGCAACTACGGAAACATTATATGGTGATTTACAGTGCCAAAGCATTGGATTAGACTGCAAACCTTGAGGTGTAACACAGGATTTAAATGTGAACAAATATCTGCGCTAACTAGAAAGATTAGCTGCCAGCATAGTTTGTTGATTCATCAAACGCATAAATAAAAAAAACAAAATGCAGCGCTACATTAAAACAAAATTATCAAGTGAATATGATAGTCCATAAAAATTTTTGGAGAGTAGAAATGACGTGAAGCCTCCACCAAACTTCAGTGTGCACAAAGAAAGCACACCACACCCACGTGCTGCCAATCTGCTTACCAGAAAAATATGAAAAGCATGCGATGTAATCATATGATGCCAAGGCTCAACAGTAACTCAGAATGACACTCCATCACAGACAGCCAGAAGATGGGAAAAGCCAGGTGGTCACATATCATCAGGACATCAAGGTACACATGGGAAGATGAATGGATTATGCAGTCACTAGCAGGATAACCCTTCCTCTTCCTTCTCTGTCTGGCTCAGAGCGTTGTCCTGTTGTAAAAGTATGATTGCATTGACTTCTTTGGATTTTAGTTTTGTCTGCAGCACCTCTTCTGCCAGAGATGATGGACCCCCTAAAGAGCAGGGTCAGATGAGCCGGCAGAAAAAGCCCTCTGCAGGGACATAGGATCCTCCAGTATCTCCGGTCTTAGGTTGTCTCAGGTGTTCAGCGAAGGGACAACACAGTAAAACAGGATTTACCCTGCAGCAAACATTAAACATTTGGCAGCTGAAGTACAGCTGCAGATACAATGTGTGACACCTTCACAGTGCCAGAGCACTGAAATAGGGCAGAAACTTTAAGACTCAAGGCAAGATTTAGCCTGCAGCAAACATTTTAAATTCCTAAGCTGAGGTGCAATCGGGGAAACACAGTGTGGCGACTTAACAACCAGAGCACTTCAATATTGCACAAACTTTGGGTCGCAAAGCAGGATTTACACTACAGCAAACATTAGAAATTTGGCAGCTCAGGTAAACATACAGATACATTGTGTGGCACCTTTACTGTGCTGGTGTACACTGGTAAGAGCCAGAAATGGTGGCAGTAGCTGGTTAGGTGGGGGGTATCTTTTTTTTTTTGGACCGTATGACACTTAAAAGTTTAGTCTATAGCAGCCTATGGACCAGATGTGGCCCTTTGCTTGCCTTTTATCCAGCCCTTTGAGCACTATTTCTCCCACTAATACTAACAATGAGACACCCTTCCTTTTGCTAACACCAAAAATGGGGCATTATTCCTGTCGTTGACTTCAACAAAAGGGCACCCACTAGTCCTTGCACTGACACCAGCGATGGGGCACTATTTTTCCCACTGACACCAGCGATGGGGCACTATTTCTCCCATTGACACAAGTGATGTGGCCCTATTCCTTCAACTGATACCAATTATGGTCTAATATTCCTTCCACTGACACCAGCTATCTGGCACTATTCCTTCCACTGATATCAATTATGGGGTACTATTCCTCCACTGATATCAACAATGGGGCACTATTCTTCCCACTAATACCTATGATGGTAACCCATCCTTCCCACTGACACCAATGATGTGGTACTATTCCTCCCACTAGCACGAACAATGGGGCACTATTCCTACCACTGATACCAATGATGGGGCACTATTCCCCCCACTGACACCTACTATACGGGAACTATTCCTCCTATTGATATCAATTATGGGGTACTATTCCTCCACTGATATCAACAATGGGGCACTATTCCTCCCAGTAATACCAATGATGGGGTACTATTCTTCCCATTAGTACCAACGATGTAGCACTATTCCTCCCATTGATACCAATGATGGGGCACTATTCCTCCCACTAGTACCAATGATGGGGTGCTAGTCGTCATCCTACTGACCACAGGAGCTATGTATTGTTTCAATGTCCCACGAACAACCAAACAAGAGATATAGTTTACTCCCACTGGTCACAGTCTGGCCCCAATAAAGTTTGAAGGGCAGTAAACTGGCCCTCTGTTTAGAAAGTTTGGTGACCCTTGATCTATGGCATTGGCATCAGGGGTTTTGTTGTGATCAGTAATTCAAGACTGATTCATTTTAATGAAAGTGAGTCAGTCTCTTAGGCGAGGGACAGGCAGATTTGCCTCTCTTTAACAAAACCTCCTGCTATGTTGAAATCCCTCTCAAACAGTACACTGAAGAGCAATCCAGCACATTCTGTCCAAGATCTCACCCGTGGTCACCCTAGACACCCATAGTCCATGGGGTACTCACTTCTGAGATTGTCTGCATCAGCCTTGAACCCAATGGAGTCAGCAAGCATGTAGTTCAGGTGCTGTCTGCAACTGGGACTGGCCCTTGTGATTTGAAAAAACTCTTTAAAGCATTCCTGAGTCAGCCACTGATGCCCCTCCTTCTGGGAATCAGAGGACTGGAGCCACATTGATCATCAGAGGGCATCCTGTTGCCATCAGGAAATACAGCAAAAAGGTTCTTACTCAGCCCCTTCTCAAAGTGCTGAATTTTGGACTCCCTTTGGGATGGTGGGAGTAGATAGGCCGTTTTATTCCTCTTCAGTGGATCCCACTTGGCAGTAAGCTCATACTAAGGGGACATCATTAACTCTTGCTGCTTCCTGACTGATGTCTCTTCCCTCTATGGTCCTCCTGGGGGCTTATCCTCAATATCTGAAATGAGAAGAACTTGCAAAGGATCATCCTTTTGCAGCAAAGCAGTGATTTTGTGATTAAATAAATCTGACAACACCTTATTACCAGTTTGTGGAGCTTTGACAGGATTAGCAGAAGAGAAGGAAGTGGGGTGTGTTAGTAGCAGTTGCAGTCAACTTGTTTCTTTGCACCTAGGAAGAGGAAGCAGAGGAAGGCTTTGTCAGCCACTCAAATACCTCCTCCTAAGTGTAAAGGCAGCTATGGCAATATTGATAATAAATATGGTGTTTTCGTGCATAAGTATGCATTGGCGTGCTTTAAACAAAGAACAGCCTTGCCTGTGTCATCAACAAGTGTATGCTGTGAAAAAAGGTCCTAACAAAATAAAATATGTACATCCCCAAATATATATATTGTAAATAAAATATAAAGGCTGGAAATCCTACACAGATTGTCAACCCTCCTTAAACTACTGAAATTGACTTCTGTGAATGTAACCTTTTATAGTGAAAGAGCTGGCACCTAACAGAGCCCCATTATTGGCCCTTCTAAGCCAGCTGACCTACATTCAAAGGCTATGTGGTGTATCATGATTACAAATATTTTGGTTTGATGAATTATTGCATTCGTTTGCTGGGCCCGTAAACCTCAAACATGCAGGATTCACTTGGAACTCATGGTAACTCTGAACTGGAACATCTTCTCTAGGGATGAGCCGAACACCCCCCGGTTCGGTTCGCAACAGAACATGCGAACGGGCAAAAAAATTGTGCGAACACCATTAAAGTCTATGGGACGCGAACGTGAAAAATCAAAAGTGTTCATTTTGAAGGCTTATGTGCAAGTTACTGACATAAAAAGTGTTTGGGGACCCGGGTCTTGCCCCAGGGAACATGTATCAATGCAAAAAAAGTTTTAAAAATGGCAATTTTTTCGGGAGCAGTGATTTTAATAATGCTTAAAGTAAAACAATAAAAATGAAATATTCCTTTAAATATCGGGCCTGGGGGGTGTTAGTATGCCTGTAAAGTAGCGCATCTTTCCCATGTTCATAACAGTGCCACAGAAAAATGACATTTCTAAAGGAAAAAATGTCATATAAAACTGCTCGCGGCTGTAATGTATTGTCAGATCCTGGCAATATAAATAAAAATACCAAAAATACAAAAAAAAAAGGGGAACCCCACACCAAAATCTTTAAAAAAATTGTGTGGGGGTCCCCCTGGCCCACAGTCACTATATAACCTAAACAGCAGTATATATACTATATGGCCTGCCCTATATACTCTGCAGAAAATTGGGCCTTAGGTGTTGGTGGTACCAGAACACTGTAACCCCTCACAGATACTCTTGTTGGGTGCAGGAACGGGCCCTGCGTTGAAATATTATATCAAAAATTTTAATTACATGCCCCTGTTAAACAGGGGCAGAAAAATTGGGCCTTGGGTGGTGGTGGTGGTGCCCTAAACCAAAAATATTGTTGGAAGCTAGTATCATCAAGATTAAGGAGTAATAGGATAGTCAGCATAGGCAGTCTTCAAGGGATCCCACATCCATAGCAAATTTAATCTGGTACATCACCATCAGGTGCTTGATAGCTGCTGACCCCAAACTGATTAATTTTTATAAATGTGAGCCTACCAACGGAGTGTGTGGACAGGCGCATGCTTTGATCCGTTATAAACCCTCCAGCAGCACTAAATGTGCATTCAAAAAGCACACTGAATGCAGGACAGGCCAGTAGCTCAATTGCAAATTGAGCAATTTCTGGCCAGTGGTCCATCCTCAAGACCCAGTAACTCAGTGGATGCTCTGTTGGAGAGTTCTTCAAGTCTGCTCTTGCCCCTAGATATTCCTGCACCATATAATGCAGACGCTAGCGATGGTTGCTTGAACCGATCAGACCTTGGCGCTAAGAACTGAAAAATTGTTTAACTATTTACCGCCCTCACTATAGCCGAAATACGGCTACAGCACGGGCCTTAATTGCTGGAAGGGTGTCCATGGACGTCCTCCCAAGCAAGCTCTGTCTGCGCATCCCTGCGGGTCGGCGCGGCGTGCTTTCTGATCACCGAGTCTATGAAACTTGGATGATCACAGATCAGAGTAAGGGGTTGATCCCGGCCCCTTACCACGTGATCAGCTGTCAGCCAATGATGGCTGATCACCTGATGTAAACAGAAGATCGGTAATCAGTATTTTTTTCCCCTCACGCTTTCATCGGGAGGGAAAAAAAGCCGGTCACCGGCTTCTGTCAGTGGGACATCAGTCCCTCACACAGAGAGCCGTGGCTGCATTTTCTGTGCCCACCAGTGCCAGCTGCCAGTGCCACCTATCAGTACACACCAGTGTCACCTATCAGTGCTCATAGTGCCACCTACCAGTGCCCACAGTGCCACCCATCAGTGCTGCCAATTAATACCCATCAGTGTCTCATAATCAGTGCCACAGATTAATGCTGCCTACCAGTGTCACCTACCAGTGCCTACCAGTGCCCATCAGTGCCACCCATTAGTGATCATCAGTGCCCAGCAGTGCCACTTATCAGTGCCACCTATCAGTGCCCTTCAGTGTCACCCGTCAGTGCCCTTCAGTGCCACCCATCAGTGCCAACTATCAGTGTCCATCATTGCCAACCATCAGTGCCAGGCATCAGTGCCACCTCTCAGTGCCACCTATTAAAGCCGCCTAATCATTGCTTATCAGTGCCACCTATCTGTGCCCATTAGTGCCACCTTATCAGTGCCTATCAGTGCCCATCATTGCTGCCTATCAGTGTCGCCTATCATTGCCCATCAGTGCAGCCCATCAGTGCCCATCAGTGCAGCCTCATCAGCGCACATCATTGAAGGAGAAAAATTACCTGTTTTCAAAATTTTATAACAAACTATGAAACAGGGGTTTTTTTTCAAAATTTTCGGTCCTTTTTAGTTTTATTTAGCAAAAAATAAAAAACCCAGCAGCAATTAAATACCACAAAAAGAAAGCTCTATTTGGGTGAAAAAAATGATAAAAATTTCAGTGTAGCATGACCGCGCAATTGTTATTCAAAGAGTGACAGTGCTGAAAGCTGAAAATTGGTCTGGGCAGGAAGGGGGTTTAAGTGCCCAGTAAGCAAGTGGTTAAAGGCATCGGTCAGATGGCCACCTTCTCCACCGCTCTTCCTCTGACTGAATGAAGCCTCAGCAACATGTTGTCCAGCACCAGTATATAATAACCTCCCAGGGTCTGGAAAATGCGTTGCACAAATCTTTCTTCAAGGCCTCCTGAAGATGTTTCATCCTCTGCTCCCTCTGCGAAGGTAGGATGAGTTCTGTAACCTTACCCTTGTAACATGGATCAAGAAGGGCTGCCAGCCAGTAATGATCCCTCTCCTTGATACAACAAATCCTAGGGTCCTTTCGCAGGCTTTGCAGAATCAGGGAGGAAATGCAGCGTAAGTTTGCAGAGGCATTCGATTCTGAGTCCTTTGGGTCACTAAGGATCACATGATCCGTAACTACCTCCTTCCAGCCACGTACAATTCCTTAGGTTTCTGGGGACTGAAAACCATCCCTTGAAGACTGCTGCTGAGTGTTATCCTATACATAAATGCTGACACAACCCTCCTCCTCTTCTTCTTGTGTGTTTGGCAGGCCCGCAGGAATGCTATCTGGATAAAGGGGGTCTTGAGAGGAGAGAAAGTCTTCCTCCTCCTCATGCTGTTCTGCCTCAAGTGCCCTGTCCATGATTCCACGAAGCGTTTGCTCCAGCAGGAAAACTAGAGGGACAGTGTCACTGATGCATGCATTGTCGTTGCTCACCATCCTTGTGGCCTCCCCAAATGGTGACAGGACAGTGCATCAGTAGTCACTGGCATGGAGAAAAAGAAGCAAAGCTCCCCTGACCCTGTCCTGGTGCCATACTCGCACAGGTACACATTGATGGCCCTCTGCTGTGTGTGCAGCCGCTGCAGCATTTTCAACGTTGAGTTCCACCTGGGGGGCATGTCACAAATGAGGCAGTTGGTGGGCAGGTTGCATTCCATTTGAACGTCAGCCAGCCGAGCACTGGCATTGTATGACCTGCGGAAATGACCACAGACTTTTCTGGCCTGCCTCAGGAGATCCTGTAAGCCTGGGTACCTGCTCAAGAACCGCTGCACCCCCAAATTCAGGACGTGTGCTAAACATGGAACATGGGTCAAGTGTCCCTGTCGGAGGGCGGAGAGAGGGTTGGTACCATTGTCGCATACAACTATTCCTGGCTGAAGCTGGCGTGGCGTCAATCACCTCTGAGCCTGCCCCTGCAGAGCTGACAGAATCTTTGCCTCAGTGTAGCTCCTGTCCCCAGACCAACTCTAGCACCGCATGGCATTTTTTAGCCTGACTGCTTGCATAGCATCTTGAATGCTTACGGAGAACTGCTGGTTCAGAGGACAAATCTGCAGAAGAGGCAATTGAGGAAGAAGAAGAGGAGGGGGTGGAGGAGAGCTGTGGCAGAATCACCACTAGCATTTTGGAGGTGTGGTGGCGGAACAAGCTCCAACAACACTGAACCCTGTCCTGCATTCTTCCCAGCTGCCTGCAGAGTTACCCAGTGTGCCATGAAGAAAAGGTAACGTCCCTGTCCATGCCTGCTGGACCATGAGTCAGCGGTAATATGAACCTTACTGCTGACTGCCCTGTCGAACGAGGTCAAAATATTGCCTTCCACATGCCTGTAGAGAGCCAGAATGGCCTTCCGTGACAAGAAATGGCATTTTGGAACCTGCCATTGAGGTACAGCACATTGCACAAATTCACGAAAGGGAGAGGAGTCTACCAGCTGAAAAGGGAGCAGTTGCAGTGCTAGCAATTTGGCCAAGTTAGCATTTAGATGCTGAGCATGTGGATGGCTGGGACCAAATATTTTTTATGGTTCAGCAACTGGGGTAGGGAAATTTGCCTGCTAAAATCAATTGGTGGTGTACTGCTAGCGGATTGGCTGCAAGTACTTGGGACACCTATTGCGATACTTTCATTCCTCTCAGTGCAGGTTTTTGAGAGGACTGGAGGTATAGTAGAGTTGGAGATCCCAGATGAGGAGTAAGGAAAAGTCCGTCTTTTTCTTTGATGTGGGTCTTTCAAGTCCTGTTGCCAACAGACTGCATGGCAGGTCATCATATGTCTGGTCAAGCATGTGGTGTCCAAGCGGCTGCTGTTCTGGCCATGCTTGATTAGCTTCAGACATAGGTCATAAACAGCAATGGTGAGATCTGCTGCACACGTGTTGAAAAAGGCCCACACCAAGGAAGTCAGTGGGGGGTCAGCAGTGCCCTGCACCTGCAGAGCTCTGTGATGTGATGCAATAGGGTGGCTGCCCTTAAGCTGCCCCCTAGAGGAAATCCTGCCTCATTGGAGTTGTGCCTCCTCCTCCAACTTACTTTCCTCCTCTCTTCTCTCAGGCACCCAAGTACAGTTAGTGACCTCATTATCCCCTCGTCACTGGAGCAAACTTGGCAGTATGCTGCAGCTGGGGGAACATGCCAGTTTCTTGTCCTTCTTGGGCACCCCCTCTCTCTAGGTTTACGTTACTTTCTTCCTTAACCTGGGAACCAACATTGGAGTCTTCAAATCGCTGCACATCCTCCAGCAGCATGTACCCGACACTGTGGTCGAATAATTCTGAGGAATTTTCTGTGCATGATGGTGGGGCTATGGAAGGAGTGACTGTGGAAAAGCAGCCAGTGGAATAGGCTGCTTTGGCAGCTGCATTCGAAGGCAAACTACTCTGAGCCAGGGTGACAGAGGATGAGGAGGATGAGGACGGCTTTGTTATCCACTCCAACAACTCTTCTGCATGTTGTGGCTAAATAACAGGTCCAGCAGCAGAAAAAAAAGGACAAACGTGCCCCACAGCCACCTGCAGAGGATGCATCATGTCCATGACCACCACTGGTGACTGTAGACAGAGAGGCTGCATGCCCTCTTTTATTGGCCTGTGAGCATCTGCCTCTCCTTGGTGGCCTTCCGGACACTATGTGTTTTTTGTTTTGCAACACCACACTACACTGTATTAGATACTGTGTACACCGCCTGAAGTGTATTAGAAACTGTGAACACTGTATTAGATACTGTGTACACCACCAGAAATGTAGTAGAAACTGTACACACAGTATTAGATACTGTGTACACCGCCTGTACTGTATTAGATACTGTGTACACCACATGAAGTGTAGAAGAAGCTGTACACACTGTATTAGATACTGCGTACACAGCCTGCTCTGTATTAGAAACTATACTACGACTGCACTGTATTGTGTACTGTGTACACCACCAGAAAAGTAGTAGAAACTGTACACAGTGTATTACATACTGTGTACAGCGCCTGTACAGTATTAGAAACTGTAAAACGGCTGCACTGTATTTTATACTGTGTACACCACCAGAAGTGTAGTAGAAACTGTACACACTGTATTAGATACCGTGTACACCACCTGAAGTGTATTACAATCTGTACACACTGTATTAGATACTGTGTACACCGCCTGCACTGTATTAGAAACTGTACTACGGTTGCACTCTATTGTGCACTGTGTACACCACCAGAAGTTTAATAGAAACTGTACACACTGTATTAGATACAGTGTACACCACCAGAAAAGTAATAGAAACTGTACACACTGTATTAGATAATGTGTACACCTCCTGAAGTGTATTATAAAC
This sequence comes from Lithobates clamitans, assembly GCA_037952925.1. Classification (NCBI taxonomy): domain Eukaryota; kingdom Metazoa; phylum Chordata; class Amphibia; order Anura; family Ranidae; genus Lithobates; species Lithobates clamitans. Next base: position 5,667,272 of record JBBGZY010000943.1, read on the forward strand.
TGTGCACACTGTATTAGATACTGTACTGCCTGCACTGTATTAGAAACTGTACAACGGCTGCACTGTATTTTATACTGTGTACACCACCTGCACTGCATTAGAAACTGTACAACAGCTGCACTGTATTGTGTACTGTGTACACCACCAGAAGTGTAGTAGAAATCGTACACACTGTATTAGAAACTGTGTACACCGCCTGCACTGTTTTAGAAACTGTACTACAGCTGCACTGTATTGTGTACTGTGTACAGCACCAGAAGTGTAGTAGAAACAGTACACACTGTATTAGATACTGTGTACACCGTCTGCACCATATTAGAAACTGTACAACGGCTGCACTGTATTGTATACTGTGTACACCACCAGAAGTGTAGTAGAAACTGTACACACTATATTAGATACTGTGTATAACACCATAAAAGCAGTGGAAACTGTACACACTGTATTAGATACTGTGTACACCGCCTGAAGTGTATTTGAAACTGTACACACTGTTTTAGATACTGTGTACATCACCAGAAATGCAGTAGAAACTGTACACACTGTATTAGATACTGTGTACAACACCTGCACTGCATTAGCAACTGTACTACGGCTGTACTGTATTGTGTACTGTGTACACCACCAGAAGTGTAGTAGAAATGGTACACACTGTATTAGATACTGTGTACGCCGCCTGCACTGTATTAGAAACTGTACAATGGCTGCACTGTATTGTATACTGTGTACACCACCAGAAGTGTAGTAGAAACTGTACACACTGTATTAGATACTGTGTATACCACCAGAAAAGTAGTAGAAACTGTACATATTGTATTAGATACTGTACACACTGCCTACACTGTATTAGAAACTGAACAATGGCTGCACTGTATTGTATACTATGTACACCACCAGAAGTGTAGTAGAAACTGTACATACTGTAGCTACTGTGTACACCGCCTAACGTGTATAGAAACTGTACTACAGCTGCACTCTAATGTGTAATAAGTACACCACCAGAAGTGTAGTAGAAACTGTACACACTGTAATAGATACTGTGTACACCACCAGAAAAGTAGTAGAAACTGAACGCACTGTATTAGAAATTGTATACACCGCCTGCACTGTATTAGAAACTGTACTATGGTTGCACTGTATTGTGTACTGTGTACACCACCAGAAGTGTAGTAGAAACTGTACACACTGTATTAAATACTGTGTACACCGCCTGCACTGTATTAGAAACTGTACTATCGCTGCACTGTATTGTGTACTGTGTACACCACCAGAAGTGTAGTAGAAACTGTACACACTGCATTAGATACTTTGTACACCACCAGAAATGTAGTAGAAACTATACACACAGTATTAGATACTGTGTACAGTGCTTGCACTGTATTAGAAACTGTACTATGGGTGCACTGTTTTGTGTACTGTGTACACCACCCGATGATACTGTGTACACCACTAGAAAAATAATAGAAACTGTACACCTTATTAGATAATGTGTGCACAGTCTGAAGTTTATTATAAACTGTGCACACTTTATTAGAAACTGTACTGCCTGCACTGTATTAGAAACTGTACTACAGCTGCACTGTATTGTGTACTGTGTACATCACCAGAAGTATAGTAGAAACTGTACACACTGTATTAGATACTGTGTACACCGCCTGCACTGTATTAGAAACTGTACCACAGCTGCACTGTATTGTATACTGTGTACACCACCAGAAGTGTAGTAGAAATTGTACACACTGTATTAGATACTGTGTACACCGCCTACACTGTATTAGAAACTGTACAATGGCTGCACTGTATTGTATAAAGTGTACACCACCAAAAGTGTAGTAGAAACTATATACACTGTATTAGATACTGTGTACACCACCTAACGTGTATTAGAAACTGTATTACAGCTGCACTCTATTGAGTAATGTGTACACCACCAGAAGTGTAGTAGAATCTGTACACACTGTATTAGATACTGTGTACACTGCCTGAAGTGTATTATAAACTGTACAAACTGTATTAGATACTGTGTACACTACCAGAAAAGTAGTAGAAACTATATGCACTGTATTAGATACTGTATACACACCTGCACTGTATTAGAAAATTGTACTATGGCTGCACTGTATTGTGTACTGTGTACACCACCAGAAGTGTAGTAGAAATTGTACACACTGTATTAGATACTGTGTACACCGCCTGCACTGTATTAGAAACTGTACCACAGCTTCACTGTATTGTATACTGTATACACCACCAGAAGTGTAGTAGAAATTGTACACACTGTATAAGATACTGTGTACACCGCCTACACTGTATTAGAAACTGTACAATGGCTGCACTGTATTGTATAAAGTGTATACCACCAAAAGTATAGTAGAAACTATATGCACTGTATTAGATACTGTGTACACCACCTAACGTGTATTAGAAACTATATTACAGCTGCACTCTATTGTGTAATGTGTACACCACCAGAAGTGTAGTAGAATCTGTACACACTGTATTAGATACTGTGTACACTGCCTGAAGTGTATTATAAACTGTACAAACTGTATTAGATACTGTGTACACTACCAGAAAAGTAGTAGAAACTGTATGCACTGTTTTAGATACTGTATACACCACCTGCACTGTATTAGAAAATTGTACTACAGCTGCACTGTATTGTGTACTGTGTACACCACCAGAAGTGTAGTAGAAACTGTACACACTGTATTAGAGACTGTGTACACCGCCTGCACTTTATTAGAAACTGTACTATGGCTGCACTGTATTGTGTACTGTGTACACCACCAGAGGTGTAGTAGAAATTGTACATACTGTATTAGATACTGTGTACACAGCCTGAAGTGTATTAGAAACTGTACACACTGTATTAGATACTGTGTACACCACCAGAAATATGTACAGTGTTCAGCGCCTGCACAATTTTAGAAATTGTACAATGACTGCACTGTATTTTATACTGTGTACACCACCAGAAGTGTAGTAGAAACTGTACACACTGTATTAGATACTGTGTACACCACCAGAAAAGTAGTAGAAACTGTACACACTGTATTAGATACTGTGTACACAGCCTGAAGTGTATTAGAAACTGTACACACTGTATTAGATACTGTGTACACCACCAGAAATGTAGTAGAAATTGTACACACTGTATTAGATACTGTGTACAACACCTGCACTGTATTAGAAACTGTACTACGGCTGTACTGTATTGTGTACTGTGTACACCACCAGAAATGTAGTAGAAACTGTACACGTGTATTAGATGCTGTGTACAACACCTGCACTGTATTAGAAACTGTACTACGGCTGTACTGTATTGTGTACTGTGTACACCACCAGAAGTGTAGTAGAAACTGTACACACTGTATTAGATACTGTGTACACTGCCTGCACTATATTAGAAACTGTACAACGGCTGCACTGTATTGTATACTTTGTACACCACCAGAAGTGTAGAAAAAACTGTATACACTGTATTAGATACTGTGTACACTGCCTGCACCATATTAGAAATTGTACTACAGCTGCGCTCTATTGTGTACTGTGTATACCACCAGAAGTATAGTAGAAACTGTAATCACTGTATTAGATACTGTGTACAACACCTGCACTGTATTAGAAACTGTACTATGGCTGCACACTATTGTGTACTGTGTACACCACCAGAAGTGTAGTAGAAACTGTACACACTGTATTAGATACTGTGTACACTACCTGCACTGTATTAGAAACTGTACTACGGCTGCACTGTATTGTGTACTGTGTACACCACAGTACACAATACAGTGTTGTAGAAACTGTACACACTGTATCAGATACTGTGTACACCACTAGAAAAGTAATAGAAACTGTACACACTGCATTAGATAATGTGTGCACCGCCTGATGTGTATTATAAACTGTGCACACTATATTAGATACTGTACTGCCTGCACTTTATTAGAAACTGTACTACAGCTGCACTGTATTGTGTACTGTGTACACCACCAGAAGTATAGTAGAAACTGTACACACTGTATTAGATACTGTGTACACCACCTGCACTGTATTAGAAACTGTACAACAGCTGCACAGTATTGTATACTTTGTACACCACCAGAAGTGTAGTAGAAACTGTACACACTGATTTAGATACTGTGTACACTGCCTGCACTGTATTAGAAACTGTACTACAGCTGCACTGTATTGTGTACTGTGTACACCACCAGAAAAGTAGTAGAAACTGTACACACTGTATTAAATACTGTGTACACCACCTACATTGTATTAGAAACTGTACAATGGCTGCACTGTACTGTATACTGTGTACACCACCAGAAGTGTAGTAAAAACTGTCCCCTCAAAATAACTCAACAGACAGCCATTAACGTCTAACCTGCCGCCAACAAAAGTGAGTACACCCCTAAGTGAAAATGTCCAAATTGGGCCCAAACTGTCAATATTTTGTGTGGCCACTATTATTTTCCAGCACTGCCTTAACCCTCTTGGGCATGGAGTTTACAGGTTGCCGCTGGAGTCCTCTTCCACTCCTCCATGATGACATCATAGAGCTGGTGGATGTTAGAGACCTTGCGCTCCTCCACCTTCTGTTTGAGGATGCCCCACAGATGCTCAATAGGGGGTTTAGGTCTGGAGACATGCTAGGCCACTCCATCACCTTTACGCTCAAATTCTTTAGCAAGGCAGTGGTTGTGTTTGGGGTCTTTATCATGTTGGAATCCTGCCCTGCAGCCCAGTCTCCAATGGGAGGGGATCATGCTCTGCTTCAGTGTGTCACAGTACATGATGGTATTCATGGTTCCCTTAAAGAACTGTAGCTCCTCAATGCCGGCAGCACTCATGCAGCCCCAGACCATGACACTCCCACCACCATGCTTAACTGTAGGCAAGACACACTTGTCTTTGCACTCCTCACCTGGTTGCCACCACACATGCTTGACACCATCTGAACCAAATAAGTTTATCCTGGTCTCATCAGACCGCAAGACATGGTTCCAGTAATCGTGTTCTTAGTTCTTGTTTTCAGCAAACTGTTTTCTGTCTTTCTTGTGCATCATCATAGAAGAGGCTTCCTTCTGGGATGACAGCAATGCAGACCAATTTGATGCAGTGTGCGGAGTATGGTCTGAGCACTGGCAGGCTGACCCCCCATCCCTTCAACCTCTGCAGAAATGTTTGCAGCACTCATACGTCTATTTCCCAAATACAACCTCTGGATATGATGCTGAGCATGTGCATTAAACTTCTTTGGTTGACCATGGCGAGGCCTGTTCTGGGTGGAACCTGTCCTGTTAAACCGCTGTATGGTCTTGGCCACCGTGCTGCAGCTCAGTTTCAGGGTCTTGGCAATCTTCTTATAGCCAAGGCCCTCTTTATGTAGAGCAACAATTCTTTTTTTCAGCTCCTCAGAGAGTTCTTTGCCATGAGGTGCCATGTTAAACTCCCAGTGACCAGTATGAGAGAGTGAGAGCGATAACATCAAATTCAACACACCTGCTCCCAATTCACACCTGAGACCTTGTAACACTAATGAGTCACATGACACCGGAGAGGGAATATGACTAATTGGGCCCAATTTGGACATTTTCACTTAGGGGTGTACTCACTTTTGTTGCCAGTGGTTTAGACATTAATGGCTGTGTGTTGAGTTATTTTGAGGGGACAGCAAATTTACACTGTTATACAAGCTGTAAACTCACGACTTTACATTGTAGCAAAGTTTCATTTCTTCTGTGTTGTCACTAGAAAAGATATAATAAAATACTGTATTTACAAAAATGTGAGGGGTGTACTCACTTTTGTGAGATAGTTGTAACGATGAAAGTATGAAATGGCTTAAAGCCGGTTAAAGCCATTTAAGACATTCCATTTCCAAACACAAAGGCAGCTACCAAACACTCCGATCAGCCGAACAAGAAACCCATACGAATAACTCTTCCCCCAAATACGAGACAAGGCTCTGTCTTGAGGGTCAAACAGGAATCAGCTCCTTTATTTTCACACATGGACACAACAGATAAAATAACCCAGAGACTCTTTCTCCCCACCCTTGGAAAATTGGGCGTGCCAAACTGTCCAATGACAAAGGACACACATGTCATGTGTGTCCAACGTCTCATTAGCACACAGTCTTATCAGCAAGGAGAGCTGCTAGAGGAATCCCCCCTCCCTCCATAGAAATACACATCCTGTGATCCAAGGCAGACAAACACAATAGAACATTCGAATACAGCCCCACCCCAAACTAGCACAGCAAACAGTACACAACAGCATGAGACAACACACAATATATACACCACATTGTGAAGCAGTCACTATTTATAATATGGCACATACGGGGTTCCCAAAGTTTTGTGTTTTGGGGGGGACATGAACTTGAATCCAAAGTAACATTAGTTCAGGGTCCCCAGGCATACACCTCACAAAGAGTATTGATCCAGGGCCCATAGTCGAAAGGCAAGAGGCCTGCATTCAGTCCTCTCCAAAAGCCTCTGTCCCGGCTAGGTCTGTCACAACTGTATATATATATATATTAAGTACACTGCCACTAACAGACTTAGTCCCGCTGAGCCATGATTGGCCACAGGCCTCCTGCCTTTGGCCAATTATGGCTCTCCCAGCAGAGCGCACTGTGATTGGCCAAAGCATGCAGGTCAGGTGCATGCTTTGGCCAATCATCATACAGCAATGCACTGCAAGATCGCAGTGCACTATGGGGTGTTCCACGGCATTCTTATTTCCTGCAAACACCCCATAATGTTCGCTGTTCTGCGAACAGGCAAAGACCCGATGTTCGAGTCGAACTTGTGTTCGACCCGAACATCGAGCTCATCCCCAATCTTCTCTTCCAACCGCTCATTAATGCTCTGTATAGAAAAAGTGCATTGGATGTGCATAACCTTTTAGTAAGTCATCTTTACTTTATGTTGCACTATGAACATTCGACAGACACCATAAGCCTTCAATGACAGATTCGACCTTAATTTGGATTTTCGGACTTTTAACGAAAAACAAAATAAATAAATTTCTGGAGTAACTAAATAAATTTATTTTTCGGACGAAAAAGAAATTCCGAAACAAAATATTTCAGTGTGCACATGTCTAGTGATTGCCACCTTCTCACCCTGAGCCTCCGGAACTGCCACAGGTGTGGGGCAGAGGTCTTGGACCCTCTGTCTGGTGAGCAGCACTTCAGATGGGGAAGTTCCTTGCAACTCCACAGATATTGCTGTTGGTGCTGGGCAGAGCACAGTGAAGTTTGGCCCTGATACCAGCTCTTCTGCTGGAGGCTCATCAGGTTGTTCTTCCTCAGCAGAAAAGTCTATCAAATCCCCTGTCTGCAACTGGTGTCTGGGGATAGAGGTTCACCATCTCCTGTCCGTGGAACGTTTAGGAGTCGTTTAGGACATTCCCTTCCCGAACACCAAGGCAGCTACCGAACACTCCGATCACCTGAACAAGAAACCCATACAAATAATTCTCCCCCCAAGTACGAAATAAGATGCTCTGTCTTCAGATTCAAGCCGGAATTAATCTTTATTCAAACACATGTTATACAGATCCCACTTCGAAACATTCCCCCCCCCCACCCTTGGAAAACAGGGTGGGTTAAACTGTCCAATAACAATGGACACACAGGCCAGGTGTGCTTAACTTCTCATCAGTAAACAGTTTTAACAGGGGGCTGCTGAAGGAATCCCCCCTCCCTCTTTCCTCACAGCAAGACCATAATAGTTGAGGCAGACAGCCACAATAGACAATAGAATATAGTCACACCCTAACCATCACAGCAAAGAGTCCACAACAGAATGAGACAGCACACATTATATATACATATATACAGCATTGAGTCTGACTAGCACAGATCAGAGTGGGGTTCTCATTCACCCTGTGCCCCTATTAGTGACTCCCGTCACACATGCTTGACACCATCTGAACCAAATAAGTTTATCCTGGTCTCATCAGACCCCCTGCCTTTGGCCAATTATGGCTCTCCCAGCAGAGCGCACTGTGATCTGTGATTGGCCAAAGCATGCAGGTCAGGTGCATGCTTTGGCCAATCATCATACAGCAATGCACTGCAAGATCGCAGTGCACTATGGGGTGTTCCGCAGCGTTCTTATTTCCTGCAAACACCCCATAATGTTCGCTGTTCTGCGAACAGGCAAAGACCCAATGTTCGAGTCGAACTTGTGTTCGACCCGAACATCGAGCTCATCCCTAATCTTCTCTTCCAACTGCTCATTAATGTTCTGTATAGAAAAAGTGCATTGGATGTGCATAACCTTTTAGTAAGTCATCTTTACGTTATGTTGCACTATGAACATTCGACAGACACCATAAGCCTTCAATGACAGATTCAACCTTAATTTGGATTTTCGGACTAATGCAATTTTTAACGAAAAATAAAATAAATAAAAACGAATTTCGGGACTAACTAAATAAATGTATTTTTCGGACAAAAATGAAATTCCGAAACGAAATATTTCAGTGTGCACATGTCTAGTGATTGCCACCTTCTCACCCTGAGCCTCCGAAACTGCCACAGGTGTGGGGCAGAGGTCTTGGACCCTCTGTCTGGTGAGCAGCACTTCAGATGGGGAAGTTCCTTGCAACTCCACAGATATTGCTGTTGGTGCTGGGCAGAGCACAGTGAAGTTTGGCCCTGATACCAGCTCTTCTGCTGGAGGCTCATCAGGTTGTTCTTCCTCAGCAGAAAAGTCTATCAAATCCCCTGTCTCTGCAACTGGTGTCTGGGGGTAGAGGTTCACCATCTCCTGTCCGTGGAACGTTTAGGAGTCGTTTAGGACATTCCCTTCCCGAACACCAAGGCAGCTACCGAACACTCCGATCAGCCGAACAAGAAACCCATACAAATAATTCTCCCCCCAAGTACGAGACAAGATGCTCTGTCTTCAGGTTCAAGCCGGAATTAATCTTTATTCAAACACGTGTTATACAGATCCCACTTCGAAACATTTCCCCCCCCCCCCACCCTTGGAAAACAGGGTGGGTTAAACTGTCCAATAACAATGGACACACAGGCCAGGTGTGCTTAACTTCTCATCAGTAAACAGTCTTAACAGGGGGCTGCTGAAGGAATCCCCCCTCCCTCTTTCCTCACAGCAAGACCATAATAGTTGAGGCAGACAGCCACAATAGACAATAGAATATAGTCACACCCTAACCATCACAGCAAAGAGTCCACAACAGGATGAGACAGCACACATTATATATACATATATACAGCATTGAGTCTGACTAGCACAGATCAGAGTGGGGTTCACCCTGTGCAATTTGTTATAGGACCATACATTGTATGATCTCAAAGCCCCAGTAGATGCTTAGATATTCTTCATTAGACACATTCCCTTTTAGCCAGTCATGTTTCACCAAATAATATATTTTAATCTTAAGAAATGTTTTTTGCTATAGTTAAAGTGGAATTTTAGTCAGGAAATTAAGTCCTGCTAGATCACTGCAGACTGGCCCCTTTTGCAGATATAGCATTAAAAAATAACATTAAAAAATACATATATATACTCTTTAAATTCAGTAATACCCTGCTCTGCACATGCTCAGTTGCTCTCCATTTTTGGCATTGTGCTGAAAATCAGAGCTACTAAAAGGCTGGTTTGCTAACAGCCTAAAGATTTACTGCTCTGGGCTTCAGCAAAATGGCATCCTCTGGCCAAAAGAAGCAGGACCAATGTTGGAGGCAGATTGCAGCACAAATCAAAATTTGGCCACATACTTATTATTGTGTAATGTAAGTTCCTTGCTAATTTTTTTTTATTTTTTATCAAGTTGTTATTGGTAATGCTCCACTTTAAATAGGCACAGAACTTTTATAGAACTGTGCACTGATACTGTCAAACAACATTGATGTTTTAATTTGTATCAAAAATAATGGCTTAGATAAATATGCAAGCAACTTGGCACTTGTTATTTGTCTGCCACTAGCTCGGCAGATCATTGGTTTGACTTACTAACATGACTTCATTTTCCAAGGGTTAGTAAGTGCATAAAGGTGATCTTTCGCAGAACACCACATAAAATTTGCCACTTAATATTTGTACAATTTATTCATGGCCCAAGTGTTACAATTTAAAAAGTTAAGCTGACGCTCAAATATTTATGACTAAAACTCATTTATTATGTGCCAGCAGAGTCTTTTTACTTATATGTGCTTCCAAAGAATTAGACAAACACCAGCAAACCTTTTTTTATTTGTAGTTTTTTATTTCAGTGGTGTGAAAAGACCTTCATCAAAGATCTTATTAATATACAGAATTACTACCATAACTTAATTGCATCACCTGTTTAAAATATAACATGTTGTTCTCTCCAATGTTTATAATGTTCTCTGTTAGTTTCAATTTAAGTCTGTGGAAAGTATTTTGTGTTGCAAAATTCCTAAGGTTATGTAAAATAGTATATCAAAAGAAATAGACACAAAAAAGCCTTTGCTAACCTAGCTGTTGCCTTATGGTAATTTTTTACACACACTTTGCTATTTCTACATGCCTGCTTACATATATGCTTAAAATATCCTCCTTTTTACATATATAGATGTATTTTTTTTTTTATGAATGTTTAAGCTGACAAACAATGGACCAGAATAGGTACATCAAGAAAAACAGAAACCACACAAATGTTATGGTTCATTCAACAATCGTGTTGTAATTTTTACACACAAATTAGTTCCAGCCATAGCTTTAGCATAAACAAAATGTAAAAGTATAAACTTAGGCAGATACAATTGTAATTATTGTGCAAAGAGAAGAACAAATGCAGTGGCTTTGCAATTCCAATGCAAATTCACCTTTGCTTTTTTTTTTCACAGACGATATCTTGGACTGACATAATGGCTTTATATAAGACTGCAGATTTTGTGTTTCTCCTGTTGACCATCTTTTCCTCAGCCAATATGCAAGGGATATGTTGTTTAGAGAGTTGACAATATATTAAGACAAACATATCAAACTGGTGTTCTTTGGACAACATTCAGCACTTTCAGCTTTTTCCGGTCTTTTTCCATTTTAACTTAATGATGTCCCAGATGTCTCAGACTGCATTACGGCTCATAAAATCTACATTCTCTTGCATAATTAAATACATAGTAATAACTGTATTTGAAAATACTGTTATTTGCATTTGTTAAAACAGGAAAGTGCTTTAGAAGCACTGGAATTTAATGGTTGCTGCCATCAGTGGACTGAATATTGCCATTTGAAAAGTTATTTTTAATTTGGCCCTCTGTCTCATTTGAGTTTAACAGCTGGCTTATCCCTGATATATCAATTTTATTTGATTCTCTTTGATAACGGAAAAAAGGTAAAGTTAAAGATTGAAGAACAAATGTATATATTGTATGAATTTTACATAAAACAATAAAACACCAAGAGGCAATGATGACTTTTTTGGGGGGCAAGTGTCAGTTCCAGGAAATGTGTGATTTCTGCCAGTGATTTTTGCTTGCGCTTTTTTTATAACGCAAATGTAAAAGCAATGGGATGTACCTTTAATGGCAGTGGCATTTATATACAGTATATATTTGAAAATATCCTACAATAGTAGTAATAATGTACACATTACTGACTTCATCAAGAGGCCACTAATATTTTCTTACATACCTTACTTATATATGAGATTGAATATATATGCATCTGTATTTAAAAAAAGCTTTATTTATTTTTGCAGGCCAGGTGATATAATTACTATATTGGATGATTCAAATGAAGATTGGTGGAAGGTAATATTAAAAAAATGTTAAACATGCTGACAGATCTATAAACAATAGAGTTTTTATACACCAAAAGGGAATATTGATGTAGAAATTAAACAAAACATTATGTACTCCACACTATATATTAAGATTTATCAATGCGTTATGTAAATAAATAAATAAATATATATTTATTAATTAATTATATTGTCAAAAGTACTGGGACACCTGCCTTTGCAAGTACATGAACTTTAATGGCATCCCAGTCTTAGTCCGTAGGGTTGGCCCACCCTTTGCAGCTATAACAGCTTCAACTCTTATGAGAAGCCCATCCACAAGGTTTAGGAGTGTGTCTATGGGAATGTTTTACCATTCTTACAGAAGTGCATTTGTGAAGTCAGGCACTGATGTTGAATGAGAAAGCCTGGCTTGCAGTCTGGCTTGCAGCCACGACTCTAATTCATCCCAAAGGTGTTTATCGAGTTGATGTCAGGACTCTGTGCAAGTCAGTCAAGTTCTTCCACCCCAAACTTGCTCATCTATGTCTTTATAGACCTTGTGCACTGGTCCAAATCATTTGGTGAAGGGGGGATTATGGTGTGGGGTTGTTCTTCAGGGGTTGGGCTTGGCCCCTTAGTTCCAGTTAAGGGAACTCTTAAGGCGTCAGCATACCAAGACATTTTGGACAACTTCATGCTCCCAACTTTGTGGTAACAGATTGGGGATGGCCCTTTTCTGTTCCCATATTATTGCGCACCAAAGCAAGATCCATAAAGAAATGAATGAGCGAGCTTGGGGTGGAGGAACTTGACTGGCCTGTGCAGAGTCCTGACCTCAACCTGATAGAACATCTTTGGGACTAATTAGAGTGGAGACTGCAAGCCAGGCCTTCTCGTGCAACATCATTGCCTGACCCCACAAATGTGCTTCTGGAAGAATGGTCAAACATTCCCAAAGATACACTTCTAAACCTTGTGGACATCCTTCCCAGAAGAGTAGAAGCAGTTATAGCTGCAAAGGGTGGGCCAACTCAATATTGAACCCTAAGGACTAATGCCGCGTACACACGGTCGGACTTTTCGACCGGACTTGTCCGACGGACGCCGACGGACCAGATCCGGCCGACAATCCGATTGTGTGTGGGCTTCACCGGACCTTCAGCTGACTTTTCCAGTTGCAAATCTGACTGACTTTAGATTTGGAACATGCTTCACTTTAGAGGGATTTTCTCTCACTTCCTGTTTTGGCTAAGGGACGGGAAGTGAAGGGAAATTTTCCAAATGAAACACAGAATGCAAAAACCATACAGGGGGTTATAAGCCTTCCTATCCAAAATGAGGCAAAACTTTTTCCTTTAGTTCTACTGTAAAGGAGGATTGTGGAATCGCAAAAATAAACATATTGTACATATTAACCTATATGGCTGCAGCATCAGTTTGGCACTAAGACCTAGAACTGAGCGATCATATGACCGCTGATCGTTCAGTCCTCAGAATACTCTGAGCAGACAGCAGTGACTGTCAGTCACCGGCTCTTTGCTCTGTCCCTCCAGCGCTCACTGGAGCGCTGAGATGTAGATGGGAAGGAAATAGCTGGCTCAGGCTCTCAATGGTATGCTGAGAGGCTGAGCCAGATTCTGACATTATTTTGGGATTCCTGCAGAGCCTGGACCGGCTCTGTGACATCAGCCATCAGGCTGCTTTAACCAGCGGTCAGCATAATCAGAAAAAAACATTTATTTCTGCACTCCTATGATCCAGAAGAGAAGGATGGCATAAAAAAAGCTTTTGCCATAATTTTCTTTTAAGTATGAATGATATGATTTGCATGAGTCAGAACACATGGTGAATGGTTTGCTCTAGGCTGGTGTTGACCAGGGTGCTGCAGTTTGGTTGGTAAACCTGATTCAATCAGTGAACTGGCAAAGTGGTCCAAAGGACTAATTACCAGTTCTATTCTAGCATTTAAAAATGTCAGAAGGCCCCTCAAATATGTTGGGATGATCTTTAAGTCCACAGAAGCTCATAAAAAGGGGCTAATTGCCACTTGTGAGGTCAGTGATCTAGTAAGGAAACAGGTGCTATCTTAATATAAAAGAATTTGTATTGTTTGGCTGTAATTTATCTTTGATATCCAATTTCTATCTGATACAAAATTATAATGCAGATCAGCTTAATTTGGTGCTGTGGTCTCAGGGATTTGTGTCACAGGACAAGGTGAGTATGCAGTATAATATGAGCTATTTAATGTTGGGGGTTAGTAAAGGGATTTGAATAGTGTTAGGCATTCAGTGTTTTAGAGGTTAAGGCACTGAGAACAAATGTGTAAATATGTCATAGTAAAAGCTCTTTCTAACGCAATATCTGTAACATCACTGCCCTATTAGGAAAGTACTATTCAGAATGGCCACCCACTGTAACTTTGATCTGAGTTTTTCTCTGCTGTCAAAATTGTCCCATTTGCTTTTGATCGGAGACTAGTCTTATATGACAATTTTTTTGTAGTAACGATACAGAAAAAGCACTGCATAAATTAGCCTGCATGACTTTACACTCTGATCCATACTTAAAATAATTTTGAAATATCTTGAATGCTTTTCCTTCACAGGGTAGAATAGAAGAGAGAATTGGATATTTTCCAGCAAATTTTGTACAAAAGGTACAAACAAATGAGAGTCTTTATCGCTGCACAAGAACATTTATTGGATGCAAAGAACAAGGGCAGATTACACTTAAGGAAAATCAGGTACATAAAGCTCTAATCTATATACAATCTATGAACAAGTATATATATTTTTTTATATAGTTGAGGTTCTCCCAGGCCCCTTATTAAATTATTTGCCCTTTTCTGTCATCATACCATTGAGAAGTAAAGTCATTTTTAACCTCCATGTAAAAAATATATAAATGCACCCATATTAAAAAAAAAGGAAATGTACATTGATTATTTTTTTTGCATTAGAGACGGCAAAAGTATTGCAACCATGATCAGTGCATCACAGGTGCAATGCACAGGCTCCTGCATACTATTCCTCCAGCCCCAGGTCTGTATAGAGGTATGAACCTACATACTCGTGCTACATTTATAGCTATGAGTCCCTCTGCCATGGTGGCAGATGGGACTTGTAATCTTCTATATACAAATGCTCCTTCTGCTCTGGAAAAGAATCCTATGTGTTCTATAGGAACATAGCAGCCATCAGAAATTGTGGGGCCCCGTACACAGCCTTAGGCCTGGGTCCCCCTGGGCCTGACCACCAACATTGCCCAGGACCCGCCCACTGGCCGTCCCACCAAATCTGCCCACTAGCCATCCCACCAAGTCCTTCAGTGCCTCAGCCCTTCCTCACACCTGTACTCTCTCAGCCCCCCTCTCAGCCTCCTCACATCTGTATGCTTGCAGCCCCCCTGACAGCTGTATTCTCGCAGCCCCCCCTCACACCTGTATGCTCGCAGCCCCCTAACACCTTTACACTCGCAGCCCCCCTCACTCCTGTCTGCTCGCACCCCCCTTACACCTGTACACTCGCAGTCCACCTCTCAGCCCCCTCAAACCTGTATGCTCGCAGCCCCCCTCACATCTGTATGCTCCCAGCTCCTTCACACCTGTATGCTCTTAGCCCCCCTCACACCTGTACGCTCGCAGCCCCCTCACACCTGTACACTCTCAGTTCCCCTCACACCTGTACGCTCTCAGCCCCACTCACACCTGTAAACTCGCAGCCCTCCTCACACCTGTACACTCGCAGCCCCCTCACACCTGTACGTTCGCAGCCCCCTCTTCACACCTGTACACTCTTGGCCCTCTCACACCTGTACACTCGCGGCCCCCCCTCACACCTGTCTGCAAACACACCCCCTCTTTTACTTGTACAACAGCCCTTACTTGTAGGAAGACCTTCCTAGTCCCAGCTCTTGTTTCCACATGTGGCTGAGACACAGAGAGGAGCTGCAGTCCAGGATACATTACAGGCAGCACACATGAGAAGTGCACATGCAGGAAGTTGCCAGAGGTGGCAGCAAACTGCCCGATGTGAGCTCAATGACACAGAACAGCAGCAGCTGCCGACTCACATTCATACAGTAGCATTCACGGAGCTCCTCTGCACCTGCACCTGCCATCTCCCATCACCACCAGGTGGCTGGGCCCATCGAGACACTCTAGCTCCTTACAAGCGTATGGGTTGTACCCCCCCCCCCGATGGAGGCCCTGCCCTGTTTGGAATAAAATATATTTATCTTCTACCTACTGTATATGAAGGGTTCCATGCTGTAAGGGATGTAAACATCTGGAATAGTCTTTCACATATAGTTACATAGTTACATAATAGGTGAGGTTGAAAAAAGACACAAGTCCATCATGTCCAACCTATGTGTGTGATTATATGTCAGTATACATTGTATATCCCTGTATGTTGTGGTCATTCAGGTGCTTATCTAATAGTTTTTTGAAACTATCGATGCTCCCTGCTGATACCACCGCATGTGGAAGGGAATTCCACACCCTTGCCGTTCTTACAGTAAAGAACCCTCTACGTAGTTTAAAGTTAAACCTCTTTTCTTTTAATTTTAATGAGTGGCCACGTATCTTGTTAGACTTCCTTCTGAGAAAAATTTTATCCCTATTGTGGGGTCACCAGTATGGTATTTGTAAATTGAAATCATATCCCCTCTCAAGCGTCTCTTCTCCAGAGAGAATACGTTCCGTGCTCGCAACCTTTCCTCATAACTAATATCCTCCAGACCCTTTATTAGCTATGTTGCCCTTCTTTGTACTCGCTCCATTTCCAGTACATCCTTCCTGAGGACTGGTGCCCAAAACTGGACAGCATACTCTAGGTGCGGGCGGACCAGAGTCTTGTAGAGCGGAAGAATTATTGTTTTATCTCTGGAGTTGATCCCCTTGTTAATGCATACCAATATTCTTTTGGCTTTGTTAGCAGCAGCTTGGCATTGCATGCCATTGCTGAGCCTATCATTACTAGGACCCTCAGGTCCTTTTCCATCCTATATTTTTTTTTTAACATAAAGTGGTTCTAACAGGATCAGTAGGTTAAATCATAAAAGGGTCTGCTGCATTTCTAAAACTGTGAACTATAAATAGCGACTGATATTTGTGAAGTATACACTTGACCCAATTTCAAGCAATTTCCTTGATGTGCTTGGACTGTCCTAAAGTATTAATAGAAGTGAAAATAGTAAAGAATTTTGGGAAGGGAAAACAGTTTCATTGCATGTATGCAGGAGACAGAGGTCAAACAAATGTTGCTTTTAGAGGGAGACTTAGAGGCCTGTATATGAAAGGAATAGAGGATCTTCACACAATAAATTGTGTGAATATTTACTTCAGATATTCAATCATGTTAAAAGAAATTCATTTTTGCTTATTTCATCTGCACATGATTGGGTATTCAAAGTGACACACAGTTTCACGCGATGGGATAATTAAAGTGAATATTCACACAATTCATAATGTGAAGAGTCACGTAGTTACATAGTTAGTCAGGTTGAAAAAAGACACAAGTCCATCTAGTTCAACCAAAATAAATATATAAATACAATCCCATATTAGACTTATAAGTTGTGTTTATGTAATGAGATCAGTAATGAAGTTGTCTTTGACACCCAAATATATTGGAATAATTTATTGTACAACGTGTGTACAGTAATTTTTTTTTAGCAAAAATCGCTAATTTTAACGTGTGTGAAACATTTAAAAAATGCCTTGGGTGCAGAGTGGTTCAACAAAAAAATAATAAAGATATCCCACAGTGTCAATAAATAATATCCCACAAAAGCAAGTGTCCCAAGACAATCCTTGCATAAAGACTGTAACTGTAGATGAAGCAGTCCATTGCGGAGTGTATGACAGTAATTTATCTTGAGATGTCACCTTAACACTTGTTTAAAAATGTCTTGAAATTGTCTGAAACATTAGTATGGATTCCTCCTGACTTTTCAGCTGTGTCTCCATTCATTCAGCTGTCTGGCATTCTTCTAAGCTTGACATATTTCAACATTCATCCAACAAGTCAGAAGAATCTATCCTCTATAGTTCCAATTTGGAGAAAAGAAAAAGTGTCAAGTTTCATCTTACTGAAGCGACACACTAATATTTTTCATTACTGGGTTATTATTACCTGACATCTATTTTATTAGTTTTATACTTTTCTAGGCAGATGCACAGCTGCACAGCTGAAAGTTCCATTGCTTAAAGCTTTTATTCATTATGGCAGTGTCTGAGAGTCTGGAATATCAATTCTGGCACTACTGTTGGGGGAAGAATAATGGAGATCCCAAAATGTCACAAAAAACATTTTGAGTATCCATATGTGTGTGCAAATGCACACATATGAGAGCTTAAAGCCTACCTAAAGTCATAAAAAAGTTAGTAAAACTTCACTGATATACAGTAACTGGGACCACCAGCTGACTGCACATCTGTTCGGACATACTTTTGAAAAGGCTTTTTAGTGTATGTCTTGGGGAAAAAACTAAAACAAGTAGAATGACAAAGACAACTCTTAATACTTCTCTTCCCAGCAGGCAGTGAGTCCTTATTTCACACTCTTTAAAAGCTGTGGCTTCTAGGAAAACTTTCAGCATCTGACATTTCTGAATGTGTCAGATAGTTGCATTTCACAAAATGCAATTTCAAAACACCGGGAAATGGGTTGAATGTAAGATTTCCAGTAGAGCTGCTAAAAAGAGTGAAGTGAGGTCATGCTGTCTGGTGAAGGCATATTCTGGTGAAGGTTAAAGGCATTTTCCACCTTTTGTAAAAGATTAATAAATGCATCCATATTGCAAATAGAACAAAAAAAAATGCATTTATTAATTATTTGCTGTTTCAGGCCACAGGCTTCTGCAGACTATTCCTTCAGGCCCACGTCTGTACAGACTTTCAGTAAACATGGTCATACATGGATTGAAATTTGGCTGATTCAGCCAAATTTCAATCCATGTATGGGCAGGGAGATTGTACAGAAGCCGGTCTACTGATCGACTTCTGTACACCGTCGTCCTTTTGGTTTTTTCCTGCTATAGCCTGAAACGCTGATCAGTGTTTGTTGATAGCAGAAATGCCTCCTCAAATGTGTGGATGGCAGAGTAGGGTCTGCCTTATGGAGCTGGAAAAAGTATACAATGGACTCTATGTGTGGTGATGTCACTGCATTTGTACTCCGTTAAGAACTAGGAGTCCTTCTGCTGTGGTGGCAGATCAGACTTGTAGATGTCCATTAGCAAACCTGCACAGCTGCAAAAAATTATAAAAGAAGACTGTGGGGAGAAGCACCCTGTAAATCAAGTCGGAGGGTGAGGCAGTTTGGATTTGGGGCTGAGGAATCACACCATGGGGGTTATTTACGAAAGGCAAATCCACTTTGCACTGCAAGTACACTTGAAAGTGCACTTAAAGTGCACTTGGAAGTGCAGTCACTCTAAATCTAAGGGGTAGATCTGAAATGAGTGGAAGCTCTTCTGATTTTATCATCCAATCATGTGCAAGCTAAAAGGCTGTTTTTATTTTCCTTGCATGTTCCCCTTGGATCTACAGCGACTTTACTTCCAAGTGCACTTTTAGTGCAGAGTGGATTATCCTTTAGTAAATAACCCCCCATGCTTCATTTTACATCCTAAATATGGGTGCAACATGAAACAAAGCTAGAAAAGTGTAATTAGCCTTTTAGAGTCTTCTTATGACGCCATTAAAATACCAACAATACAACCACTGCTGCAAAATATATCAACGATAAACAAAGCTGTGATAAAACTACCCAAATACAAAGCTCATAAACATTAAATAAAAAGCAGTACAACTCTATTAGTGCAGCAATACACTTCAAAGTGCAGATCCTGTGCAAAAATAGCAATTCATATGAGTTCATCAAGTTTCCAACATGCACAAATTGTGAGTATAGCCTCATATAGTCAAGGGTAGTAGAATTTAAACAGTACCATCATCCAAATTATTATGTACAAGGAAAAAAGAGTGGGACATAGGGGACAGTGGCTGATGTTGGCCCCATAATGTTCGCACCCTAAAATGGCTGGACTATACCGGTACAGATAAACGATAATAAACAATATGTATAAAAGGAATTTATTACAAAAAGCAAATACATGGTATACATATTAAAATGCAAAAACAGAAATTCAGGGTTCACCAAAGAATATCCAAAGCTATCCTTGTGGCCCCCTACTCACGCTATGCCTTTCATTTGGGGGGCTCTACATTATCCCCCTTGTCCGCCGCGGGGGAGAGTTTTTAGGCGTCCCGGTGCCGCACACGATCACCTAATTATAGGGTAAGCCGAACTAGTAATTATGTTTTTTTTCCCTTTTCTACATGCTGTTTTTACGATCACTACTTGTAGTGTACTGTATAATGTTTCTGCTTGTATTGCATTATATTATTTGTCTTATAGATTGGTCCTCCTGAGGAAGCGATAATATCGCGAAACTAGTCGAGAACCAGACCAGTCAATACTTTGTAATTTACAGATATTCTTTGGTGAACCCTGAATTTCTGTTTTTGCATTTTAATATGTATACCATGTATTTGCTTTTTGTAATAAATTCCTTTTATACATATTGTTTATCATCGTTTATCTGTACCGGTATAGTCCAGCCATTTTAGGGTGCGAACATTATGGGGCCAACATCAGCCACTGTCCCCTATGTCCCACTCTTTTTTCCTTGTACAAGTTTCCAACATATAAAGTGCATTAACATTCAGTAAGAAAAAAGTCTATATAAAACTTTCAAAGCTGTGCAAATCGTGTAAAACAGCAATAGGCAGTTATTAGCTCATAAATTTACCATTTTAAACAGTGCTCCACACCTGAGAGAAGGGTGTTATCTCTCCCACCACTCAGTGTTGCCAACTGTCAGTATTTTTACTGGTAGCCAGTAAAAAATGGTACTTTTCTCCTACCAGTAAATGCCAGTAAAAGGCTAAGGTTGCCAGTAAAATATGGCTGTGACCCTCAGCTCTTAACTGCACATACTGAGACCATCTGAGTGCCTACTATAATGTATTCGGGCAGCGCCGGCGGGGTGCAGGTCTGGCAGAGGCAGTGCCTGAGTGTGTCGTGTGATGTCATGGTGCAAGGGGGCGGAGCATCCGAAACCTCTTGTGCAGGTCTGTGGGACAGGAGCAAGGCAACCCGGGAGTGGGACTGTCTGTTTGGACTGGAGTGGAGTGAAGGGATCACCTCGCGTTGAGAGACTGTCACTGTGACTCAGGAGGGGATGTGTCGTGTCGGTGAGGTTTCATCATCATCTGTGCTTAAGGTTGCCACCTGTCCGGGATTCAACCGGACAGTCAGGGTTTTAAATCAGGTTTCAGTCCACCTGAAACATTATTCAGACAGTAATGTGGCTTAGAACAGGGCCTGACAGGAGGGTAAGGGGAGCACTATGTGTGCCGCATTACTATTCTCTTTAAAGTGTCCAAAGGTGTCCCAGGTCTGTTACTTTCCTATAGTGTATATTAAAAATTAAAAAAAAAATTGCTGTGTGCCGCTAAAGTGTTCGGGTTTGGCTTGAATAAAAAGTGGCAATACTATCTGTGCTGCTGCACACTGCTGTCAGTGTCACCGTGAGAGTCCGTTTAATGTGTGTGCCTGACTATTCGAATTGCTTAAACCTCCTGAGTCCTGTCCCTAAGCTACTGACTTACTACTGTATATCACAAATAAAATAAGAAATATGTTATAGGCCTTAACATCTACCTTAAATCACATTGCTAATTGCAAAGTGTACTTTTTTGTAGCCGAAATACTGAAATTTGCACTTTTAAAAAAACGTAATTTTGTAACTTTTGGAAATGCCAGTAAAAATTTGGCGGTGCCAGGAAATTTTGGGTGTCATGTCAGTAAATTTCAAACTCGTAGGTTGGCAACACTGCCACCACTTTCCCTATAGACAAAAACTCAACAATCTAAACTGACCTAATAAATAGGTCTTAGCAGGCTTTTATCTGAAATTTGTATATTTACTGCTGTCACTACAGGAACCATTCCTCCAAAAGTAACACTCATTTAAATGGACAAGAAAGGAAGAAGGAGATCAACATTTATTAAGAGTTAAAATAAAACCATTAAAATCACTCACACAGTAGAAGTGATTGCCCGCCACTAAGGTATGTCAGCTCAATCCTCCCCCAGGCTGTGGCACTCTATACCGCTAGTTCCATGTGTGCGAGTGTCTGCCAAAATATGTGACGATGTCACATTGTTGTAGCCCCACCTAATGCATTTCATCACAGATGGCCTTCCTCGGGGAGATGGACCTCGGCTCAATGAATTAAAGTAATGAGACTGCTCAAACAGCATTTTCTGCCTCTCCGCATTTACTTTGCTCAATTAGATTAGAAAAAGAGTCAGATTGAATAAAGATGTTTTTCAATTTGTAAACGAACTAAACTAACAATTTGTAATTAAAATGGCTAAAACAGTACTTTTCTTCCTAGATTTGTTCAAGTTCCGAGAAGGAGCAAAATGGTTTTCTCAAAGTGGTCAGTGGGAAGAAAAAAGGCTTTGTACCCATGGATGTTTTGGAAAATATCTGACTGACTTGAATGTTACCATCATCCAAGTTTTCAGGGGATGCTGGTCTGCATCATGTGGTATCATGACTAAGAAGAGTCACACTGGCCACAGCGAATGGATACACAGAAGAGAGATAAGAAATCAGAAGATTCCCAGGACTGTTAAAAACCAAGAAGAGCAGACTCTAATAGACTGTGTAGTAAAGCATTACAGATTATGCGTTATCCTTGCGTGGAAACAAAAATGCTGCAGTGGTGATAATCAAAGAAGACAAAGCCTCTCTATGTGTCTTAAATAAGCTGCTCTGCTAAGTCTTACATTTTTAAGGGCAGTTTCAAAGGAGTAGTATCACAGTTATGTAATTGCCTTTATGGGACGAGCTTCCTTCGTCAGTGTTCTCTTTTGTAACATTGAAGTAATCTATTTACCTCCCTGTACCCATGGTGTAAAAAGTACAGTAGACTGTAAGCTCTATGGGGCAAAAACTGTGCCTGCTAACATTTCTTGTATAGCGTGGTGTAACTTAATTCTGTTTTTTACTCTATAAATCAGGATGGGAACATAAATGCTAATATGCAGTACTTCAGACACATGTATCATGTTTTTTTCTGTGCCAGAGGCATGGATTCTGGTCATCAATATTTACTTCATATGTACATTGATTAATTTATTCAGCATCCTTTTCAATGTCAATGTTACAAACAACATACATCAGTCACTCCCTTTTGGGATATCATTGCATATGTAATACGAATGTGAATGAATTTTAAGGATACATTTTATGTTTCTTTTTTTATACAATCAGTGTTTTTTATGTTTTCATAATGCGCATAGAATTGACTAATAATGGAAGTCACATCCTTTTTATAGTTTACAAAATCCCCAGTTATTTATGCAGGCAGAACATTTAAAAAACAAAAAAACAAAAAGGTTATATTCCCTAGGCAAACACAAGTTTATATAAAAAGAGGTGAAAATGTTTTGCCAATATGTTAAACAACATAAAAAGACCTTAAGATGCTTAAAATATGTATTTAACAAAGTCTTAAAATTTTGAAAGCTATTATATACAGTATGTGATCAGTAATTTCAGTTCAGTATAATCTAGGGGAAGGCTGACAGCTGTGTCCTTCAAAAGGGTTAGTGCATAGCATGTCAATGGTACTGTGCATCAGCATGGCTGTATTTAGACATTATGCTGCCCATGGCTCAATCAAATGAGGAAGCATCTTTGTTCAGACTTAATTCCTTGTATCATACAATTGTTTTAGAAAAGACTAGAATGCACTTTTGAAGGTAGCATGAGGTCTGTTTTGAAAGGAATACTGTAACTAGGTTTCACTGTAAAGACCACTCTACAGGAGAAAGAGGGCATAATGTTTCCAAACTAAAGAAAGCCTTCTGATCCCTCTGTGTATTGTTTGACCCCTCTGTATATCCCTTTCCCTGTGCAGTTCTCTTACTGAATTTATCTGCAAATATATCCATCAGAGACAGAAGACAGAAACATGAGGAAAATAATGACGCAATTTGTAACTGATGATGCCCCACTTAATTATTCTAGTCTACCTACTATGGTTTAATGTGTGTCCACAAAGCTGTAGTTGGATCAGAATAAGGTTGGCACTTGAAAACATTGCTCCAGGTTTTTCAGAGGTGTAGGTTTTATTTATGAGAGAACAGGTGACTATGTGGATTAAAATTAACAGGCCACAAAATCAGCTCCAAGTTGAAAAATAGTATAATTTAGCAGATAGGATGGGTTCCCTCAGTTCAAATGTATTTTGTTTATGTTTGAATTGGTTACAAATGATGGCATGATAGCCTATAAAAGATCTGATTACAATTCATATAAAAGTTAAAATCAATACAGTTTTAATAATGTCATATTTAAGGACCTTCACAGTTCCAAATCTAATTCATTTGTATCCCATGAACACTTACTATAGAAAGAACACTGTCCAGGAAAAACTATTTTTTTAAAGTGACCCTAGTCTGCATATAGCAACAGTGGCCAAACCAATGATAATGGTAACATGATCTGCCAATAGGGGAAAGAATCCTGTGACTGATGAGACATTCCTTAATTCACAGACCAAGCTACAGGTAGTGTAATCAGTGAAAGAATGGAGGAGAGGATAGGAGGGAGTGCATCCCCATCAAATCATCTTTAGTGCAGCTGAGCCTGGAGATCTGAAGCTGTTAACACCCACATCACCAGAAGTTCAGTAACAGGAAGAGGACAGGGTAGCCCAGGAGTGAAGATCTCTACAGGATCCAGCAGCCTACACATCATGGGACACACTTCATTACAGGTAAGTAATGTAACTGAAGCTGTGAAGAAAAATGTTTTTTTACTAATCTTCACCTTTAAAGAAACTCTAATAAATTAAAGGATGAAATACAAAAATAGTGCAGCACTATTTAAAGTTCATAAAGAAAAAAGTTCATGTAGGAAAACACACAGATCTCCAAGTAAAGTGACAATGTATATTGATAAACAATAGACTCCGTGCTAGAAGTAGACACTCTATGCCGCTTACCTCAACGCCTGGACCCCTGAATTAAAAAAGGATCACATAGGCTTTCCCATAAAGGGCAAATATCCAAGAGCGTGGTCACAGCAGTCTCCCTGGTGTGGATCTTATGTAAAGACTCATACCATACACGGATATCCCATCAGTTGGTTGGAATGCAGATGATCATCACTATCCCAAGATATAAAAATAAACAAGAAACATCTAGTACCCTCTGCTACCAAGCATTTAATTGAGTGGAAAAGGAATTACACTTACAAAAGAGGCACTTCCATTAAGTGCCAGCATACGAGCGCTTGTACATAAAATCACATAGGAGATGGTCACGGGTGACGTCATGTAGCTCCTTTCCATAAAATCCAAGGATATGCATTCTGTTATAGATATTTATAAATGCAAATAGCCTGGTATGTTAGCGCCTATCAAGCAATGTGTACTCACCAGATCTAGGTCCTGTAGAAGTTAACTCCATATGTTGACATCTCCAATAGTCAGTGGTGCAACTATAGCCATATCAACTGACACAGCTGCTGAGGGTTGGAGGTGAGGCTGCAGTAGGGAAAAATGAAATGTAGAAAATTTGTGGACATTTATGGAAAATACAGATTTAGTGCTATATCTTTAGGAGTTGGAGATGTTGTAGTTGATACTGACACTAACTCCCTGTGAAGTCTACAGTCTAGAAAAGCTAATGGCAGACACACAGGAGAAGTCTTCAGGATTGTCACAGCCCCTCACTGTCCCTGTGCAGCATGCAGAATTTAGAAATGGTTGCAGAATGTCTTAGCAGTACAGACTGGTGCTCTTCCCTATCTTGAAGTAGACGTATTGTCTTCAAAACTTCTGACCCCCCCTCCTGGCCAGTACATTAAAATTAACTCTGTATACCAAAATGTTTTTCTGGGGTTATAAAATAATAAGAAAACAGTGCATCTCTTTAGCTAGAAACTGACAAGACTGCTGAGAGGCCACAGAATGATGGCCAGCAGACAGCATCTAAATTTTGCCATGGGGTCAAATTATCTGTATCAAAAAATATGTTAAAAAAACCAAAGTCTTTAAAACATTAGCAGCGCTTAAGAAGTTCATATGTGAAATAAAATATAAATAAAGATGAAAAGTTCCACTTGTGTCTTAATTGTGTACAGCAGGGTGTGGGGTGGTAGCTGATCCGTTTATAAAGAATGTTGAACACCAACTCTCTGCTGCTGATCTTCTGTGATACCTTACCCGGGAATACCGCTCTCAGCGGTAATAAGGTATATCGGGACTCAATCGATCTATGATACATGCTTATATTATTTTAATACATTGTAAGTGTACAACTATATGGAATCACTTTGTTTTTTAAATAAAAGTATTTTAATTTACTGGATTACGCTATGGGCACTTCTATTTCTTCGCTCGTTATGAGCTTAATTTAGATGGATGTATGCAGAGTGCGCTGACAGCTATCCAAATATCCATTCACGGATCCAGTCCCATTTGAGTGAACTAAGTCCGTCAATATTAAACCAGTGAAAGGCACTCTGTTAACCCATCACCTTCTGGTAAGTGAATTACCTATAGGGGATTCCCATAAAAGCAATGTGGTGAAGGATTTATCTGGGATTTTGATCAGCAGAGAGTTGGTGTTCAACATTCTTTATAAACGGATCAGCTACCACCCCACACCCTGCTGTACACAATTAAGACACAAGTGGAACTTTTCATCTTTATTTATATTTTATTTCACATATGAACTTCTTAAGCGCTGCTAATTTTTTAAAGACTTTGTTTTTTTTTAACATATTTTTTGATACAGTTTACATTTTTATAGTAGCAGCTATATATATTTTTATTTATCATATTTTTTTGCATGAGCGCTGAGGGAGAAATACTTTGTTTCTGTTTATTTCTCATTGTTTGTGAAAGGGTCAAATTATCTGTATTTGTGATCCTGTATACAGTAAAGCAATCCTGTCCCATAATTAAAAACTCCCAACTAAGCTTGTTCCTGTAAAGAAGAAACAGAATACTTACCTCTCCTATTGACTGAGTTGCTGAATGCTTCTACATTCTCAATCAGAGAAGTGGTCCTCAAAAGTCCTATGGGAAACCACCACTCCTGGGAGTGTAGATTAATTGGCCACGTACAGCTCTCATTTGTTCCTGCCATCCTCTGCAGTGATGTGGAGGACCAGGGAGATTGACACGGTGCAAAGCATGCATTTCCCTGTGGACTTCAGGGACCATTTCTCAGGATAGGAGTGGTGTTCACTGGAGTGGTAAATATTTTGTTTCTTGTTCATGTGTTACAGGTTTATGTTTGCTTGAGACTATTTAATTGTGTGATAGAATTACTGTTTTCCTGCTAGAGATGAAACCTATTTCTATTCCAACTGCAAACAGTGACATAAGAATTGGCCACAAATTAAACCATTTTTTTTTTCTATACATACATGCATATAGTATTTTATCAGCCTTTCAAGTTATCAGGTGACAGTACATGGTATTACTGAGTTTAGGTTGTAAAAGTATTTCTAAATATATCTGTATCCAGCAAGTTTTTGCGAAATCACA
This sequence comes from Lithobates clamitans, assembly GCA_037952925.1. Taxonomy (NCBI): domain Eukaryota; kingdom Metazoa; phylum Chordata; class Amphibia; order Anura; family Ranidae; genus Lithobates; species Lithobates clamitans. Next base: position 5,694,663 of record JBBGZY010000943.1, read on the forward strand.
GATTGGGTGAGCATTTATACTACATACAACTTTGTGTTATTTGCAAATATAAAAGGGTATTTTGATTTGTCTTTATTCGATTTAAACTATAAGAAGACTAAACCCTGGGATAAACCCATTATAGACTATTACACCACCAAGAATGTGTGTTTCAAGTTCTATAAGTTTAAAGGGTCATTCAATATGAAAGTGATATTTTAGTGATATCTTAATTAGTTGGGTGGAGTCAGACCCTGGGGTAATATACTGTATGTCCAAAAGTAAGAACTGCCTGCCATGCTCCCACATACCTTTGCATGTTCGAGCCCTCCTGTTCTCCAAATTATAAAGTAAGGGCCAGTTCACACCACATACAGTCCAGTGTGCTTTTTTCTGCTTAAAAAACGCATGTAAAGTAGGTTATATGGTTTTTTATGGTATAGCTTACACCAGTGCTTGTTTCCAGTGCGTTCCAGTTCCAGAAAAAAAAGAGAACATTTTTTTCTGCACTGGACTGTACTGGAAGGCTGTAAAAAGCATCAAAAATGCACTGGAACGCACCTAAACGCACCAAAAATGCACCGGAACACACGTCCTTATTTAAGGTTAAGAAAAAAGAGAGGGGAAAATGCACTGGACTGCATCAAAAATGCACCAAAAACACATTGGAACGCATCAAAAATGTGCATGCAGAAAAGCATCTGGAACGCATCCGAACTGCCTTTCTATGGTGTGAACTGGCCCTTAAGGAAAAATGCCACATGTACAGTAGGATATCCTCATAATGGCCATGCCAGGTGTGCAGACAAATGAACACAAGGTGTGAAAGCCCTCTTAAACTAAGCCCTGCCAAAGGCACCCACTCAATGCTGGATGGCTGAGATCTTCCTCTGGTGTTTCTTTCAAGTTCGCGGGCTTCAGCGCTATTAGTGGCTGGAGCCGCATGCGCGTGGGAGCTGCTGTTCCTGGCATGGGCTCTGAAGGTCCGGCACTGTAAGCCAGACCTTCAGAGCGCATGCGCCGATGATGTCATCGGCTGCATGCACTCTGAATATCTCCTAAACTGTGCAAGTTTAGGAGATATTGACAGTACCTACAGGTAAGCCTTATTATAGGCTTACCTGTAGGTAGAAGTGGTGGAACAGAGTTTACAGCCACTTTAACGTGGCTGTAAGGTCCTGCATCTTTTGGTCTGAGTTGTTTATTCCTTACTCACACAAGATTGTACTATTGTTTGATAACATCCGCCTTTCTTGAATTCATGTTGATGGCCACTAAAATGTCTTTCCCGCACAAGTTAAATCTACAGAACTGTAGCTAAAAGATGAAAATATTAATTCCTCTTTTAATTTGGGTGCCGTATCTACTTTATGGTACAGCCACTGGTACCATGGCAGTCAATAAAAGTATATAAACATTTGAAACCAGTGCTTGAAAACTACTGCAGATCTCTTAACTGACACTAAACTCTGGTTTAAAAAAATCTATTCATGCATGTATTATTAACTTCTATTGCTTTCAGCCTCCTCTAAATGATCAAATTCCTTTGTTGGCTGCTCTTATCTGACTTTCTGTTAATGGGTGGCTATGTTCATTCTTCATTGTGCTACTATAAGTAGAAATGTAACCACCCTCTCTTGCTCACTCCCAAGATGCACTATAGACTATGGTATTTGTAGTATGCATAGAGCAGTGTGTATGACCACAACTAACATGGAAGTGGAAGTGAGGGAGAAAAGGGGAAGTTCATGAGCTCACAAAGAATGTTACAAGCAGATAGAAAAACACAAAAAGAAACAATTTCATGAAAAATTGATTACAGGGCCATTAAATATCAGATGTGTATAGATTACTTATGGAGAAAAAGGATATTACTTTGTGTCATTTAAACTTATTAGCCCCATGTCTAAAGACTTCTATGGGAATGGAGAGAGAAGAGTCACAGTCCAGCAGTCCAGTATTCCATGAAAACATGAGCATGGCTAGATTTAGTGCCGTCTGCCTGACTTCTGATTAGTTTTGGAATAAGCATCATTCAAGCCACTCATACTGAAGTCATCATCAAGGCAGCACCATTATCTTCTGCTGCTATCAGCTTTCTCTTCTTCATTCTTCTTACTGAATAAAAAGTATCAAATATTCTTTTGTACATCAAAGATAGGAAGGGGAGTTAGGAGCACAGGCAGTTGCCTTGAACTCTGGGATAAAAAATGTATCCTTATACCCTTGTATCGCTTATACCCTTATGTATCCCTTATACCCTTGCGCTGTGGGGTCCCCCGCAGCGCAAGGGTTAAATGCTTACCAAGTCTACAAGTTAGGATAAAAGGCTGTAATACATACCCTATTTTTTTCTTCCCCGGGCCCCAAGTACTCTGTGGATCGCTGGGTTGTAGGTGGGCTCTCTGTGTTCTATTAATCCTGCACTATAGTTAATGTGACTGGAGCACTTTAAAGAAGAGACTTTGAGGGATCGGTCGCATAGATGGATGGAGCCTGCCAGAGTAAGGAATAAGGTAAATATTACACCTTATCCCTCTACATCTAGACTTAACAAGCATTAAACCCTTGCAGTGTGGGGATGCCCCACTGCATAAGTAATTTTTCTTTTCCTGCATGGAGTTTGACTATAAGCCCCACTTTTTATAGATTGCGTGACACCTTAGAAAAAGAAAGGAAAGTAAAAGATTGAGGATATTGAACTGAGTACAATAAAAACAACTTTAAAAAAATCATTTCAAACAAGCTGGTCCAAATGAACTATTTACGTCACTAACAATTGCAGCGGTTGGGAGCACTGTATCAACTGTATGTAACCTCAACTACATATATTATACAGCTCTGTGTTCTGGCAGCAGGAGGAGACCTTCCAGTCCCATTCTTGGAACATAATTGAGTCAGGCTGGTTGCTGCTTAGCCATTCACAGGGAGCTTTGTATTTATTGTATGAATAAATACAAAGCTTCCTTTGATTGGCTAAGGTGGAGTTCATTATGTCATTAGCTCACCTCTCTGCCTCAGCCATCAAAGGAAGCTTTCTATTTGTTCAAGAACATAAAGCTTCCTCTGAATGGTTAAGCAATGTTCAGCCCAAATCGATTTTGTTCTGGGAGTGGGACAGGATAGTCTCATCCTGCTGCTAGAACACAGCTCTGCATACTGTATTTAGCTAAGGCTGGACCAGCTTGGTCCAAACAAACTGTTTAAAGTTAGATGAAATCTGGAGATCAATCAACTTTAAACATTAGTGAGACACTTCTAAGGCACCAACTGTTGATTACCCAGATCTCCCATACAAAAGATTTGTTTCCCTATTCATTTACATTTTGGAAAAATAGAATGCAAATAGAATGTTTTTGGGATCTGCAAAAGTTTTTGGAGGTACTTAACAATAACCATTACCACACTTTGGGGTGTATTTATTTTAAAAAATGCATAGTTATTCATTGAGCTAAATTGCTGGTCCATTTTTTGGTGCAAAAGGAGAGAAAAATGTAATGTTCTCCTTCTATATCCTCAAATTTTATGCATGTATAAAAAAATAGAGTGGTTTGGGAAAATACTGCATTATGGCCACTAAATAGAGCTGAGGATAATAGAAAATAAATGCTTATTTCCCTAAAGTCTTCATTTCCATCTAGGGCAGGGGTAGGCAACCTCGGTACTACAGCTGTGGTGAAACTACAAATCCCATCATGCCTCTGCCTCTAGGAGTCATGCCTATGATTGTCAGGGTCTTGCAATATCTCATGGGACTTGTAGTTTGACCACAGCTGGAGGGCCGAGGTTGCCTACCCCAGATCTAGGGAATATATTTTTATAAATACACCACGTTGAGTATAGTAAAAAGGTTTTGCACATCATTGACCTTAAAAATAGATACCTTATTGGACCCTGAATTAAAATGTATGTCAGGCTTTTTGACATCATGTGTCACGTATTTATACAGCTTAATCCCATCTGTGCATAATATTCTCAAAAATTAATACAGGCAGTCCCCGGGTTACAAACAAGATAGGGTCTATAGGTTTGTTCTTAAGTTGAATCCGTTTGTGAGTCGGAACAGGTACGTTTTTTAGGTGTAGCTCCAGCCAAAAAAACTATTTTTAAGCTTTTTGGATAGCATAGGGAAGTGTTAACACCCCTGTAACTTTTGTTTTGCTGTCTGTGCCCCTGTTCAGATGATTACACCTCACTTTCTCTCCCAATGACAATTGGATTTTGAAAATTTTGGGTTGTTGTGGAAACAAGCCTTGGTGATAAAGCATCAGTGGAGGTACATTTTGCCCATAATAACTCTTATGCCCTGTACACACTGTCGGATTTTCCAATGGAAAAAGTGCGATCGGATTGTGTTGTCAGAAATTCCGATCGTGTGTGGGCTCCATCTGACTTTTTCCGTCAGAATTTCCGACACACAAAGTTTGAGAGCAGGATATCAAATTTTCCAACAACAAAATCCGATCGTTTAAATTCCGATCATGTGTACACAAATCTGACGCACAAATTGCCACGCATGCTCAGAATAAATTAAGAGACGAAAGCTATTGGCTACTGCCCCGTTTATAGTCCCGACGTACGTGTTTTACGTCACCGCGTTCAGAACGATCAGATTTTCTGACAACTTTGGGCGGCTGTGTGTATGCAAGACAAGTTTGGCCCAAAATCCGTCAGAAAAATCTGATGGATTTTGTTGTCGGAATGTCCGATCGTGTGTACAGGGCATTACGGGAGTGAATTTCCCTTCCTAGGGGTAGATTTCCTCTCACTTCCTGTTGTCTCCCTCCGTTTGTAAGTAGGAGTCGTTTTGTAAGTCAGATGTTTGTAACTAGGGGACCGCCTGTAATTGGGAAATGTGTTTTTTATTGTTTGTTTATGTTACATTAATTTTACCTTTATGTTTTTCTTGTTTTCCTTTTTTTTTTAGCATTTGAGTTGGTTTACAGTACACCAAATCTGTGTGCATATTGTTTTTTTTATCTCTGATCTGGAAATGGTACCTATCTAACCAATAGAAATGGATATTTTTACAACAACAAATAAAAGCTTGTATTTCACTAGTACATTTTTGAGTGGTATTCTTTATACAGTATATGCAATAATCAAACTGTACGTCAATCAAAATGGTAAGGCATTTTCTTTAGAAGTCAATAAAAGGAATCTGTCACTAAAAAAAGTGTTTGTGCATGTAGCAGTTCACAAATTAGATATAGTAATGTTTTTAGCAAGACTTCTCTGACACAGAATCTGTGCACGCTGTATAAGCACTATAAAATATACTGACAGGAAAAAATATACATTATATGTTTAGCATCAGTGGAAACCTGGAATCAGCAAGTGATAAATGCAAAAGTACAGTACAGTATATGGTTCACTGGCAGGGGCCTAACAACAAATCATGGTCCTCATAGTAAATATTCAATGGGTCTTCCTGGCAAAATCTCTCTGTGGCACCTGGCAGTGTCAACTGAGACAATACTGCCATTGATCTTAATATAATGTATGCATAAATGAAGGCCAGCTAGCAGCAGAGCTGTCAGCATAGTTAGTACACTACAAGCTGAGACAGTATGAACTAGGGCACAGAATATAGGACAGTGGGGAATAGGGAATGTATAGCTCAGCCTATAGTGTGGGGTGATGTAGAATAGGGAATCTACAACACATCATATACAGTAGAATGAGGCAGTGTGGAATAGTGAATGTACAGCACAACCTATATAATGAGACAGTATGAAACAGGAAATGTATAGCACAGCCTATGAAATGGGGCAGCATGAAAGTGTACAGCATGAAATACAAAATGCAGAATAGGGGATGTACAACACAGAGTACTGAATGGGACGGTATGACCTTGTGCACATGGACAAAGGCGAACGCAAGTGACGGTCTGGTGTCATATGTAAACAGCAATTGCACCATGCATGTGAGGTATCACCGCGGAAGTCAGATCGAGGGCAGTAGTTTAATTTTAGCAGTAGACCTCCTTTGTAAATCTAAAGTGGTAACCTGTAAATGCTTTTAAAGGTTTTTAAAAATGTATGCAGTTTGTCGCAGCTGCACGTTTGTGCGCAATTTTAAAGCATGTCGTGTTTGGTATCCATGTGCTCGGCATAAGATCATCTTTTTTATTTCATCAAACATTTGGGCAATAAAGTGTGTTTTAGTGCATTAAAATTTTAAAAAAGTGTGTTTTTTCCCAAAAAATTGCGTTTGAAAAATCGCTGCGAAGTACTGTGTGAAAAAAAAAAATTGCAACACCCACCATTTTAATCTGTAGGGCCTTTACTTTAAAAAAAATATAATGTTTGGGGGTTCAAAGTAATTTTCTTGCAAAAAAAAATGTTTTCATGTAAACAAAAAGTGTGAGAAAGGGCTTTCCTGTCGCATCATGGCAGCATACACTTTGGGTTGTGACTCCGCCCCTCACAACCTGATAGGACCACATAGCTATAAGTTGTAAAGATGGCCCCCGCCCCAGTATTCTCTTATTTTTCCTCACCTGAGAAGGACTGAAGATGTCAGAAGCACCCCCTTACCGAACTCGCCCCAGCCAGGTTCTAGCCTCTCCTGGGTGGAAGTCCTTGCCTGTACAGCCTCTAAATGAGCTAGATGGAAGGAACCCCACTCTGGTGGTCTCAGGGGTATGTGCGGCTCCAGTATAAGCCTTAAACAGGCTTAGTTTGTGTGCAGCGGTCTCCATCTGTCTTTCCATCTCTTGGTGCAGCTTGCTGGGCTCTGTGGTCCTCCTCTGTCTCTCCCCTGTGTCCTCGGATGTCTCAGCGCTTCCGCGCATGCTCAGTAAACATTTTTAGGGCGTCCTGGCACATTTGCCAGGTTCCAAGATGGCGCCGAGAGCGGCTCGGTGCTACTGCACATGTGCGGCCGGTTCATGACCCCGGCGGCCATGACGGTTTATTTAAAAAGCTCAGAGATGTCATTTCTGATGCCTCCAGCTTGCTGAGCATATCTGACGCTGCTATCAGCTCTGCCTCACCTCTGACGCTCCCTCCTTGGGGTAAGTGTTTCTCTCTCCCCCTGGTTCCTCTGTTTGTTTGCTTGCATGTTTATACCTGCCTGTATCCCTCCAGGATATCACAGTTATCCTTTCTATGGAGACCGCTGCCCCAGCAGATCACCATCAGCCCAATAGGTAAGGGGGGGGGATGTTCATGGTAAGTAGTGAAGATTGAAAAAGAGAGCAGGATCCTACTAATGCTGCCTAATCGGTCAGCCCTACCAGGTCATCAAGATCGTTTAAGTCAAGGCGAAGAGAGACCTTACGCAGGAGAAGCCGCTCCAGCCATAGGCGAAGCCGCTCACGCGGCAGAAGTCGCTCAGCCCACAGGGGAAGCCGTAGGAGGAGCCGTTCCTACTCCAGGCATAGACATTCCCATTATAGAAGCTCCCCTGCACGTAGAAGCCAGTCTCCTGCACATCCTCCCCGTCCAGCGGGGAATGCTTGCTGGGAAGGGTCTTAGATCGGTGTCACAGGTCCTGGAGTTCCTTCAACTAGGCCTAGAGAAGGGTCTTAGATCAAGTACTCTAAAGGTCCAAGTCTCGGCCTTGTCCGCCCTGACAGGAGTCAGATGGGCACAAGATCCCCTTGTGGTTCAGTTCCAACGGGCCTGTCTAAAGCTGAGACCTCCTAGGAAACCTTCCTTCCCAGTCTGGGACCTCTCAGTTGTACTGGAAGCTCTATCCAAGGAACCCTTCTTTCCGAATGAGAACATATCCTTATGGGATCTGACGCTAAAAGTCTCATTCCTGATAGCCATAACATCAGCTAAGCGGGTGTCAGAGATGCAGGCCTTAATGGTTAGTGGTCCATATCTGGTAGTATTGCCAGACAGATTAGTCTTAAAACCTTCAGACCGGTTCATACCCAAGGTATCCTCATCCTTTCACTTCAACCAAGAGATTAACCTTCCGGCACTCACCACGGAACAGGGCGATCCTCACCCACTGGACGTCAAGGGTAATGTCCTGGAGTACCTCTCAGCTACCAGATCCATCAGGAGAACGGAAAGTCTCCTAATTATTCCGCATGGATTCAGGAGAGGTCAAGCGGCATCCTCACGCACCATTGCGTCATGGCTGGTGAAGACCATAAAAAAGGCCTATTCATTGAGCAGTCAGCAAGTACCTGAGGGCTTAAGGGCACATTCCACCAGGGCAGTGGCAACCTCCTGGGCGGCATATTGTAGAGTCTCGGCGGAGACAATTTGCAGAGCGGCTACCTGGTCTTCCAGGAACACCTTTATGACCCATTACAAAGTGGATTCCGCCTGTTTATCCACAGTGGATTTCGGAATAGCCGTTATCCAGGCCAATTCTTCTGTTCTCTGATTAATAAACTTAGTTTGAATCCCCACCCAGTGTTTGCGAGTTACTCCCCAAAGTGTATGCTGCCATGATGCGACAGGAAAACGGAAAATTGTATACTCACCTTTCCGTAATTTTCCTTTCCTGTCGTATCTTCATGGCAGCATACAATTTCCCACCCGTCTAAGGTGATATATATACGGAGAATACTGGGGCGGGGGCCATCTTTACAACTTATAGCTATGTGGTCCTATCAGGTTGTGAGGGGCGGAGTCACAACCCAAAGTGTATGCTGCCATGAAGATACGACAGGAAAGGAAAATTACGGAAAGGTGAGTATACAATTTTCCGTTTTATCTTCAAGTGGTTAGAAGAGTGGGTGATGTGCGACATAAGCTTCTAAATGTTGTGCATAAAATGACATGACAGTTCAAACCCCCCCCCCCCCAAAATTACCCCTTTTTGGAAAGTAGACACCCCAAGCTATTTGCTGAGAGGCATGTTGAGTCCATGGAATATTTTATATTTTGCCACAGTTGCGGGAAAATGCCAATTTTTTTTTTTTTTTTTTTTTGCACAAAGTCGTCATTAAATGATATATTGCTCAAACATGCCATGGGAATATGTGAAATTACACCCCAAAATACATTCTGCTGCTTCTCAAGCAACGCCTTTAGGCTTTCTAAAGGCATACAATAATTTCACTTCCTCACTGCCTATCACAATTTTTTTTCTTTATTTTCAAAAACAAATGAGAGCTGCAAAATACTCACCATGCCTCTTAGCAAATACCTTGGGGTGTCTAAATTCCAAAATGGGGTCATTTGGGGGGGGGGGGTGTTGCTATCTGGAAATTTCAGGACCTCCGTAACTGTGATAGGTAGTGAGGAGTAAAATCACCATTTTACGCCCTTAGAAAGCCTGAAGGCAGTGATTGGATTTCGGGGTCTGGTACATGGCTAGGCTCCCAAAAAGTCTCACCCATGTGGTATCCCTGTACTCAGGAGAAGCAGCAGAATGTATTTTGGGGTGTAATTCCACATATAACCATGGCATGTTTGAGCAATATATCATTTAGTGACAACTTTGTGCAAAAAAAAAATGTAATTTTCCCTCAACTTGTGGCAAAATATAAAATATTCCATGGACTTAACATGCCTCTCAGCAAATAGCTTGGGGCAGTGGCGTCGCTAGAGGGTGGCTTTTGGGGCTATAGCCCCGAATCTAGGACCCATAGCCCCGAGTCTCTGCAGGGGTCCCCAAGGGGAGGAGAGGCTCTCTGGGGACCTTGATATAAGTGGGAGGCTCTCTGGGGACCCTGATTTAAGGGGGAGGGTCTCTGGGGACCCTAATGTAAGGGGGACTCTCTGGAGACCCTGATGCAAGTGGGGGGCTCTCTGGGGACCCTGATGCAAGGGAGAGGCTCTCTGGGGACCCTGATGTTAGGGGTGCTCTCTGGGGACCCTGATGTAAGTAGGGGCTCTCTGGAGACCCTGATGTAACTGGGGGGCTCTCTGGGGATATATACACACACACACACACGTATATTACTGTATATACATGTGTATGACTTTCTTTACTACGCTGCTATGGGCTCTAGCCACAGATCTTTTGTAGACCTAGCAACGCCCCTGGCTTGGGGTATCTACTTTCCAAAATGGGGTCATGGGGGGGGGGTTGTGCTATCTGGGCATTTTATGGCCTTCAAAACTGTGATAGGTAGTGAGTAGGGATGAGCTTCGAGTTCGAGTCGAACTCATGTTCTACTCGAACATTGGCTGTTCGCAAGTTCGCCGAACAGCGAACAATTTGGGGTGTTCACGGCAAATTCGAATGCCGCGGAACACCCTTTAAAAGTCTATGGGAGAAATCAAAAGTGCTAATTTTAAAGGCTTATATGCAAGTTATTGTCATAAAAAGTGTTTGGGGACCCGGGTCCTGCCCCAGGGGACATGGATCAATGCAAAAAAAAGTTTTAAAAACGGACGTTTTTTCAGGAGCAGTGATTTTATTAATGCTTAAAGTCAAACAATAAAAGTGTAATATCCCTTTAAATTTTGTACCTGGGGGGTGTCTATAGTATGCCTGTAAAGTGGCGCATGTTTCCTGTGTTTAGAACAGTCTGACAGCAAAATGACATTTGGAAGGAAAAAACTCATTTAAAACTACCCGCGGCTATTGCATTGCCGACAATACACATAGAAGTTCATTGATAAAAACGGCATGGGAATTCCCCACAGGGGAACCCCGAACCAAAAAAAAAAAAAAAAAATGATGTGGGGGTCCCCCTAAATTCCATACAAGGCCCTTCAGGTCTGGTATGGATATTAAGGGGAACCCCAGCCAAAATTTTAAAAAAAAATTGAAGTGGGGTTCCCCCTAAATTCCATACCAGACCCTTCAGGTCTGGTATGGATTTTAAGGGGAACCCCGCGCCAAAAAAAAAAAAAAAAACGGCGTGGGGTCCCCCTAAAAATCCATACCAGACCCTTATCCGAGCACGCAACCTGGCAGGCCGCAGGAAAAGAGGGGGGGACGAGAGTGCGGCCCCCCCCCCTCCTGAACCGTACCAGGCCACATGCCCTCAACATTGGGAGGGTGCTTTGGGGTAGCCCCCCAAAACACCTTGTCCCCATGTTGATGAGGACAAGGGCCTCATCCTCACAACCCTGGGACCTGAAGGGTCTGGTATGGAATTTAGGGGGAACCCCACGTCAATTTTTTTTTTAAATTTTGGCTGGGGTTCCCCTTAATATCCATACCAGACCTGAAGGGCCTTGTATGGAATTTAGGGGGACTCCCACATCATTTTTTTTTTTTAATTTTGGTTCGGGGTTGCCCTGTGGGGAATTCCCATGCCGTTTTTATCAATGAACTTCTATGTGTATTGTCGGCAATGCAATAGCCGCGGTAGTTTTAAATGTGTTTTTTCCTTCAAAATGTCACTTTGCTGTCAGACTGTTCTAAACACTGGAAACATGCGCCCCTTTACAGGCATACTATAGACACCCCCCAGGTATGAAATTTAAAGGGATATTACACTTTTATTGTTTGACTTTAAGCATTATTAAAATCACTGCTCCTGAAAAAACGGCCGTTTTTAAAACTTTTTTTTGCATTGATTCATGTCCCCTGGGGGAGGACCCGGGTCCCCAAACACTTTTTATGACAATAACTTGCATATTAGCCTTTAAAATTAGCACTTTTGATTATTCATGTTCGTGTCCCACGGCGTTCGCGTGTTCGAACGAATTTTTTTCCTGTTCGCATGTTCTGGTGCGAACCGAACAGGGGGGTGTTCGGCTCATCCCTAGTAGTGAGGAGTGAAATCAAAAATTTACGCTCTTAGAAATCCTGAAGGCAGTGCTTGGTTTTCAGGGTCCTGTACGCGGCTAGGCTCCCAAAAAGTCTCACACATGTGGTATCCGCATACTCAGGTGAAGCAGCAGAATGTATTTTGAGGTGAAAATCCACATATAACCATTGCATGTGGGAGCAATATATCATTTAGTGACAATGTTGAGTATTTTTTCTTTTTTTTTTTTTTATCATTTTTCAATCACTTGTGACAAAAAAATAAAATATTCAATCGGCTCAACAAACCTCTCAGCAATTTCCTTGGGGTGTCTACATTCCAAAATGGGGTTATCTGGGGGGGGGGGTTGTACTGCCCTGCCATTTTAGCACCTCAAGAAATGAGATAGGCAGTCATACACTAAAAGCTGCGTAAATTCCAGAAAATGTTCCATAGTTTGTAGACGTTATAACTTTTGCGCAAACCAATAAATATACACTTATTGACATTTTTTTTACCAAAAACATGTAGCTGAATACATTTTGGCCTAAAAGTATAACTAAAATTGAGTTTATTGGATTTTTTCTAATGACAAAAAGTAGAAAATACTTTTTTTCAAAATTTTCGGTCTTTTTACGTTTATATCACAAAAAATAAAAATCGCAAAGGCAATCAAATACCATCAAAAGAAAGCTCTATTTCTGGGGGAAAAAAAAGGACGTTTGGGTACAACACTGCATGACCGCGCAATTACCAGTTAAATCAGCGCAGTGCCAAATTGTAAAAAGTGCTCTGGTCTTCGAGCATCCTAATCTTCCGAGGCTGAAGTGGTTAATATTGATTGGACCATGGGTAAACATTTTTGGCCTTCACCTCTGTATCTCCCCTGTCCACAGCTAACCTCTGTAACCTCCCCGTCCACAGCTCACCTCTGTATCCCTCTGTCCACAGCTCACCTCTGTATCCCCCCCGTCCACAGCTCACCTCTGTATCCCTCCGTCCACAGCTCACCTCTGTATCCCCCCATCCACAGCTCACCTCTGTATCCCCCCGTCCACAGCTCACCTCGGTATCCCCTCCGTGTACAGCTCACCTCTGTATCTTCCCCTTCCATAGCTCACCTCTGTATCCCCCTGTCCGCAGCTCACCGTGGTATCCCCCCATCCACAGGTCACATCTGTATCTTCCCCATCCACAGCTCACCTCTGTATTCATTCATCCACAGCTCACCTCTGTATCCTCCGGTCCACAGCTCACCTCTGTATCCCCCCGTCCACAGCTCACCTCTGTATCCACCCCGTCCACAGCTCACCTCTGTATCCCCCCTTCCACAGACACCTCTGTATCCCCCTGTCCACAGGTCACCTTATCCGCTGACCACAGCTCAACTCTGTATCCTCTCCGTCCACAGCTCACCTCTGTATCCTCCCTGTCCACAGGTCACCTCTGTATCCTCCCTGTCCACAGCTCACCTCTGTATCCCCCTGTCCACAGCTCACCTCTGTATCCCCCCGTCCACAGTTCACCTCTGTATCTTCCCCGTCCACAGCTCACCTCTGTATCCCTCCGTCCACAGCTCACCCCTGTACCCCTTGGTCCACAGCTCACCATTGTATCCCCCCGTCCACAGGTCACCTCTGTATACCCCCTGTCCACAGCTCACCTCTGTATCCTCCCTGTCCACAGGTCAACTCTGTATCCCCCGTCCACAGGTCACCTTTGTATCCTCCCCGTCCACAGCTCACCTCTGTATCCCCCTGCCCACAGCTCACCTTTGTATGCCCCCGTCCACAGTTCACCTCTGTATCTTCCCCATCCACAGCTCACCTCTGTATCTCTCCGTCCACAGCTTACCCCTGTAGCCCTCGGTCCACAGCTCACCTTTGTATCCTCCCATCCACAGGTCACCTCTGTATCCTCCCTGTCCACAGGTCACCTCTGTATCCTCCCCGTCCACAGGTCACCTCTGTATCCTCCCCGTCCACAGCTCACCTCTGTATCCCCCCGTCCACAGCTCACCTCTGTATCCCCCTGTCCACAGCTCACCTCTGTTTCCCCCCTTCCACAGTTCATCTCTGTATCTTCCCCGTCAACAGCTCACCTCTGTATCCCTCTGTCCACAGCTCACCCCTGTACCCCTCGGTCTACAGCTCACCTTTGTATCCTCCCATCCACAGGTCACCTCTGTATACCCCCTGTCCACAGCTCACCTCTGAGTCCTCCCTGTCCACAGGTCATCTCTGTATCCCCCCTTCCACAGACACCTCTGTATCCCCCGTCCACAGCTCACCCCTGTATTCTCCCCGTCCACAGCTCACCTCTGTATCCCCCTGTCCACAGCTTACCTCTGTATCCCCCTGTCCACAGCTCACCTCTGTATCCCTCCGTCCACAGCTCACCTCTGTATCCCTCCGTCCACAGCTCACCTCTGTATCCCTCCGTCCACAGCTCACCCCTGTACCCCTTGGTCCACAGCTCACCATTGTATCCTCCCATCCACAGGTCACCTCTGTATACCCCCTGTCCACAGCTCACCTCTGTATCCTCCCTGTCCACAGGTCAACTCTGTATCCCCCCATCCACAGGTCACCTGTGTATCCTCCCTGTCCACAGCTAACCTCTGTATCCTCCCCGTCTACTGCTCACCTCTGTATCCTCCCTGTCCACATCTCACCTCTGTATCCTCCCAATCCAAAGCTCACCTCTGTATCCCCCCGTCCACAGCTCACCTCTATATCGCCCCATCCACACAGCTCACCTCTGTATCCCCCTGTCCACAGCTCACTTCTATATCCTCCCGCCCACAGGTCACCTCTATATAACCCCTTTCCAAAGCTCGCTTCTGTATCCTCTCCATCCACAGCTCACCTCTGTATCCACCCCACCCACAGCTCACCTCTGTAACCTCCCCACCCACAGCTCACCTCTGTATCCTCCCTGTCCACAGCTCACCTCTGTATCCTCCCTGTTCACAACTCACCTCTGTATCCCCACGTCCACAGGTCAACTCTTTTGCCCCCTGTCCACAGGTCAACTCTTTTGCCCCCTGTCCACAGCTCGCCTCTGTATCCCCCTGTCCACAGGTCACTTTATCCGCTGACCACAGCTCAACTCTGTATCCTCCCCGTCCACAGTTCACCTCTGTATCCCCCCATCCAAAGCTCACCTTTGTATCCTCCCGTCCACAGGTCACCTCTGTATACCCCCTGCCCTTAGCTCAACTCTGTATCCTCCCCATCCACAGCTCACCTCTGTTTCCTCCCTGTCTACAGGTCAACTCTTTATCCCCCCGTCCGTAGGTCACCTCTGTATCCTCTCCATCCACAGCTCACCTCTGTATCCACCCCACCCACAGCTCACCTCTGTATCCTCCCTGTCCACAGCTCACCTCTGTATCCTCCCTGTCCACAACTCACCTCTGTATCCCCCGTCCACAGGTCATCTCTTTATCCCCCCGTCCATAGCTCGCCTCTGTATCCTCCTCGTCCACAGCTCACCTCTGTATCCTCCCCATACACAGCTTGCCTCTGTATCCTCCCTGTCCACAGGTCAACTCTGTATCCTCCCCGTCCACAGCTCACCTCTGTATTACCCTGTCCACAGCTCACCTCTATATCCCCCTGTCCACAGTTCACCTTTGTATCTTCCACATCCACAGCTCACATCTGTATCCCCTCCATCCACAGCTCACCTCTGTATCCCTCCGTCCACAGCTCAACCCTGTACCCCTTGGTCCACAGCTCCCCTCTGTATTCTCCCGTCCACAGGTAACCTCTGTATACCCCCTGTTCACAGCTCACCTCTGTATCCTCCCCGTCCACAGGTCAACTCTGTATCCCCCCGTCCACAGGTCACCTCTGTATCCTCCCTGTCCACAGCTCACCTCTGTTTTCTCCCCATCCACAGCTCACCTCTGTATCCTCCCCATCCAAAGCTCACCTCTGTATCCCCCTGTCCACAGCTCACCTCTGTATCCCCCCCTCCACAGGTCACCGCTGTATCCTCCCCGTCCACAGCTCACCTCTGTATCCCCCCATCCACAGTTCACTACTATATTCTCCCACCCACAAGTCACCTCTGTATCCTCTGTATCCTCCCATCCACAGGACACCTTTTTATAACCCCTGTCCACAGCTCACCTCTGTATCCCCTCATCCACAACTCACCTCTGTATCATCCCATCCACAGGTCACCTCTATATAACCCCTGCCCACAGCTCACCTCTGTATCCTCCCCGTCCACAGCTCACCTCTGTATCCCCCCATCCACAGCTCACCTTTGTATCCGCCCGTCCACAGGTCGCCTCTTTATACCCCCTGTCCTTAGTTCAACTCTGTATCCTCCCCACAGCTCACCTCTGTTTCCTCCCTGTCCACAGGTCAACTCTTTATCCCCCCATCCATAGGTCACCTCTGTATCCTCTCCATCCACAGCTCACCTCTGTATCCACCCCACCCACAGCTCACCTCTGTATCCTCCCTGTCCACAGCTCACCTCTGTATCCTCCCTGTCCACAACTCACCTCTGTATCCCCCCATCCACATGTCAACTCTTTATCCCCCCGTCCACAGCTCACCTCTGTATCCTACCCGTCCACAGCTCACCTCTGTATCCTCCCTGTCCACAGCTTACCTCTGTATCCTCCCTGTCCACAGGTCAAATCTGTATCCTCCCCGTCAACAGCTCACCTCTGTATTCCCGTCCACAGCTCACCTCTGTATCCCCCTGTCCACAGTTCACCTCTGTATCTTCCCCGTCCACAGCTCACCTCTGTATCCACCCCGTCCACAGCTTACCTCTGTATCCTCCCTGTCCACAGGTCAACTCTGTATCCTCCCCGTCCACAGCTCACCTCTGTATTCCCCTGTCCACAGCTCACCTCTGTATCCCCCTGTCCACAGTTCACCTCTGTATCTTCCCCGTCCACAGCTCACCTCTGTATCCCCCCATCCACAGCTCACCTCTGTATCCCTCCGTCCACAGCTCAACCCTGTACCCCTTCGGTCCACAGCTCACCTCTGTATCCTCCCTGTCCACAGCTCACCTCTGTATCCCCACATCCACAGCTCACTTCTATATCTTCCCGTCCACAAGTCACCTCTGTATCCCCCCATCCGCAGGTGACCTCTATATAACCCCTGTCCACAGCTCAACTCTGTATCCTCCCCATCTACAGCTCACCTCTGTTTCCTCCCTGTCCACAGGTCAACTCTTTATCCCCCCATCCATAGGTCACCTCTGTATCCTCTCCATCCACAGCTCACCTCTGTATCCACCCCACCCACAGCTCACCTCTGTATCCCCCCCTCCACAGCTCACCGCTGTATCCTCCCCATCCACAGCTCACCTCTGTATCCCCCCATCCACAGCTCACCTCTGTATCCCCCCATCCACAGTTCACTTCTATATCCTCCCTCCCACAAGTCACCGCTGTATCCTCCCATCCACAGGTCACCTCTATATAACCCCTGTCCACAGCTCAACTCTATATCCTCCCAATCCACAGCTCACCTCTGTATCCCCCCATCCACAACTCACTTCTGTATCCTCCCCGTCCACAGCTCACCTTTGTATCCCCCCGTCCACAGCTCACTTCTATATCCTCCCATCCACAAGTCACCTCTATATAACCCCTGTCAACAGCTCAACTCTGTATCCTCCCCGTCCACAGGTCACCTCTGTATACCCCCTGTCAACAGCTCAACTCTGTATCCTCCCCATCCACAGCTCACATCTGTTTCCTACCTGTCCACAGGTCAACTCTTTATCGCCCTGTCCACAGGTCACCTCTGTATCCTCCCCATCCACAGCTCACCTCTGTAACCTCCCCACCCACAGCTCACCTCTGTATCCTCCCTGTCCACAGCTCACCTCTGTATCCCCCTGTCCACAGGTCAACATTTTATCCCCCGTCCACAGGTCACCTCTGTATCCTCCCCGCCAAAGCTCACTTCTGTATCCTCCCCGTCCACAGCTTACCTCTGTATCCCCCTGTCCACAGCTCACCTCTGTATCCCCCCCCGACATAGTAACCCTGAACTACCAAATGTTGTTGATGTGGATAATGATAATGAAAATGCTAATGATCTGGTTGACAGTGATAAAAGTAATACTGTTACTGTTGGGGATGCCAAAATACGTGGTCCACAGACAGACCTGAACACTGAGGGGGGGAACCTTCTCCACTTCAGGTAATGCTGGGGGAAGGATGAGGAAGTGGCCTCTACCCCTTACCTGCCGGATATGGGTGTTCCCCAAGAGGTATTTGGTACTGCCCAGATGTAGGACCACACTTTGGCCAAGGAACAGGCTGTATTGGTAAATGGGGTTCCCCAGGAGCCAGGTGTGACTGAGCAATGGCCACACTTTGCAGTATATAATGAATTGCTTTATCGGGTTAACAAAGTAAGAGAAAATGTGGCTGAATAGTTGTTGGTACCCCAACAGTATAGACAAAAGGTTCTTGACCTGACCCATAACAATGTTTAGGGGGACACCTGGGACTTGAGAAGATGGGGGCATGGATCACTGACCAGTTTTACTGTCCAGGACTAAAAGCAGAGGTAAAGAAATACTGTGCCTCTTGTCCCACCTGTCAGTTAACTGCTCTGGTGACTCACTTCTGTAGCCATTTGCTCCCTCTCCCCATAATTGAGGTCCCATTCGAAAGGATAGCAATGAATTTAGTTGGTCCCTTGGTAAAGTCTGCTTGATGTCACTCCTACATACTGGTGATCCTCGACTATGCCACCAGGTAATCTGAAGTGCTACCCCTGCGGAATACTTCCTTTAAGACTATTGCCCGGGAGTTATATCAATTGTTTACACAAACTGGTTTTCCTAAGGAAATACTCACGGACCAGGACACTCCGTTTATGTTGAGGGTAATGGCTGATGAGTGCAAGCTGTTCCAGATTAAAGAGCTGCGCACATTAGACTACCATCCCCAAACGGATGACTTGGTAGAGGGCTTTAACAAGACTCTTAAGTCCATGTTCAAGAGGTACAAAAGGATGGGAAAGCCTGGGACTGCCTGTTATCGGCTGTTCTGTTCGCTATTCAGAAAGTGCCCCAGGCCTCCACGGGGTTTAACCCTTTCAGTTGGTGTATGGGTGGAGGTCTCATGGACTGCTCGACCCTGTTAAAGAGGAATGGGAAAGTGAACCTATTCAGCACAAGAGTGTTCATGAATATGTCTCCCAGATGCAGGAAAGGATCATAAGCATGATGCCACTAGTCAAGGAACATTTTCAAAAAGGCCAGTAGGCTCAACAGTGGGTCTATAAAAGGTCCACTAAAATAAGGTACTTTCAAGTGGGGGATTGAGTGGTGGTACTGATTCCCACTGTGAAAAGTACGTTCTTGGCCAGATGGCAAGGTCCCTTTTGAAATTGTGGAAAAAATGGAGGAGGTAAATTATAAAGTCCACCAACCAGGCAAGAGAAAGCCATTTCTGATATATCATATGAACTTAAAGCCCTGGATGGACAGGGACCTGGTGACCTTCCTGGATGGTGCAAGACTTGAGCCTCAGGTTGGGGTGGAGAGTGTCTAAGTAGCAATTACCCTGTCTAAAATCCAAAGCCAGCAAGCAATGGAGTTCTTGCAGAGAAATAAAGAAAGATTTTCAGACTTGCCAGGTCTAGCTAATGTCATAGAGCATGATATTATTACAGAACCAGGAGTTAAAGTTTGTGTCCGACCTTACCGTATCCCAGAGGCTCAGAGGAAGGCCGTTTTAGAGGAAGTGAAGATGTTACACCTGGAGATTATTGAGGAATCGCAGAGTGAGTGGTCGAGCCTCATTGTGTTGGTACTGAAGCCCAACGGGACTCTACAATTACATAGTTACATATAGTTACATAGTAGGTGAGGTTGACAAAAGACACAAGTCCATCAAGTCCAACCTATGTGTGTTATTATGTGTCAGTATTACATTATATCTGCAATTCTGCAATGATTTCCGGAAACTTAATGAAGTTTCAAGGATTGATGCTTAACCCATGCCTCGGATAGATAAGCTTATTGAGAGACTAGGTTCAGCCAGGTTTATCACTACATTAGACCTTACTATGGGGGGTTGGCAAATCCCAATGACTAAGGCTGCTAGAGAGAAAACTGCTTTTTCTACCCCAGAGGAGAGTTTTCAGTACAAATGAATACATTTTGGACTATAAACTGCTCCAGCCACATTCCAGCGAGCAATGAATGCGATTATACGACCTCCACGGGAGTATGCCTCCATATATTTGACATAAATCAAATATGGAATGATGAGGCTTGTTTTACCATGTATGAAATACCATGACCTGAAACTATGATTGCCCTCCAACCCCCATATACTAGTAACCCAAGGATTGTCCCAAACAGAGGGGGACCAAAAGAAAAGCAGGGCTCATAAGAGAGGCAATCTAAATAAGTATATTGATAACAAATGAATGTTTATTATTATAGGTACAAAATAGAAAAACATGGGGATGTATACAAAAGCATACCAATGAGTGACCCTGCCCTAATAAAATTGATCAATACCTGGATTGATCAAAAACAAGAAACACAGACATGGGGAACATGTAACATGTAGGGACTTACAAAACAAAAACAAAAACGTTCGGACGTCTTGGCTATTGATGTCTGCGCAAACCAACACAATGAGAAGTAAACAACAATGCTGAATAGGGTTTGCTGTGCAGACATCAATTCCCCCGGGGGAGGGGGGCGGCTCAGGGTGAGGTGTGGGAGGATGTGGGGAGCAAGGAGGGGAGGGGGGGTGGGAATGAGGAAAGGAGACGGGAGGGAACCGGGGAGAGGGTGGTAAGCCGTGGAGTGGGATGCCACAGTGAGTCCTGAGATGGGACATCAATTCATCCTGTTGGTGGAAGTATATCGGCCTTGCATATATAATTTGTGGATCGCGGTTGCCAGGGTCCGGGGTGGTGTACAGCAAGATATGCAGTTGTCCGGTGTGGTTTAAGTGTATATGCAGAAACGTGCTGTAGTGAAGTCAGGTGGTGATTAACATGGGCAGAGAAACATAAACAGGTAGCCGAGTACGTTACCGCTCCCGGGTCCCGTCTGGAAATCCTTGGGTATCTCCGGATTGCGGCAGCCCCTGTGTAATGAACTGCTCCACTTGCCGCTGTGCACGATGCCGGACACTGTCCCAAAAAGTTATCCGCAAGCCGCGAGCCAGGAGATGCTGCTCATGTAGATAAATGGCCGGCCATACAGGTGCATCTGTTACCCTCCATGCGGTTGTTCCGAGCTGTAGAGCAGAACGCCCCCTCAATAGGTGAGCCGGCTAGCCCCAATGGGGGATGACAGCAGGCGTGACGTCCGGGTGGAGTGACGTCAACGCGTTTCACAAAACAAACGTGTGTAGCTTCATCAGGTGGCGTGTGAGGGCTCCTTCTTATTGTTATCCCTCCCTCATACACGCCCACCCGGCTAATTTAGATGAAGGAAGTTTATCCAGTCTGTGTGTGTCCAGGCTGTCGCTCACTGCTTGTTAGCCGTTTTCTGTGTATGGTCAGTTTTTTAATTCTGATGACAAAATTTCCTCCATATACTCTCTTGAATGTACACTCAACAGCAGAGATAGAGGCATTAATAAATATCGGAAGTATGGTAAAATATGTCATCATACGATTAATGTTCCTGTACTCCATAGTACAGCAGTTAGTCAATATATATAGATATTGAAGCTTTTGGTTTGTTAATCAGACATAGCAGGTAACGAACCAATGCTTTGGTAGGGGATACTCTCAGGACATTAACCAGATCAGATCAAGGCGGGGAAAGATAATGAAAAGATATACAACATTGTAAAAATCAATAAATAAATTGGCCAGGAAGGAGGGGGGGGGAAGGAAGGGGGGGGGAGTATTGGGGAGGAAAAGGGAGAGGGGGGGAAAGGGGGGGGAGGGGGAAGGAGGGGATGGGGAGACTGGGAAATGGGAAAAAGGGCCGGGAAGATAGGGGGGAAAGGGAAGGTGAAGAGGGAAGGAGAGAGAGGGTACAGAAGGGGGGGGGGACAGAAGGGGGGGAGAGATGGGGGCCTACATATATTTGAATGACATAGTCATTTTTAGCAGAGACTCGGAATCACACTTGCCCAAAGTCCAGGCAGTGCTGGACTCACTTTAGAAAGAGGGGGTTACAGTGAACCCTGAAAAATGTGCTTTGGGAATGGAGGAGGTGAAAAACTGGCAGCATATCGTGGGTAGAGGGCAGGTGGAACCTCAGGCAAGCAAGGTAGAGGCTATATAGAACTGGCCCCATCCCCTCACAAAGAAGCAGGTACGTGCATTCCTGGGCATGGTGGGATACTACAGGAGGTTTGTACCCAACTTTGCCACATTGGCAGCTCCATGATCTGACTAAGAGTCGGAAGTTTGTCATGGTTGAGTGGAATACAGACGCCAAAAAGGCTTTTTTGGAAATCAAGTCAGTACTGTGCCAAAACCCTGTCCTGATAGCACCAAATTTTTCAAAATAATTAATTGTCCAGACTGATGCTTCCAATGTGGGGTTAGGAGAGGTTCTGTCACAGGTTGTTTATGGCAAGGAGCTCTGGGTAGTCTTCCTCAGTAGGAAGTTGATGCCAGCGGAGAAAAACTGTGCTGTAGTTGAGAGAGAGTGTCTGGCCATTAAGTGGGCCCTAGATTCCCTCAGATATTATCTCTTGGGGAGGAAATGTAGGCTGATTTAGGACCATGCCACTTTAACATGGATGAGACAAGGTAAAGGGACTAGTTCTAGGATTACTTGTTGGTTCTTGGCACTCTGGGAATTTAAGTTTGTAGTGGAGCACAGGCCCGGGAGACCGCATCAAAATGCAGATGCCCTCTCTTGAGTCCATTGTCTAAGCTCCACTGTTGCCTCCACCTCCTAGGCATTGAGGCAGAGGTGGGGGGGGGGGTATGTACAGGATGCTGGGGCTGGGTCCTGGAAGGAAGCTATATTTCCCCTCTGTTTGGTCTGAGGTCCCTTTAGGGGAAAAATAGGGTTAACTCACTGTTCAGAGGAAGTGGGTTTAAAAAAGACAGGAAGTTGTAGGATTGGTGTGGAGGAGTATAGAGGAGACTGTGGATGGTGGATTTGTGTACAGCTGTTAGGGTGCATGTCAATATCCTGCCTGGAAACCTGTTGGCAGGGGAAGTTACCCTCTGCAAAAGTTGGGGACTGTTTAACTGCGGTGGCAGTTCTGAGCTCTGCAAGTCGTGAGACTTTTATCTTCTGTTGTGTTAGCAATCGCAAAGCCTGTGTCCTGCGATCGAGCTGATTCCCCGAATATTGCAATATATATATATTGTGAATAGGGAGCAGGTGTGTTAAATTTGTTGTTATCGCTCTCACTCTCTCATACTGGCCACTGAAAGTTCAACATGGCACCTCGTGGCAAAGAACTTTCTGAGGATCTGAAAAAAAGAATTGTTGCTCTACATAAACATGGCCTAAGCTATAAGAAGATTGCCAAGACACTTAAACTGACCTCAGCACGGTGGCCAAGATCATACAGTGGTTTAACAGTACAGGTTCCACTCAGAACAGGCCTCGCCATGGTCGACCAAAGAAGTTGAGCGCACGTGCTCAGCATCATATTCAGAGGTTGTCTTCGGGAAATAGACATATGAGTGCTGCCAGCATTGCTGCAGAGGTTGAAGTCGTGGGGGGGGTCAGCCTGTCAGTGCTCAGACGTTGCACACTGCCACAAATTGATCTGCATGGCTGTCATCCCAGAACAAAGCCTCTTCTAAAGATGATGCAAGAAAGCCAGCAAACAGTTTGCTGAAGACATGCAGACTAAGGACATGAATTACTGGAACCATGTCCTGTGGTCTGATGAGGCCAAGAGAAACGTATTTGATTCAGATGGTGTCAAGCGTTTGTGGCAGCAACCAGGTGAGGAATACAAAGACAAGTGTGTCTTGCCTACAGTCAAGCATGATGGTGGGAGTGTCATGATCTGGGGCTGCATGAGTGCTGCCGACACCGGGGATCTACAGTTCATTGAGGGAACCATGAATGCCAAAATGTACTGTGACATACTGAAGCAGAGCATGATCCCCCTCCCTTCGGAGACTGGGCCGCAGGGCAATATTCCAACATGATAATGACCCCAAACACACCTCCAAGACAACCACTGCCTTGCTAAAGAAGCTGAGGGTAAAGGTGATGGACTGGCCAAGCATGTCTCCAGACCTAAACCTTACTGAGCATCTGTGGGGCATCCTCAAATGGAAAGTGAAGGAGCGCAAGGTTTCTCACATCCACCAGCTCCGTGATGTCTTCATGGAGGAGTGGAAGAGGACTCCAGTAGCAACCTGTGAAGCTCTGGTGAACTCCATACCCAAGAGGGTTAAGGCAGTGCTGGATGGTGGCCACACAAAATATTGACACTTTGGGCCCAATTTGGACATTTTCACTTAGGGGTGTACTCACTTTTGTTGCCAGCAGTTTAGACATTAATGGCTGTGTGTTGAGTTATTTTGAGGGGACAGCAAATTTACACTGTTATACAAGCTGTACACTCACTATTTTACATTGTAGCAAAGTGTAATTTCTTCAGTGTTGTCACATGAAATAATATAATAAAATACTTACAAAAATGTGAGGGTATACTCACTTTTGTGCACTGCAGATCAGCGGGTGACCTTATACAAGAGCTAAGGTCAACAATGTTAATAACTTAAAATCCACCTGTGCACCACCATTAACTTATAAAATAAAAAATAAATAACCAACAAGTCAAAATAAACAAGTTGCTACCTAGCACTCCAAGTGGTCTTAATCCACCTTCAGAAGAAAATCAAATAACCTAAAAAGTGCAGCGCCACCTGTTAAATGTGTAAAGGTCCGTGGACAGCGTGATGACATCAACAGCATACAAGTAGGGTCAGATTAAGAGCATAATGGGCCTGGTGCTGAGGATTTTAGTGGGCCTTAAGGGTTGGCGTGCACTCTGAGGTGGAAGGATGCAGCTGTGCAGGCCTAACACAACACTACGGTTCCCGTTAGGACTGCCTGCCCAGCACCCATTAATAATCCTGCCACCCAATCCAGGCGGTGCGTGTGGAATTCAGAGACGGTCAGGCCAGGGGATTTCTCCCCCTGTCAGCCCATTGCAAGGGTGGATGCAAGGACACCCCCCTCTTCCCACAGAGGAGCACGCTGCATAATAGGGTGGGTGTGGCCAAACTGCATAGTGGGCAGTTCTTAGGGGCATTGTTAAATAAAACCAGGAGTGCATAACACACAAGCACAGGGTTCAAGACTGCATAATACACAGAGTGCTGTGTAAAGTAGTGCATAATACACAGAGTGCTGGGTTCAGGATTGTATAATACATAGAGTGCTGGGTACAGGACTGCATAATACGCATAGTGCTGGTACAGGACTGCATAATACGCATAGTGCTGGGTAAAGGACTGCATAATACGCAGAGTGCTGGGTACAGGACTGCATAATACGCAGCGTGCTGGGTACAGGACTGCATAATACACAGAGTGCTGGGTACAGGACTGCATACACCAGAGGGAGATGTGCATAAAGTGCAGAGTTCAGAGGTTTGCTATGCAGAGAGAGCACTGCTGCCCTCACATCCAAAGCTCACCTCTACACTCTTCTCTCACAGATCTCTGCAGGCACCTCTTAACCCTTCCACCACAACAGTTAAACTCTCCATCTCTCCATGCAGCTGCTTCAGCTTTGACCTCTGCTCCCCCACTGCCCTCACCATTGCACAAACCTCTCCCCCACCCCTCTGCTCACCTCAGAAGACACCGGTCTCAGCCTCCCACATAGACCATTTGTTGCTCTGCCTCTTCACCACTGGACAGCAGCAACAGTGAGATCATCCAGCAGGGGACATCGGCATCCAAGTACCAGCCTGTTTCTCAGCCAGCACTGCATGCCTTCTTTGAAGCTTATAAACACATCTGTGCCCCGGCAGCTGTGCCTCTGTGTCCACCTTTTGTGGTGTGCGGGGTGGTTCTGAGGGAGCTGCTGGGAGGGAAGTGTGCTGTCACTTGTAGCACAGAAGCCAAGCTTCTCTGTTTACAAGTGACAGTAAAGAGCGGTGACAATTAATCTGGCAACCGGGGCCTATAATAAGTTAGGGGCCTGGAGCTGCAGTTTCAATATCTCCTACGGTGATCTGGCCCTGCAATCAAGCTCCTTTGATGCATATCATCTAACCCTGGACTTCTTCAGAAAGGAGAGCGCACAGTGGTAGTATTTGTAGAAGAAGGTGTCACAAGCATTGACACATTCACATAGCTGTATTCATTCAGTTGATGTATTCTTTAGACATTTAATAGGTAGCGCTGCACTTTTTGGGTGATTTGATTTAACCGCTTCCCGACCACCTCACTCAGATATACTGCGGCAGAAGGGCACGTACAGGCAGATTAACATACCTGTACATTGCCCTTTGAGAGGTGGCTTGCGGGCTCGTGCGCCCACCCGGAGCTCCATGACCGTGATCGCGGGTCCCGCGGACTCGATGTCTGCGGGGATACCCGCGATCGCCTCACGATGAGGAAGAATGTGGAGATGCTAATGTAAACAAGCATCTCCCCGTTCTGCCTAATGACACTGTCACTGATCTCTGCTCCCTGTAATCGGGAGCGGTGATCAGTGTACACAGCCCCTCCCCCCACGGTTAAAATCCCTCCTTAGGGGGAACCCCACGTCATTTTTTTTTTAAATTTTGGCCGGGGTTCCCCTTAATATCCATACCAGACCTGAAGGGCCTGGTATGAAATTTAGGGGGACTCCCACGTCATTTTTTTTTTAAATTTTGGTTCGGGGTTTCCCTGTGGGGAATTCCCATGCCGTTTTTATCAATGAACTTCTATGTGTATTGTCGGCAATGCAATAGCCGTAGGTAGTTTTAAATGGGGTTTTTTCCTTCGAAATGTCATTTTGCTGTCAGACTGTTCTAAACACAGGAAACATGCGCCCCTTTACAGGCATACTATAGACACCCCCCAGGTACGAAATTTAAAGGGATATTACACTTTTATTGTTTGACTTTAAGCATTAATAAAATCACTGCTCCTGAAAAAACGTCCGTTTATAAAACTTTTTTTTGCATTGATCCATGTCCCCTGGGGCAGGACCCTGGTCCCCAAACACTTTTTATGACAATAACTTGCATATAAGCCTTTAAAATTAGCACTTTTGATTTCTCCCATAGACTTTTAAAGGGCATTCGAATTTGCCGCGAACACCCCAAATTGTTCACTGTTCGGCGAACTTGCGAACAGCCAATGTTCGAGTTGAGCTTATCCCTAACACTGATCACTGTATAAATGTGAATGGTCCCAAAATCACGCCAAAATTGTCCGACGTGTCCGCCATAATGTCGCAGTCATGATAAAAATCTCTGAGCGCCGCCATTACTAGTAAAAAAAAAATTATCAATAAAAATGCCATAGAATTAGCCCCTATTTTGTAGACGCTATAACTTTTGCACAAACCAATCAATAAACGCTTATTGTGATTTTTTTTTTACCAAAAATATGTAGAAGAATACATATCGGTCTAAACTGAGGGAAAAAAAAATTTTTATATATTTTTTGGGGATATTTATTATAGCAAAAAGTAAAAAATAATGCGTTTTTTTAAATTGTCGCTATTTTTTTGCTTATAGCGCAAAAAATAAAAACCTCAGAGGTGATCAAATACCACCAAAAGAAAGCTCTGTTTGTGGAAAAAAAAGGATGTCAATTTTGTTTGGGAGCTACGTCGCACGACCGCGCAATTGTCAGTTAAAGCAACGCAGTGCCGAATCGCAAAAAGTGCTTAAGTGGGTAATGTCCACAATAGCTCAGGTAGCCTTTCCACCTTCCAAAGTGAGCCAGCAGTATGCACCATGCTGGTTATGTGTAGCCTTTTCTCTATAGATTTGCAAGCCTGTAAGTAGACGTGCACTGTGCATTATGCATTCTTTTAACATTACCCATTTGTGCACTGTATATGTCAAAAAACCAATGCTCTGTAGCACACTGTTGAATAAATAGAATCCTTAATATCATTTGCTTAGCTTCATAGAGTGTCTGATGAAGTGGTCTATAGTTTTATACACAAAATCTGACCAAACACAGAATGCTGAGGATTAGTTGAATTGTTCTTTGTGTTTGCATTTTATGCCCTAATATGTACAATGATTAAATATATATTCGTTTGGTTGTAATTCTTTTTTCCAGATTAAACTGATTTGTACAAGACAAAAGCTACAGCAACATGCAATTCAAACTTATCATTAGACATTTCAAACTGAAGAATAAACAAAAAAAAAAACATAATTGTGAAAATTACTGCACTGCAATTAACTAATGGGATTACGTCCAAAGAACACTTGTATTTGCGTAATACAAAAGCTACATGATTCCATGGGAGGAGAAGTTTTTGTGCTGCAGCTGGTATAAAATGTTACTCAGTCAGTGCTGCCAACTACC
The DNA here is from genome assembly GCA_037952925.1 of Lithobates clamitans. Lineage (NCBI taxonomy): Eukaryota > Metazoa > Chordata > Amphibia > Anura > Ranidae > Lithobates > Lithobates clamitans. The sequence goes on from JBBGZY010000943.1 coordinate 5,722,728, forward strand.
CAAGTCTGCGTTTGAAGTTCCAAACTGCTTCAATAATACCTAAAAGTGAAATTAAATCAGAAGTTTTGGAGACTAAAACCACACTTCGGTTCTAAATATCATATACTGTATCCATTAACTGCACTGCATACCATGGCAAGTTTTTTATTCCAGTCTCTCACCTCTGGGACTTGTTCACACGTGTGTCAATACCCTGTGTTTATGCAGCATTTTTAAAGCCTACCGCTCTGCAATACCTCTCATGAATATTACAATGGGCACCACACAGGTGCGATAGCGTTGTCATGTTAAAAATTAGGCAGCATGTTGCATTCATGAGGCATCAATGCCTATCAGCAACCTCCATTAACCGCTTCAGCCCCGGAAGAATTTACCCCCTTCCTGACCAGAGCACTTTTTGCGATACGGCACTGCGTCGCTTTAACTCACAATTGCACGGTCAAGCGACATTGCATCCCAACAAAATTGACGTCTTTTTTCCCACAAATAGAGCTTTCTTTTGGTGGTAATTGATCACCTCTGCAGTTTTTATTTTTTGCGCTATAAACAAAAAAAGAGCGACAATTTTGAAAAAAAAGCAATATTTTTTACTTTTTGCTATAATAATCCCCAAAAAATATAAAAAAAAACAAATTTCTTTCTCAGTTTAGGCCGATATGTATTCTTCTACCTATTTTTGGTAAAAAAAAATGTGATAAGCATATATTGATTGGTTTGCACAAAATTTATAGTGTCTACAAAATAGGGGATAGATTTATGGCATTTTTATTATTATTATTTTTTTTAATTAGTAATGGCGGTGATCTTCGATTTTTATCTTGACTGCGACATTGCGGCGGACACATTGGACACTTTTGACAGTATTTTGGGACCAGTGACATTTACAGCGATCAGTGCTATAAAAATGCACTGATTACTGTGTAAATGACACTGGCAGGGAAGGGGCTAAACACTAGGGGGCGATCAAGGGGTTAAGAGTGTCCTGGGGATTGATTCTAACTGTGGAGGGGGTGGGCTCACTACTACATGACAGATCAGTGCTCCCGAAGACAGGGAGCAGTAGATCCCTGTCATGTTGCTAGGCAGAACAGGGAAATGCCTTGTTTACATAGGCATCTCCCCGTTCTTGCTCCATGTCACAATCTCAGGCCCCCGGCAGACATCGAGTCCATGGGACCCGCTGGCTTGCTCACAGAGTACGCGGCGGGCATGCGTGCGCCCTGCTGGTCTTAAAGGGATGTACAGGTACGCCCATTTGCCCAGCCATGCCATTGTGCCAATGTACATCGTCATGCGCTGGTCAGCAAGCAGTTAATTTCAATGGTAACGTCTTGTAACCGCATCTTAACTGCACCTGTAGAATTTATGGTGTGTGAGTGAGGCATTTATAAAGTATTAGCTGGGATCTGGTGAAGAGGCAGTGAATGTTTCTGTTTCCCAGAATGCACTGGGAAATAATAGAGAACTAGGAGCCGCTCCAGTCACAGTTTGTACAAAGCAGCTGTGTGCTAACTCTATTTGTTTCTGTGTGCAGGCAAAAGCATCAAGCCTGCCAGCAATACTGACAGTGCCAAGCATGAGCAGAGGCATTGAGCGTTACTACCAGCGGCAAAGCTTTTTTTGTCAGCAAGAGACCTTAACAGCAGGTGTCAGTACATGGAAGGGACAGTGCCAATGAGGGCTGATACTAATGTATCAGTACTTATAGAAGAGGTGGAACAGGATCCAGAATTATACGACCTGAGCATCTTGAGCTATTGTGACACATACAAAAAAAATCACATCTGACAAGAAGTAACTGAGCAGTTTTACCTTTAGATCGGGAGCTGGACTAAGCCAAGTGTCAAAGAGATCAAATTATATGAATCCATCTTGCAGAAAATTCACAAAAATCCCGCTACCACACCACAACCTAACCACACCTCACAACAGATTATTTCCTACACATCATTTCCCCTTTAAACCCTTCCCACTAGAAAAACAATACCTAAACTCTTAAAGCAGTAGTAAACACCACTTTTCAACTTGTACCTATAGGAAAGCCGATAATAAAGCTTACCTGTGGGTACAGTGAGTGTCTCCTACACTTACGGATTCACACTTGAAATAGCTAGTGGCGTCACCGGCGCATGTGCACTAGGCTCTGAATTGACAGCACCCTGAGTGTGCTGTCAATTGGGAGCTCTGTACCGTGGCCATGACTCCTGTGTGACGTTGCCACAGCCTGGCAATTCAATTGGCTGGAGAGTGCAAACCCAAGAAGGAAGACTGGGTGAAAATGGAAGCACTAACAGTGCTAACAACACCTTGCTTTAGGGCATAGTTTTAAGGTAAGTCTGTCATAATGTGTTAGTATGAGGTGCATTCTATGGCCTAAATGGCCCAGGAATTCACTTTTTTTTTATTATTCCAGAAGTTTATTAGGACTTTAACCACTTGCTTACGGGGCACTTAAACCCCCCTCCTGTCCAGACCAATTTTCAGCTTTTAGCGCTGTCGCACTTTGAATGACAATTGCGCGGTCATACAACACGGTACCCAAATGAAATTTTTATATTTTTTTCCCACAAATAGAGCTTTCTTTTGATGGTATTTGATCACCTCTGCGTTTTTTATTTTTTGTTAAAAAAATTAAAAAAGACAGAATTTTTTTAAAAAAAATTATATTTTTTTTATATTTTGTTATAAATTTTTGCAAACAGGTAATTTTTCTCCTTCGTTGATGTACGCTGATGAGGTGGCAGTGATGGGCATCGATAGGTGGCAGTGATGGGCACTGATGGGTGGCAGTGATGGGCACTGATGGGTGGCAGTGTTGGGCACTGATTGGGCACTGATTGATGGCAGAACTGCTAGGTGGCACTGATAGGTGGCACTTGTGGGCATTGTTGGTGGCACTTGTGGGCATTGATAGGTGGCACTTGTGGGCACTGGCAGGTGGCAATAACAAATTTCACTTGGAGGCACAGATGAGGCATCTGTGCCTCCTTCCTCTTCGGGACTGATGTCCCTTTCACATAAGCCTGTGATCGGCTTTTTTTTCCTCCTCACGCTCTCAGCGTGAGGAGAAAACGAAACCGATCACCGAGTTTTGTTTACATCATGTGATCAGCATTCATTGGCTGACAGCTGATCACATGGTAAGGGGCCGGGACCATGTGATCATCCGAATCTCTGTGACTCGGTGATCACAGCGCGCACGCCGCGCGCCCCGCAGGGTGCGCGCGGTGCGCGTGCACAGGGTAGGACATCCCATGACGGCCTCCCAGAGATTGAGGTCCGCGCTGTAGCCGTCATTCGGCTATGGCCCGGACCTCAAGTGGTTAATGCTTTTTAAAGACTTCAAAAATACATAAAAAATGTGCCAAAAACAGGTCATAAATTCCATTGGCACATTGTCAAGGATTGCTTCATTCTTCCTAATCACATGTGAACGAGCCCTTAGGGAGATTTCCCCTCAAATCCTGTATTTAGTGTCACTAGTACCTGGAACAGGAAGTCAACAAACTGACGTTTTAATCACTCCTCCCCTACCGTAGTTTCAGAGGCGCTATTCGGAATAAAGGGTTAAAAGTGCCCGCAAAGCGCTGCTACAGCAGCGCTTTGCAGGCGCTTTGGCAGCGCTGCCCATTGATTTCAGTGGGCAGGGGCGCTTTGGGAGCAGTGTACACACCCCTTCCAATGCACCAGGTACTGTATGCGCCCACGGAACCTATGAGAGTCAACAATGGACTGTACTTCATTCTCCTCATGGTTTTCAACCTGTACAGGGTAAGGATGTGGCACAGAGGTTTTAATAAGGAGACATGAAATACATTTGGGATACGCATATTAGAATGGCCTAATGTGTAAGCCACTAGGTTATTCTATGAAGAATATAGAAAGGCCCAAAAAACCGAGGTGCAAACTTCAGAGAGGGAACACGAAGTTGGAGGTTGCGAAATGACAACCAAACCCTGTCCCCAACCTGGCAGGAAGGCGCAGGCAGACGTCTGCGGTCAGCATGGAGTCTGTACCTATCATTAGCATGTCGCAAAGCCTCCTGGACTTGTGCCCAAGTGGAACGAAGACCACGGAGATGCTCCTCTAACACAGGAATACTCTGCAGATCAAATGAGTCAGGCAACATGGGAGGCTGAAAACCATAGTTCGCCATAAATGGGGAAAACCGGGAAGCAGAATTAAAGGGACTATTGTGAGCAAACTGCGCCCACGGTAACCAGTTGTTATGATGGTCAGAAATGTAGCAACGTAGGAATTGCTCCAAGGACTGATTGGCTCGTTCTGCGGCCCCATTAGACTGCAGGTGATACGCAGAGGAAAAAGCAAGCTGAATTCCCAACTGTGCACAAAAGGCTCACCAGAACCTTCAACCACCATAAGGATAACTGTGTTGCCCTGGGAGTTGAGGAACTCCACAATGAAATCCATAGACAGGTGGGTCCAGCGCCTCTCCCCATTGAGCATGGGTTGTAGGAGGCCCACTGAAAGGTGTTGTGGAGTCTTACTCTGAGCACACACGGAACAGGCAGCTACGAAGGAGCTTACATCAGCACATAGACTAGGCCACCAGAATTGTTGGGAAATGGCCCAAAAGAGTTGGTTCTTCCCAGGGTGGCCAGCAGCCTTGGGATAATGGTAAATCTGGAGCACGGCCGTACAGAGACTCTCTGGGACAAAGCAGTGATCACAAGGTTTCTCAGGAGGAGCATGGACCTGAGCAGCAAGAATTTTGTCACCCAAAGGAGAAGTGAGACTGGTGCGAACCGTAGCCAGAATACGATCAGGAGGAATCCCAGGAACCGACTCCATCTTGGAAGTCGAGGAAAATTGTCGTGACATAGCGTCAGCCCTTACATTGTTAGTACCGGGTGAGAATGAGACAAGGTAATTGAAACTTGACAAGAAAAGAGCCCATTACGCCCTTCTGGGAGAGAGGCATTTAGCCTCAGACAAGAATGTGAGATTCTTATGGTCAGTAAGAATGAGAACCGGCACAGTGGTGCCTTCGAGGAGATGTCTCCACTCTTTCAGGGCTAAAATGATCGCTAACAGCTCTCTGTCACCAATCTCGTAATTGCACTCCGTAGTCGTCAATTTCTTGGAAAAGTAGCCACAAGGATGCATAGTGCTATCAGAGGTAAACGCAGTTTTCCACTCGTCGCCCTCCTTAATCCTCACGAGATTGTATGCCCCTCTCAAATCAAGCTTCGTGAAAACCGTTGCTTCCTTGAGGCGGTCAAATAACTCTGTAATCAACAGAATCGGATAGGCATTCTTAATCGTGAAACAATTGAGACCCCTATAATCAATACAAGGTCTTAGTTCACCACTCTTCTTCATCACGAAGAAATAAACAGCACCAGCAGGTGACGAGGATTTGCGGATGAAACCTCGAGAAAGTGTGTTTGCAACATACTCCTCCATGGCCTTATCCTCAAGGACCTACAAAGGGTAAACCCGGCCACGAGGGGGTATGGCACCAGGTTGAAGGTCCATTGCGCAATCATACAACTGGTGTGGAGGCAAACTACTGGTTTGACCTTTGTCAAAGACATCACTAAAATTGTGGTACTCCTCCGGTAGGGAGGAGAGTGAAGAGGTGCACAGGACCTTGGCTACCTTCTGGAAGCATGTCTTACTGCATTGTGGTGACCAGGAGAGAACCTCGGCACAGAGCCAATCATAAGAGGGGTTGTGCCTCTGTAACCAAGGATAACCAATAACCAGCGGAAACTTAGGTGAGGAAATAACTTGGAATTGGATTATCCCATGGTGAAGAGCCCCTACGGCCATGGACAACAGAACCTTCTCATGAGTCACATGGGCAGGCTGTAGAGATCTCCTGTCAAGAGCCTCAATGGCAAGTGGATTGTCACGCAGCTGCAGCGGAATCGAGTGCTTCGATACAAAGGCAGCATCAATGAACAGGCCTGCAGCCCCAGAGTCGATTAAAGCCTGTATCTCTGTGTTCAATATGTTTTTATTTTAAAATATTCACCATAATACAAGATAAAGATCAACCAAATAGATGGCCCAACATAGGCCTAAACATCAAGAGTTACATAAATATATGAGCATTGAACATATATGTTTGTTATCAAGGAACTTCTTCCAGAGAAAAGCTTTTGGGTCTCTTCAAAGGGGTTAGACCCCGATTATTCAGGATATGTTTTGTGATCATCACCAGGTCACCCCTAATGGGATCTTCCTGTGCCCCGGCCGGGTCTCCTTTCCCTGCTCGCCTCACATTAGACTCTCTATCAAATGCCTACGGTGTAATGCCCCTAATGACTCAGATAGAATTTAATTAGACCAGAGAAAGTTCTATTTAGTCTGATACGCTCATAAACACACAAGTGATGATGGGACATCATATCTAACTGAAGTTAGCAAAATAACTTAAAGTAAAGTAAGTAGAAAAGAGTTGGGAGTAGGGACGGGTGGGAAATGAAAGGGGGGGTAGGGAAGGGGAGGGTCAGGAACACATGTTTGACTTTATTCGGATATTACGGGAGTAATATGGGTATCTATCACCTCTAGGGATATTCCACAGTATGTTGCCCAAGGCGACCATATAGAATCAAATTTGTGTAGCGTGTCCGAAGCGATGCTGGCTAGTTTTTCTTGGGTCATTATCCATGATATTTTACGTTGAATAGCCAAAAAGGATATCTTCGGTTGTTTCCAGGCTCTGGCTATGGTAATTTTCGTGCCAGTGAGCATGAAGTGTATCAACTTACGGTTGGTTTTGGAAACATGGGGAATGTGGGCATTAAGTAGGGCTACCGATGCTGACCTGGGAACCTCGCAACCAGTGACTTTGCGAATTAGAATGAAGAGTTTCTTCCAAATCGGTCTGATTCTGGGACATTCCCACCAAACATGTATCATCGATCCCATAAGTTGGCAGCCCCTGATAAAGCCTGTATCTCAATGGACGACTCAGCCCAAGAAAGGGTGACCAAAACCAGGGGCTTATCCATCTGGATAACGGGACGAAACAACGCCACCTAAGGTCTGTCCGTGACAGGACCTCAAGGTTTGGGCGTTCCCTGGATGGGTGGGACAAGACTTCAAAAAGTGACCTGCCTGGCCACAATAAAGGCACAATCTCCCCCTCCTCATAAAGGTTCTCTCGTCCGCAGAAAGACACGTGAAGCCCAAGTGCATGGGTTCACCTTCACTGACCGACTCGGTACCAGGAGGCATGGGAGTGAGGGAGGCATGGGTGGGACTGCAAAGCTTGGAGACAAATGTTTGGAGGCTTCCGCAAGCGCTCCTTAAAAGAGAGTTTTTCTCTGAGTCTGGAGTCAATGAGGATGGCATGAAACATGATCAACTTCTTCAGCTCAGTGGGTATATCTCGGGCTGCTATCTCATCCTTGATGGTATCCGAGAGACCATGAGAAAAAGCAGCCACGAGGGCCTCATTGTTCCAAGCAACCTGTGCTGCCAGAGTACGGAATTCAATGGCGTAATTGGCAACAGTTCTCATACTCTGTTTGATGGACATGGGGCCTTTAGCAGCAGAAGCGGAGCATGGGGGAACATCAAATACCCTTTTAAAGAAGGCCACAAACTCAGGGTAACTCAAGACAACAGGTTTTTGATGTCTCCCATAAAGGGTTTGCCCAGGCCAAGGCTCTCTCAGAAAGCAAAGATATCACAAAACCTATTTTGCTTCTGGGAATGCCTGGGGCAGCATCTCAAAGTATATATTTCAACCTGGTTGAGAAACCCTCTGCATTGGACTGGATCTCCCCCAAATCACCGGGGAAGCGGAGTGGAACCAGACATACCTCTTACAGAGGTAATACTCAAGGCGGGTGCCTGCACAGAGACTGGAGCAGCAACAGGGACGGCCTGCACCACGGGTTGTGCCGGAGCAGCCACAGTGGAAGATTCCAGATTCCAACTCAGGAGCGTTTGTAATGTCATGGAAAACTGATCCATGTGGTGACCCTGCTCATCCAATCTGGAAAAAATACTACCAACAAGTGGATTGACTGTATCTTCTGAATTCATGGCCTTCGCCTACTGTCAGAAACCATGGCTCAGGCTCTCTATTCATACAGAGACACACACATATTTTTAGTACTTAATGTATTATTATACTTATTTACACCTACAGCTTTCATTACATATGGACCTAGTGAGATTCTTGGGGACACACTTTCACATGCGCACCATTCCTGTCCTCTGGTTTCCCTGACCAGGGTCCTGTTTGGCTCCGCCTCCTCAGCTCCCGGGTAAGACACCCGCTGCTGCCTCTGGGAATTGCACACCTGCCGTTTTGGCCTCATTTAGTGGTGAGTATAGGCTCTTACATCATGGCCCCATGCCCTGCAACTACTTTATCAATATTTACCCATTTATATTCTTTCATCTTAGGTACATCCATACACGCATCAACCCCTGAAGAGCGAGCTGGGTCTCGTGAAACGCGTCAGATACATTATATGCCCGTGTATCACATTTTTTTTTACTCCTAGGGTACATTAGATGCCCATCTATTACATATCTATTACTCATTTATGTACCTATTGTTCAATTCATATGTATGTTATTCTACAATTGGCCATTGCTGATGATACTAATGTATGCATGATTCTTACCTGAATAAATCCATATACTTTATACTTCAATTACTGTTATGATGCTTTTTGGCCAAATGGTACCCACCTCATTTAAAGTCCCAAGGGCCAAATCCTTTTTTTTTTAACCATGAAATCAGACCAAGACAGAAGTACAGTTAAATCATACTTGTTTAATAATAAAAGTAACATAGCACAAACATAGTCAAAACATAGCCAAAGTTTGGTAACCAGAAAGGATAGTCAGCCAAGCCAGAAGGTCAGGGATCAGTGTAGTGGAACAGCAAGCAGGATCTGGAGCCAGAAGGGATGTCAGTCAAGGAAGTCTTTAAACAGGAACGCAGGAGATAGTCTCTGTGATGTTGACCAAGGCGAAGGCAGAGATCCTCTGGGCTGGACAGATTAAGTAGGCAGGAGTGATGAGCAGAATATCATCAACAGGTGAGCAGCTGTGGAGAAATAGGAGCTGGCAATTAGCCGACAGCTGAGCGGCCAGCTCAGAGAAGGAAGGGCTGAGCCCAGCCCTGACAGAGAGTTCCACAGTGTTCTCTTCCAGTCTCATTGTGTGGCCCTGTGTTTTCTTATGCCACGAACACACGAGCGGACTTTTCGGCAACAAAAGTCCGACGGTCATTCCGGCTGACTTTCAACGGACTTTTGACGGACTTCCGATGACTTTCGAACAAATGGACTTACACACACATGCTCACACCAAAGTCCATACGTCTAGTACGCTGTGACGTACACCAGGTCCGACGAGACTATAAGACGGAAGTTCAATAGCTCGTGTGTCACCCTTTGGGCCCCTTCTGCTAATCTCTTGTTTATCTCGTGTTAGTAGAAGTTTGGTGAGAGACGATTCGTGCATGTGAGACTCTTATTTTTCAGATCGTTTAACTGTTGTTCAGTTTGTGCTTGTGAGGTTTGTATCTGCTTTTCATTGTGTGTAGTCAGTTCGCATTGATTTATCCAGTATGTTATTGTCCGCTCGTTGCTGATTTTCAGTTCGCTCTTCACAGGCCTTGCTGTTCTTCAGTGCGTTCTGTTAAGTTCGTTCTGACTAGCCGACCGCTTTGAAGCCATGTTGCAGGTACGTTCTCATTGTCGAACTCGTGCTTTGTATGTGCTTGGTGCTGTAGTTCTTTCTTCAGCCCAAGCCCAGTCCATGACCAGTTCATGGACGAAGAATTGGTTGCTCCAGCGTGACCAATTCTCTCACATGCCTTTGCTCCGTGAGATCTGTGAGAATAACCCTGAGGATTTCAGGAATTTTCTCTGGATGACGGACCCCGTTTTTGACCGTTTGTTGGCTTTGCTGACCCCTTATATCAGCAGGCAGGATACCTGCATGAGGCAAGCCATCACTGCGGAGCAGAGGCTAGTCACCACGTTGCGGTACTTGGCGACGGGGAGAAGCCTGCAGGACCTTAAGTTCTCGACAGGCATCTCCCCCCAGGATCTGGGGATCATTATCCCAGAGACCTGTTCTGCCATCTTCCAGGTCCTGCAGAAGGACTATATTAAGGTAAGAATTTTGTCCTTTAACATCACATTTTATTGTATTTAATGTTTGCTAATGTAATGTATTTCTTTACTAAAACACTAATTACCATGATTGCAATATAGTGTGAATGTCCCCTGTGTCCTCATGCATGCTGTAATTTTTTTAATGCTCTTTTTTGTCCTGCATGCATATTTGCGTTCACTAACCTCCCCAGCATACTATGCTGGACCCATATCCACCTAGTCCAATCACTTAACAATGTATTTTGTCAGCTCCATTGTAGTGCTGTACCCTAAAATGTCTCCAAATGGTCTGCGTGTCCTTAAATTGATTTAGAATACCCTCCCCCCTAAAATGTCTCCAAATGGTCTGTGTGTCCTTAAATTGATTTAGAATCCCCCCAAATGTCTCCAAATGGTCTGTGTGTCCTTAAATTGATTTAGAATCCCCTCCCCCCCTAAAATGTCTCCAAATGGTCTGTGTGTCCTTAAATTGATTTAGAACACCCCCCTAAAATGTCTCCAAATGGTCTGTGTGTCCTTAAATTGATTTAGAACACCCCCCTAAAATGTCTCCAAATGGTCTGTGTCCTTAAATTGATTTAGAATCCCCCCCCTCTAAAATGTCTCCAAATGGTCTGTGTGTCCTTAAATTGATTTAGAATCCCCTCCCCTCCTAAAATTTATCAATTGCCTATCAGCAGGGGTGAGGAATCTGGTAAGTGGGCCTTATATTTTAGTCTTTAAATAATACTTACAATTAATGTTATACTGATGCTGGGCAATAATGTTTTTTGTGTAATGTGCTTGCAATGTTATGTGCAAAAGTACTTATATATTTTTTTTCTTGTTTGACTCCCCAGTTTCCTTCAACGCCGCAGGAATGACAGACTGTGGCATCCCATGTTGCCACCTGTTGGGACTTTCCCAACTGTGGAGGGGCTATAGATGGGAAACCCGTCCACATCGTGCCACCACTCCATTCGGGGTCATACTATTTTAATTATAAGGGGTTTCATAGTATTGTCTTAATGGCTGTGGTGTCGGCACAATATGAATTTCTGTATGTGGATGTGGGGAAGAATGTCGGATGGAGGAGTCTTTGCCCAGACGGAGTTCTACCAGCATCTTCAGAGTGGTGGCCTGGGATTGCCACGTGATTCAGATAACGTGGAAGGACTCCCTTTTGTCTTCATTGCCGATGAAGCCTTCGGTCTGGGCAAGCACCTGATGAGGCCATTCCCCCAAAGGACCCTCACCCTGGAGAGGAGGGTTTTTAACTACCGGCTGGCCAGATCAAGAAGAGTTGAGGAGAATGCCTTAAGGATACTGCTTAGCCGGTTCCCCCTGTTTCAGACAGCTATGCACATGGAGGACTACAAACTAAATGACCTTGTCCTAGCGTGCTGCATCCTGCACAATTATTTACACAAACATTCAAGCAATTATCTTGCATCACCTGAGGCCGGACTTATAGAGAATCCTCTGACGGGAATGGATACTGGCCGTACTGGCTTGGCCCCCCAAAGCACCCATCAAGTTCGGGATAAATATGTTGATTTTTTTACGGGTAGGGGGGCCATTGCAATGCCAGACAATCTATAATTCGTTTTAATAAAAAATAATGATCAGATAAAATCTATAAATGTATTTATTGCTTGACTATCTTTTTGGCTGTCTCCTAGGTTATCCTAGTGCACTTGTAGTGCCAAGTGTATTTTCCTTTAGTAAATAAGCCCCATTGTCACTGTAAACACCAAATAACTTACAAAACTGGTATTGAGCATTGAAAGAAGCCACACATCTTGTTGATTAACAGAATTTTTAATCTGTGCACATTCACATGTGTGTTTCTTAAAACATTTTTATTTAAAATATATATACTTTTTTTTCAAACAATATATTTTTTTTACTTTTAAAAATTACTTTGTATTTTTTATTTTTTTTGACAAACAAGCCTCTTTTTTTTATTTATTTTTTGTTTTTTTAACAAACAGGCCTCTATTTTTTTATTTTTATTTTTTATAACAAACAGGCCTCTGTTTTTTTATATATTTTTTTATTTTTTTATAACAAACAGGCCTCTATTTTTTTTTTTTAAGTTTTTTAACAAACTGGCATAAAATTATTCAAAGTCAAAGCCCAGAAAGGGGTCAGCAAAAAAGGAAATGAAGAACATGATCAATGGTTTTTTTTTGTGAAAAAGGGATTTAGATTCTCCCCAAAACATCGATCATGTTCTTCATTTCCTGCTGCATATTGTCCAGCCGATTACGCATTAGGTCCAGGCTCGTGCACATGGTATAAATATCCCCATTCCAGGCCATGATCTGTCCAACTAATCTTTGTGTACTGTCCGTGCTAAATGGTTCCCCTTCCACATCACCTAAAATTGATGAAAAAAAGTTGTATTTAGAAATATGCAGGCATACATAGATTACCATAAGCTGGGGTGTCAGACACTCACCTAGTGGGGTGCACATGTCGTCCACTTCCTCCACTTCTTCTTCCTCCACATCCTGCATGGGGCTTGGGCTGATTTCCCAATCCGGCAGGCGAGGTCGGGGGTCCCTGGGATCAGGTTGTCTGAGTCTTTTCTCCACTATGAGAATGAAACAAAAGGTATACTTAGCACACAGATATTTGAGTCCAGGAATAGGAATATGAAACATTGTATTGAAGTGGTGTACAATTGTCTGTTTGGGCAGAGCTCCAAGTTGAAGACATGATTAAAATTCCCTTTGAAACAAGCTGGGAAACTTACCTTTTTTGGCCACGTTTCATAGATAGAGACACCCCAGCAAGTATCCACTGGAGCACCTGTGTGGTTTACCCAAAAAAATGTATTCTGGTGTCCCACACTAGTGTTCCTGAGTCCAGATGTGTAAACAGCTGTTGAGTGTCCTCTCCTTACATTCCACTCAATGAAGTTTGCAATTCATTCTAGTTTCAAAGACATCTAGACAACAATGTCCTAAACTTCTCTTAATAAGACAAATTACCAAGACCAAAATGTTGTTTAAACCCTGTATCAACTAAATACATTGTATATATTTACAAACAATGTTTACTACGAACGATGTTTCCTATGAACGTTTAACGATTTAAAATTGTACAGTAAAGAAAAGCACATGGAACAGCATGCAAGGTAATAATCAGAATAGGAACACAGGACACGTACTTACCTTTTTTCAGCACTTTCTGGATTTGTCTGTACTGATCTGGCTCCCTGAGTTTTAGGTCGGACCATCGTTTCCTCAGCTGATCTTTAGAGCGCCGTACCCCAAAATGATGATGCAGGGTCTTCACCACTTTCAACATTATTTTTACCTTTCTTAAATTAGGCTGGGCATACGGTCCATGCTTCCCATCGTAATCTTTTTTTAGCAAAATAGCTACTATCTCCACCATCTCTTCAAAGGCCATATTGGAGGCCTTAAATCTCCTCTTCCCGGATCGGGACGTTCCAGGCTCCTGGCTTTCCTTGTTACTTGAAGAATTAGTACACACCTGCTGTGTCTCTGCCATTGTTGCTCCTACTGTGCACCGTAAAGAGAAGGGGGTGGAGAATATTCATTAAAAAAGAACGTCAGGGGTGGGCAACGCAGGCGGAGCTTCACGCATGTGCAGTGTGTATAAAGCTAACACGCATGTGCCGTATGTACGTTCGATGCGCAGAGGAAAGCGGAACTGAAGTTGCGAGCGTCCGAAACGAAGGTAAATTTTATTCACTTTGTAGCGGCCTATACTGCTTTTAAAGATTGAGGCCTATGTTGGGATAAGATTATGAGAGTTTAGCCTAACATTAGTGTTTATTATCTTTTACAGAAAAAATGAATACTAAATTTAAGGACCCTGAATTTCTGACACAATTTATTGAGAAGTACAGGGAGATGAGGAATCTGTGGGAGGTTAAACACCCTCAATATTACATAAAAACATTAAGGAAGGCAATGCTGGAGAGACTTCTGGCATTTGTGCAGACTTTCATGCCAGAAGCAACCGTGGAGATTGTGGATAGGAAAATTGGGATCTTGAGGAATATGTACAGGAGGGAGCATAACAAGATCCAGACTTCCCTGAGATCAGGAGCATCAACAGATGATGTGTATGTACCCAGGCTGTGGTACTACGATAAACTACGTTTTCTTGATGACCAGACTGAAGCCAGGGAATCTCTTTTCACCCTTCCCTCCACCCTTCCCTGCACCCTTCCCTCCACCCTTTCTTCCACCCCAGCAGAGGCTGATGAGGACCAACCTGGGACTTCCATCCTGGAAGAACCGGATGTGACCATCTGGAGTCAGGTATACTATTTTTAGACATATTTAGTGTCCTAATATTAATGATGTTAACTAGATGTTCTATTACATATAAAAGAGTATCATTCTAAAACCAGCATTTTTTCAAGCCGGTGACAACAATTTTTGGCAACTACTGTCAAATGATATGTAGACATCATTTCTTGGATAAAATCCACATTAAATTTGCAAGTCATGAGCTGAAAATTGTGTGTGATTGATGAACCAAAAACTAAAACTATGTCCCTTTTTATACACAGGATAAGCTCAGCCAGGAGGAAGGTGTGGAAAGTGGTGGGCAGGAGGAGGCCAGGCCCAGTGACAGCCAGGAGGAGGCAGGGGTTAGTGTCAGCCAGGAGGTGGCCGGGCGCAGTAGGAGCAGCACACAATCACAGGTGCCTCCCCTCCGCCTTCATACAAAAAGGCCTAGGAAGAGGAAGGTGACAGAGGAGGCATCACTGCACCTCATGAGGGAAGCTACAAATTTTCTCAAGAGCCCCCCGACACCTGAAGAGGCCTATGGCTTTTATTTAGCCAGCAGGTTGCTCGAAATGGAGAAGGGCCAACGCCTCCTCAGTGAAAAACTTTTTTCAGATGTCATTCACAATGGGCTGAAGGGCAAGTTAACTGTCAACAGTCCTCCTCCTCCTACCACAAGTCAACCACCAGAGCCTCAGCCTCCAAGGAAGGCTGCAGGGCAGCATAGAGGGAAGGCTGCAGGGAAGGCTGCAGGGCAGCATGGAGGGAAGGGAAGAGAAGAAAGTGATGGCCTGGGTTCAGTCTGGTCTGACAGAAGACGCAGGCTAGTGTAGTACCACAGCCTGGGGATATATATGTCATCTGCTGCTGCTTTTGATCTCTGGGATTCCTGGACCAGATTGTGCTCCCTATATTATATGGACTCCTCAAGATCCCAATTTTCTTTTCCACAGACTTGATGTGTGCCCTGAGGCCAAAAGGCTTCACAAATTCCTAAAGTTTCTCCAGCGTTGACTTCATCTTTATTTTCTTAACCAGAATAAATGGATATTTTATTTTCCGAAAATACTTGCCTATGTTTTTTTAATAAAATACATTTTTAAAAGACAATGTCAAATTAACAAGGGACAACAACCTCCTTGAGGTTCCAAAAAATAAAAATATCTAATGTTCTTGTGGTAACTTTACAAAAAAAAAAAAAAAAATATATATATATATATATATATATATATATATATATATATATATATATATATTTATATTTATTTATTTATTTATTGTTTTGTTTTATATATATGGAGATCACTAGAAAATATTTTTGTAACAATCCTAAAAAATTATCTTGATTAAATAAAAAATAATAAAATATGACTCCAAAAAACAAATGTGTAAACATTAGTATGGAGATCGGGCTTTTAAAAATACAATATCGTTCATGAGATCAAGAGAAATAATCCAGAAATCAGTTTGTGAGAACTCTGTGTGAATATGAGCAGCAAAACAACTTCGTTCTTCTAGCATTATAAAAAAGACAATTAATGTGCTGCATTCAATGATCACAGAATTTGCAGCTTGAGGAATGTGCTAGCTACAATACGAACACTAGTTTTACCAGACCGACTTGCTTCTGAGCATGTGTCGTTTTTTTGTCCGTCGGACTAGCATACAGACAAGCGGATTTCTCGTTAGGAACTGGGTCCGATGGAGTTATGACGTAAAGATTTGAAGCATGTTCCAAATCTAAAGTCCGTCAGACTTTCGACAGAAAAAGTCAGCTGAAGGTCCGATGAAGCCCACACACAGTCGGATTGTCCGCCGGATTCGGTCCGTCGGACCAGTCCGGTCGAAAAGTCCGCTCGCGTGTATGCGGCATTACACTCCTTGAGACTGATAAGTTTTCTTCCTACGCTGGATCACCACTGAGGTATTTGTATACCGCTATCATATCTCCTCTCAAGCGTCTCTTCTCCAGGGAGACTAAGTTTAGTGCTTGTAGCCATTCCTCGTAATTGAGGTCGCTCTTTTCTGTACTTTTTCTAGTTCAAGCACATCCTTTCTGAGGATTGGTGACCAGAACTGGACGCAATACTCCAAATGTGGCCAAACCAGAGTTTTATAAAGTGGCAGAATTATAGTTTTATCTCTGGAGTATATCCTTTTTTATAAATGCCAATATTCTGCTGGCTTTGCTTGCTGTAGCTTGACATTGCATGCTATTGCTCTGTCTTATACTAGGACCCCCCAGATCTTTTTCCATGCTAGATTCCCCTAGAGGTTCTCCCCCTAGTGAGTAATTTGAATTTATATTTTTAGCCCCCAATTGCATTACTTTACATTTTTCAACATTAAACCTCATTTGCCATGTAGTTGCCCACCCCATTCATTTATTTAGGTCTTCTTGTAAAGTTTCTATATCCTGATGTGAAGTTATTGCCCTACTTTGCTTTGTGTCATCAGCAAAAACTGAGATCAAGCTGTTTATGCCAACCTCTATATCATTTATGAATAAATTGAACAGAATTGATCCCAGGACAGAGCCTTGGGATACCCCCCTTACCACTCCAGACCAGTCGGAATACATATTATTTATCACCACCCTTTGGACACGCACTGGTAACCAGTTTTCTATCCATGAACAAACTCTATGGTCCATGCCTACAGACTTCAGTTTGTAGATTAAGCATTTGTGGGGAACTGTATTGAATGCTTTTGCAAAATCCAGATACACGACATCCACAGACCTTCCGTTATCTTGATGGTAGCTCACATCTTCATAGAGTGTTAAAAGATTGGTCTGGCAGGAACGACCCTTCGTAAACCCATACTGATTATTGCTAATAATACCGTTTCCGTCAGCAAAATCGTGAATATAGTCCTTTATCATCCCCGCCAATAGTTTACATACTATCGATGTTAGATTGACTGACCTGTAGTTTCCTGATATATGTCTCTGCCCTTTTTTGAATATTCTTGTCAGCCTTTTAAGAAGGCTGCATTTGAAAAGGGAGAAATTAAGCACTTTTTATCCAGAAATAAGAATTGCAAAGGATTGTGTCAAAGAAGAAGTACTACATAGGCACATTGTGCATCATGTAAGCCTTTTTAGTAGGCTACATATGAAGAGGGACAAAAGCAGACATTTTGTACAATCAGCATTGAATCATTCGGAGTAGGATGCATTTTGAGAGAAAGACACACAACATGCAGTTTTTTATCCCTTAAAACTCGTACACATGATCGGATTTTTCGTAGACAAAGCATCAGACTTTTCTCCAAAGGGCGTGTGCCTGGATTTTGTCTTGCATACAAACGATACACAATTGTCGGCCAACAAACATGAACGTAGTGACGTAATAGACGTACTACGAGCCGATAAAGAGGAAGTTCAATTGTCAGGCGCCACCCTTTGGGCTCCTCCTGCTAATTTCGTGCTAGTAGAAGTTTGGTGAGTGTTGATTTGCGCTTTTCATTTCGCGCTTTTTATTTCATGCTTTTCAGTTTGTTTCTGAACGGCCCTTCGTCAACCAGCCATGTTGCAGAATCGAAGGAGATCAGGTGTTATTTATTATTGGCCTTGGAGTTATTGCTTTGACCCAAGATTAGTCCAGGAACAGGAGGTGGAGGATTTCTTGGACCAAAAATTGGTTGCTTTATTAATCGTGACCATTTATGTCATATGTCTTTGCTGCAGGAGGTAAAATTAACAAGGGACACCTACATAGTTGTATCTTTAAACTAAAAAACTATGGGATAATGGTTTTTATTGTGCATTAAAAAAAGAAAACAAATAGAATTAGACATGCTATCTGCCAATAGAACTTAACCAAAAAATGCATTCTATGCATCCAACCATTTTTGTTATAAATGAAAAAACTATCTCCCTTAGCCCTTTTGAGCTTGAGCAGCTAGCCTTTAGTCCCTTATACATTAATTTATGCCCTTCTTTTCCAATTTAGGAGCCTCCAGAGGGGGGTCTTGAGGGCCTTTCAGCAGTCATGATGGTGCCTTGAGGATTTCAGTCCTGCCTACACTCTCTAAAATTCAATGCAATGCTTTTTTAAGGGACTTTTGGCTCTTAGGAAAAGGAAAGCCCCTCGAAACATGTTAGCCTCTTGGATTTTTTTTTTGTCCCGTTATGAGATGTGATGTATCGAGGTCTTAAAGATTCTGTTATTTTATGACAAGCACATGCACCTATCGGTTTGTGAGTATATTACTTATCACCTTTTTAATAAATCAAGACATGATTTAAAAGTATAAAGCACTAGGCTGGTGTGCCCTCTGTTTTGTTTTATGTGTAGCGCTACCCCCGTAGGAGCCGCTGGTGAATGGGATCCCCCACCCTTCACAGCCAGGCACACCACATCTTCCACAGCACACAGAGTCAGGAAACAGTCCAAGCAGCTTTGTTTTTTTTGTTTTGTTTTTTTTTTAGGGTATTTAAACTTGGATGGGGAATAGGAGATGCCCACTTGATCAGTGTAGTAAAGTCTTCAGGGACAACTATATACACACAGTATATACACTCCTCTGCCTCCAGCACAAACTAACTTGCAGATCTACTTCAACTCCTCCAGCACAACTCTTGCCCATGGAACTACAACACACAGGACCAGCTTTCACTGGTTTTGAAGCAAATTCCCTTTACAGGCAGGGACCGTGGTCCCCTTTGGTGTAGAAAAGTTCTAGTGCTCAGCAGTCCTATCTGTGGCTACTGCTCCCAGTATCACCTCTTCAGGCACTACCGCCCCACCTGGCTGCTGCTGTCCCTTTCTCCTGCCCATTCCACCACAGTTCTCCTGTCTGATTCTGCATCCATCCCAGACTGCTCTCCCCCAGTCCTCTCAGGCTACCCCTCAGTCTTCCCAACTGTGTCTTATTCACCAGCCCACCTGCCTGTCTATCTCCCTGGAGATTTGCCCAGCAGTGTCCTCCTGCTGTCCTTCTCCTTGCTCCCATGTTTCCTGGTCAGGATCCCCCCGTGTGTCTTGAAGAGGGGTTCCTTTCGTACCCAAACCCAGACCTGAGTCCCCCCCCAGATTAGGGGGTACTCCCAAAGGCCTCCGACAGTTAACACTCCATCTCCAGCTTCCACCCAAACTTCACACTGCCCCAGCTGAACTGACTCTGAGTATCTTTTGGGGATTAGTCAAAACACTCCAGGCAGCTCCACCTTACTCCCCACCGTTCTTCTAGATGTTTCCAGTAAGTTCTAGAAGTAGGGGGGTCTCAGTGATGCTGCTTGCGAGTCACCTAACCCTCCCTGTATCTCTGCCCAACCCAGGAAAAGAACACACACAGGCTTGGCTGCCAGCCAAGCCTGAACAAATTCACGAAAAAACGTAACTCTTAGCACACTAGCTGGATGGTGCTAGATATTTATTCATCGTATCCAGACTTACCAAGTCTTGAGAGAGCAGCAAGGCTTGGCATGTCCATTAAAGTCAGGGTGGAAATATAGGCAACTGCTACCTGTGGGGTCCACTCTCAAGCACAGGAGGTTGTGTACTTGTTTGACTGGTCCTCCCTCATAGAAATCATTTTTGGGATACAGTGGGCCCTGAAACAGCATGAAGTTGTGCTTTTTTCCTGCTGTTGTATCTGCAGGGCTGGTTTTGATTACACCATACAGTGTTTGCTCCAGCAGGAACACCTCGTCAAATGGTGACACATATCCTAAATGAGGAGCTGCTGACATGGTGAAGAAAAAAACAGTTCCCCTGAGCCATTCCATTTATGGCCCACTGAAGTTCAGCAGCTGCAGCAATACCTACAGTAGGTGAGGTTAAAGCAGGTGGTCATATTGCATATCAGGTGGTTGGCAGGTAGCTGGTGCTGCTGCTGAATTTCATGCAGCCAAGCAGTGGCTTAATATGACTGCCTGAAGTAGCTTCAAACTTTTTTGTCCTGCTGCAGGACAGTCTGGAAGCCAGGGTAACTAACTAGAAACCGCTATACCACCAGGTGTAGGATGTATGCCAGACCAGGCACATGTGTGAACTTTCCCTGTCAAAAGGCGGACAGAACGTTGGTGGCATTGTCACATATGACCTTTCCTGGCACAAGCTGACGTAGGGTCTGCCACATCTCAGGCTGCCACTGAAAAAGCTGAGAAAAACAAAGCCTCAGTGTGGCTCCATTCCCCTAGGCATGCCAGCTGTAAAACAGTGTAGCAGAATTTTGCATAGGCCATTGCATATGAACGTGGCAAGACTTGTGGCTCACCAGATGAGGCTAACGAAGAAAAGTAGTAGGTAAAGGGTAGAGGTGACTGAGTTGTCACCATCACCAAGAAGAACAACATGGGGCAAAAACACCAGCTCCAGCCATGTACCCCATCCTGCATCCTTCCAGGCTGCAGGCAAAATGATCCAGTGGGCCATGAAGGAGATTAAATGTCCCTGGCAATGCTTGCTGGACCATGAGTTTGTGGTCTTATGAACCCTGCTGTTGACAGCGTATTCCAGCGACAAGGACACATGCTGGCGGAGGGCAGGGACCTGCCACTGTGGTATAGCACAGACTGCAAATTTACAGAAGGGGAAAGACTACACAGGACTACATGGGAGCAGCTGTAAAGCCAGCAACTTTGCCAATCTGGCATTGAGACAGTGGGCATGGGAGTGACTTGATGCATATGTTTTCTTCCTCTGGGGAAGAAACTGATGTAGCTGGAGATGGCAGGGTAGGGTTTGGAGACTTTGAGCATGGTTGAAGCCTAAGCTTGGCTCTATTAAGTGTGGCCTCATGCTGACCCCTTCACCATTTGACATGCCATAAACTATACTTCTCAAACCTCTTGTCACGCTTCCATAGTGGAGTGCAAAATCGATAATAATAAAGACAAAGATAGAAGATTAATGACTTTCCGATTTGATTTTCGGATCGTTAGTACGGTGTTTTTAACAGCCGATTTGACTTTTTCGTCAGACAAAAGCTGGATGAGCAGGCTATAAAATTTTGTCGGATGTGAACTCAAAGTCTGATTTTCAGATGGTCAGTACAGAAATCATCACACAAAAGTCGAAAGTACAAACACGCATGATCGGAATCAAGGAACGACTGGGAAGAGTTCGATCTTGTAAACTACCGCTCGTAATCTAGAATTAACATTTGTGACGCAGAAATTGATGAAATGTCAAAATGCTTCTTTAAAGGGATAATAATGAAGCTGCTTTGCTGGTGATACTGATGTAGTTATGCCAAAGGTATTTTAAAAGGCATTTGTTTTGTACGATCTAAAAATCGCAATTCAACACCTGCCAAACTTCTACTAACACAAAATTAGCAGAAGGGGCCCAAAGGGTAGCGCTTGAAAAATGAACTTCCTCTTTATACTCTCATAGTACGTCACTACGTTCGTGTTTGTCAAACGACCATTTGCGGAATAGTTAGTATGCTAGACAAAATCCTGCACACGCGCTTTTGACAAAAATCAGACGCTCGGTTGTACAACAATCAGACTACGTTTACGAGGCCTTAGGCTTTCTTTCTTCTATTTTCATCAGGCGATCTGCCAGCAAGTCTGTTGTTTTTCAAAAGCACAAGCTTTCTGACAGAATGTATCAGTTTACATCAGTGGTTCTCAACCTGGGGGTCGGGACCACCTCAGGAGTCGAGTGATGATTTGCCAGGGGTCACCGAATCCTGGGCTGTTCCTGAAGCCTGCACCGCTCTCCCAGCCTTTTTGTAGCCGCCCAGATGGGCTGTTCCTGGAGCCCGCGCCCGCTCACTCAGCCTCTTGGCAGTCGCCCATTCAGCTCATGGCATGGGGGGGGGGACAGAGACTAGAGGTCAGATGACTGGTGAGAAATGTCAACTGACCCCCCCACCAAGGAGTAAGAGAAGGAATAAAAATAGAGAATACATGGAAGAAGGAGGAAAAGGGGGGGAGGAACAAAGAAAAAGGGAGAGAAAGAATGAGAGAGAACAAGAAAGACGGCTAGAGAGAGGGATGTGGGGAGGGGAGAAATTAGGATAGAGAGCGATAAAAGGGAAAGAAGGGAGAACAAAGAGAAAGAGTGGTACATTCTAAAATGTACCATAAGGGGTTTTAATACTGTATGAGTGGAAGGGACTCAGGGAGCGCTAAATGTCCATGGGTTAGGGGCGCAAATTATTTGTCTTGCCTTGGGTGCTGACAACCCACTCAACGAAAATTATTTTGCTGTGCGGGGTCCCCACAACTTGGGAAATTTTATCAAGGGGTCACAGCACTAGAAAGGTTGAGAACCACTGGTTTACATGGATGAGACAAACCACCTAACACTGGCAGGGGTGATTAATGATCAGCTTTTATTTATTAATGTAAAATCTTTATCTCAAAAGGGGGAAAAACTGTTTGCTGTAACTGATTGTAAAGTGTGAGCTGGAGGTTGGCTTCAGTTTGTTAGTGTATTTAAATCTGCTAATACATTTAACACTACCCTCCCCCAAAATTATAATGCAGCTGTCTGTTGTGCCTCCTGTTCTCATTCATCCAGAGTTATGTCTCACTAATACAGGAGGTGTGTTACTGGCCAGATCACCAGGTGAAAACAGAGGGGAAAAAAGCCTAAAAAAATAAACTGATGCAGCCACCACATCTAATGATTGGTAAGCTGCAAAATATTACATTTATGGTTTTGGGTTTAATCTTCAAAAGCAGGAATTGTAGGTATTGTTATTTACTCTTCAACTCCATGGGATTTTCAGGAAGACAGATTGTGTTTTCAAGTGGAAACCCCCTTTTGAGGCTCTTGATCAGTATGAGCAAAATAGCATCTTTAACCTAAATGGTTGTAAAGGCTTAGGGGTTTTGTACCTTAATGCATTCTGTGTTGCATGTGTCCCCCTTATACTTACCTGAGCCCGATCCCGATCCAGTGATGTGCGCGAGAGCCGCAACTCTCCTGGCTCTGTCCCTCCTCACTGCATAGATTGGTAGCAGCGGGCGTCTCCTACTGCTGTCAATCAAATTCTGTGACAAGTGAGCAGGGGGGCAGTGCAGAGCCGCCCTGTCCGTGTCAATAGGCGCAGACAAGGCGGCTCAGAAGTGAGCCCTCACAAGTGCCCCCATGGGAAGCAGCTTCCTATGGGGGCACTCGTCGAAGAGGAGTCAGGAGTGTCAGCTGAGGATCAAGTCTGCTCTGTGCAATACCATTGCACAGAGCAAGTAAATATGACATGTTTGTTATTTTAAAGGCAAACAAATTAAGGTTTAGTGGTAATCGTGTTTAAAACCTTTTTCACTAACAAGAACTAGTATTTCCATGTTACTCTTGATTCGTGCTTGCGTTTGTCTGTTCAATGTCATGTAGAGTGTAACATATTTCCAAACAAAATGTCCTGAAAGTGTATCTTCTATGATAAAACATATTTTAAATTAAATTCAAGTTGGCAGCAGAAATTTTCTATTAGATGCCATTACTGCCTCTGAATGTCATTTTAAGATTCAAAAACAATTACATCTACCCATCTGCTATTATCTATACTTTGTTTTCTTAGCAAAGATGAGGCTTCCTTGTACCAGTATTTTATTCTATTATATTCAGACAGTATAGATAGATAGACAGCATACCTCCCAACTTTTTGAGATGGGAATGAGGGACACCTACTAGCAAAAGCATGTAGGCATAGGACACGCCCCCTGCCACGCCCCCCTAAAGGAGAATTAACCTAAAAAAGATTAGTTAAACCCACAGGGGCTTTTTTTTTTTACCACTACTATTCCTTTATATTGGTTTTTGAAATTTACAAATGCAGCAATTTAGATTTTGGATGAAAGGTTTAGCACTAGGAAACACTTTTTGAAAGATAAAAAGTGCATTTTATATACAACTATATAGATCAGACGAAAATGAGGGACAAATGTGGAGGAAAGAGGGACAGAGGGACATTGCTCCAAATCAGGGACAGTCCCTCCAAATCAGGGACAGTTGGGAGCTATTAGACAGTAATAAATACATTTACAACACACTTTTCTGACTGCATAGATACATTAGACAGTAATAGATACATTTACAACACGTTTTTATGACTTACAACTTTGTTGTCAGTAACAATGAGACAGGGTTCAACTTTCATTTTATTGAAAAATGAAACATGAATTGTATTTAGGGGCAATATTCCTACCTTAGTTTAACCAGTTCCTGCCTACCCTATTGGGGATTGACGTCCACAATGTGGCTCCATTTCCTGACTGGACATGATATGACGTCCAGCAGGATAAGCCGCTCGTGCGCAGCGATTGGTGGTGCTGTGTGTTGCTCCGAGGGAGGGTCTGCGCTGATAATCAGCACATTGATTATCAGCTCAGCCCCCAACAGAGGTGCCCACCACATCTGCCAATCACTGCCTATCAGATGCTAGTCAGTGCCCATGAAAATGCCAGTTAGCAGCCATGAAAATGCCAATTAGTGCCTATCAAGATGCCAATCAGTTCCCATCAGTAACACCTGTCAGTGCCCATCACAGATGCCAATCAGTGCCTATCAGTAATGACTATCAGTGCTGCCTATCAGTGCCGCCTATTAGTGCCCATCAGTGCCACTCATCAGTGCCACCTATCAGTGCCCATCAAGTGCACATCAGTGCTGCCTATTAGTGTCCATCAGTGCCACCTATTAGTGCCCATCGGGGCTGCCTATCAGTGCTCATCAGTGCCGGCTATCAGTGCTCATCAGTGTTACATATCAGTGCGGTTTATCAGTGCCCATCAGTGCTGCATATCAGTGCCGCCCATCAGTGCTGCATATTAGTGCCCCCTCATCAGTGCCCATCAGTGCCACCTTATCAGTGCCACCTTATCAGTGCCACCTCATCAGTGCCAATCAGTGCTGCCTCATCAGTGCCCATGAGTTCAGCCTCATCAGTGCCCATCAATGAAGGAGAAAACAAAATTTTATAACAGAAACAAAGAAAAACTTTTTTTTTCAAAAATGTTGTTCTTTTTTACTTTGTTTAGCAAAAAATAAAAACCCCAGTGGTGATCAAATACCACCAAAAGAAAGCTCTATTTGTTGAAAGAAAATAATAAAAATTTAGTTTGGGTGCAGCGTTGCATGACTGCGCAATTGTCATTCAAAATGTGACAGCGCTTAAAGTCAAACAATAAAAGTGTAATATTCCTTTAAATTTCGTACCTGGAGGGTGTCTATAGTATGCCTGTAAAGGGGCGCATGTTTCCCGTGTTTAGAACAGTCTGACCGCAAAATGACATTTCAAAGGAAATAAGTCATTTAAAATTACTCGCGGCTATACTGAATTGCCGGCCCAACAATACACATAAAAGTTCATTGATAAAAACGGCATGAGAATTCCCCACAGGGGAACCCCGAACCAAAATTTTTTTAAAAATGGCGTGGGGGGTCCCCCTAAATTCCATACCAGGCCCTTCAGGTCTGGCATGGATATTAAGGGGAACCCCGGAAAAAAAAATTGGCGTGGGGACCCCCTCAAAATCTAAATCAGGTCTGGTATGGATTTTAAGGGGAACCCTGCGCCAAAATTTTTTTTAAAAATGGCGTGGGGTACCCCCAAAAATCCATACCAGACCCTTATCCGAGCATGCAACCTGGCAGGCTGCAGGAAAAGAGGGGGGATGAAAGAGAGCGCCCCCCCTCCTGAACCATACCAGGCCACATGCCCTCAACATTGGGAGGGTGCTTTGGGGGTAGCCCCCAAAGCACCTTGTCCCCATGTTGATGAGGACAAGGGCCTCATCCCCACAACCCTGGCCCGGTGGTTGTGGGGGTCTGCGGGCAGGGGGCTTATCGGAATCTGGAAGCCCCCTTTAACAAGGGGGCCCCCAGATCCCGGCCCTCCCCCCTACCCCCAAAGCACCCTCCCAATGTTGAGGGCATGTGGCCTGGTACGGTTCAGGAGGGGGGGCGCTCTCTCCTCCCCCCCTCTTTTCCTGCGGCCTGCCAGGTTGCGTGCTCGGATAAGGGTCTGGTATGGATTGTTGGGGGTACCCCACACAGTTTTTTTTTTTTAATCTTGGCCGGGGTTCCCCTTAATATCCATACCAGACCTGAAGGGCCTGGTATGGAATTTAGGGGGACCCCTACGTCATTTTTTTTTTAAATTTTGGTTCGGGATTCCCCTGTGGGGAATTCCCATGCCGTTTTTATCAATGAACTTTTATGTGTATTGTCAGGCCGGCAATTCAGTATAGCCGCGAGTAGTTTTAAATGACTTTTTTCCTTTGAAATGTCATTTTGCTGTCAGACTGTTTTAAACACGAGAAACATGCGCCCCTTTACAGGCATACTATAGACACCCCCCAGGTATGAAATTGAAAGGGATATTACACTTTTATTGTTTGACTTTAAGCATTATTAAAATCACTGCTCTCGAAAAAACGGGCATTTTTAAAACTTTTTTTTGCATTGATACATGTCCCCTGGGGCAGGACCCGGGTCCACAAACACTTTTTATGACAATACCATGCATATAAGCCTTTAAAATTAGCACTTTTGATTTCTCCCATGGACTTGTAAAGGGTGTTCCGCGGCATTCGAATTTGCCGCGAACACCCCAAATTGTTCGCTGGTCGGCGAACAGCCGATGTTCGAGTCGAACATGAGTTCGACTCGAACTCGAAGCTCATCCCTAGTGCCCAGTATTGAAGTGGTTAATGAATCAACTACATAGTGTATATTAAAGTTTGTAACCGGTATTGGCCTCATGTAAACCTTTATCACTCTTTTTCTACACCATAGTCTCTCATCTATCATCTTCCTCACTGATCCTCTTCTTTTCCTCTCTGAACCTCAGCAACTGTTTAGTCACGTGTTCGTATTACTGCAAATCTCTATTTATTATCAGTCATCCTGCTGACACATTCTGCTGGCAATATCAATCATTCTTCTCATATTTCCTCATACATATTCTTCTCTTGTCCTCTATTTTACATCTCTTTCTCATTTCTTCTCTTCACTTTCTACCTCACATATGCTCTTTATTGTCACCTGCACTTTCTGCTCCCTTTTCCTTACTTGTACCCATCATGTATACCTTAAAATCAGTTTATTAAACCCACTCACATACTCATATCATTCCTCCTCTAAAAACATATCATTGATAATACATAAGTAATAATTATATGAATATTATTGGTATAATAACATGATCCTATATATTTTCAGTGGTCGTCAGCAAGAGACTGGGCACACAAAACCTAGTCATACTGTTACAGACAGGGGTACTTATGGCACAAAGACAAATGGGGGGGGGGGGGGGAATAATGCGCAGGGCATCCAAGTTTATGCAGCATCTTCGGAATTGGCCAGCACACTGAAAAATTATTACAGGAACCCAAATTTCCCTAATCTATTGGAACACAGGAAACAACTGCAAACAGCATGCACACACTGACATTAACCTGCAGGCAATCATATTGACCATTTTATTCTCTGCCAGCTACCCTTCGCATTTACAAAAAACACAAGAGCATAGATACATGATGCAATCTCACACAGATTTGTTTACAAATTTACAACCAAGCTTATACTGGTAACACGCATTCTCTCTAGGAATTGTGAATTTCTTTTTCTAGTACACAGAAGGCCAACTTTTTTAAATGTAATATTTCAAAAATTCAGTACAGTGTATGAAATATGTACAAAAATAATAAAAAAAAAAAAACGGAAAAGAAAATGATATACAGAGACATCAGCTATTGTTATTTGCTAGAAAATAAAAATCACCAATCACCTTTGGGGGTGGTATGCTGAACGTAAGGAACATTTTTGCCTTTGAAGTGGCTATAGGATATATGGCTGAATAAATAAGTGCGCTTGCAATCAAGTGACAAAAAAATATATATGAAAATAAATAGTGATTGAAGTTCATGAATTGCTTGTAAATATATAATAAAGTCCATTCATAAAAAACTTGATAAGAACAAGCAAATCTCATGTGGGAGAGTCACACATCCAAAGTTCATCAGTCTCAGCCCGTATGAAAGGAAAGGGGAAGAAGGGAATGTGGAGGAAACATCCAAGCTGAAGGTGAATCCAGATGACAGTAAAATTGAGCCCTTACCGGAACTGGTGGATCTCCTTTATAGCAAGGTCATATGCACATGCAGATACAGCCCTCTGCGGGGACAGATAGATTCCAAATTCCGGATGCTCAGATGTTTGTGACGTTCCAGGGGCAAGCCACTCCGAGGTGTCAACCTAGGGAGAAGCACTCACTGGTCCGGAGGGCAGTGAGTGCAAAGAAATGCAAAAACCTCCGATAGTGTAGTATAAATAAAATAAGCCTTATAGGATATATGGACCAGCCAGTTCTTTTTTTTTTTAAATTCCTTTATTGCAAGTACACTGAAGGCATAGAAATACAATCTGGGTTACAGTGTCTTACATATTCCATGTTGAAACAATTTTGAATCACATACAAACAGACTGTAAACCAAAGTCCAAGTTTTTAATCAGATAGATAAAGTAGCCTAGATAAGTTCTAGTCAATAGTATGACTGTTCTATTCAGAACATGCAAAAAAAACTATATTAAGGTTGCCCATATCGGGCTTCCTTGTATTACACTAGGTTGGTTTATGAACAGTTTTAATATTTTTGGTAATAATTAGGTCTTCAAAGAGAGATATATCTATTGCTGTAAATATAAGTGTTACCTGCTCATCATACAATAATTTTATTCCCATTTTATTTATTTTCGCCGTCACCACGGCTGCTTGGTGAGCGGATCAAAGTACAGAAAGATATAGAGGAGAAAGGATTAGAAGGCGGATAGAAAAGCAAAGTAAGCGGAGGGGAGGGGGATGCATGGAAGGGGGGGAAGGAGAACAAGATAGGGTAGTTTATATAGGGGTGGCTGCGACACCGCCCCCCCCCCAGGTCC
Source organism: Lithobates clamitans (assembly GCA_037952925.1). Classification (NCBI taxonomy): domain Eukaryota; kingdom Metazoa; phylum Chordata; class Amphibia; order Anura; family Ranidae; genus Lithobates; species Lithobates clamitans. Next base: position 5,751,957 of record JBBGZY010000943.1, read on the forward strand.
CAACCATCACACACCAGAAGGTTGTATATAGAAATCAGCGGTGCCATGGTCCCCGCTCAGGAGGGCGAGGATTGTGTTTGGACTAGGTCCTGTAAATAGGCGTCTGTGCCGACAAAATATCTCCAGGGTCTCCATTTCTCAATAAATTGTTCCTCTTTGTTTTGCAAGGTTGCCGTCAATTCCTCCATGTGTAGGATACAGTTTACTTTTGAATACCACAAAGCCCTAGTTGGAGGTAGAGGGTCCCGCCAAAGCGCAGGGATGCAGATTCTAGCAGCGTTAAGAAGCTGCATAGTCAGCGTTTTCTTGTATTTTTGAATCGGTCTTGTGGACAGGTGCAGGAGGCATGCGGCCGGGTTGTCTTTGAGATCGACCGAGGTCAGATTTTGGATGGTCGAGGTAACTTCCTCCCAAAAGGGTCTCAGAAGCGGGCACGACCAAAAAATGTGGAACAAATTGCCCACCTCCCCGCCACATCTCCAACACCTATCCGACAGCGACGGATCCATTTTGTTTAACACGTATGGGACTCTGTACCATCTGGTCAATATTTTATATCCCGCTTCTTGATATTGGCTCGCTATAGAGGATTTGTGTGCCAAAATCAAGATCTTCTCTCTTTGCTTAGCGGAAAACTGGGTCCCCAGGTCTCTTTCCCACTTCAGGAGGAACTCCGGGGTTGAGTCTCCTCTCCGACCCGAAAGAAGACTGTACAAGAAGGACAGTGTGTGTCTGATTGGTTCTCCAGATCGGCAGAGTGACTCTAGAGGGGTGTAACTCCGAGGGACATATGATAGTTCCTGGAGGGTCTTCAGGTAGTGCCTAAGTTGGAGAGTGCTGAGGCCGTCCAATGGGGGATCTATGAGTTTGGAAAGTGCGGAGGCAGTTGGGAAGTCACCCTGGGGCCAGATCTCGCCTAGAGACTGCTTCTCATTAAACTTTAATTGTCTCAATCTACGACTTGTGAGTCCGGGGGAGAAGTCGGGGTTGCCTATGATAGGTGTCATGGGAGAGGGTAGCGGTGATATGTCCGTAGTACGGAATATTTTCCTCACCTCTCGAAGGGGGACCAGCCAGTTCTGATGGCTGGGTCAACGTTAGAATTTCTGGTACCAGCACATCATACTAGTTGCAGTTGCAACTCTTGAGCCCCGTACACACGGTCGGATTTTCCAATGGAAAATGTCCGATCGGAGCATGTTGTCGGACATTCCGACCGTGTGTGGGCTCCATCAGACTTTTTTCATCTGATTTTCCGACACACAAAGTTTGAGAGCAGGCTATAAAATTTTCCGACAACAAAATCCGATCGTGCCATGCATGCTCAGAAGAAATTCCGAGACGGAACAGCTCGGTCTGGTAAAATTAGCGCTCGGAATGGATACAGCACTTTTGTCACGCTGCAATGTTTTCAATAGTTTAATACAGCGCACTCTCTTCTTCACTCTCTTCTTCTTTATGATGTGAGAAGAATGAAGTAGTTTTGCTGCTCATATTCACACAGACTTCTTTCTTTATTATTTATTGTGATTGCCTCAATATATTTAGATTTGTCACATCTGACCAAAAATATTTTTTTGGTTGTTCTTAAATATTATTTTTTTTATTCAAGGCTGTTTTTGTCTTTTTTTGTGGTTTGTATTTTTTTCAAGGCTGTTTTTTTTTTGGGGGGGGGGGGGTTGTATTTTTTTCAAGGCTGTGTTTTTATTGTTTTTTTTTGGTGTTTTACTACATAATATTTTTGTGTGTGTTTTGTGTGTCAAGTTACCACAACACCATTGATATCTTGTAGATAGGAGAGGAGAGGAGGAGAAGGACCTGGAGGAGGAGGAGGAGGAGTAGGACCTGGAGGAGGAGGAGAAGAAGGACTATGTGTGAGGTCACAAATGTGGGCAGCACATGTTATTTCGCCCCTCAACCCCTTATTGAGAGCTTCCAAAATTAGGAACTCACACAGGAGTCGTTGGCCCTCCTCCATCTGCATCATTTTGCAGGCAGTTATGCCAGCAAAGTCCTCCACAGTGTGGGGGGTTCTCAGGGCATTTGTAGCCTTCCAAAAGAGGCCTATGGCAGCCTGCTCCAGCTTACTCCTCTTCCTGGCACTTTGTCTTTGCAGGGACCTGGGTATCAGGCAGCCTGCTTTTACCTGGCCACCTCCTGGCTGAGACTTCCCTGTGTATGAAAAAGGGACATGGTTTTAGCTTTTGCTTCATCAATCACAATCATAAATTAGTATTCCAAACTAACATCTATTTAACATCATTGATTGGACAACCAGAAATATTTAGAAGAATGCTATACCTGGCTCAATCTGGGCTCCTCCACATGTTGCTGCCTGGAAGGCCCAGGTTGGGTGTCAGAAGCCTCAGCTGGGGGGAAGGAAGCGTGGAAGGAAGATTGGAGAGTGCTGGCCTGGGTTCAGTCTGACCTGCCAGAAAATGCAGCCTGTCATAGTACCACAGCCTGGGGACATAAACGTCATCTGCAGCTCCTGATCTCTGGGAATCCTGGACCTTCTTTTGCTCCCTTAAGTAAGAGTAAGATAAGTGCTCCTCAGGCCACCAATTAGAACCTTCAAATAGGTGATGTCTGCCGTGGGGATCAGCTGCTTCACAAATTCCAACAAACTATCCAGCGCTGCCTTCCTCTTTGTTTGGTTCTTATATTCAGGGTTGTTTATCTGCCATAGACAAGGCAGCTCCCTGAACATATCAATGAATATGGGCATAAATTCCTCATCTTTAAAGATCTCCATTTTCACTGCAAGAAACAACACAAGACAAACCCTAATGTCAGCCTAAAGTCTACTAAATTTGTGCAAATACAGGCCTCAATCTAGAAGCAGTATAGGCCAAATGTAAAATCTTACCTTCGCTATCACGATCGGCGCCTCTGTTGCTCCAGTGTATACTATAGGGGTGTCTCCATCTGTGAAGCTTGTACAAGACAGGTAAAGTATTCAAGCTTGACAAAGGACAAGACAAATGCAACATCTTTGAACTCTGCCAAAACAGGCAATTGTACCCCACTTCCAAGCAATGTTTCATATTCCTATTTCTGCCATTAAATATCTGTGTGCTAAGTATACCTATTTTTTTGTACATAGGGGATAAAAGACTCAGAGGACACCCCTCATCCGAGGAGACCACAAACCCCACACCTCTGGAAGAAGGGGAAATCCTCCGAAGACCAGCAGAGCAGGAGGAGGAAGGCATGGTAGAAATAGTCACCACAACAGGTGAGTGTCTGCGACCACAGGCTCAGGTAAGAGATGGATGCTGCCATATTTATAATACATGGTGTGTTTTTGTTTCTATCTTTTTAGGTGATCGTGATGTTGTGGATCCAGATCCTTTCACCTCGGAAAGTGCCCAGATCCTGATTGGGGAGATCATGGGGTGTAATAGGGACTTGGAAAACATCCTGAAAAACATCAATGATGTTCAGCAAAAAATGAAAAACATCATTGATGTTTTAGGGAGAGTTTAAAACCCCTTGAAATCCCTTGGGTTTTTGTTGTGGTCAAACTAATTTTCATTTTGGTGTAAATTTTTAGCAAAGCCAAATTTGGAAGAGGCACACAGTGTGTCAACATGTGCTAACTGCCATTACGGGAGATCAATAGACGCGTTTTGGGGGTGCAACCTCTTCCTCAATAATAAAGTAGCTGTGAGGAAGGGGTTGCACCCCCAAAACACGTCCCTTGATCCCCCGTGATGGCAGGTAGCACTTGTTGACATTCGGAAATTTGTGTGCATCTTCCAAATTTGGCTTTTCCTGGGGTGACTTCACCCCATCTGAACGCAATATCAAACACAGTTTGTAAATACTCATGTCTAATATTACCTTCAAGTTCTAACAAATTTGAACTTTGTAAGTTCAAAATTTGTGTCTCTTGTTGGTTTTACACATGCCTGTTTTATCTTAAATGGACATTTCAACTTTTTCTAATGTGACCCCAAAAATTGTTATACAACAAACATGTTGGTTTGTTTTAAAAACCTTTTGTAAATGCACATGTGGTTGTGCTGGTATTAAAAAGATTGTTAATCAAGATTGTGTGGATTATTGTCTCAACGCTCCAACACTTTTGTGGTGCTCGAATTGGTGTTTTCTGTGACAATGGGGATTATTTCCTAAGGGAAAATCCACTTTGCACTACAAGTGCATTGTCTTCTGGAGGTGGCAAGTCCAAGCTGCCATTCTGGAGACGCCTGTAGAACTCCGTCTGGGCGATGACTCCACCATCGGACATCCGGCCATCCTTCCCCATGTCCACATACAGAAATTCATAAGTAGCCGACACCACCGCCAACATCACAATACTATTGAACCCCTTATAATTATAATAGTACGACCCCCGAGTTGGGTGGTGGGATGATGTGGACGTGTTTGCCATCAATTGCCCCTCGGCAGTTAGGAAAGTCCCACCGCTGGGCAAAGTGGGAGGCCACAGTCTGCCATTCCTGTGGCGTGGAAGGAAACTGTGGAGTAAAATAAAAAAAATTAATTAGTCTTTGTGCACATAAACAGGGAAAGCAGATTTGACACAAACATTGTTGGCCAACATCAAGATACCATTTATTAGAGGTAATTTTTAAACACCAAAGTATAAGGTACACCTATCAGATTCCCCCTCCCCCCTCTAATGGGCCATTTCTAACATTATAGGGGGGGGAACTCTTTGACAGGTAACCTTCTCCACTTCATTGAGAGATGAATGCCTAAATAATGGGTATTATTTTAAGCAGCCCCTCCTTAGTTACACTATTGGCAGCCCACTGGTCAGGTAAGAAGTGTCATAATACAAAGGTATAAATACACACTGTACACATTTGAGCACATTTGGACATTCTGCTATTACCTATCAAGATAAAAATAGGATACAAAAACTTTAAACATTACCATTTGAAAGTATACAGGCAGGCCTTTGCACTACATGCTTTGGGGAATTCATCCATAAATCTGGCCACAAAAGAGGTGGGTATAGTGTGTATGGGTTTGGCAAAGTCAGCAGATAGATGATTGAGGATAGATAGAGAATTGGTATCAGCTGACTTAGCAGTCGGGGGAGGGAGGGTTCCAAATGATTTGGGGACCCCCCAAAAAAAGCCTCTGGCACTCTGCCTGAATTTAAAGCACAAATCACATTTCAAAACATTTTAGGGGTGTTTGGGGTAAAGCACTACTATGGAGCTGATAAAATACATTGTTAAGTGACTACATGAGGTGAATATAGGGCCAGGAGAGCCTGCTGGGGAGGTAAGTGAAGGCAAATATGTATGAAGGAGCAAAAAAATAATTACAAAAATATCAAGCATGCATGAGGACAAAGGGGACATTCACAGCATATTCCAATCATGGTAATTAGGGAATGAGGAAAGAAATACAATATATTATCAAACATTAAATACAATAAATGTGATATTAAAGGATAAAAATCTTACCTTCATATACTCCTTTTGCAGGACCTGGATGATGGCAGAACAGGTCTCTGGGATAATGATCCCCAGAGCCTGGGGGGAGATGCCTGTCGAGAACTTCAAGTCCTGCAGACTTCTCCCCGTCGCCAAGTACCGCAGGGTGGCGACAAGCCTCTGCTCCGGAGTGATGGCTTGCCTCATGCAGGTATCCTGCCTGCTGATATAGGGGGTCAGCAAAGCCAACAAACGGAAAAATACGGGGTCCGTCATCCGGAGAAAGTTCATCAGGATTATTCTCACGGATCTCACGGAGCAAAGGCATATGACAGAACTGGTCACGCTGAAGCAACCAATTCTTGGTCCATGAACTCCTCCTCACCCTGTTCATGGACTGGACTTGTGTCAAGGTCAGGACCCCTATACCAGCACGAACTCTACGAGGAGTACGTATACGCAACATGGCTAGAAAACGGTCGGCTGCTCAGAAAGAAGTAACAGAACGCACTGAAGAACAGCAAGGCCTGTGAAGAGCGACCTGAAAAACAGTAACGAACGAACAAGAACAGAATGACAAGAGTCACGCGTCACTTGCTGCACGCACTGAAGAGCAGATACAAACCCACAAGCACAAACTGAACAGCAGAAAACGATCTGAAAACCACGAGTCTGAAAAAGCGCGAATCGTCTCTCACCAAACTTTTACTAACACAAGATTAGCAAAAGGAGCCCAAAGGGTGCCGCGCTTGGTTCTGAACTGGCCTTTTCTAGTCTCATCGTACGTGGTGTACGTCACCGCGTTCTTGGCGAAAGGAAATTACGACAACTTTGTGCAAGCGTGTATACGCAAAACAAGTTTGAGCCAACATCCGTCGGAAAAAATCCATGGATTTTGTTGTCGGAATGTGCGATCAATGTCCGATCGGGTGTACGGGGCATTAATATGTCCCTAGATTGTTTTATTTATTTCCTATTTATTTTTGTATTTATTTTTTTTATTATTTTGCATCAATATTAACACAAACACAATCTTTCACACAGTCTTCAATTATGTTTTTCTCTACTCCTAAATAATTCTACCACAATCTACATTCTTTATTATAGAATTATTATAGACTTCTTGAAACATCTCCTCCTCCATGTACCCCCAGCCAAAAGAAAAAGAAAAATTTCTCTCGTGTCTCTCCTGTCATCTCCATCTGCGCCACCCCACCTAACTAATGTACAATGTGACCCACTTCCAACAGCTTCCTCATGTTCGAGGATGCACAAAAAGATTTCCATGAGGACCATACTGTGAGAAATGTCTCACAATTGTCATTTATCATTGCGGTCAAGTCTTCCAATTTCTGCAAATATTGCATTTCCTCTACCCACTCTATCCATTTCCAGGGATCAGGGGATCTCCAAAATCTTGGTATTACAGTTAACAAATAAAAGTGTAGGAGTCCCTTCTTGATCAACAGCAGTGCTATCTGTGGCATACAAGCCACTTCTCTATTCATCATTAATTTGTAAACATCGAATATAGTTGCCCAGAAGGGTACAATTCTTGGGCATGTCCACCACAAATGGAGTGTCAGAAACCATGAATCAGACCAATACAGAAGTACAGTTAAATCACACTTGTTTAACCACTTGCCGCCCGCCATATAGCAGAATGATGGCAAAGTGGTTTTAATATCCTGACTGGGCGTCATATGACGTCCTCAGGATATTAAGCCGCTGCGTGCCCCCTGGGACGCACATCGCGGCGATCATTGTTGCGGTGTGTCAGTCTGACACACCATAACTCCGATCTAGGTAAAGAGTCTCTGACGGAGACTCATTACCACGTGTCCAATCATGGCTGATCACGATGTAAATAGGAAGAGCCGGTGATCAGCTTTTCCTCACTCACGTCCGACAGATGCGAGTAGAGGAGAGCCGATCAGCTGCTCTCCTGACAGGGGGGTCTATGCTGATTGTTTATTACAGCCAACAGCTGAGCGGCCAGCGGACAGCTCAGAGAAGGAAGGGCTGAGCCCAGCCCTGACAGTACCCCCATCTTAACGACCCCTCCCCCTCAGAGGACCACCAGGCTTGAGGGGTGTCACGGAACGTCCCACACTCCGCTTGAGTGCTTCCATCAGTATACCACTTCCTCCCAGTCTGGATACGGATATCAGATATTCCAACCGCCAGGGGCATGGCTAGGTCTACAAAAGATCTGGGGCTAGAGCCCATAGCAGCGTAGTAAAGAAAGTCATACGCTTGGGCGGGCATACACATGTATATACAGTAATATACATGTGTGTGTATATATATCCGAGAGCCCCCCACTTACATCAGGGTCCCCAGAGAGCCCCCCACTTACATCAGGGTCCCCAGAGAGCCCCCCACTTACATCAGGGTCCCCAGAGAGCCCCCCCTTACATCATGGTCCCCAGAGAGCCCCCCTTACATCAGGGTCCCCAGAGAGCCTCTCCCTTGCATCAGGGTCCCCTGAGAGCCTCCCCCTTGCATCAGGGTCCCCAGAGAGCCTCCCCCTTGCATCAGTGTCCCCAGAGAGCCTCCCCCTTGCATCAGTGTCCCCAGAGAGCCTCAACCTTGCATTAGGATCCCCAGAGAGCCTCCCCTTAAATCAGGGTCCCCAGAGAGCCTCCCCCTTAAATACGGGTCCCCAGAGAGCCTCCACCTTAAATCAGGGTCCCCAGAGAGCCTCCCCCTTAAATCAGGGTCCCCAGAGAGCCTCCCACTTACATCAGGGTCCCCAGAGAGCATCCCCTCCCCTTGGGGACCCCTGCAGAGACTCGGGGCTATGGGCCCCAGATTCGGGGCTATAGCCCCAAAAGCCATCCCTTAGCGACGCCACTGCCAACCGCTCATAAGCACAAAACAAGACGAGACTTGCTTAGCTGCTAACGTGGACTCATTTATTAGAACCAGAATACAAATATTTTTATACAGTAGAAGAGGAGGTTCCCCCTCCTGCTCATATTACTCTAACAATACACCTGTAACAAATTAACATGAGCTAATTAACTAATCCTTTAAGCAGCCAATGTGACTGTGCCTGTCAGGATTTCACAACAGGTCAGACTTGTTGTCACAGAGCTTCACACAGTACTTTATACATTATCATAAGTACAACCACAGGACATTTTCTCACAATAGCAGGAGCTCCACAAGGAGTAGGCCCGTCTCCTACATTGTACAGAGGACAATGTGATCAGCTCTCTCAATTAACTAACATGTTGAGTTCAGAATCAAACAAACCAAGAATAGTCTCTACATACATCCTGGGAGATATTGTGGACAAATATCACTGTCCCATTTTAAGTAGTCCAAGATATATTTTCTCACTCACCCTGTGCCAGTATAGCACAGGGTGACTTAGACATAAGAGGTGTATGGGGAGCTGAAACAAGGGCATCCCATACTTTCCAAGGGATTCTGGGTTCCGCGGGTCCTCCCTTCACATCTCTCCCCTTTTGGTAGAAGACTAACACAGGAGGAGACCCCAGACGGGTTGACTCTGAAATTAGTCCACAGTTCCAGTCCTCTAATGCCTGTATCCACACAGTACCCCAAACAAATTGTTCCAAACAGAGCATTACTCACCCAGCCAACCTCTGCCTCCCTCAGAGAACATGCCCCGCACTGGGGACAGGCCTGGACTGGCCCTTCTCCCTGGAGTCCTTTCAGCCGCTGGAGAGAAGACAGGGTGACTGGGCTCACTCTGTCATGCTGTTGGGGATCTGGGCCGAATGCCCAGCATCCCTGGGGTAGACAGGTGGAGACTGAATTCCCATCCACTTTTACAGGAAATCCATCATTTGTTAGTGGAGGGCAGGGGCCAGCAGCGCTCTGTTCCGTTGCAAGCAGTTCAGCTGGGCATAGGAGCTTCCCTACATCATCTGCTCCAGCTAACTGTTGGGGAGAGAGGCCGACTGCCCTAGCTCCCTGGAACTCCGCAGTTGTGCTGGGCAGAGGTTGGTAGCACTCTGCCCGGTTGCCAGCACTTCTGCTGGTTTTCTGTTAGTGGGAACCACAGGCCCATCCACCGATACCAGATCAAGCTGCAGTTGTGAGGTGATGACTGCATTCTCTCCTTGGATCCTGATCTGCAGCTCGTGATAGACTGCCACCTCCTCACCCTGGGCCTTCAGAATTGCTGCAGGTGTGGGGCAGAGGTCTTGGACCCTCTGTCCAGTTGCCAGCACTTCTGCTGGGGGGTTGCTAGGTGGTTCCTCCTCTACAGAAACATCTATTAAATCCCCAGTCTCTGGAATTGCTAAAAGTGTGGGACAGAGGTCTTGGACCCTCTGTTCAGTTACCAGATCTTCAGCTGGAGAAGTTTGTTGTAACTCCATAGATGCTGCTGGCAGAAAATCACATGGCCCTGTCAGTGTTGTGGGAGAAAGGCCGACTACCTCTTCTCTCAAGAAGGCCGAAGCCACTGTTGGTGCTGGGCAGAGGTTAGCAGAGCTCTGCCCTGTTGTCAGCACTTCAGGTTTGGGGATGGCAATCTCCAGAGTTTCCACTGCCGATTCTCTGGCATGCTGCTGAACGTGTTCTAGCAGTTTCCTGTATGCCCTTTCCAGATGCTGTTCCTTCCTTAGCAAATGGTCCAGATCAGGTTTAAGCTCTGAGACCCCTGCAAGACCGAGCATAGCCTCTCTATATTCTCGCAGGTCCTCAAGGGTAGGTTCTCCTTCATCGCCAAACACAAAACGATATGTAAGGCTCTCCCACAGCAATCCAGGGCTCCCAAAGTCATATCCCTCCGGAGAGCATTCTGTTGTCTCCCCTAAATATGCCTGCTCTGCGTGCCATTGCAGAGCCTGATAATGATTGTCCAGCTCTATCTCCTGCTGGAACAGCCTGTCCAACTCAATCCCCCATTGCTCCTGGGGCCGCTCTCCCAGGAATGCCATCCGCAATGCCCATTGGTCACTGGCCTGTTGCTCTTGGGTTGGAAAGCACTTGCCCTGCTTTATACCAGCGAGCTGGAGGGCTCCAATCCAGAGCTCCACATGAATCTGCTGCCTGATCTCCAGGTATTCATCCTCAGACACAGTCCTGGTGTATGTTGAAAGGATGATCCGCAGCAGCCCCGGGAACTCTGATGCCAGGTCCATATCTCTGGATAGCTGGGGTGACTGAAGTCTGCTATCCTGATCTTGGATCCAGGTGGAGGTTTGGATGTCCCAGACTGCAGGAAGCATCCCACTGCTTGCCACTAATGTCACAGAACGTCCCACACTCCGCTTGAGTGCTTCCGTCAGTATACCACTTCCTCCCAGTCTGGATATAGATATCAGATATTCCAACTGCTCATAAGCACAAAACAAGACGGGACTTGCTTAGCTGCTAACATGGACTCATTTATTAGAACCAGAATACAAGTATTTTTATACAGTATAAGAGGAGGTTCCCCCTCCTGCTCATATTACTCTAACAATACACCTGTAACAAATTAACATGAGCTAATAAACTAATTCCTTTAAGCAGCCGATGTGACTCTGTGCCCGTCAGGATTTCACTAAAGGTCAGACTTGTTGTCACAGAGCTTCACACAGTACTTTTTACATTATCATAAGTACAACCACAGGACATTTTCTCACAATAGCAGGACCCCCACTAGGAGTCGGCCCGTCTCCTACATTGTACAGAGGACAATGTGATCAGCTCTCTCAATTAACTAACATGTTGAGTTCAGAATCAAACAAACCAAGAATAGTCTCTACATACATCCTGGGAGATATTGTGGACAAATATCACTGTCCCATTTTAAGTAGTCCAAGATATATTTTCTCATTCACCCTGTACCAGGATAGCACAGGGTGACTTAGACATAAGAGGTGTATGGGGAGCTGAAACAAGGGCATCCCATACTTTCCAAGGGATACTGGGTTCCACGGGCCCTCCCATCACAAGGGGAAAACATCTAAGGAAATCACGGAGGAAGACAGGGGCATGTAGGTCCGAGGATGAGACCCAAGAGTGTTCCTCCAGACCGTACCCTTTCCAATGCACCAGGTACTGTATGTGCCTATGGAACCTACGGGAGTCAACAATGGACTGTACTTCATACTTCTCATGGTTCTCAACCTGTACAGGGTGAGGACGTGGCACCGAGGTGGTAAAGCAGTTTCAGACTAAAGGTTTTAATAAGGAGACATGATACGCATATTAGAAGGAAGGTCTAACGTGTAAGCCACTGGGTTAATCCTGCGGAGAATACGGAAAGGCCCAATAAACCAAGGTGCAAACCTTAGTTTATTGGGAGGGAACACGAATTTGGAGGTTGCGAGATGACAGCCAAACCCTGTCCCCAGCCTGGTAGGAAGGCACAGGCAGGCGTCTGCGGTCAGCATGGAGTCTGTACCTATCATTAGCATGTCGCAAAGCCTCCTGGACTTGTGCCCAAGTGGAATAAAGACCCCAAGGATGCTCCTCTAACGCAGGAATACTCTGCAGAACAAATGAGTCAGGCAACATGGCAGGTTGGAAACCATAGTTCGCCATAAACGGGGACAATCGGGAAGCAGAATTCAAGACACTATCGTGAGCAAACTCTGCCCATGGTAAGAGGTCTGACCAGTTGTTATGATCGCTAGAAATATAGCAAAGTAAGAACTGCTCCAAGGACTGATTGGCTTGTTTCCGCTGCCCCATTAGACTGAGGGTGATATGCAGAGGTGAAAGCAAGCTTAATTCCCAACTGTGCACAAAAGGCTCGCCAGAACCGGGACACAAACTGACTACCCCTGTCTGAGACGATCACCTTGGGTAGCCCACGTAAGTGAAAGATCTTCTGAGCAAAAATAAAAGCCAGTTCCTTAGAAGTGGGCAACTTCTTAAGTGGAATACAATGAGACATTTTTGAGAACTGGTCAACCAACATAAGGATAACTGTGTTGCCCTGGGGGTTGGGTAACTCCACAATGAAATCCATTGACACCTGGGTCCAGGTCCTCTCTCCATTAGGTATGGGTTGTAGGAGGCCCACTGGAAGGTGTTGTAGAGTCTTACTCTGAGCACACACAGAACAGGCAGCTACGAAGGCGGTTACATCAGCACGTAGAATTGTTAGGAAATGGCCCAAAAGAGATGATTCTTCCCAGGGTGGCCAGCAGCCTTGGGAGAATGGTAAGTCTGGAGCATGGCAGTACGGATACTCTCTGGGACAAAGCAGCGGTCACAAGGTTTTTCAAGAGAAGCATGGACCTGAGCAGCAAAAATGTTGTCACCCAAAGGTGAAGTGAGACTGGTGTGAACCGTACCCAGAATACGATCAGGAGAAATCACAGGAACCGGAACCGACTCCATCTTGGAAGTGGAGGAAAATGACAAAGCGTCAGCCCTTACATTCTTAGTACCAGGTAAGAATGAAACAATGTAATTGAAACTTGACAAGAAAAGAGCCCATCGCACCCTTCTGGGATAGGCATTTAGCCTCAGACAAGAATGTGAGATTCTTATGGATTAAGGTCATGCAGGATCAGAATGTGCCAACACAGGAGCAGGAACAAAGGCAGCCTTGAGACTCTCAAAGTCCTTAATGGACTCCGGAGGCCACCTCTGTGGATTGCCATCCTTTCTGGTCATATAAGTCAGGGACTTGACCAGAGACGAGAAGTTACGAATAAACTTCCGATAATAGTTGACAAAGCCAAGAAAATGCTGCAGAGGACATAACCCCACGGGTCGGGGCCACTGTAGGACTGTTGAAAGTTTCTCTGGGTCCATCGAAAAATAGCAGTGGAAATGACATAACACATATCTGCAACAAATCTCGGAGGACATCGTTAATAAATTCCTGGAAAACTGCGGAGCATTACAAAGGCCAAATGGCATTACGAGGTACTCATAATGGCCTGTTTTGGTATTAAACGCAGTTTTCCACTTGTTGCCTTCCTGAATCCTCACAAGATTGTATGCCCCTCTCAAATCAAGCTTTGTGAAAACCATTGCTCCCTTGAGGCAGTCAAATAACTCCGTAATCAACAGAATCGGATAAGCATTCTTAATCATGAATCGATTGAGACCCCTATAATCAATACAAGGTCTCAGTTCACCACTTCTTCTTCACAAAGAATAAACCAGCACCAGCAGGAGACGAGGATGTGCGGATGAAACCTCACGAAAGTGCATCTGCAACATACTCCTCCATGGACCTATCCTCCAATGCCGACAAAGGGTAAACCCGGCCACGAGAGGGTATGGCACCAGGTTGAAGGTCAATTGCACAATCATACGACCGGTGCGGAGGCAAACTACCGGCTTGACCTTTGTCAAAGACATTGCTAAAATCGCGGTACTCCTCTGGCAGGGAGGAGAGTGAAGAGGTGCACAGGATCTTGGCTACCTTCTGGAATCATGTCTTACTGCATTGTGGCGACCAGGAGAGAACCTCAGCACGGAGCCAATCAAAAGAGAGGTTGCGCCTCTGTAACCAAGGATAACCAATAACCAGCGGAAACTTAGGTGAGGAAATAACTTGGAATTGGATTATCTCATGGTGAAGAGCCCCTACGACCATGGACAACGGAACCATCTCATGAGTCACATGGGCAGGCTGTAGAGGTCTCCCGTCAAGAGCCTCAATGGCAAATGGAGTGTCACGTAGCTGCAGCGGAATCGAATGCTTCGATACAAAGGCAACATCAATGAACAGGCCTGCAGCCCCAGAGTCGATTAGAGCCTGTATCACAATGGACGACTCAGCCCCCGGGGGCGCGCATCGGCTTGATATCCTGGTTAAGTCATTTGACGTCCGGTCAGGATATTGAAACCACTTTGCAGCCGTTATTTTGCTATATGGTGGGCGGCAAGTGGTTAAGTTTCCCATTTAAGTGGCAGTTGAGTGTCAATTTCTGACCTTTTATTAGGTAAATATATTGACTAACATGAAAGTTACTTTATGTAATCTACAGATACACTATGTTACCAAAAGTATTAGGACGCCTGCCTTTACACGCACATGAACTTTAATGACATCCCAGTCTTAGTCCGTAGGTTTCAATATTGAGTTGTTGCACCCTTTGCGGCTTTAACAGCTTCAACTCATCTGGGAAGTCTGTCCACAAGGTTTAGGAGCGTGTCTATAGGATTGTTTGACCATTCTTCCAGAAGTGCATTTGTGAGGTCAGGAACTGATGTTGGACGAGGAGGCCTTGGTCGCAGTCTCCACTCAAATTCATCCCAAAGGCGTTCTGTCAGGTTGAGGTCAGGACTCTGAGCCAGAGAGTCAAGTTCCTCCACCCAAAACTCGCTCATCCATGTCTTTATGGACCTTGCTTTGAGCACTTAAAGATTGACTTAATTGCAAAAGGAGATTGCACGAAAATTGAATGGTGTATGGGACTCACTTTATTTATGAACTTTTTTAATTTATTTATATAGATTCTCTTCTACCACTCTTGCACTTTATATTGACTTCGGAATGAATATATTTAATATCACTGTGACATATGGCTTGATTATGCTATTATTTATTTAATAAAATACATGATTCATTTTACATTTCTGTAGTTCATTGTAGATGCATTGAGGTTTGATCTAATAACACTTTGCTACAATGAAAAGTAGTGAGTGTACAGCTTGCATAACAGCGTAAATGTCGTTTCCCCTCAAAATAACTCAACACACAGCCATTAATGTCTAAACCACTGGCAACAAAGTGAGATGCCAAGTTCAACATGGCACTTCATGGCAAAGAACTCTCTGAGGATCTGAAAAAAAGAATTGTTGCTCTATATAAAGATGGCCTAGGCTATAAGAAGATTGCCAAGGCCCTGAAATTGAGCTGCAGCATAGTGGCCAAGACCATATAGCGGTTTAACAGGACAGGTTCCACTAAGAACAGGCCTCGTCATGGTCGACCAAAGAAGTTGAGTGCACATGCTCAGTGTCATATCCAGAGGTTGACTTTGGGAAATAGATGTATGAGTGCTGCCAGCATTGCTGCAGAGGTTGAAGGGGTTGGGGGTCAGCCTGTCAGTGCTCAGACCATACGAGGCACACTGCATCAAATTGGTCTGCATGGCTGTCATCACAGAAGGAAGCCTCTTCTAAAGATGATGCACAAGAAAGCTCACAAACAGTTTGCTGAAGACAAGCAGACTAGGGACATGGATTACTAGAACCATGTCCGATGGTCTGATGAGACCAAGATAAACTTATTTGGTTCAGATGGTGTCAAGCGTGTGTGGTGGCAACCAGGTGAGGAGTACAAAAACAAGTCTTGCCTACAGTCAAGCATGGTGGTGGGAGTGTCATGGTCTAGGGCTGCATGAGTGCTGCTGGCACTGGGGAGCTATAGTTGAGGAATACATGAATGCCAACATGTACCATGACATATTGAAGCAGAACACGATCCCCTCCCTTCGGGTGCAGGGCAGTATTCCAACATGATAATGACCCCAAACACATCTCCAAGATGACCACTGCCTTGCTAAAGAAGCTGAGGGTAAAGGTGATGGATTGGCCAAGTATGTCTCCAGTCCTAAACCCTATTGAGCATCTGTGGGGCAGCCTCAAAAGCCTCAAACGGAAGGTGGAGGAGCACAAGGTCTCTAACATCCACCAGCTCCGTGATATTGTCATGGAGGAGTGGAAGAGGACTCCAGTGGCAACCTGTGAAGCTCTGGTGAACTCCATGCCCAAGAGGGTTAAGACAGTGCTGGAAAATAATGATGGCCACACAAAATATTGACACTTTGGGCCCAGTTTGGACTTTTTCACTTAGGGTTGTACTCACTTTTGTTGCCAGCGGTTTAGACATTAATTGCTGTGTGTTGAGTTATTTTGAGGGGACAGCAAATATACACTGTCATACAAGCTGTACACTCACTACTTTACATTGTAGCAAAGTGTCATTTCTTCAGTATTGTCGCATGAAAAGATATACTAAAAATATTTACAAAAATGTAAAGGGGTGTACTCACTTTTGTGCGATACTGTGTGTGTGTGTGTGTGTATATATATATATATATATATATATATATATATATATTTTTTTTTTTTTTTTTTTTAATTTAGATAGTGTTTATAATTTATGAATTTGGGGTCTTTGCACTAATAGCACTTCACTTTTTTTTTATAAGTTTGAATAGCGCATGGGGTTTTTGTTCTTTATAATGATGCCTCCATAGTAGAAGCACATGCATGCTAATGGATAGATAGAGGGCAGGTAAGCCTGGAGGGAGCCTTAGAGGCACCGTGG
Source organism: Lithobates clamitans (assembly GCA_037952925.1). NCBI lineage: Eukaryota > Metazoa > Chordata > Amphibia > Anura > Ranidae > Lithobates > Lithobates clamitans. Next base: position 5,768,592 of record JBBGZY010000943.1, read on the forward strand.
CACACTTGGACACCCAGCATATAGCACAACCTTACCTTTAATTTTAGCCACAAGGCTACAATATCGTGTGAGAGACTCATTAGCAGTGAGGTGTTAATTCATTGCACCAAGATGCCTATTCCGATTTTGTTATTCTCATGCAAATCTTACATCACATTGTAAGGGGTTTTGGGTACCGCTAATCCTGCACAGCCAGGCAACATGCATTTTTGAGCTTGCATCCATACAGTAAACAGAAAACCAGTCCTTGGGCTAGTTTTTATGTTTTATTGAGGGAATATAAACTTGGATGAGAGGACCAGGGGGAGGCGACAGAGGCCTGACCCATCCCTCCAGCCTGACCTGAGCTGAGCTGACCTGAACCCCACAGACATGCTTACTGTAGCTCTCTCTGACCCAAACTAAATTTACCTAGGCCACTTATGCCTCGTTTCCACTGAGTGGATCGGTTCGGGTCGGTACAGTTTGAATGGCCTAGAATGATCCGGTCTATTCTGGTGAGTATTTCCACTGCAAGTGGGACCACAAGGGGCCATATAGGGTTTAGAAAAAATGCCTCAGCATAGCACAGCAGAGGGTTTTCTGTCAGCCAATCAGTGGAATGTATCGTAGCTCCGCCCTAACCGAACTGTTCCATTTTCTATGGCCCCACATCTGAAGCAGGACCCTGAATGGAACGGTTCGGTTCGGTTGTATGGGCCGCTTTCATAATGGAAACACCCAAAATAGCGTACCGTACCGAACCGAACCGATCCACTCAGTGGAAATGAGGCATTACTGTATACCTAACCTATTCACACTATGTACACCAAGAGGTGCTACAAATACAAATTACTGCCTACATTTTACTTGGTCTTTTCTGAAAACTCAAAAGTTTTCCTCTGCTATGCAAAGGAGGCTAGGAAGGTAATAATTTGTCAGTTGTTAACTGGTTTTGAACATTGTCTGTCCTAAGAAATGGTTAAAGATCTAAAAGATGCACTCAATATATTCCTTTTTGTCAGTGGGGAAAGATTACCTTTTCTCTCATGTCAACTTACACAGAGTAGTTTGCAGTCTTCCTGAGGCCTGCTCCAAACAAATATCTAGAAAGGAAATAAATATTTTTTGATTATTTTTAATGGGTCCTGAATAAATGGGAACACATCACAAACATATAGTAGGGTTTTCTTAAATTTGACTGCAAATGTTGAAATACACTTTAAGCCACATCCATTACTCCAGACCTCTCCCTGGGTCTTTTCCTCTCAACAAAATCTAGGTTATGCCCATGAATGGATGGCCTTCCCCAACAAAGCACATAAATACATTGAAGGTTGTCTGATTGGGAACAATAAATGTTGAGATATTTGATAATCAATCAAAGCATCCTTTAAGATTACCAAATAATTATTAGGTACACATAAATGAGATTCCCTCTGTGTTATCTATTCAAATTTAAATGACTATAAAGAGAGGATTTTTTACATATGCCAATAATTGTGACTGATTAGCCTGACTGAACATTCCCTATTTTTCCCACAATATATATTAGTACCGTATATACTCGAGTATAGGGATGAGCCGAACACCCCCCGGTTCGGTTCGCACCAGAACCCGCGAACGGACCGCAAGTTCGCACGAACGTTAGAACCCCATTGACGTCTATGGGACTCGAACGTTCGAAATCAAAAGTGCTCATTTTAAAGGCTAATTTGCATGGTATTGTCCTAAAAAGGGTTTGGGGACCCGGGTCCTACCCCAGGGGACATGTATCAATGCAAAAAAAACTTTTAAAAACGGCCGTTTTTTCGGGAGCAGTGATTTTAATGATGCTTAAAGTAAAAAAAAAAAAGTGAAATATTCCTTTAAATATCGTACCTGGGGGGTGTCTATAGTATGCCTGTAAAGTGACGCGTGTTTCCCATGTTTAGAACAGTCCCTGCACCAAATGTCATTTTTAAAGGAAAAAATCTCATTTAAAACTGCTTGCGGGTTTAATGTCATGTCGGGTCATGGCAATATGGATGAAAATCAGTGAGACAAACGGCATGGGTACCCCCCAGTCCATTACCAGGCCCTTTGGGTCTTGTATGGATATTAAGGGGAACCCCGCACCCAAATTAAAATAAGGAAAGGTCCCTATATACTCTGAACAGCAGTATTCAGGCGGTGCAAACAAGACAGGGACTGTAGGTTTGTTGTTAAGTAGAATCTGTTTGTAATTTTGAACATTTTTAATGTGTTTAGCTCCAGCCAAAAAATCTTTTCTAAGCTTTTTGGAAAACATAGGGAAGGGTTATCACCCCTGTGACATTTGTTTTGCGTCTTTCCTCCTCTTCAGAAGATTTCACCTCACTTTTTTGTCCCAATGAAAAATGTTTTTTGAAAATTTGGGTTTTTTTGTGGAACAAGGATTGGAAAGCATCAGTGGAAAGGAGAAATTGTTTTCCCATATTAACTCTTACAGGAGAGAATTTCCCTTCCTTAGGGGTAGATTTCATCTCACTTCCTGTTGTCTCCTTCCGTTTGCAAGTAGGAGTCGTTTGTAAGTTAGATGTTTGAAAGTAGGGTCCTGCCCTATATACTCAGCAGAAATTTGGGCCTTAGGTGTTGCTGTGGCCAAAACACTGTAAGCCCTCACAGGGCCCTGCTGTGAAATATTAGATCAAGAATTGTAATTACATGCCCCTGTTGAACAGGAGCTGAAAAATTAGGCCTTAGGCACTGGTGCTGGTGCCACAACACTGCAACCCCTCACAGACACTCTAGTTGAAACGCAGGAACAAGCCCTGCTGCAAAGTATTGCATCAAAAATTGTAATTACACGCCCCTGTTAGACAGGGGCTGAAAAATTGGGTCTTAGGCACTGGTGCTGGTGCCACAACACTGCAACCCCTCACAGACACTCTAGTTGGAATGCAGGAACGAGCCCTGCTGCAAAGTATTACATCAAAAATTGTAATTACACGCCCCTGTTAAACAGGGGCTGAAAAATTGTGCCTTAGGCACTGGTGGTGGCGCCCAGAACCAAAAATGTTCTTACAAGCTATCAGCGTGATGATTGAGGAGGAAGAGGATAATTACTCAGGGATAGTCACTCAGCATCAGCATAGGCAGTCTTTGAAGGGATCTGAGATTTCAAAAAAAATTATTCGGTTACATCTGCATCAGGTGCTTGGTAGCTGGTGGTGATCCAAGACTGATTCATTTTTATGAAGGTCAGCCGATCGACCGAGTCGGTGGACAGACGCACCCTGTGATCGGTTACCACGCCTCCAGCAGCACTGAATGTGCGTTCCGAAAGAACGCTGGATGCAGGACAGGCCAGTAGCTCAATTGCATACTGTGCAAGCTCTGGCCAGTGATCCATCCTCAAGACCCAGTAACCCAGAGGATTTTCGGTGGGAAAGGTGTCCAAGTCTGATCTTGCCCCTAGGTATTCCTGCACCATGTAAAACAGACGCTGGCGATGGTTGCTGGAACCGATCATACCTTGGGGCTGCGGACCAAAAAATTGTCTGAACGCATCGGTCAGACGGCCACCTTCTCCACCGCTCCTTCTTTGACTGACCGAAGCCTCAGCAACACGTTGTCCAGAAACAGGAGTTTGTAACCTCCCAGTCTCTGGGAACGCGTTGCACAGACCTTTCTGCAAGGCCTCCCGAAGATGTTTCATCCTCTGCTCCCTCTGCGATGGCAAGATAAGGTCCGCAACCTTACCCTTGTAACGTGGATCAAGGAGGGTTGCCAGCCAGTATTGGTCCTTCTCCTTGATACCACGAATACGAGGATCCTTACGCAGGCTTTGCAGGATCAGGGAGGCCATGCAGCGTAGGTTTGCTGAGGCATTCGGTCCGGAGTCCTCTGGGTCACTAAGGACAACAACGTCCGCAGCCACCTCCTCCCAGCCACGTACAAGTCCATGTGTTCCTTGGGACTGATCCCTTAAAGACTGCTGATGCTGAGTGCCAGGCTCCACCTCCATACTGACACAATCCTCCTCCTCCTCCTCCTCCTCCTCCTCGTCCTCTTCCTGTGTGATCGGCGGGCACGCAGGAACACTGTCTGGATAAAGGGGGCCTTGAGAGCTAAGGAAGTCCTCCTCTTCCTGCCTCTGTTCTGCCTCAAGTGCCCTGTCCATTATTCCACGCAGCGTGTGCTCCAACAGGTGGACAAGGGGGACAGTGTCACTGATGCATGCACTGTCAGTGCTCACCATCCTCGTGGCCTCCTCGAATGGTGACAGGACAGTGCATGCATCCCTGATCATGGCCCACTGGCGTGGGGAAAAAAAACCAAGGTCCCCTGACCCTGTCCTGGTGCCATAGTCGCACAGGTACTCATTGATGGCCCTCTGCTGCGTGTGCAGCCGCTGCAGCATGGCCAACGTCGAGTTCCACCTGGTGGGCATGTCACAGATTAGGCGGTTCTTGGGCAGGTTAAACTCCTTTTGGAGGTCCGTCAGCCGAGCACTGGCATTATATAGCAACAGAAAAATCCTAGTGTTGGAGTACCTAATATACAGGGTGACTCTGTAGGTACTTTGGATAATATTTGTGCCAGCGTCCCCGATAATCTATAGAAGGCATCAAGAGGCTAAATAGTGGGACTTTGAGGGCACAACCATAATAAACTAACAGAAAATATATAAAAAACTTAATTTTTATTAATAGCGTAAAAAACACATAGAACAGACATGAAGGTTAAAAACACATCAGATATAGGCATACAACTCAGTTACATACACCATAATGAATCCTATCCTGCAGTCTCCTAGATAATTCTCTATAATTGTGTATAAACTGTATAACCAGTAATTACGGGTAGAATAAAGGGTACACTTCCCCTGTAAAGTTGAATTTGAGAGAATGCTGCAGGTCTGGTGTTCCAAAAGTGGTGTAGTCTCTAATTGCTCTACATGTTTCACGTTGACAAGGAACGCTTCTTCAGGAGCTAGAGGTTCTATTAAAAATACATACAAACAAAAAGGACAAACATCATAATCACAATACTAGAGAACTATTCACACTATATAAGCTATAACAAGATATGGGTAACAGCTGGGTCGGAAATTCCGCCCTACCCAAGGTGAGGCACGGCAGGGGCCCTATAAAAGACTAAGGTCTCGAATGGAAGGACAGCACAGCCTGGTAGTTTAGGGAGGCCCCCACAAGTGAGGCCAGTGCGAACATAGAATAACATAATTAAGGGTAAGTAATTAAGTGGGTAAATTTGAGGTAGAGCCAGCAAATTACAATCATGAGTGGACAGATGAGTTTCTAGTTGGTGCCCGAGAGCAGAGGGAGAAACAGAAAAAACGGGAAGCAGAAAACAGAAGCCAATTAAATAGAAAAAATGGAAAAAAAAAAAAAAAAAAAAAAAAAAAAAAAAAAAAAAAAAAAAAAAAAAAAAGAGAATTTTTTACCAAAAATCGCTTACCAAATGGATATGAAGAAAAGAAAAATGCTCACAATAGTGAATCTAATCAATGCATCGCTGTCAGCGATCAGAAGTAAATATATATATCTGAAAAGAAGTCGAATGGGCAGCAAACAAGGAGCAAAGGCCTCCCAAATGTGTATCACATCTGATGGTTAGAGGTAAGCGGGTTAGCTTGTATGGGCTGCAGTTCTAATAAATAGAAAAACAAAAGGAAATTAAATAAAGATCAGCATGAAGAGTCAAAATGAGTAACATGAAAGAAAGATCTTGTGAGAGAGAGGCACCAACAATGAACTTACCCCACAAAAATAGCACAGGAGTCTGGAGGTGTTCAGTCCTCCTGGAATGCTGCCAGGTTGTATGTCTCAAAGTGAGACAGAGAGCCGGCCCCATAAATAGGGACATCCTGATCGGAAACAGCCGGTCTAATCAGGCCGGCGTCATCCGATCCCAGTGCGGGCAACTGCGCATGCGCCGGGCAACGTCATCGGCCAAGCTAGATGACGCAGGCGCGGAAGGGAGCTCCGCGCATGCGCCGAACCAGGGCCTGAATAGACGGAGACCGGGCATTGCTAGAGCTGTAGAGACGGAGACAAAGAGGAACCCGGAGGCTCTCGCGCTCACGTCAATCGCCGCACATCCGGTCAGATGGTCAAACCGGATGTGCGGCGCTGTGCAGTGGAAACTACCAGGAGTGGTGGCCAACCTAGTCCATGGGAGACCAAAACTAAGGGCGCAATGCCAAACATAACCACAGGGGGGCGGAAAGAATAACAAAATACAAGGAAAGCAAATACAATCTATGTACAGCAATTACAAGTGCAATTAAAGATTAAGTGAGATCAAGCATGTATATGGCAAAGCCAAAAATATACCAAAGTGTACATCGATAAGTACATAAAGAGGGGGAGGAAGGAGAAAGGGCCTGGGAAATAGCACATTGATCTGAGATATGAATATTAAGTAAGGTCTCAATGGTTTAATGATTAATGATTATATATACATTTTCTTAAAGACGTGTGTTATTAGCTTCCAAGCGGCGAAAACCACGTCAGCAGGTAAAGTAGAAAATTATTAGGGAGGGGGAGGGAAAGGAAAGGGGGAAAAAGGGAAAAGGGGGGGGGGGGAAAGGGGGGGGGGAAAAGGGAAGGGAATGGTAAATGGGGTGGGCTGAACTTAGAGAAATGGTTTATATGAGAGGGATTCGTTCAAACCAGGTGCTCTAATGGCGTTTAACCGTTCAATCCATAAGGACTCTTTTTGTAAAATGAACTTGTCCCATTCCCCACCTCTAGGGTTTCTTGGGATGACGGCCAAGACAGTAAAAGAAATACAGGATGTATCAAAACGGTGGTATAGATCAAGGTGTCTGCTCACGGGTGTGAGCATTTTCCCATTCCCGGAGTAATAAACATGGTCGTTGATTCTTTGCCTAAGTTGTCTGGCCGTCTTTCCCACATAAAAAACCCCGCAGGTGCAGGTCATCAAGTACACCACCCCCTGTGTGTGGCAGGTCGCTGAGAATTCTCAGCGACCTGCCACACACAGGGGGTGGTGTACTTGATGACCTGCACCTGCGGGGTTTTTTATGTGGGAAAGACGGCCAGACAACTTAGGCAAAGAATCAACGACCATGTTTATTACTCCGGGAATGGGAAAATGCTCACACCCGTGAGCAGACACCTTGATCTATACCACCGTTTTGATACATCCTGTATTTCTTTTACTGTCTTGGCCGTCATCCCAAGAAACCCTAGAGGTGGGGAATGGGACAAGTTCATTTTACAAAAAGAGTCCTTATGGATTGAACGGTTAAACGCCATTAGAGCACCTGGTTTGAACGAATCCCTCTCATATAAACCATTTCTCTAAGTTCAGCCCACCCCATTTACCATTCCCTTCCCTTTTCCCCCCCCCCTTTCCCCCCCCCCCTTTTCCCTTTTTCCCCCTTTCCTTTCCCTCCCCCTCCCTAATAATTTTCTACTTTACCTGCTGACGTGGTTTTCGCCGCTTGGAAGCTAATAACACACGTCTTTAAGAAAATGTATATATAATCATTAATCATTAAACCATTGAGACCTTACTTAATATTCATATCTCAGATCAATGTGCTATTTCCCAGGCCCTTTCTCCTTCCTCCCCCTCTTTATGTACTTATCGATGTACACTTTGGTATATTTTTGGCTTTGCCATATACATGCTTGATCTCACTTAATCTTTAATTGCACTTGTAATTGCTGTACATAGATTGTATTTGCTTTCCTTGTATTTTGTTATTCTTTCCGCCCCCCTGTGGTTATGTTTGGCATTGCGCCCTTAGTTTTGGTCTCCCATGGACTAGGTTGGCCACCACTCCTGGTAGTTTCCACTGCACAGCGCCGCACATCCGGTTTGACCATCTGACCGGATGTGCGGCGATTGACGTGAGCGCGAGAGCCTCCGGGTTCCTCTTTGTCTCCGTCTCTACAGCTCTAGCAATGCCCGGTCTCCGTCTATTCAGGCCCTGGTTCGGCGCATGCGCGGAGCTCCCTTCCGCGCCTGCGTCATCTAGCTTGGCCGATGACGTTGCCCGGCGCATGCGCAGTTGCCCGCACTGGGATCGGATGACGCCGGCCTGATTAGACCGGCTGTTTCCGATCAGGATGTCCCTATTTATGGGGCCGGCTCTCTGTCTCACTTTGAGACATACAACCTGGCAGCATTCCAGGAGGACTGAACACCTCCAGACTCCTGTGCTATTTTTGTGGGGTAAGTTCATTGTTGGTGCCTCTCTCTCACAAGATCTTTCTTTCATGTTACTCATTTTGACTCTTCATGCTGATCTTTATTTAATTTCCTTTTGTTTTTCTATTTATTAGAACTGCAGCCCATACAAGCTAACCCGCTTACCTCTAACCATCAGATGTGATACACATTTGGGAGGCCTTTGCTCCTTGTTTGCTGCCCATTCGACTTCTTTTCAGATATATATATTTACTTCTGATCGCTGACAGCGATGCATTGATTAGATTCACTATTGTGAGCATTTTTCTTTTCTTCATATCCATTTGGTAAGCGATTTTTGGTAAAAAATTCTCTTTTTTTTTTTTTTTTTTTTTTTTTTTTTTTTTTTTTCCATTTTTTCTATTTAATTGGCTTCTGTTTTCTGCTTCCCGTTTTTTCTGTTTCTCCCTCTGCTCTCGGGCACCAACTAGAAACTCATCTGTCCACTCATGATTGTAATTTGCTGGCTCTACCTCAAATTTACCCACTTAATTACTTACCCTTAATTATGTTATTCTATGTTCGCACTGGCCTCACTTGTGGGGGCCTCCCTAAACTACCAGGCTGTGCTGTCCTTCCATTCGAGACCTTAGTCTTTTATAGGGCCCCTGCCGTGCCTCACCTTGGGTAGGGCGGAATTTCCGACCCAGCTGTTACCCATATCTTGTTATAGCTTATATAGTGTGAATAGTTCTCTAGTATTGTGATTATGATGTTTGTCCTTTTTGTTTGTATGTATTTTTAATAGAACCTCTAGCTCCTGAAGAAGCGTTCCTTGTCAACGTGAAACATGTAGAGCAATTAGAGACTACACCACTTTTGGAACACCAGACCTGCAGCATTCTCTCAAATTCAACTTTACAGGGGAAGTGTACCCTTTATTCTACCCGTAATTACTGGTTATACAGTTTATACACAATTATAGAGAATTATCTAGGAGACTGCAGGATAGGATTCATTATGGTGTATGTAACTGAGTTGTATGCCTATATCTGATGTGTTTTTAACCTTCATGTCTGTTCTATGTGTTTTTTACGCTATTAATAAAAATTAAGTTTTTTATATATTTTCTGTTAGTTTATTATGGTTGTGCCCTCAAAGTCCCACTATTTAGCCTCTTGATGCCTTCTATAGATTATCGGGGACGCTGGCACAAATATTATCCAAAGTACCTACAGAGTCACCCTGTATATTAGGTACTCCAACACTAGGATTTTTCTGTTGCTATTCCAAAACAGGGGTGGAAGCATCCCATTTGTTTTTTCCTAGTAAGGTGACATTTCTATTTTTCTAATCAAAACATTCCTTGTTATATAATTACCTTTTTTGCCCTCCTATTCTGAAATAACTCAATTTAGTGGATTATAGGGGCCAGCGGGTTGATCTGGAATGGACTTTGTGGGTAACGCTTGGTTGGGCTACATCAATGATGTCCAAGCAAGCTGTTTAACGGATACAGGACATGAAATCGGGCTTAATCACTACATCACCAAAATGAAAAAACTATTGAAGAAGAAATCTAACCTGCATTGGCATGTGGATTTCCTTCAACAATATACACGAGAAAATCTAAGCCCGGTGGGCTTGAGGATCCAGGTATTTCCATCTTTTCAAAATATAAGCACTGAGTTCAAGACTGCATGGGAAAAAATCCTCACCCAATGTAGTACGGATCTTATTAAACTTCTAATATCTCACTACCAAAATGAACTTGGCCAACTTGATGAAGAAATAATCACGTTTCAAACTAAAAACGATAATCTGAAAAGTCATGCACAGTTCAATCAAAAATGGCAGGAGGTTAAGGATTATATCACCAAAATTAACAAAGATATCATTTTCAAAAAACAAAATAAATTTATGAAAGATAAATGTGCTTTTGTGGAAGGCTATGCCTATCACTGGCATTCCCCCTCTCACAATCGCAGATTTAGAAAAACGACTCCAAGAAAACAACATCTAGACAATGATACAATGTACACAGATGATGATACTGAAATTGATTCTGATTCTTCTTTACCCATTCCCTCCTCACAGACATCCACGGGAAGAGACTTGAAGACTATACCCAATGACACTGGTGCACGTAAGAGACAATATGGTGGCGGGCACTATACACCCTATCCTAAAAAGAAAATCGACAAGCAGGACATTAAACGTATGGACGGTTCACTGCGTCAAGGGGTTCTCCCTTCAAAAGGTGGTGGTACTCACTTACAGTCTAACTATATAGGCCCTAATGCACAAAAAGCACTACTATTGTTAAACTCTCAAACGAGTTCTCTCAATAGTATATCCACGAACATGACAGTCCCACCACATCTTCCTAATTCTTTGAACCTATCTAACTCATTTTCCCTCACCCAATCACAAATGTCCAAAAAGCAAAGTACACTTGACTCCCATGTCATCTCCAATGCAACACCTACCCTAAATTTTCCGACACCCGGGATAGTGCCGCCTCACACTTAGGACTTGATGTCATAAACCTTACCCCTTATCACTTCTCTGACCAAGATCTCAGCGTACTAAAATTGGGATTGAGTTTCTGTCCAACACAAAAAATTGATAAATATGAGACAATCAAAGATGCCTACATGTTTGCCCGAAATCTCACTTACAAATTTCTTTTCGACCCTGATCGATTAAGAACCAAAGAGGAACGGGAATTTTCGGAGAGCATAAAACACTTTAAAATGGATGAGTTTAGGGCACTTCGTGACTTAATACTCCTCTTAGAGGAAAATGACAATAGAGCGCTTAATGATACCCCTACACCAGTATCCGCAACTCCGCCCACATCCTTAGTTAATAGATTCAAGCCCAAATCCCGACATTTTCCTGACCTCTCTCAAAATCCTCAGATCTGGACATTCTTACAGAATGTGGTGAGCGACATCAAACATATGGACACACCATCTAGAAAAAACAACTTAACTGTAAAACAACGTCAAGCCATTTCCAGAATACACAATCACCCTGATGTTATTGTAAAGCCCGCCGATAAAGGCGGCAACATAGTTCTCCTAACGAGATCCTCCTATGAAACTATGTGCCTCAAGATTCTATCCAACAAAGACTGGTACAAAAAAATACCTGCATCTTCCACCATATCTTTTAGGAACCAATTTTTGGAGATTATCGGTGACGCTTTTTTGAAAGGGCTAATCACCAAGGACATCTACGAGTACCTGAATGTTCGGTCTCCCAGGGTGGCGACGTTCTATGCACTCCCTAAAGTGCATAAGGACCCAGTGTCGCCCCCTGGGAGACCGATAATTTCAGGTATCGGTAGCTTAACAGACAATGCCAGTAAACTTATAGATGCCACACTTATGCCCCATGTCACGGCCCTTCCGTCGTATACCAAAGATACCCTAGACCTTTTGAAACAGATTGAGGGGTTACCAGTCCCTCCTGGCTCCCTGCTCGTGACACTGGATGTGGAGGCCCTTTACTCCAGCATCCCTCACGAGCAGGGGGTTGGGATGGTTCGCACTTTTCTGTATGAGGAGGATCACCACCAGTGGAAGTACAACGATTTTATTTTAAAGTTACTTCACTTTATCTTGACCCATAATACTTTTGAATTCATGGGTTCCCACTACCTCCAGGTGCAGGGCGTAGCCATGGGCACTTGCTGTGCCCCTGGCTACGCCAATCTGTACCTGGGGGGGTGGGAACGTCATCTGTTTTCTCGAGATCATCTATCGGAATATCTAGATCACATTCTGATCTGGAAACGTTACATAGATGATATTTTTATGATCTGGACAGACACTAAACAAACTTTGCAACAATTTATACGGTTATTGGGTGTTAATCATTTTAATTTAACATTTACCCACCACTGTGACGTGCAAAGTATCAGTTTCTTAGATCTTGAGATATACAGAGACGCGAACAATACCTTGTCAACAAATCTATACCGAAAAAGAACAGCAGGAAATACACTGCTACATGCCACAAGTGCACATCCACCTACCCTCATAAAAAGCATACCATATGCGCAATACATTCGCCTCCGTCGAAACTGCACTCACATAACAGATTTCCAACACCAAGCAAATCTGCTCAGATCCCGGCTGTTAGCCAGAGGTTACAGCCGATCACTCTTACGGAAGGCCTTCAACAAAGCTAAAAATAGATCACGAAACGAGTTACTTTATACGAACAAAGCCCGATCACAGGACCCCACCGTTAAATTCATTACCCGATTCTCTGCGCATCACCAAACCATCAGTCACATCCTTAGAAAGCATTGGCATTTTCTAACAGAGGACCCTATACTCGGGAAGTATGTTAATCCATACCCAGGGATAGTCTATAGACGTACGGTGTCCCTTAAAGACCGACTTGTATCCAGTCAATATAAACCTTTCGACCTAACTTCTTCCCGAGCACCAAGGGGCACAGCACCTTGTGGCAGCTGTTCCTTCTGCCCGTGGATATCTTCTGCGTACCCAGTCTTGCTCCCAAGCGGCGAAACCTACTATCCAAAATTCTCAGCGACCTGCCACACACAGGGGGTGGTGTACTTGATGACCTGCACCTGCGGGGTTTTTTATGTGGGAAAGACGGCCAGACAACTTAGGCAAAGAATCAACGACCATGTTTATTACTCCGGGAATGGGAAAATGCTCACACCCGTGAGCAGACACCTTGATCTATACCACCGTTTTGATACATCCTGTATTTCTTTTACTGTCTTGGCCGTCATCCCAAGAAACCCTAGAGGTGGGGAATGGGACAAGTTCATTTTACAAAAAGAGTCCTTATGGATTGAACGGTTAAACGCCATTAGAGCACCTGGTTTGAACGAATCCCTCTCATATAAACCATTTCTCTAAGTTCAGCCCACCCCATTTACCATTCCCTTCCCTTTTCCCCCCCCCCTTTCCCCCCCCCCCTTTTCCCTTTTTCCCCCTTTCCTTTCCCTCCCCCTCCCTAATAATTTTCTACTTTACCTGCTGACGTGGTTTTCGCCGCTTGGAAGCTAATAACACACGTCTTTAAGAAAATGTATATATAATCATTAATCATTAAACCATTGAGACCTTACTTAATATTCATATCTCAGATCAATGTGCTATTTCCCAGGCCCTTTCTCCTTCCTCCCCCTCTTTATGTACTTATCGATGTACACTTTGGTATATTTTTGGCTTTGCCATATACATGCTTGATCTCACTTAATCTTTAATTGCACTTGTAATTGCTGTACATAGATTGTATTTGCTTTCCTTGTATTTTGTTATTCTTTCCGCCCCCCTGTGGTTATGTTTGGCATTGCGCCCTTAGTTTTGGTCTCCCATGGACTAGGTTGGCCACCACTCCTGGTAGTTTCCACTGCACAGCGCCGCACATCCGGTTTGACCATCTGACCGGATGTGCGGCGATTGACGTGAGCGCGAGAGCCTCCGGGTTCCTCTTTGTCTCCGTCTCTACAGCTCTAGCAATGCCCGGTCTCCGTCTATTCAGGCCCTGGTTCGGCGCATGCGCGGAGCTCCCTTCCGCGCCTGCGTCATCTAGCTTGGCCGATGACGTTGCCCGGCGCATGCGCAGTTGCCCGCACTGGGATCGGATGACGCCGGCCTGATTAGACCGGCTGTTTCCGATCAGGATGTCCCTATTTATGGGGCCGGCTCTCTGTCTCACTTTGAGACATACAACCTGGCAGCATTCCAGGAGGACTGAACACCTCCAGACTCCTGTGCTATTTTTGTGGGGTAAGTTCATTGTTGGTGCCTCTCTCTCACAAGATCTTTCTTTCATGTTACTCATTTTGACTCTTCATGCTGATCTTTATTTAATTTCCTTTTGTTTTTCTATTTATTAGAACTGCAGCCCATACAAGCTAACCCGCTTACCTCTAACCATCAGATGTGATACACATTTGGGAGGCCTTTGCTCCTTGTTTGCTGCCCATTCGACTTCTTTTCAGATATATATATTTACTTCTGATCGCTGACAGCGATGCATTGATTAGATTCACTATTGTGAGCATTTTTCTTTTCTTCATATCCATTTGGTAAGCGATTTTTGGTAAAAAATTCTCTTTTTTTTTTTTTTTTTTTTTTTTTTTTTTTTTTTTTTTTTTTTTTTTTTTTTCCATTTTTTCTATTTAATTGGCTTCTGTTTTCTGCTTCCCGTTTTTTCTGTTTCTCCCTCTGCTCTCGGGCACCAACTAGAAACTCATCTGTCCACTCATGATTGTAATTTGCTGGCTCTACCTCAAATTTACCCACTTAATTACTTACCCTTAATTATGTTATTCTATGTTCGCACTGGCCTCACTTGTGGGGGCCTCCCTAAACTACCAGGCTGTGCTGTCCTTCCATTCGAGACCTTAGTCTTTTATAGGGCCCCTGCCGTGCCTCACCTTGGGTAGGGCGGAATTTCCGACCCAGCTGTTACCCATATCTTGTTATAGCTTATATAGTGTGAATAGTTCTCTAGTATTGTGATTATGATGTTTGTCCTTTTTGTTTGTATGTATTTTTAATAGAACCTCTAGCTCCTGAAGAAGCGTTCCTTGTCAACGTGAAACATGTAGAGCAATTAGAGACTACACCACTTTTGGAACACCAGACCTGCAGCATTCTCTCAAATTCAACTTTACAGGGGAAGTGTACCCTTTATTCTACCCGTAATTACTGGTTATACAGTTTATACACAATTATAGAGAATTATCTAGGAGACTGCAGGATAGGATTCATTATGGTGTATGTAACTGAGTTGTATGCCTATATCTGATGTGTTTTTAACCTTCATGTCTGTTCTATGTGTTTTTTACGCTATTAATAAAAATTAAGTTTTTTATATATTTTCTGTTAGTTTATTATGGTTGTGCCCTCAAAGTCCCACTATTTAGCCTCTTGATGCCTTCACTGGCATTATATGACCGGCGGAAATGCACAGAGACTTTCCTGGCCTGCCTCAGGACATCCTGTAAGCCCGGGTACCTGCCCAAGAACCGCTGCACCACCAAGTTAAGGACGTGAGCCAAACAGGGCACATGGGTCAGTTGTCCCTGTCGGAGGGCAGAGAGGAGGTTGGTGCCATTGTCGCAAACCACCATTCCTGCCTTAAGTTGGCGTGGCGTCAACCACCTCTGAACCTGCCCCTGCAGAGCTGACAGAACCTCTGCCCCAGTGTGGCTCCTGTCCCCCAAGCACACCAGCTCAAGCACCGCATGGCATCTTTTGGCCTGCGTACTTGCGTAGCCCCTTGAACGCCTACGGAGCACCGCTGGTTCCGAGGAAGAGGCCATGGAGGAAGAAGAAGAGGAGGGGGTGGAGGAGAGAGGTGTGTCACAATCAGCATTTTGGAGGCGTGGTGGCGGAACAACCTCCAACACTACTGCACCTTGTCCTGCATCCTTCCCAGCTGCCAGCAGAGTCACCCAATGCGCCGTGAAACTTAAGTAACGTCCCTGTCCATGCCTGCTGGACCATGAGTCAGCGGTAATATGCACCTTACCGCTGACCGCCCTGTCCAGCGAGGCATGGACATTGCCTTCCACATGCCGGTAGAGAGCCGGAATCGCCTTCCGTGAGAAAAAGTGGCGTTTGGGTACCTGCCACTGAGGAACCGCACATTCCACAAACTCACGGAAGGGGGCAGAGTCTACCAACTGAAAAGGCAGCAGTTGAAGTGCTAGCAATTTTGCCAAGCTAGCATTCAACCGCTGGGCATGTGGATGGCTGGGAGCAAACTTCTTTCGGCGGTGCAGCAGCTGGGGCAGGGAAATTTGCCTGGTACAATCTGACGTCGGTGTACCAAAAGCAGATTGCCCACAAGTACTTGGCTGTGACACACCTAATTCTACACCTTCATTCCTCTCACTGCAGGTCTCAGAGAGGACTGAAGGTCTAGTGGGGTTGGAAATCTCAGCTGATGAGGAGCAAGGAGAGATCGTCTTTGTTCTTTGGTGTGGGTCTTTTAGATACGCTTGCCAACGAACTGCATGGCAGGTCAACATATGTCTGGTCAAGCATGTGGTACCCAAGCGGGAGATGTTTTGGCCACGCGAGATACGCTTGAGACATATGTTGCAAATAGCAGCGGTGCGATCTGATGCACTCGTCTCAAAAAAGGCCCACACCAAAGAACTTTTTGAATAACGCGCAGAGACTGCAGCGCCCTGCACATGTGGAGCTTTGGGGTGTGATGCAGTCAATGTGCTGCCCTTAGGCTGGCCCCTGGAGGGCATCCTGCCTAGTTGGTGATGTGCCACCTCCTCCTCCTCCTCCTCCTCCTCCTCTCTCCTATCAGGCACCCACGTTGAGTCAGTGACCTCATCATCCCCTCCCTCCTCATCACTGGAGCAAACCTGGCAGTATGCTGCAGCAGGGGGAGCATGACTGCCAGATTGCTGTCCTTCTTGGGCACCCCCTCTGTCCGTGCTCATGTTACTGCTTTCATTGAGCTCAGTATCATCATCAGAGCCTTCCAAACGCTGGGCATCCTCCTGGAGCATGTACCCAACACTGTGGTCAAACAGTTCGAGGGAATCCTCATGAGGACATGGTGGAGCTAGGGAAGGAGTCACTGATGACATTGAGCTGAGGGAAGAGGCCGCTGCTTTGCCAGACAAAGCACCCTGGGCATGGGTGAGAGAGGATGAGGAGGATGAGGACGGCTTGGTCATCCACTCGACCAAGTCTTCCGCATGTTGCGGCTCAACACGGCCAGCTGCCGAAAAAAAGGCCAAGCGTGTCCCATGGCCACGTGCTGATGAGGATGCACCGTCTCCACGACCAGCACTAGACACAGAGCCTGCTTGCCCTCTCTTATTGGCTTGTGACTGTCTGCCTCTCCTTCTTGGCCTTCCAGACATACTAATGGCCTGTAGCTGCACTAAGCTGGGATAGAACACCTGTAATTTTCTTAAGGTAGCTTTATATACTGTAACCAGACAAGCCTGCCTGTCAGTAGGAAGATAACAGGAACGGATCTAGCTGAACACTGTGAGCAGGACGCACTGTACTAAATGTAAATAGTCTAGCTGCCTGACCGTGGTACTAATAGGATCAAAAAGAACACCTGTAATTTTCTTAAGGTAGCTTTATATACTGTAACCAGACAAGCCTGCCTGTCAGTAGGAAGATAACAGGAACGGATCTAGCTGAACACTGTGAGCAGGACGTACTGCACTAAATGTATATAGCAGGAACGGATCTAGCTGAACACTGTGAGCAGGACGCACTGCACTGAATGTAAATAGCAGGAACGGATCTAGCTGAACACTGTGAGCAGGACGCACTGCACTAAATGTAAATACCAGGAACGGATCTAGCTGAACACTGTGAGCAGGACGCACTGCACTGAATGTAAATAGCAGGAACGGATCTAGCTGAACACTGTGAGCAGGACGCACTGCACTGAATGTAAATAGCAGGAACGGATCTAGCTGAACACTGTGAGCAGGACGCACTGCACTGAATGTAAATAGCAGGAACGGATGTAGCTGAACACTGTGAGCAGGACGCACTGCACTAAATGTAAATACCAGGAACGGATCTAGCTGAACACTGTGAGCAGGACGCACTGCACTAAATGTAAATACCAGGAACGGATCTAGCTGAACACTGTGAGCAGGACGCACTGCACTGAATGTAAATAGCAGGAACGGATCTAGCTGAACACTGTGAGCAGGACGCACTGCACTGAATGTAAATAGCAGGAACGGATGTAGCTGAACACTGTGAGCACAACGCACTGCACTAAATGTAAATACCAGGAACGGATCTAGCTGAACACTGTGAGCAGGACGCACTGCACTGAATGTAAATAGCAAGAACGGATCTAGCTGAACACTGTGAGCAGGACGCACTGTACTAAATGTAAATAGTCTAGCTGCCTGACCGTGGTACTAATAGGATCAAAAAGAACACCTGTAATTTTCTTAAGGTAGCTTTATATACTGTAACCAGACAAGCCTGCCTGTCAGTAGGAAGATAACAGGAACGGATCTAGCTGAACACTGTGAGCAGGACACACTGTACTAAATGTAAATAGTCTAGCTGCCTGACCGTGGTACTAATAGGATCAAAAAGAACACCTGTAATTTTCTTCAGGTAGCTTTATATACTGTAACCAGACAAGCCTGCCTGTCAGTAGGAAGATAACAGGAACGGATCTAGCTGAACACTGTGAGCAGGACGCACTGTACTAAATGTAAATAGTCTAGCTGCCTGACCGTGGTACTAATAGGATCAAAAAGAACACCTGTAATTTTCTTAAGGTAGCTTTATATACTGTAACCAGACAAGCCTGCCTGTCAGTAGGAAGATAACGGGAACGGATCTAGCTGAACACTGTGAGCAGGACGTACTGCACTAAATGTATATAGCAGGAACGGATCTAGCTGAACACTGTGAGCAGGACGCACTGCACTGAATGTAAATAGCAGGAACGGATCTAGCTGAACACTGTGAGCAGGACGCACTGCACTAAATGTAAATACCAGGAACGGATCTAGCTGAACACTGTGAGCAGGACGCACTGCACTGAATGTAAATAGCAGGAACGGATCTAGCTGAACACTGTGAGCAGGACGCACTGCACTGAATGTAAATAGCAGGAACGGATCTAGCTGAACACTGTGAGCAGGACGCACTGCACTGAATGTAAATAGCAGGAACGGATGTAGCTGAACACTGTGAGCAGGACGCACTGCACTAAATGTAAATACCAGGAACGGATCTAGCTGAACACTGTGAGCAGGACGCACTGCACTAAATGTAAATACCAGGAACGGATGTAGCTGAACACTGTGAGCAGGACGCACTGCACTGAATGTAAATAGCAGGAACGGATCTAGCTGAACACTGTGAGCAGGACGCACTGCACTAAATGTAAATACCAGGAACGGATCTAGCTGAACACTGTGAGCAGGACGCACTGCACTGAATGTAAATAGCAGGAACGGATCTAGCTGAACACTGTGAGCAGGACGCACTGCACTAAATGTAAATACCAGGAACGGATCTAGCTGAACACTGTGAGCAGGACGCACTGCACTGAATGTAAATAGCAGGAACGGATCTAGCTGAACACTGTGAGCAGGACGCACTGCACTGAATGTAAATAGCAGGAACGGATCTAGCTGAACACTGTGAGCAGGACGCACTGCACTGAATGTAAATAGCAGGAACGGATGTAGCTGAACACTGTGAGCAGGACGCACTGCACTAAATGTAAATACCAGGAACAGGTCTAGCTGAACACTGTGAGCAGGACGCACTGCACTAAATGTAAATACCAGGAACGGATCTAGCTGAACACTGTGAGCAGGACGCACTGCACTGAATGTAAATAGCAGGAACGGATCTAGCTGAACACTGTGAGCAGGACGCACTGACTGCACTAAATGTAAATAGCAGGAACGGATCTAGCTGAACACTGTGAGCAGGACGCACTGCACTGAATGTAAATAGCAGGAACGGATCTAGCTGAACACTGTGAGCAGGACACACTGCACTAAATGTAAATAGTCTAGATAGAAGATAACAGGAACGGATCTAGCTAAACTGAATACAGTGTATATATATATATGCAACACCTGGGATGCATATATATACACAATACACTGTAAGTGCAGCTAACTGACTGACTGTTCTGCCGAATCTATCTAACTCAAATCAAATGACACTGTCTCTCTCTCTCTCTATCTCTCAGCACACCGGAACACACACTACACAGGGCCGCCGTGCAGGCAGCCTTATATAGTGTGGGGTGTGTACTAAATCCCCTGAGCCATAATTGGCCAAAGCCACCCTGGCTTTGGCCAATTACAGCTCTCTCTACTGACGGCGCTGTGATTGGCCAAGCATGCGGGTCATAGTGCATGCTTGGCCAATCATCAGCCAGCAATGCACTGCGATGCCGCAGTGAATTATGGGCCGTGACGCGCCACACGAATTTGGCGCGAACGGCCCATATCGTTCGCAATTCGGCGAACGACCGAACAGCCGATGTTCGAGTCGAACATGGGTTCGAATCGAACACGAAGCTCATCCCTACTCGAGTATAAGCTGAGTTTTTCAGCCCATTTTTTTGGCTGAACCCCCCCCGGCTTATACTCGAGTGAGCCGTACCTTTCATTACTTAAACAGCGTGTGTAACAGCGTGTAATTCCCACTGTGTTATGCAGTTTGTTCGGTCATCTATTGTAACAAAGCCCCGCCTCCTCCTCATCCGTGCTAGAGGAACACTGATACAATGCTGGGAAACTCTATCAGCGTTCTGTCTATCAGAGACGAGGAGGACGCGGGGCTTTGTTACAATGGATGGCCGAACAGACTGCATAACACAGTGGGAGACACACGCTGTTACACACACTGTTTTAGTAATGAAAGGTACGGCTGCAGATGGGCACAGTGACACTACAGATGGGCACAGTGACACTACAGATGGGCACAGTGAGACTACAGATTGGCACAATTAGGCTGCAAATGGGCACAATTAGACTGCCAATGGGCACAGTGAGGCTGCAGAAGGGCATTGTTTACCCAGTAGCTGCTGCATTTTCAGACACTAGCCTTATACTCGAGTTAATATGTTTTCCCAGTTTTTTGTGGTAAAATTAGGTGCCTAGGCTTATATTTGGGTTAATACACTTGAGTATATATGGTATATGGGTCGATATACTCGGGTATATATGGTATATAAAAATATACTTTCATCCATACACATTTTGGTAAGACGTTCCATAACCAATAATCTCACACTCCATCCCAAGTGTACTTCCCATTTGTCATGGCTATAAACTATAATGTCTATAAAGTAAAGAGCAGGAAACTATATAATTGTTATATACAAATTACCCACTCACCAGCTCCGAATGTCATGCTTCTTCCCTTTCTCCCTTTCTGTCCCATTAAAGGTTCCAGTCAAGGCCAATTTGCAAGTTTTTTTGCTACTTGGGCACATGTATCATTGCAAAAAAATGGTTAGAAATAGTTACAAAAAGTTTTGCCAATAAATGATAATTCCTTCCTCATCAGCTACTATTTGTAAACAAAGCAGCTGGGGGATTCTGCATGACATCATTTGCCACATATGGGCATGATCATATGCGGTCATCAGCATCAGCCAACAACCCCAGCCACTTTGTTTATATTTAGCAGCTGGCTGGGGAACTGTCAACTGATTTTTCGCTTTTTTTTGTGAATGAGTAATAAGAGGTTCTACATATCCCTTACTCATTCTTGTGGGTAAGGTAGATATCCTGAGGCCTCTTTATTTTAAAGGGGGCTTCCAAAATCCAATAACCCCCATGCAAATTCTCACATCCCTGGACCAGGGATGTAGGAATCAACATGGGGAAAAGGTGCCTTGCCAAGAACACCTCTGACAAGGCACCCGTCTAATGGTAAGGGCACATTACCTGGTATATTTCAGGAAGGGGTGGCTGCATACTCACTTCCCCTCCCTTTCCTGACCAGCCAGACTCAATGCCTGGATAAGGGAATGGTTTGTATTTTTTTGTGTGGGGTCCCCTCAAAATCCACATGCAGCCTGAATACACAAAAAAGGAAGGGGCAGCAAGCATTTGCCAACCCCTCCCGAAATATACCAGGCCACACACCCTTCAGAAGGAAAAAAGTGTGGGAAACCCTCTAAAATATTTGGGATGCTTTTTTTTCCTAAAAATAAATGCTACATAAATGATTTCTATAGTTTAAAAAAAATGGTTATTGGAGGTTTTATTCAAATTGGAACTTGAGCACAACTAAATTAATACTAAAATATACTCTCTACAATTTTGTGGTACCCTTTTTTTCTGGAATTAATAGTTACTGTAATGTAGACTTCCACAGTTACAAATGGCTGTTGGAGGTCCTACTCAAATTGGATCATGAGCAAAAGGAAAGTAAATCTGTGAACACACTCACTACAATATGTGGGGTGTGTTTTTTTTCTCTGGGAAAAAATAAAACTGTTATGTTTATTTATACAGTTAAAAATGGAAGTTTAGGGTCTGATTCAATATGGGGCTTAAGTACAAATAAATTAATATTGGGAACAAACTCAATACTACAATATTTGGGTTGTTTTTTCTCAAAATAAATTATGCTGAAATATTGATTTCTACAGTTAAAAATGGCTGTTGGGGGTTTTATTCAAATTGTGGCTTGTGCACAAATAAATTAATACTAGGAACATACCCCCCTATAATGTATGTGGTATTTTTTTGGGAATATATGATCCTGTACTGTTAATTAGGGTTGGGCCGAATGGACCCCTGTTCAGTTCGCACCAGAACTTTAGAACACAGCGAAAGTTCAGACCCAAATAACAAACCCCATTAAAGTCAATGGGACCTGAACGTCAAAAATCAAAAGTGACCATTTTGAAGGCTTATATGCAAGTAGTTGGGCATACAATGGTTATAGGGGGTCTGGGTCCTGCCCTGGGGGACATGTATCCATAAAAAGTTTGTGAAAAACATCATTTTTAAATGAGCAGTGATTTTTTTTTATTTTTAAAGTGAAAGCATAAAACTGAAAAATTCCTTCTAGCATGGTGCTTGGGGGGTCCCCTTAGTCTACCTGTAAAGTGGCAGATCTATACCATGTCTAGAATCTGCTGCAGCAATAATTGCATTTATAAAGCCCATAAAAATGATATTTTCCCTGCAAGCTGCCTTTATTTTGCTCAGCAACAGCTGGGGAGCCAGTGTGTATGATGAGGCCACAATGTAGTAACTGGGAACAAGATTGGAGATTTTTTTGATACATTCTGGTGTCACTTTGACTTTGGATAGAAGTAACAAGTGCGTAAAAATTGGTCTTTGGGTGTCTGTGGCAGCTTCTCACTGTAACCCTATAGCGGTAATCTTGATGAAAGCAAGAATTGGCCTTGCTGTAAAACATTGAAATGAAAAATTGGTCTTTGGGTGTCAGTGGCGCCTTCCCACCGTAACCCTATAGAGGTACTCTTGAGGAAAGCAAGAATTGGCCTTGCTGTAAAAAATTGCAATGATATGCACCTGTCAAACAGGTGCAGAAAAATTGGTCTTTGGGTGTCGGTGGAGCCTTCCCACCGTAACCCTATTGAGGTACTCTTGATGAAAGCAAGAACTGGCCTTGCTGTAAAAAATTGCAATGATATGCACCTGTCAAACAGGTGCTGTAAAATTGGTCTTTGGGTGTTAATTGTACCCATGAAATCTATACCAAAAACATTCTTCCAGATGAAATGATTAAACACCCTCAAAGCTAGGCAGCCTGGAAGTCCTGCAGAGATTCCACATCCCAAAAAGACTTAATCAGTGGCATCAGCATCAGGGGCTTCATAGCTGGTAATCCAGGACTGATTCATTTTTATAAAAGTCAAATGGTCCACGGAGTTTGTGAACAGACGCGTTCTATGATCAGTAACAAAACCTCCTGCAGCACTGAATGCCCATTCTGAAAGCACGCTGGATACAGGGCCTATTCTTATGACCCAGTAAGTCAGTGGATCGTCAGCTGGAAAGCTCTCCATCTCTGTTTTGGCCCCGAAGTAATCGTCCACCATGTGATGCAGACGCTGCCGATGGGATGTTGAAGGTGACAGCCCTAGGCGGCGAGGACTAAAAAAATTCCGAAATGCCTCACTTAGGCGGACGCCTTCTCCAACGCTCCTCTCTTGACCAACAGAAAACTCAAAACTAAGTTTTCCACGACAGGAAAAATATTCAATAAAATCCTCTTTAACTTGTCCTCAAGAGATTTTATCTTCCGCACTCTCTGTGGGGACGGGATGAGTTCTGAGACCTTCCTCTTATAACCGTGGTCAAGGAGGGTTGCCAACCAGTAATCATCCTTCGCCTTCATGCCATGTACTCTTGGGTCTCTTCGCAGGCTTTGAAGCTTGAGGTTGCCCATGCACCTCAAATTTGCAGAGGCTTGAGAAGCAGACTCCTCAGGGTCACTCAGGATGACAGCGTCTGGAACTTCCTCCTCCCAGCCACGTACTACTCCCAAGGGTCCTAGGGTTGGAAAGCCATCACTTACAGATTGACGCATGTCTTCCTCTTCTTCGTAGCCTATGAAAATGCCAGAAATTTCCTCTTCATCCACCTCTCCTCTCTCCTCCTGTGTGTTTGGTGACATAGGAATGATGGTGTCTAGATAAAGTGGTCCTTAAGAGGAAAGGGAGTCCTCCTCTACCTCCTGCTGCTCTGCATCCAAATCCCTGTAAATAATGTCACACAGAGTCTGCTCCAGCAGGAACACAACAGGGATTGTGTCACTGATGCATACACTGTCACGGCTCACCATCCTTGTGGCTTTCTCAAATGGTGACAATTAGGGATGGGCCGAACACCCCCTCGGTTTGGTTCGCATTCAGAACATGCGAACGAACCGAAAGTTTGCGCGAACATTCGAACACTGTTAAAGCCTATGGGACTCGAACGTGAGAAATCAAAAGTGTGAATTCTAAAGGCTAATATGCAAGGTATTGTCCTAAAAAGGGTTTAGGGACCCGGGTCCTGCCCCAGGGGACATGTATCAATGGAAAATAAAGTTTTTAAAACAGCCGTTTTTTCGGGAGCAGTGATTTTAATGATGCTTAAAGTGAAAAAATAAAAGTGAAATATTCCTTTAAATATCGTACCTGGGGGGTATCTATAGTATGCCTGTAAAGTGGCGCGAGTTTCCCTTGTTTCGATGCACAAAATGACCTTTCTAAAGGAATAAAAGTCATTTAAAACTGCTTGCGGCTGTAATGTA
Organism: Lithobates clamitans; assembly: GCA_037952925.1. Taxonomy (NCBI): domain Eukaryota; kingdom Metazoa; phylum Chordata; class Amphibia; order Anura; family Ranidae; genus Lithobates; species Lithobates clamitans. The sequence continues at coordinate 5,793,506 of JBBGZY010000943.1, forward strand.
ATGTCGGGTCCTGACAATATGGATGAAAATTATTGAGAAAAACTGCATGGGTAACCCCCCAGCCCATTACCAGGCCCTTTGGGTCTTGTATGGATATTAAGGGGAACCCAGCACCCAAATTAAAAAAAGAAAAGGTGTGGGGCCCCCAGGCCCTATATACTCTGAACAGCAGTATACAGGCGGTCCAAACAAGACAGGGACTGTAGGCTTGTTCTTATGTAGAATCTGTTTGTAATTTGGAACAGGTACATTTTGTAAGTGTAGCTCCAGCCAAAAAATCTATTTTAAAGCTTTTTGGAAAACATAGGGAAGGGTTATCACCCTGTAACATTTGTTTTGCTGTCTGTGCCCCTGTTCAGAAGATTTCACCTCACTTTCTGTCCCAATGACAATTGGATTTTGAAAATTTGGGGTTTTTAAGGGAAACAAGGATTGGTGATAAATCCGTGGAGGAGACACCTTTTTCCCATATTAACTCTTATGCCCCGTACACACGGTCGGACATTGATCGGACATTCCGACAACAAAATCCTAGGATTTTTTCCGACGGATGTTGGCTCAAACTTGTTTTGCCTACACACGGTCGCACAAAGTTGTCGGAATTTCCGATCGACAACCACGCGGTCACGTACACCACGTACGACGAGACTAGAAAAGGCCGGTTCAGAACCAAGCGCGGCACCCTTTGGGCTCCTTTTGCTAATCTCGTGTTAGTAAAAGTTTGGTGAGAGACGATTCGCGCTTTTTCAGACTCGTGGCTTTCAGATCGTTTTCTGCAGTTCAGTTTGTGCTTGTGGGTTTGTATCTGCTCTTCAGTGCGTGCAAGCAAGTTCCGCGTGACTTTAAGGAGTCATTGTATTCTTGTTCGTTCGTTACTGGTTTTCAGGTCGCTCTTCACAGGCCTTGCTGTTCTTCAGTGCGTTCTGTTACTTCGTTCTGAGCAGCCGACCGTTTTCTAGCCATGTTTCGTATGCGTGCTCCTCGTAAAGTTCGTGCTGTGCGGGGGCTTGGTGTTGGGGTCCTGACCTTGACACAAGTCCAGTCCATGAACAGGGTGGGGAGGAGTTCATGGACCAAGAATTGGTTGCTTCAGCGTGATCAGTTCTGTCATATGCCTTTGCTCCGTGAGATCCGTGAGAATAATCCTGATGATTTCAGGAACTTTCTCAGGATGACGGACCCCGTGTTTCACCGTTTGTTGGCTTCGCTGACCCCCTATATCAGCAGGCAGGATACCTGCATGAGGCAAGCCATCACTCCGGATCAGAGGTTGATCGCTACCCTGCGGTATTTGGCCACAGGGAGAAGTCTGCAGGACTTAAAGTTCTCGACAGGCATCTCCCCCCAGGCTCTTCTTTGTGGACATTTACTGCTTGTGTTTGTTTTTGCTGACCCTGACAGAAATGTGTGGAGTGCAGAAAATGTCGTGATTGTGTAACCTTATACAAAGCACTGTTGGCTGTTATTTACTAAATGCAAAGACACTTTGCACTACCAGTGCACTTGCAGCTGCACTGAAACTGCACTTGTAGTGCAAAGTGGATTTACCCTTAGGAAATAACCCCCATTTTCTCATCAAATAACAATTAGATCACCCCAAAAGTGTTGTAGCGTTGAGACAATAATCCACACATTCTTGATGAACAATCTTTTTAATACCTGCACAATCACATGTGCATTTACCAAAGGTTTTTCTGACAAACCAACATGTTTGTTGTATAACAATTTTTGTGGTGTCATTATCCAAAATCAAAATGTGCATTTTATAGAAAACAGGCCTGTGTAAAACCCACAAGAAAGACACAAATCTTGATCTTACAAACGTCACATTTGGTAGAACTGGAAGGCAATATCAGACATGAGTATTTAGGAACTGTGTTTGATATAGCTTTCAGATGGGGGGAAATCACCCCTGGAAAAGCCAAATTTGGAAGATGCACACTAATTTCCCAATGTCAACATGTGCACGATCCTGCTGTCTATCCGCCATGTGCTCTTCCTCCACTGCGCCGAACGAAAAGGGGCGGGGAATAGAATAGAAAGAACGTCAGGGGCGGGCGGAGTTATACGCATGCACAGTGTGTATAAATCGTAACGCGCGCGTCTTACGTACGATCTGTGAGCGGAGGAAGGAGCATCGGAGACGCCGATCATGCTAACGAAGGTAGGATCTAAACTTGGGCCTATACTGCTTCGAAATTGAAGCCTATATTGTAACAAGATTAGGGGAGTTTGGCCTGACATTAGGGTTTGTCTTGTGTTGTGTCTTGCAGAGAAAATGGATGGGTTCAACGACCACAATTTCCTGCCCCTGTTCATTGACAAATACAGGGAGCTGCCCTGTCTATGGCAGGTCAGACACCCCCACTATAACCACAAACAGAAGAGGCAGGCAGCGCTGGAGAAACTGCTGGAGTTGGTGAAGCCGGTGGTCCCCACAGCAACCATCCCTTATTTAAAAGCTAAAATTGGTGGCCTGAGGAGCACGTATCCTAGGGAGCGCAAGAAGGTCACAGATTCCCAGAGGTCCGGAGCTGCAGCAGATGATGTTTATGTCCCCAGACTCTGGTACTATGAGAGACTGCGATTTCTGTCAGACCACACTGAAGTCAGGGAATCCCTCTCTACTCTTCCTTCCACTCTTCCTTCCATCCCAGCTGAGGCTTCCGATGTCCAACCTGGGCCTTCCAGCCAGGAAGAAGTGGAGGAGCCCAGCTGGAGTCAGGTATAGCATTCTTCTACAGATTTCTGGGCAATAAATAAATGATGTTTACTAGATGTTATTATTGATCACTAATTGCTGATTAAAAAAAGTGTTTTACATATCAATAGACAGTAGTGGGCACCCAAAATTGGGACAAGAATGAAAACTGCTGGGCTCAGAAGGATAGTCTGTTATATTTGTTAACATTCAATTTGCAGCAGTCAGGAGGTGAAAATTGTGTGTGATTGATGTAAAAAATACTAAAACTATGTCCCTTTTTCATACACAGGAAGACCTCAGCCAGGAGGAGGTTGTGGAATGTGGCAGTCAGGAGGAGGCGGGGGTTAGTGGCAGCCAGGAGGAGGCGGGGCTAAGTGTCAGCCAAGAGAAGCCTGGGACAAGTCGCAGCCTGACTGAGTCTCAGGTTCCTCCCCTCCGCCTGCCATACAAAAGGGCCAGGAAGGCCACTCCCAGTCCTGTGCAGGATTCAGCATACAGGCTGATCCAGGAGGCTTCGGCGTCCCTCAGAGCCTTCCCCAGTCCTGAAGAGGCCTTTACCTGCATGGCTGCCACCAAATTGCAGGGCATGCAGGAGGGCCAACGCAAGATCTCTGAGGACCTGATTTATAAAGTCCTACGTAAGGGGGAGAGTGGGGAACTGACACACAAGACGGATGTCATTGAGAGGGACGATCCTCCTCCTGCTGCCACAACTCCACCACCATAGCCAAAGCCTCAAAGGAAGCGTGGAAGGAAGACCAAAGAGTGATGACCCTGGTTTCAGTCTGGTCTGACAGAAGATGCAGTCTCTCGTATGACCACAGCCTGGGGACACAGATGTCATCTGCTGCTTTCCGGATCTCTGGGACTTCTGGACCAGACTGCCCTCCCTTAGATATGGACTCCTCAGGCCACCAATTTTGCTTTTAAATAATTGATGTCTGCCCTGGGGGTCCAAAGCTTCACCCACTTCTGCAGTTTCTCCAGCGTTGCCTCCCTCTTTGTTTATAGTTGTGACCCCTTAATAAAATATTTTTAGGTAAATTCTACTCTCCTGTGTGTGCTTTCATCCAAAAAGGACAGTTTGTTGGTGACGATTCAGGTACATTTCTAACATAAAATGTGAAATTAACAAGGGACAACAACACCAAACAATCTCCTACAGATTAAATAGAACAACATATTAGTGGTGTTGTGGGAACTTGTCACAAAAAACACACAAACATTTTCGGGAGTACAAATCAAAATCACCAAAAAAAAATATGTTGTCAGATGTGAGAAATCAAAATATATTGAGGGAATCCCAAGAAATAGTAACAAAATAAGTTTGTGAGAAGTGTGTGTGAATATGAGCAGCAAAACGACTTAATTCTTGTCACATTATAAAGAAGAAGAGAGTGCGCTGTATTAAACCATTTTTAACATTGCAGCGTGACGAAAGTGCTGTATCCATTACGAACGCTAAGTTTACCAGAACGAGCTGTCCCGTGTCGGAATTTCTTCTGAGCATGCGTGGCACTTTGTGCGTCGGAACAGGCCACACACGGTCGGAATTGACACGATCGGATTTTGTTGTCGGAAAATTTTATCTCCTGCTGTCCAACTTTGTGTGTTGGAAAATCCGATGGAAAATGTCCGATGGAGCCCACACACGGTCGGAATTTCTGACAACACGCTCCGATCGGACATTGTCCATCGGAAAATCCGACCATGTGTACGGGGCATTACAGGAGAGAATTTCTCTTCCTAGGGGTAAATTTCCTCTCACTTCCTGTTGTCTCCCTCCATTTGTAAGTCGGATTTTTGAAAATAGGGGACCCCCTGTATATACTCTACAGCCTGCCCTATACACTCTGTGGAAAATTGGGCCTTAGGTGTTGGTGGTACCAGAACACTGTAAGCCCTCACAGTTACTCTTGCTGGGCGCTGGAACGGGCCCTGCTGTGAAATATTATATCAAGAATTGTAATTACATGCCCCTGTTAAACAGGGGCAGAAAAATTGCGCCTTAGGCGGTGGTGGTGGTGGCAGAACACTGTAAAGCCTCACAGATACTTTTGATGAGCGCAGGAACAGGCGCTGCTGTGAAATATTAGATCAAAAATTGTAATTACACGCCCCTGTTAAACAGGGGCACAAAAATTGGGCCTTAGGCAGTTCTGGTGGTGCCACAACACTGCAACCCCTCACAGATACTTTTGTTGAGCGCAGGAACAGGCCCTGCTGTGAAATATTATTTTAAGAATTGTAATTACATGCCCCTGTTGAACAGGGGCAGAAAAATTGGGCCTTTGGTGGTGGTGTGGTGGTGGTGCTACAACACTGCAACCCCTCACAGATACTCTTGAGAGCAGGAACGAGCCCCGCTGCAAAATATTACAGCAAAAATTGTAATTACACACCCCTGTTAAACAGGGGCAGCATTGTTTCGGAACGCACATTCAGTGCCACTGGAGGCTTTGGCCTTAGCCACTGGTGGTGGTGCCCAGAACCAAAAATGTTCTTAGCCACTGGTGGTGGTGCCCAGAACTAAAAATGTTCTTAGAAGCTATCAACGTGAACATTGAGGAGGAATAGGATAGTCACTCAGCATAACAGGATAGTCACTCAGCATCAGCATAGGCAGTCTTCAAGGGATCTCACATTCATAAAAAAATTATTCAGTTGCATCAACATCAGGTGCTTGGTAGCTGGTGATCCAAGACTGATTCATTTTTATGTAGGTGAGCCGATCAACCGTGTCGGTGGACAGGTGCACTCTGTGATCGGTTACAAAGCCTCCAGTGGCACTGAATGTGCGTTCCGAAAGAACGCTGGATGCAGGAAAGGCCAGTAGCTCAATTGCATACTGTGCAAGCTCTGGCCAGTGATCCATCCTCAAGACCCAGTGGATTTTTGGTTGAAAAGGTCTCCAAGTCTGATCTTGCCCCTAGGTATTCCTGCACCATGTACAACAGACGCTGGCGATGGTTGCTGGAACCGATCAGACCTTGGGGCTGCGGACTAAAAAATTGTCTAAACGCATCAGTCAGACAGCCACCTTCTCCACCGCTCGTTCTGTGACTGACTGAAGCCTCAGCAACACATTGTCCAGGAGGACCAGTAAATTGTAACCTCCCAGGCTCTGAAAACGCATTGCACAAACCTTTCTGCAAGGCCTCCTGAAGATGTTTCATCCTCTGCTCCCTCTGCGACGGCTGGATAAGTTCCGCCACCTTACCCTTGTAACGTGGATCAAGAAGGGTTGCCAGCCAGTACTGATCCCTTTCCTTGATACCACGAATCCCAGGATCCTTTCGCAGGCTTAGCAGGAACAGGGAGGCCATGCAGCGTAGGTTTGCTGAGGCATTCGGTCCAGAGTCCTCTGGGTCACTAAGGATGACCTGTTCCGCAGCCACCTCCTGCCAGCCACATACAAGTCCATGGGTTTCTGGGGCCTGAAAATGATCCCTTGAAGACTGCTGCTGATGCTGAGTGCCAGGCTCCACCTCCATGCTGACACAATCCTCCTCCTCCTCCTCTTCCTGTGTGATAGGCGGGCCTGCAGGAATACTGTCAGGATAAAGGTGGCCTTGAGAGGTAAGGAAGTCCTCCCCTACTCCCTCTATTGTGCCTCAAGTGCCCTGTCCATTATTCCACGCAGCATGTGCTCCAACAGGTAGACAAGAGGGACAGTATCACTGATGCATGCACTGTCACTGCTCACCATCCTTGTGGCCTCCTCAAATGGTGACAGGACAGTGCATTCATCCATGATCATGTGCCACTGACGTGGTGAAAAAAAGCCGAGCTCCCTAGACCCTGTCCTGGTGCCATACTCACACAGGTAGTCATTGATAACCCTCTTCTGCGTGTGCAGCCACTTCAGCATTGCCAACGTTGAGTTCCACCTGGTGGGCATGTCAAAGATGAGGCAGTTCTTGGGCAGGTTGCATTCCTTTTGGAGGTCAGCCAGCTGAGCACTGGCATTATATGACTGGCGGAAAAGCACACAGACTTTCCTGGCCTGCCTCAGGAGATCCTGTAAGCCTGGGTACCTGCACAAGAACCGCTGCACCACCAAATTAAGGACGTGAGCCAAACAGGGAACATGGGTCTAGTGTCCCTGTCAGAGGGCGGAGAGGAGGTTGGTGCCATTGTCGCCAACCACCATTCCTGGCTGAAGCTGGCATGGCGTCAACCACCGCTGAGCCTGCCCCTGCAGAGCTGCCAGAATCTCTGCCCCAGTGTGGCTCCTGTCCCCTAAACAGACCAACTCAAGCACAGCATGGCATCTTTTTGCCTGAGCGCTTGCATAGCCCCTAGAATGCCTACAGAGCACCGCTGGTCCTGAGGAAATATCTCAGTAGGGCCTCAGCAGCTCACTCCACCCAGTAAGGGTATCGGATACCCTTACTGGGTGGAGTGAGCTGCTGAGGCCCTACAGACCACAGATACCACATGCGGACTACGAGGAGAGATATCAGGAACTATCCCAGGCTATCTATACATGCCCATTACCCCTGCAGGGGTGCAGGGAGCTGACTCTTCCATTCCTGAGTCCCCCCTCTGACGTTGGAGCAGTTGGATCATCCCGTCTATACGGAAGTCGGCGGTATACGCTGTCAAGACCTGGTGATTAACATCTTGTCCCCGCAGAGGGTGAAATCTGCAAGCCCATAAGACCTTGCCACAGTGGAGGTCCAACATTTGGGGTAAGCGCACACCTATCACTTCTCTCGCTGCAATCAATGCATATTCGATCAGAAGTATTTTGACTCATCAATCCTTAGTGTGTGGTGATGAAACATATGAAGCGGACTGTTTCTTTCTTTATCTAATGCAATTCATATTATTATGTACTGATTATAAGTGTTTTCGGTCTATGATTATTGACTTTTAACATATTTTTTGCACTTTCGCATAAATATTCCATGCACTTATTGTCATTTGGATTGGGATTTATATACACATTGTGTCTCTTAAGCACTTTCAAAAAAAAAATTTTTTCACTACTAGAACACTTTTTAAAAAATTTTTTACTGCTAGCGCAATTAAGTTTATTTATATATCCTCCTCTCTTCTATCTGGCACCCACATAGAGCCAGTGACCTCATCATCCCCTCCCTCCTCGCCACTGGAGCAAAACTGCCAGTATGCTGCAGCTGGGGGAACATGACTGCCAGTGCTTCTTTGGCACCCCCTCTAACTGGGCTAACGTTACTGCCTTCATCCTCAACCTGGGTACCATCATCAGAGCCTTCAAAACGCTGCGCATCCTCCTGCAGCATGTACCCCACCCCGAAAAAAAGGACAAGCGTGCCCCACGGCCACGTGCTGAGGATGCACTGTGTCCACGACCAGCACTGTTGGCTGTAGACACAGAGCCTGCTTGCCCTCTTTTAGTGGCCTGTGGGCATCTGCCTCTCCTTTGTGGCCTTCCAGACATACTGTACAATTAGATTAGCATTATATATATAGGCTTGGCTGCACTACAATGCAGTGGATATATATTTTATGAATTGCACCTCAATGAGTCACCTGCCTGAAAGTGTCTTTGAGCACGTACTCCAAGAATGGCCTACTGTCAGGTATAGGCTTGGCTGCACTACAATGCAGTGGATATATATTTTATGAACTGAACCTCACTGAGTCACCTGCTTGAAAGTGTCTTTGAACACGCACTCCAGGAATGGCCTACTGTCAGGTATAGGCTTGGCTAGACTATATATATATATATATATATATATATATATATATATATATATATATATATATTAAATGAACTGCAGCTCACTTGCCTGAAAGTGTCTTTGATGTCTTTGAACACGTACTACGGGAATGACCTACTGTCAGGTATAGGCTTGGCTGCACTACAATGCAGTGGATATTTATTTTATGAACTGCACCTCACTCAGTCACCTGCCTGAAAGTGTCTTTAAACACGTACTCCAAGAATGGCCTACTGTCAGGTATAGGCTTGGCTGGACTTCAATGCAGTGGATATATATTTTATGAACTGCACCTCACTGAGTCATCTGCCTGAAAGTGTCTTTTAACACATACTCCAGGAATGGCCTACAGTCAGGTATAGGCTAGGCTAGACTATATATACAAGCCTGTATATATATATATATATATATGAAATACACTGCAGCTAACTGAATCAACTCACTGCCTGAAGTATATTAGAAACAGTACAGCAGGAACGGTCTGCAATGAGATCTAGCTAAATTGGATACAGTGGATATATATATATAGCAGTCTGACTGTATATATATATGAAATACATTGCAGCTAACTGAATCAACTGCCTTATGGAAAAAAATCTTGCGAGCCACAATTATCCAGTGCCTTAACGGAAATTCAACCAAACAGCTACCCCCTGATGAAGACACGTGACTCCCTGTGTCGAAGACGCGTAGGGGAGGGGCCAGGACGGAGCGATCAGCACAGAGCTGGGTTGTGGAGCTCTCACACCCCGCAGCACGCTGCACAGCCGTTTTTTCCTATGTTATGTTTGGTGCACATGAGCACCTTATAAATGTGAGTACCCCATGTGGGGATTGGATGTGATTTTAATAAAAGTATCCTACGGTATTATACTATATTAGCCTTTTTCTTTTATATGGTCTGATGTGAGTGGAGCCATAAAGAATCCAGTGTGGGAATCAGCTGTACCTAATACTGAGCCCAGGGGTGGCTCCAAAAGCGTGTATTGACACAATTAAAACCTGTGTCACACGCTCCAAGGTGAGCGCAATCACATTGGGGGTCACCAAGGCACTTCACAGCATGTTTTTCTTTGGGCACGTTTGATTTAAAATCTGAACTTTTTCTTTGAACCACCACCATTACACTGACTTTTATTTGAACTTGGTCACTTTATGTTACTGGATTGGAAGATTTTTTCACGGATGTGATTTGAACACCTTTATTAGGGCGATTATAGTTTCAATTCGCTTACGCATGTGATTGATTTACTCTGTTTGTGTTTTACGAATATATATATTGTTATATAAAATTTTTTTTTTTTTTTTTTTCATTTTAATCACAGTGGATCTACATATGTGTAACATTTTTTAGCATATACACCTTATTAGGAATGATTATATTTTAATCACTGTGGATTGTATATTTATCTTATTACGTTTTTCTATGCACATTGCACTTTGTGATTTATTGCACTAGATATTTTTTAGTGTGTTTGGTCATAGGATTCACACAGCAGGTGATCTTAGTAAGTGATCAGAGCTTTAGGATTCACACAGCAGGTGATCTTAGTAAGTGATCAGAGCTTTAGGCTCCATTTGATTTGCACGCTTTATTATCTATGATTTGTACTTAGATTTACAGTTATTCAGTTACACCCCTAGGCGCGGCGCATTTTTTTCATGAATCAACTGCCTGCCTGAAGTGGAATAGAAACAGTAGAGCAGGAACGGTCTGCAGTGAGATCTAGCTAAACTGGGTACAGTGGATATATCTTACTGTATATATATATATATATATATATATATATATATATATATATATATATATATATATATATATATGTATATGAAATACACTGCAGCTAACTGAATCTGGATACAGTGGATATATATATATATATATATATATATATATATATATATATAATCAGTCTGACTGTATATATATATATATATATATATATATGAAATACACTGCTGCTAACTGAATCAACTGCCTGCCTTAAATAGATTAGAAACACTACAGCATGAACAGTCTGCAGTGAGATCTAGCTAAACTGGATCAACTGCCTGCCTGAAGTAGATTAGAAATATTACAGCAGGAACGGTCTGCAGTGAGATCTAGCTAACTTAATAAACTGCCTGCTCAAAGTAAATGAAATGACACACTCTCTCTTTCTCTCTCTATCTCTCTATAACACCAGCAACACACTACACAGGGCCGACGTGTAGGCAGCCTTATCTAGTGTGGGGCGTGTACTTAACCCCCTGAGCCATAATTGGCCAAAGGCACCGTGCCTTTGGCCAATTATGGCTCTGTTTGCTTACGGCGCTGTGATTGGCCAAAGAATGTGGGTCATAGTGCATGCCTGGCCAATCATCAGCCAGCAAAGCACTGTGATGACTCAGTGCATTATGGGCCGTGTTTGGCGCGAACGGCCCAGAATGTTCGATCTTCATGGTCGAGTTCCACCTGGTGGGCATGTCATAAAGCAGGCGGCAAGTGGAATTCCCGCTGAATGTTAGCCAACAGAGCACTGGCTGCTTGAAATGGCTACAGAGTCTTCTGGCCAGCTTTAGCACATCTTGCAACCCTGGGTACATATTTAGGAAACGCTGCACCACCAAATTGAGGACATGTGCCAGGCATGGCACATGTGTCAACTTTCCCTGTCTAAGGGTGGACAGGAGGTTTGAGCCATTATCGCACACCACCATTCCTGGCTCCAGCTGGCGTGGTGTGAACCCCCTCTGGGCCTGTCCATGCAGAGCTGCAAGAATCTCTGCTCCAGAGTGGTTCCTGTCCCCTAAACACACCAGCTGAAGCACTGCATGGCACCTTTTAGCCTGACTCATTGAATAGCGCTTTGAATGCTTAGGGGGTACCTGATGTTCATAGGACAATTCTGCAGAGTCGGGCATGGAGGAGGCAGAGGAGGAGGAGAAGGGGGTAAAGCTCACAGGTCTGGCATCATCACCACCAGCTGTATGATGCTATCCTGCATCCTTTCGAGTTACCCAGTGTGCTGTGAACAAAATATATCGTCCCTGCCCATGCTTGCTGGACCCCCCGGTTCAGTTCGCAGCAGAACTTGCGAACAGGCAAAACGTTTGTTCGAACACGCGAACACCGTTAAAGTCTATCTGACACGAACATGAATAATCAAAAGTGCTCATTTTAAAGGCTTATTTGCAAGTTATTGTCATAAAAAGTGTTTGGGGACCTGGGTCCTGCCCCAGGGGACATGTATCAATGCAAAAAGAATTTTTAAAAACGGACGTTTTTTCGGGAGCAGTGATTTTAATAATGCTTAAAGTGAAACAATAAAAAGTGTAATATCCCTTTAAATTTCATACCTGGGGGGTGTCTATAGTATGCTTGTAAAGGGGCACATGTTTTCCATGCTTAGAACAGTCCGACAGCAAAATGACATTTCAAAGGAAAAAAGTCATTTAAAACTACTTGCGGCTATTAATGAATTGTCGGTCCGACAATACACATAAAAGTTCATTGATAAAAACTGCATGGAAAAAAAAAATGTGTGGGGGTCCCCCTAAATTCCATACGAGGCCCTTCAGGTCTGGTATGGATATTAAGGGGAACCCCGTGCCAAATTAAAAAAAAATGGTGTGGGGGTCCCCCTAAATTCCATACCAGGCCCTTCAGGTCTGGTATGGATTTTAAGGGGAACCCCTTGCCAAGATTTTTTTTAAAAAGGCGTGGGGTCCCCCCAAAAATCCATACCAGACCCTTATCCGAGCACACAACCTGGCAGGCCGCAGGAAAATAGGGGGGACGAGAGAGCGCCCCCCCTCCTGAACCATACCAGGCCACATGCCCTCAACATTGGGAGGGTGCTTTAAGGTAGCCCCCTAAAGCACCTTGTCCCCATGTTGATGGGGAGAAGGGCCTCATCCCCACAACCCTTGGTCAGTGGTTGTGGGGGTCTGCAGGCAGGGGGCTTATCGGAATGTGGAAGCCCCCTTTAACAAGGGGACCCCCAGATCCCAGGCCCCCCCGTGTGAATTGGTAATGGGGTATAAATGTTCCCCATTACCCCATGCCATTTTTTTTTACATTTTGGCGCAGGGTTCCCCTTAATATCCATACCGACCTGAAGGGCCTGGTATGGAATTTAGGGGGACCCCCACACATGTTTTATTTTGGTTCAAGTTTCCCCTGTGGGGAAATCCCATGCAGTTTTTATCAATGAACTTTTATGTGTATTGTCGGACCGACAATTCATTAAAAGCCGCAAGTAGTTTTAAATGACTTTTTTTCCTTTGAAATGTCATTTTGCTGTCAGACTTTTCTAAGCACAGGAAACATGCATCCCTTTACAAGTATACTATAGACACCCCCCAGGTACGAAATTTAAAGGAATATTACACTCTTATTGTTTCACTTTAAGCATTATTAAAATCACTGCTCCCGAAAAAACTGCTTTTTTAAAAAAAATTCTTTTTGCATTGATACATGTCCCCTGGGGCAGGACCTAGGTCCCCAAACACTTTTTATGACAATAACTTGCATATAAGCCTTTAAAATGAGCACTTTTGATTATTCATGTTCGTGTCCCATAGACTTTAACGGTGTTTGCTTGTTCGAACAAATTTTTTGCCTGTTCACAAGTTCTGCTGCAAACTGAACCGGGGGGGTGTTCGGCTCATCCCTGATCTCCACCATCTCTATAAAAGCCATATTTGAGGCCTTAAATCTCTTCCTCCGGGATCGGGACGTTTCTGGCTCCGGGCTTTCCTTCTCTTCGTTACTAAAATTAACAAACACCTGCTGTCTCCACCATGTCGCTCCTACTGCGTGCTGAACAAGAAGGGGAGGGGAATATTCTAGAAAGAACGTCAGGGGCGGGTGATGCGGGCAGAGTTTCACACATGCGCAGTGTATATCAAGCTAACACGCATCGTGTCGTACGTACGATCTGTGTGCGGAGGAAGGAGGAACGGAAGTGGCGAACGTCCTAAACGAAGGTAAAATTTGAACTTGGCCCATCAGTGGCCTATACTGCTTCAAGATTAAGGCCTACATTGGGATAAGATTATGAGAGTTTAGGCTGACATTAGTGTTTTTGTCTTGTGTGTTGTCTTACAGAAAATATGAATCACTTTAAGGACCCAGGATTCATGGCCAGTTTCATAGACAGGTACAGGGAGATGAGGAATTTGTGGGAGGTTAAACGCAGCTTATATTATAATAAACAAGCTTGGAGGTCAACGCTGAAGAAACTTCTGGAATTTGTGAAGACTCGGGTCCCCGATGCAACCATCCAGTTCTTGGAAAAGAAAATTGGGATCTTGAGGAACATGTATAAGAAGGAGCGAAATAAGATCTAGAAATCACTCCGATCAGGAGCAGCAGCAGCGCAAGTGTATGTACCCAGGCTGTGGTACTTCAAAAAACTGCGGTTTCTGGACGACCAGACTGAAGCCAGGAAATCGCTTTCTACCCTTCCCTACAGCCTTCCCTCCACCCTTCCCTCAACCCCAGCAGAGGCTGACGAGGAACAACCTGGATAATATAATAATAGTGTAGCGCTACTAAAAAGTGAAAATAAATCACAAAAAATAGAAAATAAATAACACATCTAAAAAGAAACCAAAAAAACAATATAATTTGGCTATGCTGAATATAACCCAGTGGGGGTGTGAGAAAGAATGTCCACAAAAAATCTTAAATGGTATATTCCTCTGGTGAGAGTAATCCCAATCGTGAGATAATCAGTGTAAGGCTTGTCTGTAGTCAACAACAGCGGAACTCAAGATATAAATGGGTACTCTTACCAGCTGTGATGGACCCCAAATGCCATACGACAGAGGGATCAGACAGGCTTGGGATCTTATATTATGTATATCAGATGTTGTTGTATTCATCCAAAAATCCCAAGCCTGTCTGATCCCTCTGTCGTATGGCATTTGGGGTCCATCACAGCTGGTAATTCTTTCTCACACCCCCACTGGGTTATATTCAGCATAGCCAATTTATATTGTTTTTTGGTTTCTTTTTAGATGTGTTATTTTCTATTTTTTGTGATTTATTTTCACTTTTTAGTAGCGCTACACTATTATTATATTATTCACTTTGAACTTTGTATGTTTGAGTGTAAAAAACGTGATCACGATGCATTAAAATAAATGGGCAACATGGAGGGTGGTGTAGAGCCCACCACCCTCTACACCATCTGGGGCTCTACACCACACTCCATGTTGCCCATTTATTTTAATGCATCGTGAACACGTTTTTTATCGTTGAATGGTGCTTTTTTAGAAATAAAAATACTCCCCTTTTTCATCTGCACTATGTGGAGGCATGTTTTTCTTTCCACATATCCTTCCTATAAGTCAAGTGTTGACTTGAGCTTTACAAGAGACGTCTCCCTTCACCTGATTTGCATCCTGGTCTTGCTGTGAGGACTTTCCTGGTGGCCCCTGGAGTTCCAAGCAGATTCGAGCCTGAAAGATTCCAGTGAGGAGATGTCGCTTCCAATGCCCTGAGTGGCATAACGCACATGCGATTCCCTATCGCTGACATGGGAATCAACGGGATCTGGTAAGAGTTTTCCTACATACCATCCTTTCTACCATCCTTTTTACCATTGCCTCATCCCTCTGTTTTGATTGGATTTTCATGAAGTTCAATTTGGGACAATCATCCAAGCAACACCAAACTTTGAAGTTTATTCACCTCCCAGGGTTGTGGGACAATATTGTTCATATATTATTGACTTTATATTTAGCACAGGCCATCAGGCTGACTTTTCCTTAATTATTTTTTTATCTTCTTCTTTGAAGCACTTATTTGAAACAATTCACTTGTTTCCACTTACTTACACATATATTATGTGCTGCATTTTTTAAGTTATATTCTCATGGTCTTTGTCAGATTGTACGTAGCTGCTCCCTTTTGTTTTGTTTTTTTCACGTATTAGCGCAGTGTTTTTTATGCACCTCCATACATGTGAGGTATTGTCGCGAACATTGGAGCGAGAGCAATCATTTTGTGCCTAGACCTCCTCTGTAACTCAAAACATGTAACCAGTAAAAAAATTTCAAGCGTCGCCTATGGGAATTTTTAAGTACCGAACACTGGCGCCATTCCACGAGCGTGTGCAATTTTGAAGCGTGACATGTTAGGTATCTATTTACTCGGCGTAACTTCATCTTTCACAAAATGCAAAAACATTGGGCTAACTTTACTGTTTTGTTTTTTTTAAACACAAAACTGTTTTTTTCCCCCAAAAAAAGTTCGAAAAATTCCTGCGCAAATACTGTGTGAGATAAAAAGTTGCAACAACCGCCATTGTATTCTCTAGGGTCTTTGCTAAAAAAACATATATAATGTTTGGGGGTTCTTTTTTTTTTGTAATTTTCTAGCAAAAAAATGATGGTTTTTACATGTAGGAGAGAAATGTCAGAATTGGCCCGGTAGGGAAGTGGTGATGTTAACTAGATGTTATAATCGATAACTAATTAATAATTTAAAACAAAGAGATTTACATATCAATAAACAGTGGTGGCCAAAAATGTTTGGGACATGAAGGAAAAATACTGGGGTCAGAATGATAGTCTTTTCTATTTATTAACATTCAAAAAACTAAAACTATGTCCCTTTTTTATACACAGGATGAGCTCAGCCAGGACGAGAGTCTGGAAAGTGGCAGGCAGGAGGAGGCCATGCCCAGTGACAGCCAGTAGGTGGCTGTGCCCAGTTTCAGCCAGGAGGTGGGCTGCCCAGTGTCAGCCAGGAGGTGGGCGGGCCCAGTGTCAGTCAGGAGGTGGCTGGCCCCAGTAGGAGCCTCACCCAATCCCAGGTGCCTCCCCTCCTCCTTACAAGAAAAAGGCCCAGGAAGGGGACGATGATGGAGGAGGAAGCACTGGGCCTCATTAGGGAAGCAAGCAATGTCCTCAGAAGCCCACCCGACGTTGAAGAGGCCTATGGCTGCTATCTAGCCACAAGACTGGTGAAATTGGAGGAGGGCCAACGCTGAGGGAATTTTTGGTGAGGCCCTTCAGAAGGGGTTGAGGGGCCAGCTGACAGAGAACAGCCACATATATGAGCTCGCCCATCCTCCTCCTCCTGCCACAAGTCCACCACCAGAGCCACAGCCTCCAAGGAAGGCTGCAGGGATGGGTGCAGGGAAGTGTGGAGGGAAGGCTGCAGGGAAGAGAAGAAAGTGATGGCCTGGGTTCAGTCTGGTCTGACAGAAGACACAGGCTGGTGTAGTAACACAGCCTGGGGACATATATGTCATCTGCTGCTGGTCCTGATCTCTGGGAGTCCTGGACCAGATAGGGCTCCAAATTATATGGACTCCTCAAGATAACATTTTTTTTTTACCACAGACTTAATGTGTGCCCTGGGGGCCAAAAGGCTTTGCAAATTCCAAAAGTTTCTCCAGCATTGCCTTCCTCTTTATTTTGTTACCCAGAATAAATGGATATTTTATTTTCTGAAAATACTTGCCTATGTGTTTTTCTAAAAATAGGACAGTTTGTGAGTAGGCAGGTACATTTCAAAAAGACAATGTCAAATTAATGAGGGACACCAACCAGCCTCCTTGAGGTTAAAAAATACAAGACAATAATGTTATTGTGGTAACTTGACACACAAAAAATAAAGAAAAAATTATGGAGATCACTAGAAAATAATTTTGCAATAATCCAAAAAAAAAGGAAATCTTGATGAAATAAAAAATAATAAAAAATGACTATAAAAAATAATTCTAAACATTATTATGGAGATCTGGCTTTAAAAAAATAAAAGATTATTCATGAGATCATGGGAAATAATAAAGAAATAAGTTTGTGAGAACTCTGTGTGAATATCAGCAGCAAAACAACTTCATTATTCTAGCATTATAAAGCACAAAAGAATGTGCTGCATTAAAAGATCACAGAATTTGCAGCGTGAGCAATGTACTATCTCCATTACGAACTTTAGTTTTACCAGACCGAGCGCTTCTGTCTCATACTTGCTTCAGAGCATGCGTAGTTTTTGGTACGTCGGAACAGCATACAGATGAGCGGGTTTTCCGATAGTAATTAGTTCCGTCTGAAAAATTTAGAACATGTTCTCTATCTAAGTCCGTCTGAATTTTCGACGGAAAAAGGCCGATGGGGCATACACACGGTCGGAATATACGATGAATAGCTCCCATTGGACTTTTTCTGATGGATATTCCGCTCGTGAGTACGCGACATTGGTGAAACCTCTTATCAAAGTGTTTGTTCAACCATATGGCACCATATACATTGCCACATAATAGAAACAAGAATAGAAAATTGGAATAGGAGATTTTAATTATATCCAAGGAGAGGACTAATATAGTTTATCCCGATAGCCAGTCAGATATACAGTAACATCTTTTAAATTTCCTATTCTTTCCATCCCCCAGATGAAAACCTTCAAGGAAGGGGCGGTAGCTAACAATGTCATTAAGGCCAGGGGGTGAGGTGGCATCCAGACTTGTTTTTCAGCGTGTTTCACGCTGGAGAAACAGTCTGTTCCAGTCTCCACCCTGGGTGTTGGGATGTATTCGATCGAGAATAAGAATATTTATTTGTGGAAACTTACCCCCATACTGCCTACTGGAAGATCTGTTTTTGACTTCTAAGAATATGTAGTGGGCCCTTTTGTGGAATTCTTGTTTGATCTTTCCTATGTAGAAAGATCCACAATGACAGGACAGCATATAGACCACCCCTACTGTCTTACAGTTGGCATAATTTGTAGGTTTAAAAATCCTACCATTGGGAAGTCTAATATTGCTTCCTGTATACATGTATTGGCAATAGCCACATCCGCCGCATCGGAAGGTGCCCGGACGTTTACATGGATCCTTGCGGAATTCTTCTGTGAATTCACTATGTACAATTACATCTTTTAGGGATCTTGTACTACGATAGGTTATAGGTGGACTCAGTAAAATAAATGGACTCAGAGAGGGATCAATACATAAAAGGTGCCAATATTTTGATATAATGGCTCTAATTCTATTGTGTTGTTTAGTATATTGAGTAATGATCCTCAAACTGTTTGATTGATCATTGCTTTGTTTGTTGGGGGTTTCCTTTTTAACCACTTAAGGACCGAGCCTCTTTCTGAGATTTGTTATTTACAAGTTAAAAACAGTTTTTTTTGCTAGAACCCCCAATCATTATACATTCTTTTCTAACACCCTAGAGAATAAAATGGCGGTCGTTTAAATACTTTCTGTCACACCGTATTTGCGCAGCAGTCTTACAAGCGCACTTTTTTTGGAAAAAATACACTTTTTGAATTAAAAAATAAGACAACAGTAAAGTTAGCCCATTTTTTTATATTGTGAAAGATAATGTTACGCCAAGTAAATTGATACCCAACATGTCATGCTTCAAAATTGCACCCGCTCGTGGAATGGCGACAAGCTTTTACCCTTAAAAATCTCCATAGGCGACGTTTAAATAATTCTATAGGTTGCATATTTTGAGTCATAGAGGAGGTCTAGGGCTATAATTATTGCTCTCGCTCTACCGATCGCGGTGATACCTCCGTACCATACCTGTGTGGTTTGAACATCGTTTTCATATTCAAGCACTACTCGTCTATGCGTTCAATTCTGCATGTGAGCTCAGCGGGACGGGCGCGTTTAAATTCTTTTTTTTTTTTTTTGCCTATTTATTTTACCTTTTAATTTTTTTTTTTACACTGTGTTACTTTTATTCCTATTACAAGGAATGTAAACATTCCTCTTAAATATGAGATCTGGGGTCAAAAAGACCTCAGATCTCATATTTACACTAAAATGCAATTAAAAAAAAAATGTTGTCATTTAAAAAAAAAAAAAAGGCCCTTTATGAGCTATGGGCAGAAGTGATGCTTTGACGTTGCTTCCGCCCTGCAATGGTATGGAGATGGGTGGGGGCCATCTTCCCCTCACTCGTCTCCATACCCAGCAAGGAAGAGGATCCGATCACCTCCGCCGCTACCGACAGCTCCGGTAAGTGGCGGAGGGCACTGGAGCACGGCGGGAGGGGGGCCCGCCGCAGAGACCACTATAAGCGGAAACCGGACCGCCGGCCGAAGAAGAGGATACCAGGGTTATGGCAGCTAGCTGCTGCCATATCAAAGATATCCCTCTTCAAAGTTAGGACATATATCGGCGTGCGGCGGTCCAAAAGTGGGTAAAAAGCAAATCTTGTCTGGATCTTTTTGTAGCTTTCTATATGCCTTTTGCAGGCACGTAGGAGAGTATCCTCTATGTAGTAACCTCTCCCTGAGGTTGTTGGCCTCCACTAGAAACACAGCATCAGCCGAACAGTTGCGGTGCAAATATTGACTGTAGGGGATAGATTTAATTAAAGGTGATGGGTGTGAACTACTTGCATGAAGGATCGTGTTGCTCGCTGTGTCCTTGCGGAACAGGGAGCTAGCAAGTGTGCAATGCTTTTGTTTGGATATAGTCACATCCAAAAAGTTAACTTCCAATGAACTATATGTCATGGTAAAACTAAGGTTACATGTGTTCTTATTCATGGCTATAATGCACTGATTTAGCAGATCAATCAATCCCCTCCAGATGATCAAAATGTCGTCTATGTACCGATACCAACTTAATGTTTTCCATCAAAAAGGACAGATTGTCATCCGCCAAAAAAGCCTGTTCCCACTCCCCCAGGTACAGATTGGCATAGGATGGGGCACAACAAGTCCCCTGTACCTGGAGGTAGTGGGAACCATCAAAGCAAAAGACATTACATGTAAGTATATGTTCCAGGGCCGAGAGTATGAATTAATTGAAAGGTCGGTTGTCCCTATGTGACTGTGAGATGGCATGACCAATAACATTGATGCCCAGCTGGTGGGGGATGGAGCTATAAAGAGCTTCAACATCAACTGCCACCAGAAGGGCATCAGGAGGTACGGTCAGCCCCTACAAATTTTGGAGGAGATGCATTGTGTCTTTGATATAAGATGGCAAATTAATCACATAGGGTCTAATCAGTTTGTCAATAAATTTGATTAAATTTTCATTTATTCCACCAAAACCACATACTATCGGTTGTCCTGGAGGATTGTTTTTGTTTTTGTGAATCTTGGGTAAACTATAAAAAGTAGGTATTTTCAGATGAGGGGTACATATGAAATCCCAGATCTATATGTTAATTAAATTGTTTAAATACGCGTTATCTACCAATAAGTAGAATTCTCTATCATATTTTTCAATCAAGGATTTCGAAATTTGTCTATACCATGATTTATTATTCAAGATTTTTAGACACATTTTTAGGGGGCTATTTACGAAAGGCAAATCCACTTCGCACTGCAAGTGCACTTGAAAGTGCACTGAAAGTGCACTTGGAAGTGCAGTTGCTCTAAATCTAAGGGGTAGATCTGAAATGAGTGGAAGCTCTGCTGATTTTATCATCCAATCATCTGCAAGCTAAAATGCTGTTTTTTATTTTCCTTGCATGTCCCCCTCGGATCTACAGCGACTTTACTTCCATGTGTACTTTCAGTGCACTTTCAGTGCACTTTCAAGTGCACTTGCAGTGCAAAGTGGATTTTCCTTTAGTAAATAACCCCCATAGTCTTATATTGGAAATTAGTTATAATGACAATATTTTCCCCCTTGTCTGCTGGTTTTATTGTTAGATGGTGTTGGTTAATCAGAGTTTTAATGGATTTTTGTTCTTGAGTGGACATGTTATGTGTCGTATTGGTGCAGATATTACGTTTTTTTATTTCTCTAGTGGTCATGGCTAGGGATGAGCTTCGAGTTCGAGTCGAACTCATGTTCGACTCGAACATTGGCTGTTCGCAAGTTCGCCGAACAGCGAACAATTTGGGGTGTTCGCGGCAAATTCGAATGCCGTGGAACACCCTTTAAAAGTCTATGGGAGAAATCAAAAGTGCTAATTTTAAAGGCTAATATCCAAGTTATTGTCATAAAAAGTGTTTGGGGACCTGGGTCCTGCCCCAGGGGACATGGATCAATGCAAAAAAAAGTTTTAAAAACGGCCGTTTTTTCAGGAGCAGTGATTTTAATAATGCTTAAAGTCAAACAATAAAAGTGTAATATCCCTTTAAATTTTGTACCTGGGGGGTGTCTATAGTATGCCTGTAAAGGGGCGCATGTTTCCTGTGTTTAGAACAGTCTGACAGCAAAATGACATTTTGAAGGAAAAAACTCATTTAAAACTACCCGCGGCTATTGCATTGCCGACAATACACATAGAAGTTCATTGATAAAAACGGCATGGGAATTCCCCAAAGGGGAACCCCGAACCAAAAAAAAAAAAAAAATGACGTGGGAGCCCCCCTAAATTCCATACCAGGCCCTTCAGGTCTGATATGGATATTAAGGGGAACCCCGGCCAAAATTTTAAAAAAAATTACGTGGGGTTCCCCCTAAATTCCATACCAGACCCTTCAGGTCTGGTATGGATTTTAAGGGGAACCCCGCGCCAAAAAAAAAAAAGGCGTGGGGTCCCCCCAAAAATCCATACCAGACCCTTATCCGAGCACGCAACCTGGCAGGCCGCAGGAAAAGAGGGGGGGACGAGAGTGCACCCCCCCTCCTGAACCGTACCAGGCCACATGCCCTCAACATTGGGAGGGTGCTTTGGGGTAGCCCCCCAAAACACCTTGTCCCCATGTTGATGAGGACAAGGGCCTCATCCCCACAACCCTGGTCGGTGGTTGTGGGGGTCTGCGGGCGGGGGGCTTATCGGAATCTGGAAGCCCCCTTAAACAAGGGGACCCCCAGATCCCGGCCCCCCCTGTGTGAAATGGTAAGGGGGTACTTACCCCTACCATTTCACTAAAAAACTGTCAAAAATGTTAAAAATGACAAGAGACGGTTTTTGACAATTCCTTTATTTAAATACTTCTTCTTTCTTCTATCTTCCTTCATCTTCTGGTTCTTCTGGCTCTTCTGGTTCTTCCTCCGGCGTTCTCGTCCAGCATCTCCTCCGCGGCGTCTTCTATCTTCTTCTCCTCGGGCCGCTCCGCACCCATGGCATGGGAGGGAGGCTCCCGCTCTTCTCTTCTTCTTTTCTTCTCTTCTTCTCTTCTTCATTTTCTTCTCCGGGCCGCTCCGCACCCATGCTGGCATGGAGGGAGGCTCCCGCTGTGTGACGGCGCTCCTCGTCTGACAGTTCTTAAATAACGGGGGGCGGGGCCACCCAGTGACCCCGCCCCCATCTGACGCATGGGACATGGCGGGACTTCCCTGTGGCATTCCCCGTGACGTCACAGGGAAATCCCGTCAAGTCACCGTGCGTCAGAGGGGGGCGGGGTCACCGGGTGGCCCCGCCCCCCGTTATTTAAGAATTATCAGACGAGGAGCGCTGGACGAGAACGCCGGAGGAAGAACCAGAAGAGCCAGAAGAACCAGAAGAACCAGAAGATGAAGGAAGATAGAAAAAAGAAGAAGCATTTAAATAAAGGAATTGTCAAAAACTGTCTCTTGTCATTTTTAACATTTTTGACAGTTTTTTAGTGAAATGGTAGGGGTAAGTACCCCCTTACCATTTCACACAGGGGGGGTCGGGATCTGGGGGTCCCCTTGTTAAAGGGGTCTTCCAGATTCCGATAAGCCCCCCGCCCGCAGACCCCCACAACCACCGGCCAGGGTTGTGGGGATGAGGCCCTTGTCCTCATCAACATGGGGACAAGGTGTTTTGGGGGGCTACCCCAAAGCACCCTCCCAATGTTGAGGGCATGTGGCCTGGTACGGTTCAGGAGGGGGGGGCCGCACTCTCATCCCCCCTCTTTTCCTGCGGCCTGCCAGGTTGCGTGCTCGGATAAGGGTCTGGTATGGATTTTTGGGGGGGCCCCACGCCGTTTTTTTTTTTTTTTCTTGCGGGGTTCCCCTTAAAATCCATACCAGACCTAAAGGGTCTGGTATCGAATTTAGGGGGAACCCCACGTCATTTTTTTTTTTTTTTTTGGTTCGGGGTTCCCCTTTGGGGAATTCCCATGCCGTTTTTATCAATGAACTTTTATGTGTATTGTCGGCAATGCAATAGCCGCGGGTAGTTTTAAATGAGTTTTTTCCTTCAAAATGTAATTTTGCTGTCAGACTTTTCTAAACACAGGAAACATGTGCCCCTTTACAGGCATACTATAGACACCCCCCAGGTACGAAATTTAAAGGGATATTACACTTTTATTGTTTGACTTTAAGCATTATTAAAATCACTGCTCCTGAAAAAACGGCCGTTTTTAAAACTTTTTTTTGCATTGATCCATGTCCCCTGGGGCAGGACCCAGGTCCCCAAACACTTTTTATTACAATAACTTGCATATTAGCCTTTAAAATTAGCACTTTTGATTATTCATGTTCGTGTCCCATAGACTTTAACGGTGTTCGCGTGTTCGAACGAACTTTTTTCCTGTTCGCATGTTCTGGTGCAAACCGAACAGGGGGGTGTTCGGCTCATCCCTAGTCATGGCTAGAAACGCCTCCAAAGAGCTGAAGATCTTTAATAATTTCAAATTTGTCCATATCAGACTCTGGGCAGAAACTTAATCTCTTTGACAAAACCGATGTTTCCTCATTTGAAAGCATATAATCCAAAAGATTAATAATATTAAGTGAATTCTCATTGGTGACCCAGGGGTTCAGCTATGAAAGATTACCTTCTTGTTTCAAATTGTGAGAGAAATCAGTCATTTCCTGACTGGTGATGTCTCTAGAATTAATCCTAGGAGAGTGTGAAGTAGAAAGTTTTTGTGAAAGATTATAAAAGATCTTCAGTTCTTTGCAAGAAAACTCTTGCTAAAGAGTATGTATAAAAAAGATACATTATCCACAGAAGAGAAAACACAAAATGAAAAAAACTTTAGACAATTTTATTGACATGCTCGATGAACAGGGTGGATCTAATCGACAGACTTGATGTAGAAACACTCCTCAGTGAAAACATTACTATTAAGGATGACAAATCAAAATTTAAATCTAAGCTTAAAAAGAAATTTGACAAATTTCCCCTGATAAATTCCAACATCAATTTGGGGGTGTTTCTAGCCATGACCATTAGAGAAATTAAAAAACGTAATATCCGCACCAATACGACACATAACATGTTCACTCAAGAACAAAAAGCCATTGAAACTCTGATTAAGCAATACATCTAACAATAAAACCAGCAGACAAGGGGGAAATATTGTCATTATGACTAATTTCCAATATAAGACTATGGGGGTTATTTACGAAAGGCAAATCCACTTTGCACTACAAGTGCAAACTACAAGTGCAAAGTGCACTTGAAATTGCACTGAAAGTGCACTTGGAAGTGCAGTCGCTGTAAATCTAAGGGGTAGATCTGAAATGAGGGGAAGCTCTGCTGATTTTATCATCCAATCATGTGCAAGTTAAAATTCTGTTTTTTATTATCCTTGCATGTCTCCCTCGGATCTACAGCGACTGCACTTCCAAGTGCACTTTCAGTGCAATTTCAAGTGCACTTTGCACTTGTAGTTTGCACTTGTAGCGCAAAGTGGATTTGCCTTTAGTAAATAACCCCCTATGTGTCTAAAAATCTTGAATAACAAATCATCGTATAGACCAATTTTCAAATCCTTGATTGGAAAATATGATAGAGAATTCTACTGATTATTAGATAACACGTATTTAAACCATTTAATTAACAAACAGATCTGGGATTTCATATGTACCCCTCATCCGAAAATACCTACTTTTTATAGTTTACCCAAGATTCACAAAAACAAAAACAATCCTTCAGGACAACCGGTTGTGGTGGAATAACTGAAAATTTAAGCAAATTTATTAACAAACAGATTAGACCCTATGTGATTAATTTGCCATCTTATATCAAAGACACAATTCATCTCCTCCAAATTTGGAGGAGCTGACCGTACCTCCTGATGCCCTGCTGGTGGCAGATGATGTCGAAGCTCTTTATAGCTCCATCCCCCACCAGCTGGGCATCAGTGTTATCGGTCATGCCATCTCACAGTCACATAGGGACAACCGACCTTTCAATTAATTCATACTCTCGGCCCTGGAACATATATTTACACGTAATGTCTTTTCCTTTGATGGTTCCCACTACCTCCAGGTACAGGGCGTGGCTATGGGGACTTGTTGTGCCCCATGCTATGCCAATCTGTACCTGGGGGAGTGGGAACAGGCTTTTTTCGGAGATGACAATCTGTCCTTTTTGACGGGAAAACGTATTAAGTTGGTATCGGTACATAGACGACATTTTGATCGTCTGGAGGGAATCGCTTGATCTGCTAAATCAGTGCATTATAGCCATGAATAAGAACACATGTTACCTTAGTTTTACCATGACATATAGTTCATTCGAAGTTAACTTTCTGGATGTGACTATATCCAAACAAAAGGATGGCACACTTGTTAGCTCCCTGTACCGCAAGGACACAGCGAGCAACACGATATTTCATGCAAGCAGTGCACACCCATCACCTTTAATTAAAAAATTGTATCCGTGGCTGGTGAATGTGTACTGTAGTGTTAAAGTTTATTGTTTTTTTATACAAATATTTTAGGCCTGTGTAACTGTTTAGTTGTGTGTCAGCAAGTAAAGGGGTGACCACCCTTGGTTAACTGATGTACTCTGCAGATTTATAGGATAAACCAGACATCTTTGAGGAGATAGTGGGAGAAGTATAGATTATATTTTATATTTTTTTGCCACATGAAAGGGAGGAAGCTTTCTGTTCTAAGAGAAGATCAATGTGGCCTAAGATCTGAGATACTAGGGCTACAGTTAGTGGTGGTAAGAGAGAGTGGGGCACTGGTTTAATAGTGTGTTTATCCGTGTGGAACTACAAATTCCATATTAGCTTTGGAACAGCTGTGTGTGTGTATGTGTGTGCATTGTGTTAGCAGCTGCTGGTGTGTAGACTGGTTAGGCAAGCTTTAGTGTGAACATAATTAGCATATCAATGGAGGCTAATGGACATTTTGTTAGGAAACATGCTTGTGTCAGTTTTACCAGTTGTAAACAAGATGCATCGATTCATCAATTTAATGATCTAGTAGAGCAATGTGATGTACAAAATAATAGCATGTAAAATAAACCATCATCTAAAAACGTCAAGAAAGTGAGCATCGCGAATGTGGTATGCATGCTATTAAGAATGAAGGAGATTGCTGAGCAAAAAGAGATGCAATGGTATGCTGAGAGAATGCAGCTTAAAGAACAGATAGAAAATGTAAGTAAAAATATATTAGTGATAGCTGCAAAGGCAGATGCAAAGGCAGATGCAACTGTTTGTGATCAGATTGAACAATTGGTAAGTGTGCATTGAAACAGAATATAGATAATTTGGATGATTTGGAAGCAACATGTAAACTAAAAGAAAGTTGTATTGCCTCCTTAACACAAAGAGTGGCTGAGAATAAGAATATTATAATAGTGCTTAGGAGAAAGTTACAGGGGGCCCAGGCTGCCATAATGGAGTTATCTGCCAAACATGCAGAGGTTGAGCAGTCTCAGTGTTCACCACAGATAGAGGCTCTAGAAAAACAGGTAGAGAAGCCTAATGCTCTTGTTGCTGCAAGTGATGTTGCTATGGTATGAATCAATGTTGCTGATGTGGGTGAGGAGTATTCAAACAAACTGTTGTAACCGCTCTTGATTCAGAAGTTGAAATGGAAAATGCGCCTGATCTTTTGGAGAACAGTAACACTGTGACAGTGGAGACTTCTGATGAGTCCATTGCTAGTGACTACTTCTCAGACAGTGAAAGTGTAAGGTCTAAAAATCTATAACCATATAAATGGCGCCAACCATAAATATAAACCCAAAATAAAAGGTTAAAAAATTGTGGAGGAGTGAATGTGACAACTGCCCCTTTAAAGGAGAAGTACAGCCAAAGCTCGCCTACATAGTAAAGTATAAATAAATAAAGTGCAGCGCTGAGAATATCTAACATAAGCTTAATATATGTATGAAAAATTATAACATTAAATACACCTGTGAAAATGTGAATATAACAGCAAACCAAATGTGGGAAACCAGCAGTGTAACCTGCTGGATTTAATCAAACTGTCTATAGTGAAATATGGAACAGCAAGGGACGGAAGTCCATAAGGTGTAAGGTAAAGGGAAGTCTTCTCCAGTAAGGGGGTACCATAAACACCGGGAGGTAAGTTGACACTCAGATGGAAGATACCAAGGCACACAAATCTTCAATGGAAAAAGTTGGATAACCTTACCAGATCCATAAGACGCACATGCCGTATAGCAGCGCATCTAATAGGCATGGGGAGATGGTCTCCCGTGATGTCCATCCGAATGGTGTCCTATAGGCCACGGTCACCGGTGAGGAGTAGTTGTCATAGGCAGAAGTTGAACCACTGTCACACACGCTCTCCGGTTCCGGAACAGAATGGTCAGGAGGAAACAATTCAAAATGGAGCCATGGAAAAAGAAAAAAGGGAACTCCACATAGTGTAGGTCAAAAAATGGGGTTTAATGGATGAAAACCATAAAGGATAAAAGTGATCACAAACAGATAAAAATGGCAGTGTGGGAAGCTGAAAATGCTAGCCCTACGCGTTTCAATTACACAGTCTTCAACAGGGGCATAAAACAGCCTCCCCACATTGCACTTACTTATAGACTGTACAAAACTTTCAAATTGACCGGGTCTGCCCCCATCATGGCAGAACCGGAAGTGAAAAATCAGTGCGGACATAAACACTTATATCCAATTCACATTTAATATACAATATCACAGCATACAGACCAAACATTTAAGGGAAGATCGCAAATCTAATCATACCATAAAAGAAATTATGGCTATAACCCTGAGGAAACTAAAAACAGTGTGTCCTCCGCACGGCTTGCGTTCCAAGCCTCATGAACTCCATCCACGAGGCGGAGATGACAGCCAATAACCAATCAGCTGCTGGTGTCTCGTCAACCCATCTACAGGGAGCTTGTGCTCCTAGCCTCATATGCGCCAGAGAGACCGGCCAGCATGAAGGCTGATGTCATCTCAGCTACAAGGAGAGGAGGTATGTCGGGGCAAATCAACAGCTGGTGTTAGACCGACTCCCACACAGGAGTCTTGCGCTCCACACCTCGTATGTGTGAAGGAGACGTATCTGGACCGTCTCCTATGGAACATCTCTACATCTCTATGGGACTTGGTTTGTTTGTGTGCTAGCTGCTTTTGCTGTTTTTCAATTTGTTTTGTTGGGTTCAGCGCAGCATTTTCCTACATCATGTACATAGTAAAGTGCCCAGACCGACACCAGCTCGACCAGCTTGTATGCATACATAAAATGGCCAGAGATCTGCCAGATTATTCGAATGCACCGCCGTTCCTCTTACCAAGCCCCAGCATGCGTTCCACTACACTCCATTTTATGTATGCATACAAGCTGGTCGAGCTGGTGCTGGTCTGGGCACTTTACTATGTAAGTGCAACTGACTGTAGGATAAGTATTAAATGAATAAGTAATTTTAATAAAACTGTGTTGTACGATTATCCTGTCATCTCTTTTCTGGATGACTTGTGCTTATCCATTGATGGGAGAACACGGCAGTTGGAGAAAGAAATGATGACCATAGGAGGAGTGAGATTTTTTCATCTGATTTTACTGGCTCAATAATAAGGCGTTGATTGGTCCTGGTGATCATAGGGTTCTGGTGATCGCATTCGTAGTGTCACTTGTGGTGAAGTACTGGTTGTTCTTGCTCAGAATCACCTGATAGAAGCATGGTGGATGGGACTTAATCCTTAGGTGGAAAAACACTGGATTTCACTGAAGAACTTATACAAAGCATTTTTTATTTTTAACACACTTCTATAATATTTTTTCATTTTTTGTGTTTTTTTTTTCACATATCTTTTCACAGTTTTTTATGCCACATACTTTGTATATGGTTATGTTTTTTGCGACAAGATCTATGTTTGTATATGTATTTTGATTTCCACAAATTAACAGTAATGCCGCATACACATGATCAGAATTTATGACAACCAAACCGTGGATTTATTTCCACGGTCTTGCGCCACCCTTTGGGCTCCTTCTGCTAATCTAGTGTTTTTCTCGTGTTAGTAGAAGTTTGGTAAGAGACGATTCGCACTTTTCAGCCTCGTGCTTTTCAGTCCGTTACCGCTCTTCAGTTTGTGCTTGTGGGTTCATATCTGTTTTTCAGTGCATGTAGTCAGTTCGTATCTGGTTTTCAGTGCGTTCTTGTTCACTTGTTTCTGATTTTCAGCTCGCTCTTTTCAGGCCTTACTGTTTTTCAGTAAGTTTTTCTGTTAGTTCGTTCTGACCAGTCGACCGTTTTCTAGCCATGTTGCGGGTGCATACTCATCGTAGAGTTCGTGCTGTGCAAGAGCTTGGTTTTGGGGTTCTTACTTTGACCCAAGCCCAGTCCATGAACAGGGTGGGGAGGAGTTCAAGGATGAAGAATTGGTTACTCCAGTGTGACCACTTTTCTCATATGCCTTTGTTGTGGGAGATCCGTGAGAATGATCCTGATGATTTCAGGAATTTTCTCCGGATGATGGACCCCCTTTTTCACTGTCTGTTGGCTTTGCTGTCCCCTTATATTATGAAGCAGGACACCTGCATGCGGTAAGCCTTCACTCCTGAACAAAGGCTAGTTGCCACGTTGCGGTACTTGGCGATGGGGAGGAGTCTGCAGGACATCAAGTTCTCGACATGCATCTCCCCCAGGCTCTGGGGATCATTATTCCAGAGACCTAGAATCCTGTAAAAAGCTGCGCTAAATGTTAATAATAGTCTATATAAATGACATCAAAAGGGGATTTCTCCAAATCTTTTTCCAAGTGAAAACACCACCACCGTGCACTTCTAAGCAGTAGTGACAATCCACCCTAGTAGTTGAGCCTGCTTACCAGATGGCAAGCATAAAAGGGCAAGTGGCTTTAGCCCAGCCAAGGCCTTTTAGCTTGCTGACACTCCCGGTGTTCCTATGGGGGGTAAATCTCCAGGCTCCCTTAAGCTGTCCACATATCACCATTCAACACGAGAAACCCAGATGACCCAAAAGGAGAAAAGAACTCGCCATAGTGTAAAATCCTCCAGATATTTATTTAAAACAAGTAGTCACTTACATTTAAGTTAGCAAAGTTGCATATACGAAAAAAAGCCGGCCGGCATGCAAACAGAGCCCGTTCTCTCACTCCAAAAGCGTGGTGACGTCAATGCGTACCTTCCCAGATGCGTTTCGTCATCATCTAACGTTGTCTGTTCTGCTATCATTCAGGTCCTGCAGAAGGACTATATTAAGGTACGTTTTCTCCTTTAACATCACATTCTATGTATTTAATGTTTGCTAATGTATTGCATTTAATTACTTATTCCCTAATTACCATGATTGTAATATGCTGTGAATGTCCACTTTGTCCTCATGCATGCTGGAAGTTTTTAAAGTTCCTTTTTTGTCCTTCATGCATATTTGCCTTTACTAACCTCCCCAGTATGCTATCCTGGGCCCATACACACCTAGCCTAGTCACTCAACAATGTATTTTAGCTCTATTGTACTGCTTTACCCTAAACACCCCCTAAAATGTGTACAAATGTTATTTTTGTCCTTAAAATCAGGCAGAGTGCCAGAGGCTTTTTTTTTTGGGGTCCCAAACTCATTTGGAATCCTCCCTCCCCCCAACAGATAAGTTAACCGATATCAATCCTCTATCTGCTGACTTTGCCAAACCCATACACACTATACCTAGTTCTTTTGTGTTCGTATTTATGGATGAATTCACAAAAGCATGAGAGTATTCATGTCTGAATACTCTCAAATGGTACTGTTTAAAGTTTTGTTCTCCTATTATCTTGATAGGTAATTGCAGAATGTAAAAATGTACTTCAATTTGGACAGTGTGTAATTATATTTTTGTATTATGACACTTCTTACCTGTCCAGTGGTCTGCCAATAGTTTAAGTAAGGAGGGGCTGGCCAAAGTAACACACATTATGTATGCATTCAGCTCTTAATGAAGTGGAGAGGGTTACCTGTCCATTTTTTAAATACTTTTTTTTCAAACTGAACTAATGTTTCATTTGATTTACTGCTTGTGTTTCTTTTAGCTGTCTCCTGGGTTCTCCAATGGGCTTTTCTTTTTGGCCATTTTCTTCAATAGTGCAAACTTAATTTATTATATAAATGAGGTGACAATCTCTTCTTCAGCTATCTATTATGTTGTGGGTCTGCTACACACACCTTGTTTTTGTTGTTAATGTATGTAATGCATTAATGATAAAAAAATCCTTTTCAGCACCATGAATTAATTGTTTTGAGTCCCAAAAATGGCCTGATTGGGGCAAGTTTTAGAGCGCTGTGGGGGTTATTTACTAAAGGAAAATCCACTTTGCACTACAAGTGCACTGCAAGTGCACTTGAAAGTGCACTGAAACTGCACTGAAACTGCACTTGTAGTGTCAAGTGGATTTGCCTTTAGTAAATAACCCCCATTGTCACTGTAAACACAAACTTACTCCAAAGAACTGGTATTGAGCATTGAAAGAAGAAGCCACACATTGTTGAGTATAAAACATTTTACTCTGTGCACATTCACATGTGCGTTAGAAAAGGGTTTTTGAACAAACCAACATATTTGTTGTGTAACATTTTTATGTTTGACAGTAGAAATAGCCTTTTTTGGGTTAAACAGGTGTGTTTAAAACCAAAAAACATACACAACTCAGGAACTTACAAAGTTCAACTTTGACAAAGTAAAGGCAATATGAGACATTAGTATGTCCAAACTGTGTTGATCTTGCCTTCATCGGATGGGGTGATGTCCCCCCTGTAAAAGCCAAATTTTAAATATGCACACAAATTGGGAGTCAAAATGGGGAATTCCCTCCTGATCCTATGCCTAATGTCAACATGTGCTAGCTCCCATCATGGGGGATCAATGGACGTGTTTCGGGGGTGCAACTCCTTCCTCTCATCTACTTTAGTTGCGAGGAAGGGGTTGCACCCACAAAATGCGTACATTGATATCCCGTGATGGCAGATAGCACATGTTGACACACTGTGTGCATCTTCAAAATTTGGCTTTTAAAATATTTTAAAACCTGATTTAAAAGAAAAAATGACACAACAAAAGGGTACAATTTTTGTGTGTTTTAAATTCTGCCTAAAACATCAATGATGTTCTTCATTTTTTTTTAACATCATTGATGTTTTCCTTTATCATCTCTAAATCCCGATTGCACACCATTATCTCCCCGATGAGGACTTGTGCACTTGCACTGGTGAAATGAGATTCTTCTTCCACAACATCCACATCACCTAAAAAAAAAAACACACCATGTATTATAAATATGCAGGCATACATCTATTAACTGAAGCTGTGGTCTCAGACACTGACCTGTTGTGGTCACTATTTCACCCACTTCATAAACCTTTCCCTCCACATCCTCAGGTTGTGGTGTGCTGAGTTCCCCTTCTTTATTCGGCGTGGGGTTCCTGGTGTCCTCAGATGTCCCGAGTTTTTCTTCACCTATGTGAATTTAAAAAAGGTATACTTAGCACACAGATATTTGAGGCCAGAAATAGGAATATTAAACATTGCTTGGAAGTGTCGTACAATTGTTTGTTTTGGCAGCGTTCCAAGCTGAAGACATTATTTTTTTCCCTTTCTAAAGCTGGAATACTTACCTGTTTTGTGCAAGTTTCACACAGGGAAACACCCCTAGTATCCACTGGAGCACCTGTGTGGGACACCCTAAAAAGGTAGTTCTGGTGTCCCACACTAGTGCTCCTGCGTCCAGATGTGTAAACAGCTGCTGAGTGTCCTCGCCTTACACCAAATCAAGTTTGCATTTCATTCTAGTTACAAACCTATCTAGACAACAATGTACGAAAGAGAAGGGGCAGGGAATATAATAGAAAGAAGGTCAGGGGCGGGCAGAGTTTCATGCATGCGCAGTGTATATAAAGCATAACACGTGAGCGTCATACGTACGATCTGTGTAGATCGTAGGAATAGTGGAAGCGCCGATCGTGATAACAAAGGTACAATTTTAACTTGGGGCAGCAGTGGCCTATACTGGTTATCGATTGAGGCCTATATTTGGAAAAGATTAGGAGAGTTTAGCCTGACATTAGAGTTTGTCTTGTGTTGTGTCTTGCAGATAAAATGGATCGATTCAACGATCACAACTTCCTTCCCCAATTCATTGATATGTACAGAGAGCTGCCTTGTCTGTGGCAGGTGAAACACCCCTTTTATAATAATAAAATAAAGAGGCAGGCAGCGCTGGATCAATTGATGGAATTGGTGAAGCTGCAGATCCCCACGGCAACCATCCCCTATTTTAAGGCCAAAATTGGTGGCCTGAGGAGCACACATAATAGGGAGAGCAAGAAAGTCCAGGATTCCCAGAGTTTAGGAGCAGCAGCAGATGACATTTATGTATCCTGTCTCTGGTTCTATGACAGACTGCATTTTCTGTCAGACCAGACTGAAATCAGGCCATCACTCTCAACTCTTCCTTCCACGCTTCCTTCCACCTCAGCTGAGGCTTCCAACGTCCAACCTGGGCCTTCCACCCAGGAAGAAGTGGAGGAGCCCAGCTTGAGTCAGGTATAGCATTGGTCAACATATTTCTGGTCAAAAAATGAATGATGTTAACTAGATGTTATTATTGATCACTAATTTCGGATTTAACAAAGTGGTTTACATATCAATAGACAGTAGTAGCCAAAAATGATTGGGACAAGAATGAAAAATGGTGGGGTCAGAATGATAGTCTTTTCTATTTGTTAACATTCAATTTACAACAGTCATGAGCTCAAAATTGTATGTGATTGATGAACAAAAAACTAAAACTATGTCCCTTTTTCATACACAGTAAAGTCTCAGCCAGAAGGGAGCCATGGAAAGTGGCAGCCAGGAGGTGGTGGGGGAAAGTGGCAGCCTGGAGGTGGTGGGGGAAAGTGGCAGCCAGGAGGTGGCCGGGCCCAGTAGCCTGACTGAATCCCAGGTCCTTCCCCTCCGCCTTCAACCAAAAAGGCCCTGGAAGGGGAGATATGTGGAGGAGTCAACGTTTGGGTTAATTCGGCAGACTTCTGCGGCCCTCAGAACCATCCCCAATGTTCAAGAGGCCTATGCCTGCATGGCTGCCAGCAAAATGCAGGAAATGGAGGTGGGCCAATGCCTCATTTGTGAGGAAGTGATCTATCAGGCCCTAAATAAGGAGCGAGCTCACAAGCAAAAGCCATGTTTGTGAGTTCGACCATCCACCTCCTGCCACAACTCCAACACCAGAGCCACAGCCTGGAAGCAAGCGTGGAAGGAAGAGTGGAAGGAAGACAAAAGAGTGATGGCCTGGGTTCAGTCTGATCTGACAAAAGACGAAGGCTGTTGTATGACCACAGCCTGGGAACATATATGTCATCTGCTGCTGTTCCTGATCTCTCAGAGTCCTGGACCAGATTGTGCTCCCTATTAAATAGACTCCTCAGGCTACCAATTTTGCCTGTCAAATAGTTGATGTCTGCCCTGGGGTACAAAGGCTTCGCCAATTTCAACAGTTTATCCAGCGTTGCCTTCCTCTTTATTTTGTTAGGACCCCTAATAAATGTCTATTTTTTATTCACAAATACTTGGCTATGTGTTTTACTTCAAAACGGACAGTTTGTTTGTGAGTAGACAGGTACATTTCAAAAATAAAATGTCAAATTAACAAGGAACACCAACACCAACCAACCAACCTCCTTGAGGTTAAAAAATACAAGATAATAATAATGTTGTGGTAACTTGATGCACAAAACGACAAAAAATATTATGGAGAACACTAGAAAAAAAACTTTTAAAAAAATCAGGAGATCTTGATAAAACAAAAAAAAAAGTCCAGCATATGGGCTGGGGTGTTTTGATATTTTGCAGTCTCTCTGTCCGGGGTTGCGATGCGCTCAGCTCCCTCCCCACCTCCCCTCATTTATTTCGGGGCGGCTGGGGCCCGATCTCAACGCATCGGCGCCATGCACTAATTGGCCCCCCGAGCGGCGTCAATTGACGCCACAAGGTGGGAGCCGTTTTTTTTTTTGCCCATCTGACGCCTACAGCTGTGATGAGCAGACATCCACTGAGTTACTCTCAGCTGTGATTGCTCTCTCGTCTCTCAGCTGCCAATGACGTCATGCATGACGCTGGCAGGGACCCACCCAGGGCCAGAGTATATCAGCTGGGACCGACAGACTGACGGTTCACTCCCTCACTGTGCTTCGCTAGGAAGGGACCACTCTGATAAGCAGCCACTATTCAACACATGGGTAATTAATATTTATATTTTTTACATCTTTTTTTCTGCTTACAGTACACACATTCCCATCCTCTCACCTATTTACCTAATGCACGACACCCTCTATTTTCACACATTTCCTATGGATTTCTTTTCCTATCTTTTTTCACGTGCATTTTTATGCATCCATTTCATTTTCATTCCCCCTTATTATCTCATTTTTTACACATTTACTTTTTTCATATGCACCAAGTACACATTTCTTTCAGTCATTCTATTCATCCAACACGTTCTACTCCAGTTTTACTTTCTTTGACACATCCCATTTTTCTCAATTTTCTGCAGATTTTCCCATTTACAACTCATTGACCAGTATATTGAGGGCTCAGGAATCAGTCGGCTGTGGTTTCTCCTGGCCCACCCTCCAATCACTTTGGGAGGATGGTCGGTGCCCTGCCTCAACCCCGGTTGAGACGGTTATATCTCACACCCTAACAGTTCCCATTGCTGGTGACTCTTCTTGACTTTTGGGCTATTTTGTAAGTAGCTTTTCCATTCAAAGTAGACAATTTGGACATTTCTGATACGATTTTCTCTATTGGCCGGAGGTTACACATGTATCAATATTTATGATATTCCTTTGTTTTTCTCAGTTAAATTATGCATCCCACCCCTGATGACTGGCAAGAAGCCAAGAAACGCGTCGGGTTCGCAAACTAAGGATGCCCTATCAAGCCTAAATCATATCCCTGACATTTATCAATTTTTTATCGAGTTTTCTCATTTCATGCGATTTTGTGATTTTGATTGGCGATTTTAATTCATGTATTTCTGTTATGAATTGCATATATGTATGTCCATTGATTTGTTTACACTAATGAGTTTTCAATGATTTTTACTGCTAAATATGCTTATATATCAATTCATGCGACTATGCCTGTATTTATACTACTTTATTGGTACTGTATGCATCAAAATCATGGACTTGACTATAAATTAAATCCAATCATTTTAGCTACTCACATGTATTCATTATTATACTTTCAATTGACATGCTTCATTTAAAGTCCCACTTGCCCCTCTTTTTCTTTTATATATGAACCCGGGATGGAAGCATGCCATTGATATTTAGTTATGCGACTGGTCACTTTCTTTTGTTTAAAAAAAAAAGTCGATCACTATAAAAAAATATTATAAACATTATTCTGGAGGTCTGGCATAAAAAAAATAAAGATTATTTAGGAGATCACGATAAATAATAAAGAAATTAGTTTGTCAGAATTCTGTGTGAATATCAGCAGCAAAACAACTTCATTATTCATTATAAAGAAGAAGAGAATGCGCTGCATTAACCACTTCAGCCCCGGAAGGTTTTACCCCCTTCCTGACCAGAGCACTTTTTACAATTCAGCACTGCGTCGCTTTAACTGCTAATTGCGCGGTCATGCAATGCTCTACCCAAACGAAATTTGCGTCCTTTACTTCCCACAAATAGAGCTTTCTTTTGACGACATTTGATCACCTCTGCCGTTTTTATTTTTTGCGCTATACACGGAAAAAGACCGAAAATTTTGAAAAAAAATGATATTTTCTACTTTTTGTTCTAAAAAAAATCCAATAAACTCAATTTTAGTCATACATTTAGGCCAAAATGAATTCGGCCACATGTCTTTGGTAAAAAAAATGTCAATAAGTGTATATTTATTGGTTTGCGCAAAAGTTATAGCGCCTACAAACTAGGGTACATTTTCTGGAATTTACACAGCCTTTAATTTATGACTGCCTATGTTGTTTCTTGAGGTGCTAAAATGGCAGGGCAGTACAAAACCCCCACAAATGACCCCATTTTGGAAAGTAGACACCCCAAGGAATTTGCTGAGAGGCATGTTGAGCCCATTGAATATTCATTTTTTTTGTCCCAAGTGATTAAATAATGACAAAAAAAAAAATTACAAAAAGTTGTCACTAAATGATATATTGCTCACACAGGCCATGGGCATATGTGGAATTGCACCCCAAAATACATTTAGCTGCTTCTCCTGAGTATGGGGATACCACATGTGTGGGACTTTTTGGGAGCCTAGCCGCGTACGGGGCCCCGAAAACCAATCACTGCCTTCAGGATTTCTAAGGGCGTACATTTTTGATTTTACTCCTCACTGCCTATCACAGTTTCGGAGGCCATGGAATGCCCAGGTGGCACAAACCCCCCCCCAAATGACC
The DNA here is from genome assembly GCA_037952925.1 of Lithobates clamitans. Taxonomy (NCBI): domain Eukaryota; kingdom Metazoa; phylum Chordata; class Amphibia; order Anura; family Ranidae; genus Lithobates; species Lithobates clamitans. The sequence continues at coordinate 5,831,367 of JBBGZY010000943.1, forward strand.
CCATTTTGGAAAGTAGACACCCCAAGCTATTTGCTGAGAGGCATGGTGAGTATTTTGCAGCTCTCATTTGTTTTTGAAAATAAAGAAAGACGAGAAAAAAAAATTTTTTTTTTCTTTTTTCAATTTTCAAAACTTTGTGACAAAAACTGAGGTCTGCAAAATACTCACTATACCTCTCATCAAATAGCTTGGGGTGTCTACTTTCCAAAATGGGGTCATTTGGGGGGGTTTTTTGCCACCTGGGCATTCCATGGCCTCCGAAACTGTGATAGGCAGTGAAGAGTGAAATCAAAAATTTACGGCCTTCGAAAGCCTGAAGGCGGTGCTTGGTTTTCGGGGTCCCGTACGCGGCTAGGCTCCCAAAAAGTCTCACACATGTGGTATCCCCGTACTCAGGAGAAGCAACAGAATGTATTTTGGGGTGTAATTTCACATATTCCCATGGCATGTTTGAGCAATATATCATTTAGTGACAACTTTGCGCAAAAAAAAATAAAAAAAATAAAAAATTGTCTCTTTCCCGCAACTTGTGTCACAATATAAAATATTCCATGGACTCAACATGACTCTCAGCAAATAGCTTGGGGTGTCTACTCTCCAAAATGGGGTCATTTGGGGGGGTTTTGAACTGTCCTGGCATTTTATGCACAACATCTAGAGGCTTATGTCACACATCACCCACTCTTCTAACCACTTGAAGACAAAGCCCTTTCTGACACTTATTGTTTACATAAAAAAATAAATTTTTTTTGCAAGAAAATTACTTTGAACCCCCAAACATTTTTTTTTTTAAAGCAAATGCCCTACAGATTAAAATGGTGGGTGTTTCATTTTTTTTTTTCACACGGTATTTGCGCAGCGATTTTTCAAACGCATTTTTTGGGGAAAAAACACACTTTTTTACATTTTAATGCACTAAAACACACTATATTGCCCAAATGTTTGGTGAAATAAAAAAGATTATCTTAGGCCGAGTACATGGATACCAAACATGACATGCTTTAAAATTGCGCACAAACGTGCAGTGGTGACAAACTAAATACATTTTTAAAAGCCTTTAAAAGCCTTTACAGGTTACCACTTTAGATTTACAGAGGAGGTCTACTGCTAAAATTACTGCCCTCGATCTGCCCTCTGCGGTGATACCTCACATGCATGGTGCAATTGCTGTTTACATTTGACGCCAGACCGACGCTTGCGTTCGCCTTAGCGCGAGAGCAGGGGGGACAGGGGTGCTTTTTTTTTTTTTTTTTTTTTTTTTTTCATTATTATTATTATTTTTTTATCTTATTTTTAAACTGTTCCTTTCATTTTTTTTTTTAAATCATTTTTATTGTTATCTCGGGGAATGTAAATATCCCCTATCATAGCAATAGGTAGTGACAGGTACTCTTTTTTGCAAAAATTGGGGTCTATTAGACCCTAGATTTCTCCTCTGCCCTCAAAGCATCTGACCACGCCAAGATCGGTGTGATAAAATGCTTTCCCAATTTCCCAATGGTGCTGTTTACATCCGGCGAAATCTAAGTCATAAAATGCTCGTAGCTTCCGGTTTCTTAGGCCATAGAGATGATTGGAGCCACTCTGGTCTCTGATCAGCTCTATGGTCAGCTGGCTGAATCACCGGCTGCATTTTCAGGTTCCCGGTTGAGACAGGAGAGCCAGAGAAAAACACGGAAGACGTTGGGGGGGGGCATTCCCTCCCACTGCTTGTAAAAGCAGTCTAGAGGCTAATTAGCCGCTAGGATTGCTTTTACATGAAAGCCGACCGCTGGCTGAAAAGAATGATACCAAGATGATACCTAAACCTGCAGGCATCATTCTGGTATAACCACTCAAAGTCGTGAATGGCGTACCTGAAGACAAAAAAATGGTTAACAATAAAGCACAGTAAACGGTAAGGTATAAAAAATTGCATACCTGAAAAGCAAACATGATAAAACATAATAACAATAAAACATTGCAGAATAGAATACAGTAAAAAATAGCAGAACAATAGAGAGAATAGAGAGAGAGAGAACAATAAAACGCCAACTATTTTTTTTTTATTTTATATTTTTGTTTGTGTGGTTTTTTTTTTTTACACTTTTTTTTGTAACTAACTTTTATAACTGTAACCGGTTCCAGGTTCGGGTCTCTCAAAATGCGATGGCATCTTGGGAGACTCTGTGAAAGTGTGCCTAGTCTGTGCAGTGCTGTACCCTACGCTAATACTCAACTAGTGAATGGTAGCGTTCAAAACATTCACCAATGCAAAGACCAGGATTGTCAGGACAGGAGGGACAATAATAGCGGGTGTCACGCCTATATCTGCGCTTGCTGCAGACACGACATCTTTTTTGGGGGGATTCGCTGGGTAGGGGTACTCGGGAGGACATATAAATGCCTCTCATACAGCCGACTGCATTTGGTTGGGGATGTGAATGGGGGAAGTACGGGCGCTGCAGAAGCGGTGGGTTCCCAATTAGGATTGGCGAATGCAGCAGGAAGGGCACTATGGGCACGACGGGCCTGTGTTTGTCTTTTTGGTGGCAGCGGGACACTACTTGTGCTTGCCACCTCACCAGCTTTAACTGCACTTATGGGACTCGCCACGTCACCAAGTGTTACTGCAGTGCTGGTTTGACTACGACCGGGGTGTACTAGGCCGCTGGCGCTTGCCAGTTCACCAAAACGCTACCAAAAAAACTGTTAGCGATCGCAGGGATCAGGCCTGACTCTGCGAACGCTGCAGTTATGCGTTTAGTGTTTTGTAAGTGTCAGTGATCGATCGATACTGCACTTGGGTGGGCTGGGCTGGGCCGGGCGGAGGGGCAAAACGCAGGTTCTAGCAGGTATCTGGGCTGATCCCGCTAACACTGCGTTTTTGGGAACAATAAACTGCTGGGGACGCTAGTATAGATCTGATCGGATCAGATATTGATCCGTTCAGATACTATACCACTAAGGGAGGTGTACGCTGCGTGCGTGGGTGTTAGCGGTACTGGCACTAACCTGACGCTGCCTGGGGCTGGTGCTTGCCAGTTCACCAAAATACTACCAAAAAAACTGTTAGCGATCGCAGGGATCAGGCCTGACTCTGCGAACGCTGCAGTTATGCGTTTAGTGTTTTGTAAGTGACAGTGATCGATTGATACTGCACTTGGGTGGGCTGGGCCGGGCGGAGGGCCAAAACGCAGGTGCTAACAGGTATCTGGGCTGATCCCGCTAACACTGCGTGTTTGGGAACCCTAAACTGCTGGTGACGCTAGTATAGATCTGATCGGATCAGATATTGATCCGATCAGATACTATACAACTAAGGGAGGTGTACGGTGCGTGCGTGGGTGTTAGCGGTACTGGCGCTAACCTGACGCTGCCTGGGGCTGGTGCTTGCCAGCTCACCAAAACGCTACCAAGAGAACTGTTAGTGATCACAGGGATCAGGCCTGACTCTGCGAACGCTGCAGTTATGCGTTTAGTGTTTTGTAAGTGACAGTGATCGATCGATACTGCACTTGGGTGGGCTGGGCCGGGCCGGGCGGAGGGGCAAAACGCAGGTGCTAGCGAGTATCTGGGCTGATCCCGCTAACACTGCGTTTTTGGGAACCCTAAACTGCTGGGGACGCTAGTATAGATCTGATCGGATCAGATATTGATCCGTACAGATACTATACCACTAAGGGAGGCGTATGCTGCGTGCGTGGATGTTAGCGGTACTGGCGCTAATCTGACGCTGCCTGGGGCGACGCATATCACCGCCGGGCGATCAGGGGGCTAAACCTTTATTCGGTAATAAACGGCGGGTGCCCTGACACTATAAAAAATAAACGAACTAACCAGCGTCACCCGTAACAGTTATACGGTGATCAGTGGTGAAAGGGTTAACTAGGGGGCAAGCAAGGGGTTAAAACATTTATTAGGTAGTATATGGGGGTCCCTGTCGCTATAAAACGCTGACGGCGAACCTAAATATTTACGTCCCTAACTAGCGTCACCAGTGACACTAATACAGCGATCAGAAAAATGATCGCTTAGCAACACTTGTGACGGGGGGTGATCAAGGGGTTAAAACTTTATTAGGGGGGGTTAGGGGGGTATCCTAGACCTAAAGGGGGCCTAACACTCACTGCCCTAACACACTAACTGTCACAAACTGACACCAATACAGTAATCAGAAAAAAAAAAAACCTGCTTGGTGTCAGTTTGTGACAGGGGGGGGGTGATCGGGGGGGCGATCGGGGGGGGGATCGGGGTGTAATGTGTGCCTGGCATGTTCTACTGTGTGTGTGTGTGTTGGTGCACTCACATTACAGTCTTCTCTCCTCGGCCCGGAGCGGAAAATACCGAGCCGAGGAGAGATGACATCATTTCCTCTGCCTCTGTGTACAATACAGAGGCAGGGAAATGATCCCATTGGCTGGGAGCGATCGCGAGGGGGGGGCCACGAATGGATGGCCTCCCCCTCACCACCGATCGCCGGGGGACATTTGCCGACCGCCGCAGGCACCGGGGGGGGTCTGATCGGACCCCCCACCCGCGGGCAGGCAGGGACGTACAGGTAAGCCCTTTTGCCTGCCCGTGCCGCTCTGTCGACGTACATCGTCGTGCGGCGGTCGGCAAGTGGTTAAAAGATTTAAAAATTTGCAGCGTGACGAATGTGCTCCATTACGAACGCTAGTTTTACCAGACCGAGCGCTTCCGTCTCGTACTTGATTCAGAGCATGCGTGCAGTTTTGTGAGTCGGAATTGTCTACACACTCAAAATTTACGAGAACAGATTTTGTCCAGCTCTCAAATTTTTGTTGTCGGAAATTCCGACAGCAAATGTCCGATGGAGCCTACACACCGTCAGAATTTCTGACAATAAGCTCACATCGAACATTTGTTGTCAGAAATTCCGACCGTGTGTACGTGGCATTACAGTCGTGGTTTGGAATAGATTGATACAGCGCACCCCTGAACAACGTTATCCTATGACAAAACGCGTAGGACGGAGCGATGCTCTGACATCACTGAGCACTAGCGTGCCCTATAGGATGGATTGTGCTGGCTGACACATGAGTTCTTAAAGGTCATTTATTCATCAAACAGCTGTAAGTGCATTACTTTGTTTCCATGAATATACAGTATACATTTCAGGAAAAATCTGTGTTTGCATTGGGGTCTGCAACATGGATCAGCATGACAGATGTGAGAGTTAATAGTACATTTTTGCACTAGAAAGCCTGCTATCTAGCTGAAGGGTTAGTTTGTGCTTTGCTGATGACAGGTGTACTTAAAGTCACCTAAAAGCTTTTGATTGGCTTTATTTCCTCTTGAGATACACATAATTACTTGTTGCCTGCATATATTCCACGCTGTCTGCACTTATGGTTTTAATAGTAGAGGAATCACTTGCATTTGAAAAGAAGGGACACTTAATATTTCATTTAGAGAATCAAAAACCATGAAGTATAAAAACAAAGTATGTTTATCGCTTAGATATTTTCTACATAGCAAATGTATCATGCATATAAAGTTTGGTTTATTGTTTTTTGACCTGCATTTGTCTGCTAAGTGCTTTTCAGTGACTGGGGTTTTAAACATCAAGTGACTAGCATATAACACAGCAGGCAGCCATAAGTAAAAGCAGCCGATCAGCCATAATGGTTCTGAATCCTAAGAGGTTGTCCTGTCTGATATGGGCAATTTTATCCATTAGCACATTCTTAGACACCAACAAAATGTTTATCTGACTGCAAGACATTTTTTCTTACTGCCCACATAGCTTCATGATTCACTTTTCCCTTTAACACATTCAGCATTCTAAAAGCATCAGTTCATATAGCCAACCATAAACAAATTGTGACTTGTTTAATTAGGAGTGACTCAGTGGTCAATTTGTGTAACCACAGAAAGTACATTTTTTGCAGAATGTATTGAATATAGGAAGTTCATATATGATAAAGGCTTTAAAAGCAGACAACATGAAATCTAAGACTTGCCTACAGATCATGTGTTTAGACCACGGGAAGTGACATTTAAATATGAACTCCAGGATCCAGCCAATTTTGAACTTCTAGCTCCCTGTTTCCGTTCTCTTCAAATACGCTATAACAGTTTTTTAATGTATCTTATTTTTTCAGCAATCATGCTTTTCTGCCTCGTAACATTGTTTGCTGCCCAAAATTACTTTGTGTGGGAGGATCTATGGATGTGCTGTATATCACATCACACATCTTTAACTGGAGTAAATCCCAATCAATGGAGAATGTAGTGACACTGTGAACATGTATGTAGGTGATAGGAAAAAACAGGGAGGGGGAGGCGCTGACCTAAATGTAGTATTAAAATAATGACTTTAATAGGATAAGATTAAAAACACTTACAAGATGGTAGAAGATGCATGCTCGTCAAAGTAAAGTGCAGTCCTGGCATTCCACATGGCTCTGTCGGTCCCACCGCTGTTCTGGATAGCTGGAAAGGATTGAGCAGCTGGCTGGAATGGATCACAGTGTTTCTCCAGGAGTAGCTCCACACAGACCAGCATGGATCATGGAACAGGAAGTGATATCACCAGCGTCTGATTGGACCTAGGCAGGGCTGGAATCTTGTCAATCAATTGTATTTTTTATTATATATTTTTTATTTATTTATTTATTTTTTAATATATATATTTTTTATTTTTTGTCAATCCGAGACTGTTAACCCCTGCTTCACCTTGCCCTTTGCTATAATTTATTGTTTACTGATTGGTCTGCTAGAATTTCCAGTTGCACGGCCACACCCACATGCTCTCCATTGTGTATATATAGCTGTCCTCCTCTAGAGGGCAGCAGGCCAATAGAAGGAGCAGTCAGATCCGAGCGCGTAGCCTTTCATCACTGTATTCCTGATTGACAAGATTTCAGCCCATTGTACCCAAATTCATTTTAAATCTTTTTTTTTTTTTTTTTTTTTTTTTGACACGTGGGGTTTTCTTTTGGTGTTATTTAGTCGCCACTGGGTTTTTTATCTTTTACTATATACAGTACATAAAAAAAGACTGAAATATTTGAAAAAGAAACAATTCTTAGTTTCTGTTATCCTTTCTTCATAAATTTAGGACAAAACATATTCTGCTACATTTCGTTGGTAAAATAACCCAAATCAGTGCATTTTATTTAACCTGTGTGAAAGTTATAAAGTCTACAAACTGTGGTACACTGTATATTTTTTAAAATTGTTCAGTCCTGATGTACTGACTGCCTATCTAATTTCTTTAGGCCCTAAAATGCCAGGACAGTACAATATCCCCAAATGATCCCTTTTTGAAAAGTAGACAGCAAGCAGAGTTACACCCCATTCTGCTACTAATCTAGAGAATGGTGATACCACATGCATGATACTCTATTACAGCCTAGTCATATAGAAGGGCCCAGGATCTAAGGAGCACCTTTAGGCTCCCCAAGGGCATAAATTACACATATAATTTCCTGACAATCTGTCACATTTTTGGAGGCATTGGAGAACCAGGACAGTGGAAACGCCCACAAAATGAACCAAGGTATTTTCTAAGACAAGGCATTTTCTAAGGCATGGTAAGTCTTTTGAAGACTTCATTTTTTTTGCCACAATTTTTGGAAAATTTTTCACAAAGTTGTCAATTAATTAAGTATTTCTAACCCACAGCATAGGCATACTTAGAATTACACCCCAAAACACATTCTGCTACTCCTTCCGAGTATGGTGATACCACACGTGTGAGACTTTTTCACAGCCTAACCACATAGTGAGTCCAAAGTCTAAGGAGCACCTTCAGGCTTTCTAGCGGCATACATAACAAAACACATTTTTTGACTACCTATCACATTTTTTGGAGACCCTGGAGAACCAGGATAGTGGAATCACCCACAAAATTATCAAGTTTTGGAGAGTAAACACCCCAAGGTATTTTTTAAGAGGCACAGTGAGTCTTTTGAAGACTTCATTTTTTGGTACAACATTATTTTTTTTAAATGCTAAAAGAAAATGAAAATACATTCTTTCAGGGCTTTTTTTTTCATAAATTGGTTAAGAAACTCCACAACCCCCCCCCCCCACACACACACACACACACACGCACCCTCAAAACCCGCATCAAATAGTGAGTGTGGTAAATTTCACAAATAGTGAAAAGATCCTAAAGGGGCATTAAATGTCAGGAGTGCATTACATACAGAGTGCAGAGTTCGGGGGGAGGGTTACCAGAGTGCAGAGTTCAAGGGTACGCTACGTGCAGAGTTCAGAGGTGTGCTGCATACAGAGTGCAGAGGTCAGGGGTGCGCTACACACAGAGTGAAAAGTTAGGCCTTTTTCCACAGCCTCTTACCTCTGCTTCCCCCATCCACATCTCACTTTCACCCCTCTTCAACTCTGACCTCTGCATGCAACCCCCCACTGCCCCCATCTTCTCCCCACCTCCTTAAAAGCTCCACCATCTTCCATGTGTCTTACTTTTGTTGCTTTATTAACCACTTTCTTACTGGGCACCTAAACCCCCTCCTGCCCAGACCAATTTTCAGCTTTTAGCGCTGAACATCTATTGCACGGTCATACAACACTGTTCCCAAGTAAAATGTTTATCATTTTTTTCCCCACAAATAGAGCTTTCTTTTGGTGGCATTTGATCACCTCTGGGTTTTTTATTAAAAAAAATTTAAAAGACAGAAATTAAAATATATATATGTATGTATATATATATATATATATATATATATATATATATATATATATATATATATTTTGTTAATACATTTTGCAAACAGGTAATTTTTCTCCTTCATTGATGTACGCTGATGAGGCTGCACTGATGGGCACAGATAGGCTGCATTGATGGGCACTGATAAGGCAGCACTGATTGGCACTAATAGGCTGCATTGATGGGAACTGATGAGGTGGCACTGGTGGTCACTGATGAGGTGGTACTTGTGGGCACTGATAGGTGGCATTGGTGGGAACTGATGGGTGGCACTGATGGGTGGCACTGATGGGCGGCACTGAAGGGCATTGATAGGTGGCACTGAAGGGCACTAATAGGTGGCACTTATAACTGGCCCTGATGGGCCCTGATAGGTGGCAGTGATGGGCACTGATGGGTGGCAGCGATGGGCACTGATCGGCACTGGTAGGTGACACTGATAGGCAGCACTGCTAGGTGGCACTGATGAGGCACTGATTGGCACCACTGGTGGGCATCGATAGATGGCACTCGTGGGCATTGATAGGTGTCACTGATTGCTGGCACTTATGCAGATTCGTTACACTGTGTGGGAACTGGCAGGTGGCACTGTAAGGCATGTCAGGTACATGCTGCTGAAGGATGTGCAGCAATATGAAGGCTCCGATGTTGGTTCCCAGGTTTAGGAAGGGAGTACGGTGAGCCTAGATAGAGGGGGTGCTCAAGAAGGACAAGAATCTGGCAGTCATGTTCCCCCAGTTGCAACCTACTGCCAAGTTTGCTCCAGTGACGAGGAGGGAGGGGATGATGAAGTCACGGACTTTACTTGGGTGCCTGAGAGAAGAGAGGAGGAGGAGGGGGCACAACTCCAATGAGGCAGGATGTCCTCTAGGGGGCAGCTTAAGGGCACCCACCCTACTGTATCACACCGCAGAGGTCCACAGGTGCAGGGTGCTCTTGACTCCCCGCTGATTTTGAAAAGTTTCCTGGTGTGGGCCTTTTTTGACACGTGTGCAGATCACACCGTTGCTGTTTGCAACCTATGTCTGAAGCGGATCAAGCATTGACAGAACAGCAGCCGCTTGGGCACCACATGCTTGACCAGACATATGACGACCTGCCATGCAGTTCGTTGGCAACAGCACTTGAAAGACCCACATCAAAGAAAAGGGCAGACTTCTCCTTTGTCTCCTCATCTGGGATCTCCAACCCCACTATACCTCCAGTCCTCTCAAAAACCTGCACCGAGAGGAATGAAGGTATAGCAATAGGTGTGCCAAGTACTTGCAGCCAATCTGCTATCAGTACACCACCATCTGATTTTAGCAGGCAAATTTCCCTACACCAGTTGCTAAACTGTAAAAAGAAATTCGGTCCCAGACATCCACATGCTCAGCATCTGAATGCTAGCTTGGCCAAATTGCAAGCACTGCAACTGCTGCCTTTTCAGCTGGTAGACGCTGCCCCCTTTCGTGAATTTGTGGAATATGCTGTACCTCAGTGGCAGGTTTCCAAAGTGCCATTTCTTTTCACATAAGGCCATTCCGGCTCTCTACCGGCATGTGGAAGGCAATGTTTTGGCCTTGTTGGACAGGGGCAGTCAGCAGTAAGGTGCATATTACTGCTGACCGATGATCTAGCGGGCATGGACAGGGACGTTACCTTTCCTTTACGGCGCACTGGGTAACTCTGCTGGCAGCTGTGAAGGATGCAGGACAGGGTTCAGTATTGTTGGAGCTTGTTCCGCCATCCCGCCTTCAAAATGCTCTCTCTCCTCCACCCTCTCCTTTTCTTCTTCCTCTATGGCCTCTTATGCAGATTTGTCCTCTGAACCAGCTGTGCTCCGTAAGTGTTCAAGGGCCTACGCAAGCACTCAGTCAAAAAGCTTGAGTTGGTCTGCTTAGAGTACAGGAGCCACACTGGGGCATAGATTTTGTCAGCTCTGCAGGGGCAGGCTCAGAGGTGGTTGACGGCATGCCAGCTTCAGCCAGGAATGGTTGTATGTGACAATGGCACCAACCTTCTCTCCGCCCTCTGACAGGGACACTTGACCCATGTCCCATGTTTGGCACACGTCCTGAATTTGGTGGTACAGCGGTTCTTGAGCAGGTACCCAGGCTTACAGGATCTCCTGAGGCAGGCCAGAAAAGTCTGTGGTCATTTCTGCCATTCATACAATGCCAGTGCTTGGCTGGCTGACATTCAAAGGAAATGCAACCTGTCCCCCAACCGCCTCATTTGTGACATGCCCACCAGGTGTAACTCAATGTTGGCAATGCTGCAGCAGCTGCACACGGAGCAGAGGCCCATCAATGAGTACCTGTGTGAGTATGGCATCAGTACAGGGTCAGGGGATCTTGGCTTCTTTTCACCACGCTAGTGGCTACTGATCAAGGATGCATGCACTGTCCTGTCACCATTTGAGGAGGCCACAAGGATGGTGAGCAGCGACAATGCATGCATCAGTGACACTGTCCCTCTAGTCTTCCTGTTGGAGCACACGCTTCGTGGAATCATGGACAGGGCACTTGAGGCAGAACAGCGGGAAGAAGAAGACTTCCTTATCTCTCAAGGCCCCCTTTATCCACATAGTATTCCTGCGGGCCCGCCAAACACAAAGGAAGAAGAGGAGGAGGATTGTGTCAGCATGGACGTGGAGGATAGCACTCAGCAGCAGTCCTCAAGGGATGGTTTTCAGTCCCCAGAAACCCAAGGAGTTGACCCAGAGGACTCAGAATCAAATGCCTCTGCAAACTTACGCTGAATGGCCTCCCTGTTTCTGAAAAGCCTGTGAAAGGACCCTAGAATTTGTGGTATTAAGGAGAGGGATGATTATTGGCTGGCAACCCTTCTTGATTCATGTTACAAGGGTAAGGTTGCAGAACTTATCCTGCCTTTGCAGAGCAGAGAATGAAACATCTTCAGGAGGCCTTGAAGAAAGGTTTGTGCAATGCATTTCCAGAACCTGGAAGGTTACAATTTCCAGGTGCTGGACAACGTGTTGCTGAGGCTTCATTCAGTCAGAGGAAGACCGGTGGAGAAGGTGGCCGGCTGACCAATGCCTTTAGATAATTTTTCAGTCCTCAGCGCCAAGGTCTGATCAGTTCAAGCAACCATCGCCAGCGTCTCCATTACATGGTGCAGGAATATCTAGGAGTAAGAGCAGACTTGGAGACCTTTCCAACAGAGCATCCACTGGGTTACTGGGTCTTGAGGATGGACCACTGGCCAGAACTTGCTCAATATGCAATTGAGCTACTGGCCTGTCCTGCATCCAGCATTCTTTCTGAATGCACATTCAGTGCTGCTGGAGGGTTTGTAATGGATCATAGAGTGCTCCTGTCTACAGACTCCGTTGATAGGCTCACATTCATAACACTCACATTCATAAAAATGTCTTCCAGTCATGGATCAGCAGCTATCAAGCACCTGATGCTGATGTAACTGATTAATTTTTCTATGGATGTGGAATCCTTTAAAGACTGCCTATGCTGAGTAGGGATGAGCCGAACACCCCCCCCGGTTTGGTTCGCGGTAAAACATGCGAACAGACCGAAAGTTTGCGTGAACATTCAAACACCATTAAAGTCTATGGGACCCGATCTTGAAAAATCAAAAGTGCGAATTTTAAAGGCTAATATGCAAATTCTTGACCTAAAAAGTGTTTGGGGACCCGGGTCCTGCCCCAGGGGACATGTATCAATGCAAAGAAAAGTTTTAAAAATGGCCGTTTTTTTGGGAGCAGTGATTTTAATAATGCTTAAAGTGAAAAAATAAAAGTGAAATATTCCTTTAAATATCGTATCTGGGGGGTGACTATAGTATGCCTGTAAAGCGACGCGTGTTTCCCGTGTTTAGAACAGTCCCTGCACAAAAGGATATTTCTAAAGGAATAAAAGTAATTTAAAACTGCTTGCGGCTGTAATGTAATGTCAGGTCCCGGCAATATGGATGAAAATTATTGAGAAAAATGGCATGGGTACCCCCCAGTCATTTACCAGGCCCTTTAGGTCTTGTATGGATATTAAGGGGAACCCCGCACCCAAATTAAAAAAAGAAAAGGTGTGGGGCCCGCAGGCCCTATATACTCTGAACAGCAGTATACAGGCGGTCCAATTAATACAGGGACTGTAGGTTTGTTCTTATGTTGAATCTGTTTGCAATTTGGAACAGGTACATTTTGTAGCACCAGCCAAAAAATCAATTTTTACGTTTTTTGGATAACTTAGGGAAGGGTTATCACCCCTGTAACATTTGTTTTGTTTTGCTGTCTGTGCCCCTGTTCAGAAGATTTCACCTCACTTTCTGTCCCAATGACAATTGGATTTTGAAAATTTGGGGTTATTAGGGAAACAAGGATTGGTGATAAACAAGTAGAGACACCTTTTTCCCATATTAACTCTTTCAGGAGAGAATTTCCCTTCCTAGGGGTAGATTTCCTCTCACTTCCTGTTGTCTCCCGCTGTTTGTAAGTAGGAGTCGTTTGTAAGTCGGATGTTTGAAAGTAGGGGACCGCCTGTATATACTATACGGCCTGCCCTATATACTCTGCAGAAAATTGGACCGCAGGAACAGGCCCTGCTGTGAAATATTATATCAAGAATTGTAATTACATGCCCCTGTTGAACAGGGGCAGAAAAATTGGGCCTTTGGTGGTGGTGTGGTGGTGGTGCCACAACACTGTAAGCCCTCACAGTTACTCTTGGTGGGTGCAGGAACAGGCCCTGCTGTGAAATATTAGATCAAAAATTTTAATTATACTCCCCTGTTAAACAGGGGCAGAAAAATTGGGTCTTAGGCAGTGGTGGTGGTGCTACAACACTGTAACCCCTCACAGATTCTGTTGTTGAGCACAGAAACGAGCCCTGCTGTGAAATATTAGAGCAGATATTGTAATTACATGCCCCTGTTAAACAGAGGCAGAAAAATTGGGCCTTAGGCGGTGGTGGCACAACACTGTAAAGCCTCACAGATACTCTTTTTGAGCGCAGGAACGGGCCCTGCTGTGAAATATTAGAGCAAATATTGTAATTACATACCCCTGTTAAACAGGGGCAGAAAAATTGGGCCTTAGACACTGGTGGTGGTGCCACAACACTGCAACCCCTCACAGATACTCTAGTTAAGTGCAAGAACGAGCCCTGCTGCGAAATATTACAGCAAAAATTATAATTATACACCCCCGTTAAACAGGGGCAGAAAAATTGGGTCTTAGGCACTGGTGGTGGTGCCCTGAAACAAAAATGTTCTTAGAAGCTATCAACATGAACATTGAGGAGGAATAGGATAGTCACTCAGCATAACAGGATAGTCACTCAGCATAGGCAGTGTACAAAGGATCTCACATTCATAGAAAAATTAATCGGTTACATCAGCATCAGATGCTTGGTAGCTGGTGATCCAAGACTGATTCATTTTTATGAAGGTGAGCCTATCAACAGAGTCTGTGGACAGGCACACTCTGTGATCGGTTACAAAGCCTCCAGCAGCACTGAATGTACGTTCAGAAAGAACGTTGGATGCAGAACAGGCCAGTAGCTCAATTGCATATTGTGCAAGCTCTGGCCAGAGATCCATCCTCAAGACCCAGTAACCCAGTTTATTTTCGGTTGGAACAGTCTCCAAGTCTGATCTTGCCCCTAGGCATTCCTGCACCATGTAAATCAGATGCTGGCGATGGTTGCTGGAACCGATCAGACCTTGGGGCTGTGGACTAAGGAATTGTCTGAACGCATCGATCAGGCGGCCACCTTCTCCACCGCTCCTTCTGTGACTGACCGAAGCTTCAGCAACACGTTGTCAAGTAGGACCAGGAAATTGTAACCTCCCAAGCTCAGGAGACGTATTGCACAAACCTTTCTGCAAGGCCTCCCGAAGATGCTTCATCCTCTGCTCCCTCTGCGAAGGCTGGATAAGTTCTGCAACCTTACCCTTGTAACGTGGATCAAGAAGGGTTGCCAGCCAGTAATGACCCCTCTCCTTGATACCACAAATCTGAGGGTCCTTTCGCAGGCTTTGCAGGATCAGGGAGGCCATGCATCGAAGGTTTGCTGAGGCATTCGATCTGGACTCCTCTGGGTCACTAAGGATGACATGATCCACAGCCACCTCCTCCCAGCCACGTACAAGTCCATGGGTTTCTGGGCACTGAAAATGATCCCTTGAAGACTGCTGCTGATGCTGAGTGCTAGGCTCCACCTCCATGCTGACACAATCCTCATCCTCCTCCTCCTCCTCTTCCTGTGTGATCGGCGGGCCTGCAGGAATACTGTCTGGATAAAGGGGACCTTGAGAGGTAAGGAAGTCCTCCTCTTCCTCCTGCTGTTCTGCCTCAAGTGCCCTGTCCATTATTCCATGAAGCGTGTGCTCCAACAGGAAGACAAGAGGGATAGTATCACTGATGCACGCACTGTCACTGCTCACCATCCTCGTGGCCTCCTCAAATGGTGACAGGACAGTGCATGCATCCTTGATCAGTAGCCACTGGCGTGGTGAAAAAAAGCCAAGCTCCCCTGACCTGGTGCCATACTCACACAGGTACTCATGGATGGCCCTCTGCTGCATGTGCAGCCGCTGCAGCATTGCCAACGTTGAATTCCACCTGGTGGGCATGTCACAAATGAGCCGGCTCTTGGGCAGGTTGCATTCCTTTTGAAGGTCAGCCAGCCGAGCACTGGCATTGTATGACCGACGGACATGCCCACAGACTTTCCTGGCCTGCCTCAGGAGATCCTGTAAGCTCAGTTACCTGCACAAGAACCACTGCACCACCAAATTAAGGACGTGAGCCAAACCGGAAACATGGGTCAAGTGTCCCTGTCAGAGGGCGGAGAGGAAGTTGGTGCCATTGTCGCAAACCACCATTCCTGGCTGAAGCTGGCATGGAGTCAACCACCTCTGAGTCTGCCCCTGCAGAGCTGACAGAATTTCTGACCCAGCTCAACTCAAGCACCGCATGGCATCTTTTTGCCTGAGTACTTGCGTAGCCCCTTGAACGCCTACGGAGCACCGCTGGTTCTGAGAACAAATCTGCTGAGGAAGAGGCTATGGAGGAAGAAGAAGAGGAGGGGGGAGGAAAGAGGTGTGGCAGAATCACCACTACTAGCAATTTGGAGGCATGGTGGCCGAACAAGCTTCAACAATACTGCACCCTGTCCTGCATCTTTCCCAGCTGCCAGCAGAGTTACCCAGTGTGCCGTGAAGGAAAGGTAATGTCCCTGTCCATGCCTGCTGGACCATGAGTCAGCGGTAATATGCACCTTACCGCTGACCGCCCTGTCCAATGGGGCCCAGACATTGCCTTCCACATGTCGGTAGAGAACCGGAATGGCCTTCTGTGAAAAGAAATGGCGTTTGGGAACCTGCCACTGAGGTACTGCACATTCCACAAATTCACGAAAGGGGGGAGTCTACCAGCTGAATAGGCAGCAGTTGGAGTGCTAGCAATTTAGCCAAGCTAGCATTAAGCCTCTGAGCATGTGGGTGGCTGGGACCAAATTTCCTTCGACGGTTTAGCAACTGGGGTAGGGATATTTGCCTGCTACAATCAGATGTTGGTGTAGCGATAGCAGATTGCCCGCAAGTACTTGGCACACCTAATTCTACACCTTCATTATACTCAGTGCAGGTTTCTGAGAGGATTGAAAGTATAGTGGGGTTGGAATGTGAAAAAACAAGCGCTGAGATGGAAGTGAAATCATTAAATAATCAAATGATTGAAAAATAAATGAAGGTGCTTTCAATCTTAAAGTACTCAGAAAACGTACTGTAAATAAAAATAATTTGAAATAAAATATTGATGCGCTCTAATTAATATCAATCTGTGTACAACTCACTCTATAAAAATGCAAAATACGTGCGAATAAACAATGTGATCAATTAAAGTGCATAAGGTGCAATCAAATCCTTTCTAATAAACTTACTAAAAGGGTGCTGACAAATAGACTTGCCAATAAAATTAAAACAAATATTGTGTGGTGTTAATAGCAAGAATTCAACAAAAATATAAATAAAGACAATATTGCTATGTGCAGGTACTACTATAGACTTCAAATACACGGTATACTTTGGAGAGTAATGAGAAAACAATAGAAGAAAAGGCTAATTATATAATTAGCCCAGCAGTCCATCCATCATCAAGTTGAGGGGTTAACTGCTATAATGATTAGTAATCCTGTTGACAACTTCACTCAGCAAGAATCATAAGTTCTTTCCCCAAACGAAGAAACAGTGATGTGTTAGGCTTTGATTCAATAAGTAGTCTCAACATGCGATGAGATTATAGCAAAGAAACAGAAAAACATATAATTGCGCAATGAGTTTAGGACAATAAGAACTGAGCAGGTATAGCATGACAGAGATACACTCACAGACATCCGATAAACCAAGGCATATAGGTTAGCAGTCAGCCGCTGTGAACATGGCTCATACAGAGAGCCGCTGCTGTCAAACTGATGTGTTGAAACAGCAGTGATCGTACACTGGCTCCTCCCACACGTTACGTCACTGACCGCGTGACTTTCTCAAGGACCGGAATGGCCTTCCGAGAAAAAAATTGGTGTTTGGGGACCTGCCACTGAGGTACCGCACATTCCACAAATTCTCGAAAGGGGGCAGAGTCTACCAGCTGAAAAGAGAGCAGTTGGAGTGTTAGCAATTTAGCCAAACTGGCATTCAGCCACTGAGCATGTAGATGGCTGGGACCGAATTTCTTTCGCCGGTTTAGCAACTGGGGTAGGGAAATTTGCCTGCTACAATTGGATGTTGGTGTACCGCTAGCAGATTTCCCGCAAGTGCTTGGGACACCTAATTCTACACCTTCATTCCTCTCAGTGCAGGTCTCAGAGAGGACTGAGATTAAAGTGGGGTTGGAGATCCCAGCTGATGAGGAGCAAGGAGAGGTCCGCCTTGTTTTTTGGTGTGGGTCTTTTAAGTACTGTTGCCAACGGACTGCATGGGAGGTCGACATATGTCTGATCAAGCATGTGGTGCCCCAGCGGCTGCTGTTTTGGCCACGCTTGATATGCTTCAGACATATGTTGCAAACAGCAACTGTGCGATCTGCTGCAAACGTATCAAAAAAGGCCCACACCAAAGAACTTTTCAAAATACGAGGGGAGTCAGCAGTGCCCTGCACATGTGGAGCTCTGCATTGTGATGTAGTCGGGTGGCTGCCCTTATGCTGGCCCCTGAAGGGCATCCTGCCTCATTGGAGATGTGTCTCCTCCTCCCCTCTTCTATCAGGCACCCACGTAGAGTCAGTGACCTCATCGTCCCCTCCCTCCTCATCACTGGAGCAAACCTGGCAGTATGCTGCAGTTGGGGGAGCATGACTGCCAGTTTCTTGTCCTTCTTGGGCACTTCCTCTCTCTGGGCTCATGTTACTGCCTTCCTCAACCAGGGTACCTTCATTGGAGCCTTCAAAATGCTGCGCATCCTCCTGCAGCATGTACCTGACACTATGGGTGAACAGTTTGAGGGACTCCTCGTGCATGATGGTGGGGCTAGGGAAGGAGTGACTGATGACATTGAGCCGATGGAATAGGCCATGTCACGGAACGTCCCACACTCCACTTGAGTGCAGCCGTCAGTATACCACTTCCTCCCAGCCTGGATACAGATATCAGATATTCCAACCGCTCACAAAGCACAAAACAAGGCGACACTTGTTTCACTGCTAACATGGACTGATTTATTAGAACCAGAATACAAGACTTTATATACCGTTAGAGGAGGTTCTCCCCTCCTGCTCATATTACTCCAACAATACAACTGTAACCTAATTAACATGAGCTAGTTTACTAAATCATTTACCCAGACTAGGTGACTCAGAGACATGACCTTTGGGTTTAAAACTTTACGTCTCCTAACACATTCACTATTCAATACATATTAACATAAACATCAACACAGGGTTAATTAGAACAAACAACAATGAGTTAGAAGCTGTGATAAGCCAGACTAGACTCATTTACATTAAACACATTATAGCAGACATCAGACAGGTGAGTGGAGTTAATGATATTAGCATCTCCTCACAGTATAAGTCCCAACAATATGACTCAGACACTATTGCTAATATGGCAAATACAGGGTCCCCAGAGTCTGTGTGTCCCGGGGGACAAGGACCCAAAGCCAAAGTAACAACACCTCAAGGGTACCCCAAATGCCAGGGCCCATAATCTGTAGGCAAGAGGTTCAAATTCAGTCCCCTCCAAAAGCCTTTGTCCCGGGTGAGTCTGTCACAGGCCACTTTGGCAGCTGCATTGGCAGGCAAACTACTCTGAGTCTGGGTGACAGAGGATGACGAGGATGAGGACGGTTTAGTTATCCACTCTACCAACTCTTCTGCTTTTAGTGGCCTGTGAGCGTCTGCCTCTCCTTGGTGGCCTTTCAAACACATTGTTAAATTTTATTAGCAAAACACAGCAAAATACTGAAGTTTACTAGAAAAGTACACCAGGAATGGCCTGCAGTCAGATATAGGCTTGGCTAGACTAGACTGCAGTGGATATATATATGCAGGAGACTGCATATGCCTGCCTGCCTGCCTGAAGGTGTATTTGAAAACGTACACCAGGAATGGCCTGCAGTCAGATATAGCCTTGGCTAGACTGGAATGCTATATATGTAGGAGACTGTATATATTTTATGCACTGCAGATCACTGAATTACCTGCCTAAAAGTATATTTGAACATGTACACCAGGAATGGCCTGCAGTCAGATATAGGCTTGGTTAGACTGGAATGCAGTGTATATTTATATGGGTCATGGTTATCTCTCACCATGTGTTCATCTCTAGAGACCAGCCACTCTCACCTGACTGCTTTTATAATCTTAATCTCTCCTCTAAGCATGGCTCCACCCCAGCTCCTATCAGAGAACTCTAAATTTACCTGTGCACTGCAGGCCAGCCCTGCTGATCAACATTGTGTGTTTGGCTTCCTGTTTCCTGCTTGCCGTGTGCTCTTTGTTTGTCTCTGTTACCGAACTTGGCGTTTTCTCGACTATTCCTGTCTGCTCGTGACCCTGACCTTTTGGCGTGTCCCCGACTATCCCTGTTTGCCTGTGACCCTGAACCTTTGGCGTGTACTCTGTTGTCCTTGTCTGCTAGTCGCCCAGACCTTTGCTTATTCCCTTACTATCCCTATCCTCCTGTTGCCTACAGTGGGTGTGAGCTAGGGGACCCTGGGGGTCGCGACCTGGAGCCAGTTGCAGCCCAGTCCATCCTCACCACTAGAGGCTCTGGGGAGCACCTGCTTAGATTCCGCGCCCTAGGGAATCTTATGCTCTAACCCCGGTGGGATCCATGTTGGTGTTCCAGCAGCCCTGCCTTCCTTTACCACCTTGACTCCCATCCGCAGTAGTCAGCGGTAGGGTGCACTACCTTGCTGTGCACTCCTGATCCCAACGGTGTGCATCTGTCACCTGGCCTCAGGTGGACTGATAGTTTGATCAGCCATGGGCCAGGCTGACATGCCGCTTCCTGCAGCCAATCCATAGAAGGGCATAGTTCGCAGACTCGAGACCCAGGAATCTAAGCAGACTCTGAGCAGCTTCAGGCCTCCTTGGGAACCCCCAACCTGCAGCCTCGAGTACAATCAGCTGCTGCACCTATCGCACCAATCGCAGCCACGCATTCATTATTACTGTCAGCTCTGTCCCGTTTCTCTAGGAAATCCAAGGCCTGCAGGGCTTCCTAAGCCAATGCACCATTCATTTTGAGTGCCAGCCTCAAAACTTTCTATCGGATCGGGCTAAGGTAGCCTATATCATTTCCCTCCTCTCTGGTGAAGCTTTAGCCTGGGTTTTCCCCCCTGTGGGAGAAGAATGATCCGGCGGTTTGCAGCCTGTCCGACTTCTTGAAGCTCCTTCGTAACATCTTCGAGGAGCCAGCTCTGGTTTCTTCAGCGGCTAGTGCCCTTTTATGCTGGAGCCAAGAATCTTGTTCAGTGGGACAATATGCACTTCAGTTCCATATCCCCCTAGCTGAATTAAGCTTGAACAATGAGGCCCTGGTCGCAACCTTTTTACATGGCCTCTCGGACTGAGTGAAAGACAAATTAGCAGGAAGAGTCATCCCTGCCGGTCTGGACGATGTAATTTCCTTGTGCAAACAGATTAACGTTTGTTTCCAGGAGAGGTCCCTAGAAAAAAGACGCCAGCACTCCCTGGGCCCTAATCAGCCTGAGCTCTTCCCTCATCACCCTGTGGAGCATCCTCTGCCTGCTGATCAACCTATGCAGTTGGGCCGGACCAGACTAACCCCTGAAGAACATGCTAGGTGCAGAACTCTGGGCTTGTGTCTTTATTGTGAGGGCAAGGGTCATTTTCGTGACCCCTGCTCGCTTCGTTCGGGAAACGCTCGGGTCTAATACATTTAGAAGGTGGAGTATTGCACCCAGAAACATCACCTTCTCATCTTCCTCTTCCGTTGTTCCTCCATGTAGGCACTTCTCCCCAATCGGTCCTAGCATATCTGGACTCCGGGGCTGTTGGCAATTTTATGGACTGGAGAACTGCTTCTTCTATGAAGTCTACCCTTTCTCCCCTCACTACACCACTGGTAGTCTCGGCAATTGATGGCACTGTGCTCCCAGGGGGCCCTATCCGCTTCCAGATGCTACCTATTAGCATGTCGGTGGGGATACTCCACCAGGAGTGAATTTCCTTTCTCATTCTACCCAAGGCCTCTACCCCCATTGTATTGGGCCTTCCTTGGCTACAGCTCCACTCTCCACATGTGGACTGGGTCTCTGGGCAGATCCTGGCTTGGGGTCCTTCGTATTTCTCATCCTGTCTTCTCAAGGTGGCCCCCAAGGAGAGACTTCCCATTGCTACCACATCCGTATCTTCTGATCCTCCCATGGCATACAGCTATTACCGGGATGTGTTCTGTAAGAAGTCTGCTGAGGTGCTTCCTCCCCACAGGTCTTTTGACTGTGCTATTGACCTTGTCCCTGGAGCAACTCTGCCCAGGGGTCGTACCCACCCTCTGTCCATTCCAGAGACCCAGGCCACGTCTGAGTATGTCGCAGAGAATCTGGAGAGAGGTTTCATCTGGAAATCCTCATCGCCTGCAGGAGCAGGGTTCTTTTTCGTTGCCAAAAAGGATGGTACCCTGAGAACCTGCATTGACTATCGAGTTTTAAATGCAGTGACTATCAAAACCCGATACCCCTTACCTCTAATATCTGAGCTATTCAACAGGTTGAAGGGGGCTTCCAATTTCACCAAGTTGGATCTCAGAGCTGCATACAATCTCATTCGAGTACGGGAAGGTGACGAATGGAAGACTGCGTTTAACACTAGGGACGGGCATAACGAACACCTGGTTATGCCTTCTGGTTTGTGTAATGCTCCAGCTGTGTTTCAGAACTTTGACAATGAAATCTTTAGGGATTTACTGTACCAGTTTGTTGTCACTTATCTGGATGACATTCTCGTCTTTTCCGAAAATCTGCTTGCTCACAGAAACCATGTCTGCACCGCACTTCAGTGCCTTAGAGAGAATAATCTCTATGCCAAGCTGGAGAAATGTTCCTTTGAATGTTCTGAGGTCCTGTTTCTGGGATGTTTTGTTTCTAGTTTGGGTCTTCGTATGGATCCTTAAAAGGTCTCAGCCATTACCAACTGGCCCCTTCCTGCTAGCCTCAAGGCCACACAGTGCTTTCTTGGCTTCACAAATTATTATAGGCAGTTCATAAGGAATTACTCTTCCATTGCCGCGCCTATTATCGCTTTGACTAAGAAGGGTGCGAATGCCAAAGACTGGCCTCCCGAGGCTGTCTCTGCGTTTCACGATCTGAAACAGGCCTTTGTTTCTGGACCTCTCTTGAGGAGGCCAAAGCCTGGGGACCCATTTTTTATTGAACTAGATGCTTCTTCAATGGGGGTGGGAGCTGTGCTTCTTTAGTTCTTTGAGAAGAGACGTCAACCATGTGTGTTCTTCTCCAAAAAATTTTTTCAGGCAGAGAATTGGTGATTGGGAACTTCTCGCAATTAAATTGGCGTTGGAGGAGTGGCGTCATCTCTTGGAGGGTTCCCCTCACTCCATAACGATCTTTAATGATCACAAGAATCTACAATACCTACAGAATGCTAAACGTCTGAACCCCAGACAGGCCAGGTGGAGTCTCTTCTTTTCCCGTTTTAAATTCACGATTACGTACAAACCTGGTTCCTGCAACAGTCGGGCTGATGCGCTCTCTAGGTCATTTGACACTTTGGACAAGGAGTCCACCCCTGATCCTGAGCAGATCATTCCGACCTCATGCATTGTTGCCCATTCTACCACCCTGGAATCAAAAATTCCTCCTGGCAAGACCTTTGTTCCCACTGAGCTAAGAGCTAAGATCCTTCATTGGCGACATGATTCCAAGATGGCAGGTCATGATGGGTTCCTCCGATCCTTCCTGCTCATCAGTTGTCACTACTGGTGGCCT
Source organism: Lithobates clamitans (assembly GCA_037952925.1). Taxonomy (NCBI): domain Eukaryota; kingdom Metazoa; phylum Chordata; class Amphibia; order Anura; family Ranidae; genus Lithobates; species Lithobates clamitans. The sequence goes on from JBBGZY010000943.1 coordinate 5,854,471, forward strand.
AATCTCCGCTCGGATGTTAAAGATTACGTAAAGGCTTGTCATGTCTGTGCTCAGTCTAAATCCTCCACACAAGCCCCTGTTGGTCTACTCATGCCCTTGCCCATTCCTAAGGAGCTCTGGTCTCACATTGCCATTGATTTTATCACCGATCTTCCACTGTCGGAGAATACTACGGTCATTTGGGTGGTAATCGATCGGTTCTCCAAGCTGGCTCAATTTGTTGCTCTTCCTGGTCTCCCTTTAGCCCGTGCCTTGGTTCCCATTTTTGTACGAGAGATTTTCCGCCTTCATGGTGTTCCTTCCAATGTCGTTTCGGACAGGGGTGTTCAGTTTACTTCTCGTTTTTGGAGAGCCTTTTGCAAATCCCTCAACATTACCTTGGATTTTACCTTTTCTTACCATCCCCAATCTAATGGCCAGACTGAGAGGGTTAATCAGGAGTTGGAGGTCTTTCTCTGTACCTTGGTCTCAGCTCATCACGATGATTGGGCATTACTACTTCCGTGGGCAGAGTTCTCCCACAATAATCAAGTCAACATCAGTTCTCAGAAAACACCCTTTTTCACTGTTCATGGAAGACATCCTCATCTCCCTCTTCCTATGACCTGTTCTTCCGACATTCCAGCTTTGGCTACTGTTCAGGAATATATTTTTGGTTTAGGGCACCACCACCACTGCCTAAAGCCCAATTTTTCTGTCCCTGTTAAACAGGGGCATGTAATTACAATGTTTGATCCAATATTTCACAGCAGGTCCCGTTCCTGCGTCCAACAAGAGTATCTGAGGGGGTTAAAGTGTTGTGGCACCACCACCACCAAAGGCCCAATTTTTCTGCTCCTGCCCCAGCAGCAGAAAAAAAGGACAAGCGTGCCCCACGGCTACCTGCAGAGGATGCACCATGTCCATGACTAGCACTGTTGACTGTAGACACAGAGGCTGCTTGCCCTCTTTTAGTGGCCTGTGAGCGTTTGCCTCTCCTTGGTGGCTTTCCGGACATAATGTATATTTTGTTTTCCAACACCACACTACACTGTATTGTGTACTGTGTACACCACCAGAAAAGTGGTAGCAACTGTACTATGGCTGCACTGTATTGTGTACTGTGTACACCACCAGAAGTGTAGTAGCAATTGCAATATGGCTGCACTGTATTGTATACTGTGTACACCACCAGAAAAGTAGTGTAATGGATGTGATCATGGTGAACTGTCTATTCCAATACCTGCTCTATATATATAACATATATAAACTCAGCTTCTATGCTTATTAAGCCTTAAGACATTTACAGATATTCTGCAAAGCTCAAAGCTTGCTTAGGAACTGGACTGACTGCAAAGAGTTAATCAAAAAGTTTGCGCCTGCTTCCCAGAATACATTCTGAATATAACAGCATAACACAATGGAGCAAGAGCAAGAGAATGCTGCAACCACAATTATTCACTTCTGCATATGTGCATCAGCTGAAAGCCAACATTTTGTCACATATTTGTATTTTTATATTTGTATGCGCCAGTCTTGTTGACGTATCTCAATCTTCAATGGAATTGTATAAAAGTCTTGAGAAGCGGAAATATTAAACAGATAGTAATTTGACTCTGAACTAAGCTGTCTCAGTGTGAGCTTACTTGAAGCATGCATGCTTTTGTATTCAACAATCTGATCAGGGGTAGATATAATAACATCGGAACTTATGTTCTGAATCCAAAACAGTAGTAGCAACTGCACTATGGCTGCACTGTATTGTGTGCTGTGTACACCACCAGAAAAGTAGTAGCAACTGCACTATGTCTGCACTGTATTGTGTGCTGTGTACACCACCAGAAGTGTAGTAGCAACTGCACTACGGCTGCACTGTATTGTGTAATGTGTACACCACCAGAAGTGTAGTAGAAACAGTACACCAAGGAATGCACTGTAGATATAGGCTACACTGGATGCAGGGTATATATATTAATACACCGCCTGAAGTATATTAGAAATAGTACACCACGGAATGAACTGTAGATATAGGCTACACTGGATGCAGAATATATATATATATATATATATATATATATATATATATATATATATATATATATATATATATATACTCTGCATCCAGTGTAGCCTATATTTACAGTTCATTCCGTGGTGTACTATTTCTAATATACTTCTAATATACTTCAGGCGGTATATTAATCTAAATATATATATATATATATATATATATATATATATATATATATATATATATATATATATATATATATATATATATATATTTTTTTTTATATATATATATATATAAACAGTAGTGTATTTAGGTTTTGTGCTGCCCTAGGCCTGACTAAACTTGTGCACCCCCTAATTTAAATATGACCCACCCCTTCCTGTCAAGGCCACACCCTTTGCTGTTTAAGACCAGCCCTAAAATTTTCGAGTGGGGACACTAGTTCTGAGGGCCTGGGGGGGAAATGGATTGCCTTAATTTGAATAGATTTCCTCTCACTTCCTGTTTGGCTATGGGACAGGAAGTAAAGGGAAATCTCTGCAATGGGACAGGGATGGTAAAAAAATAAATGACAGGGGTTATAACCCTCCTTTACTTTATCCAAAATAATAATAAAAAAATGTTGCCTATAGTTCTACTTTAAGCACAAATTTCTGATAATTTTATGGAGAGGACTAAGAAGATATAACCATGCCAATGGTGCAGCAGAAAACATATAGCACAATGAGGAAGGTTTGTGGTCCAGGATGAGAGGATAGTCAAAATTAGAAACCCCCCCACAGTTGCAGAATGCCAGCCACCCGCATACCAGAAGCAGTGAGGCTGCTTTATGGGGGTGCTAGACTAATTTGCCTCTCAGCCCAATAAAATAAATCAATTTAAAGATACGCCGGAATATACCAAGCTTTTGGGAGAACTGCAGAGGAATATGCAGAAAAAGGATTTAGAGAATAGAAATACTAAGAAAAAGAAATATACTAGGGACCTTAAGGATTATCAGAAGGAGCTAGTGTTTCGCTGGCAGGCAACATTGTTGGCCAACAACACTGCTAATCCTCAAGATTGTCCACCAATGACCCAGTCGGTTGTCACAAAAACCCCACAATCTTAAAGACAACAACATTCCCAACAACAGGGATCTAGACAACCATACAATAATTATCCACCTATCCCACATTCTGGTAGACCACCCACATCGCCAAATCGGAATCCAGTAAGGAAACCACAATATAACCAACAGGATAATAGAGGTTACAACTATCATGAAGATCGTTCCCCAAACTATGGTCCACCATATCAACCCAACAATTGGAACCGGGAGGCAGCGGATTATCGGTATAATGGTAATAGAGGCCAGAAAGGGAGCTACCCACACTGGAGAGGGAATCAGCGCAATAATGGTTCCAACCAGAGGGGGAGAACACCTAATGGTCACTATCCACCTTATCGTCAACAGAACCAAGGATATCAACATGCGACACCCCATTGGAGGGGTCCTCACCAACCCCAGAGGGATCCTCAATATGCTGATTATCAACAGCATCGTGAGCCCTCTCATCGCAGAGATACAACTCAAAGTAATGGGGCCTATTATTCCCCTAAACCTCAGCGAGTGAGATATGAAAGGCCACCACAGGACCAATATGGATTACCGGTCATCAATAGCTACCAACCCTTGCAAGATAACACAGAGTATTATCCAAATGCGTCCACTTCTTCTTTTTTAGAGATGAACCGGGTGGAGTTCACCCGGGAGGGAGAAAACCCAGAAAAAGAGGAGGAAGAGCTGGACGAAGGCTACAGCAAAAAATAAGGGAAAATTAGGGGAAAGTATCTACAACCTAAGTGGCATTGAGTTATCAAGGGAAGAATTAGTAACCCTGGATAAGGGTATAAAGTTTGCACCCAAGAAGGGACTCAACAAATTTGACACCTTTATAGGTGTACAAAAATTCATTAGGAAATTAAACATAAAAAAATATTATGCTCTTAATCCAGTCAAGAGAAACGCTATTGACAACAAGTTTACCAATCTTAGGAACAATTCGGTGTTCAATCCCCACATAGCTAATAATAAACATGTGGATCTCTTTAAAAAGCTTGACACTACGGAGTTGGAACAATTACCAATCAGGAAGGTATACGAACAAAGGGATTTAAGGAAAGGCCTTGAAACATTGAGGAATAGGACCGACATAGTGATCCGTCCAGCTGACAAAGGGGGGGGGGGGTATTGTGGTGCTTTCCGTGGACCAATATAAGGGGGAAATGAATAGGCTACTAGAGGACAGCGACACTTACAGGCTGCTAACTTCCAACCCCTCTAAAGTTGTTAGAGAAGAACTTGAACGAATTATCCAATATGGTATTGATAACAGACTGCTCAGTAAAAATGAAGCTGAATATTTAATTCCCACGGTAAGCAAAATTCCGGTAATCTATTACCAAAAATTCACAAGAATAGCACCAACCCACCCGGAAGACCAATAGTAAGTGGGATTGAATCATTGATGTCCAGGTTGGGGGAATACATTGATCTTCATCTGCAACCCTTAGTGAGAAAGACTCAAGCTCTCCTCATGGACACTAAGCACACGTTACAATTATTGAGGGAATGTGCAATAAACAAGGATACTGTTATGGCCACTGGTGATGTAGCAAGTTTGTATACCAATATTGACCACAAAGGAGCCATGGATGCTGTTAGATGGGCCCTTGAAAATGATGACGATAGGACCAAGGAGGGTCTATGTATATTTATTTTATAGTGTCTGGAATTTTGTTTACAGCATAATTTTTTTTGATATGATAACAAATTCTATTTGCAAGTCAAGAGTGTCGCTATGGGCGTTAAATTTGCCCCCAGTGTGGCGAACCTTTATATGGCCAAGTGGGAGGCAGAGGAGGTTCTTGATGGTTCCTATACGGGGATCGTATTGTACCGAAGATTCATAGATAATTTATTGATCATCTGGAACCAAAGTGTGGAATCTCTTATGGAATTATTGACGTCCATGAATAATAACAATCGTAATATAACTCTCACTTGGGAGATTAGCAAAGATAAAATACATTTCCTTGACCTTGAAATATGTAATACCACACAAGGTATTATCACCAGAACAAAATTAATTATGAATAATATTGCGCCAATCCCAGAAAAATGTGAAAAGCTGCCGACACAACAATAAGACAAATTGTGAAACTCAAATAAAAAACAAAGTGCGGCGCTAAATTGTATTTGTTCCTCATTTGGGTCAGCCACTCTGAAATGACAAACAGAGGGTCAAAACTCCCCTATGAGGTATTTAATTAAATAAATCCCTTCAGATTTTATTTATTATTATTATTTAATATATAAAAAAAGGAAGATACTAGGTACTTAAAGTGGACACCTCTATAGTATGACCCTCATACTGTGCTGTAACAAATCTAGGGTGCCTATCTAAAAATCAGGTGAGGAATGAGAAATGTGTTACCTGAAGTAAACAAAAAGATCCCCACACCGGGGAAAAGAAAAAATATTGTGTTTAAATCTCGTGGATAAGCATAAATTATATACTAAGCCTTGGTGTCACCAGACATGTGAACATACATCATAAGAAAATATAAAATTGAACCAATAAGATGACAGTAATAAAAATAATGTTCATGAGTGAAAAGAAATCTGCTATCAGTCCCAATGATGGACCTATAAAGGTACACCTGGATGCTTGATTGCTTGAACTCCCTCAGAACTGCCCAAATGGCTCGCTTAGCGAAGTAGGTATAGAAGCTGAGGATGTGGGAATGTATAAAATACTCTTACCAAGAGTGGTGGACTCACCGGCCAGCGGCCTTAGAGTCAAGATAAGCTTGTACTAACACGAACTGCAGTAGATGGAATGCTGCTTCATCTGTTCAGTAGAGATGCTGGGAGGTGAAAGTCCCCATCAAACGGTCCACTGCACTCCGGTATTCCAGTTATCATATAGCTCTTCCAATGGAGAAATCAAAAAAAACTCCACATAGCGTAAATCCGCTTCAAAAACTTTAATACAAGCTTGGCAAATAAAAAGAGCCCCCGGCTTATAAGCTACATCAGAGACCAGGTCTGGCAAAAGTCTATTAGCCCATAGACAATAACAGAAGCCAGAAAATAAAAAAACATTTAAAATCAATAAAAAGCGCTTAAGTTTGATTGTGGCATAGTAGGCATATAAAACCCGACGCGTTTCGTCCGCTAGGACTTCGACTGGGGTGTATGCCTGCATGCCACATCAATGCCTATATATATACTGAAATATAATCTGAAATTGACAGCACCTGCTTACACTGTGCGAGACGCCACTTCCGGGTCGCACAGGATGGCGTCAGCACGATGTTTAACCTATCCCGATGGGTAAGAGTAAGATCGTACCTCCTAGAGTTAACTAGATGCTTATTGGGCGGAAAGGATGCCGTCGCTGTCATGACCATTCACCAAGCAGATGGTTACTCCGGGCCAATAAGGGTCAACATGGGCGGTAGTGTCGGCGCAGGAACCTAACTCTCGGGACCGCCTACAGTGACTCACTAAAAGTCATGTGGTAGTCACAGAGGAAATTTTACGTAACGGGAGGTGTAACGTGGTGACGGAGACCAATCAAGGTCTCCGTAAAACAACACGCGACGACTGTCAAAAAAAACCCGGAAGTTGATAACAGTGTATCTATGAGGTGAGACGCATATGCGATCCACACCTCAATCCAGGACATATCTCCGCATGTGGAGGATGGATGGAACGCAAATGCGTCCCAACGATGAATTTCCCTATAGGGGGAGGAGATTTTAGGCAAGATCAATAGGATTTAGCAAAAATTCATAACCAAAAAACCCCCATTGGGCCCTACATTCTACCGAAAGAAATTTCTTTCATGCAGAGAATAAATAAATGTATTAAATTAAATAATTGTAATGAGAAAAATGAAAAAATACACGAAAATTGAAAAAGTTATTAAATTAGTTAACAAATGAAAAATAAAAATAAAAATAAAAAAATATATAAAAATAGAAAAATAAATATAAAAATGAAAATATGAGGCGTCTCACAGAGTGCAAACAGCGCTCCCATTCAATATTGGGAACATACAGTCTATGTCAATAATTAACTGAATAACCATCAACCTGCATAAACATATCCAATGCTCAGATAGTAATTAACCCCTACGTAGCAAATACCTCAAACATTAAAAGAGACTAAATAACTCGAGGGACAACCATCAGGTCACAAAAGAAAGCCGGATGGTTAAGAACGATTGATAAATGCGTTAATGTCCCAGTCAATGTTGAGGCCAAAAGGTGAGTAACTCTTTAATTGATGTATCCAGAAAGTTTCCAGCCTGGACACACCTCTTTTGAGGGACTCACCCCTCCAGTGTGGAGTAAATTTGTCTATTACTTGAAAGCGAGTACCAATAGGATTCTGATCATGGCACCTTAAAAAGTGTTTGGGGACACTATGATTTGTCAAGCCCTTTTTAATGTTAGCAATATGTTCATTTCCACGTACTGAAAAGGTGCGTATGGTCCTACCAACATATTGTTTATTGCACGGGCATGTGATCAAATAGACCACATAACGTGTCTCACATGTAAGAAAGTGTTTGATTTGATATTCTCTTCCAGTGGAAGTTGAAATGAATGTATCACTTTTCTTTCTCCCACAGACGCTGTGTAGACAAACATTACAGCGTCTGCAGGGAAAAAACCCTTTCATGTTTTGGAAGAAAGGAGGACGTACAGCTGGAGGGTCAACAACATTGGGGGCAATCTGATTCCTAATTGTTGGAGCTCCCTTGAAAATGACCCCACTATATTCAGGGAGTACGGGGCCCAATATCGGGTCATTTTTTAAAACCTTCCAGTGCTGGGATAAAATCTGCTTGATCTGTTTGTGTTGTATAGAGAACAGTGCTGGTGGAAGAGGAAATTAAAAAAGTCTCTTTAATTAATAGAGAGTCTTTGTTGGTATGTCAACCCAAACCCGCACAAGCTAATAAACACAAGTGGTCTCTTATAACAGGATTCTCTATACAACACAAACAGATCAAGCAGATTTTATCCCAGCACTGGAAGGTTTTAAAAAATGACCCGATATTGGGCCCCGTACTCCCTGAATATAGTGGGGTCATTTTCAAGGGAGCTCCAACAATTAGGAATCAGATTGCCCCCAATGTTGTTGACCCTCCAGCTGTACGTCCTCCTTTCTTCCAAAACATGAAAGGGTTTTTTCCCTGCAGACGCTGTAATGTTTGTCTACACAGCGTCTGTGGGAGAAAGAAAAGTGATACATTCATTTCAACTTCCACTGGAAGAGAATATCAAATCAAACACTTTCTTACATGTGAGACACGTTATGTGGTCTATTTGATCACATGCCCGTGCAATAAACAATATGTTGGTAGGACCATACGCACCTTTTCAGTACGTGGAAATGAACATATTGCTAACATTAAAAAGGGCTTGACAAATCATAGTGTCCCCAAACACTTTTTAAGGTGCCATGATCAGAATCCTATTGGTACTCGCTTTCAAGTAATAGACAAATTTACTCCACACTGGAGGGGTGAGTCCCTCAAAAGAGGTGTGTCCAGGCTGGAAACTTTCTGGATACATCAATTAAAGAGTTACTCACCTTTTGGCCTCAACATTGACTGGGACATTAACGCATTTATCAATCGTTCTTAACCATCCGGCTTTCTTTTGTGACCTGATGGTTGTCCCTCGAGTTATTTAGTCTCTTTTAATGTTTGAGGTATTTGCTACGTAGGGGTTAATTACTATCTGAGCATTGGATATGTTTATGCAGGTTGATGGTTATTCAGTTAATTATTGACATAGACTGTATGTTCCCAATATTGAATGGGAGCGCTGTTTGCACTCTGTGAGACGCCTCATATTTTCATTTTTATATTTATTTTTCTATTTTTATATATTTTTTTATTTTTATTTTTATTTTTCATTTGTTAACTAATTTAATAACTTTTTCAATTTTCGTGTATTTTTTCATTTTTCTCATTACAATTATTTAATTTAATACATTTATTTATTCTCTGCATGAAAGAAATTTCTTTCGGTAGAATGTAGGGCCCAATGGGGGTTTTTTGGTTATGAATTTTTGCTAAATCCTATTGATCTTGCCTAAAATCTCCTCCCCCTATAGGGAAATTCATCGTTGGGACGCATTTGCGTTCCATCCATCCTCCACATGCGGAGATATGTCCTGGATTGAGGTGTGGATCGCATATGCGTCTCACCTCATAGATACACTGTTATCAACTTCCGGGTTTTTTTTGACAGTCGTCGCGTGTTGTTTTACGGAGACCTTGATTGGTCTCCGTCACCACGTTACACCTCCCGTTACGTAAAATTTCCTCTGTGACTACCACATGACTTTTAGTGAGTCACTGTAGGCGGTCCCGAGAGTTAGGTTCCTGCGCCGACACTACCGCCCATGTTGACCCTTATTGGCCCGGAGTAACCATCTGCTTGGTGAATGGTCATGACAGCGACGGCATCCTTTCCGCCCAATAAGCATCTAGTTAACTCTAGGAGGTACGATCTTACTCTTACCCATCGGGATAGGTTAAACATCGTGCTGACGCCATCCTGTGCGACCCGGAAGTGGCGTCTCGCACAGTGTAAGCAGGTGCTGTCAATTTCAGATTATATTTCAGTATATATATAGGCATTGATGTGGCATGCAGGCATACACCCCAGTCGAAGTCCTAGCGGACGAAACGCGTCGGGTTTTATATGCCTACTATGCCACAATCAAACTTAAGCGCTTTTTATTGATTTTAAATGTTTTTTTATTTTCTGGCTTCTGTTATTGTCTATGGGCTAATAGACTTTTGCCAGACCTGGTCTCTGATGTAGCTTATAAGCCGGGGGCTCTTTTTATTTGCCAAGCTTGTATTAAAGTTTTTGAAGCGGATTTACGCTATGTGGAGTTTTTTTTGATTTCTCCATTGGAGGAGCTATATGATAACTGGAATACCGGAGTGCAGTGGACCGTTTGATGGGGACTTTCACCTCCCAGCATCTCTACTGAACAGATGAAGCAGCATTCCATCTACTGCAGTTCGTGTTAGTACAAGCTTATCTTGACTCTAAGGCCGCTGGCCGGTGAGTCCACCACTCTTGGTAAGAGTATTTTATACATTCCCACATCCTCAGCTTCTATACCTACTTCGCTAAGCGAGCCATTTGGGCAGTTCTGAGGGAGTTCAAGCAATCAAGCATCCAGGTGTACCTTTATAGGTCCATCATTGGGACTGATAGCAGATTTCTTTTCACTCATGAACATTATTTTTATTACTGTCATCTTATTGGTTCAATTTTATATTTTCTTATGATGTATGTTCACATGTCTGGTGACACCAAGGCTTAGTATATAATTTATGCTTATCCACGAGATTTAAACACAATATTTTTTCTTTTCCCCGGTGTGGGGATCTTTTTGTTTACTTCAGGTAACACATTTCTCATTCCTCACCTGATTTTTAGATAGGCACCCTAGATTTGTTACAGCACAGTATGAGGGTCATACTATAGAGGTGTCCACTTTAAGTACCTAGTATCTTCCTTTTTTTATATATTAAATAATAATAATAAATAAAATCTGAAGGGATTTATTTAATTAAATACCTCATAGGGGAGTTTTGACCCTCTGTTTGTCATTTCAGAGTGGCTGACCCAAATGAGGAACAAATACAATTTAGCGCCGCACTTTGTTTTTTATTTGATTATCACCAGAACGTTTTTAAAAGCAACGGACCGGAATTTGTATATTCCCACAAACAGTTGTCACTTTAAACCATGGCTAAACAACATACCTCGTGGTCAGTTCGTGAGGATTAGGAAGAATTGTACATTAGAAGAAGATTTTGAGGATCAAACCAATAAGCTTAGGGAGATGTTCATGAGTAAAGGTTATCACAGAGAATTTTTGGATAAAGAAATCAGTAGGGTTAGAGATTACAATAGGGAAAATTTGCTGAAAGAAAGATCTGACAATAGGGATGTGAATGAAGATAGAGGTACCTGTCTAGTATTGAATTACAGTATTCAAAATAAAGAGGTGGAAAGGATCATACATAAATACTGGAACGTATTGAGACAAGATATCCACCTCAAAGAATGCCTACCAGAGAAGCCAAGGATTGTTTATAGACGAGTACCCAACCTGCGTGATAGGCTGGTGCATAATGTTGTGGAGCCACCCCCTTCGGAACCAAAAATGTTTTGGGACACTAAAGGGTTTTTCAGCTGTGGTAGGTGTTACAGTTCCAACTAATTTGAGGAGAGCTAAGGAATTCAAAAACCCCCGTACTAACCAAACATACACCATTAAAGATTTTATTTCTTGTGACACCATAGGGGTTGTATACGTGGTGAAATGCCCCTGTAATTTATTGTATATTGGTCGTACCATCCGAGCGCTGAAGGACCGTATGGAAGAACATGTCAGAAATATACACAAAGGATTTGACAAACACTATCTGTCCATACATTTTAGAGATGTTCATAGTCAGAGCACGAAGGGGATGCAGTTTTCGGGCCTAGAGGCACCTAAACGTCATTGGAGGGGTTGCAATTACACCAGAGAGATTAGTCAGCGTGAATCTTGGTGGATACACCAATTGGGCTCTTTGTTCCCGGGGGGGGGGGGTTAAATAAGGAATTCAACTTGGGTTGTTTTCTGAGCAATTATTAAAGTGACTTCATTTGGCACTGATTATTTAGGGTATCTATGCTAGGATGGTTATATAGATATCCTATTGGGTTAGTATGTATTTATATATATATTTGCTAATTTTTAACTTTTTAATATTTTTATTTATATTTTCCTTAGTATATTTGAGCTGTAGTCTGATTTGCACATTTACATCTGTACTTTGCATATGGAGCTTAATCTACACACCCATTTGGGCTTGGGGGGGAAAGTACATGCCCACTTGTATACCAATTCTAGGGGGATAAATGGGGAAGTTCACTTATAACACCCAGGGGGTTGTCTTTGTTATTTTGATAATTATAATAATTGATAATTACAGTGTATTTAATATACATTTGTAATGCTAATTTTATCAATTTATTTTATTTAATATTCATTTTTGTCTATTAATTGTATTAAATTAATTAAAAATTTAATTTTTTATACACATTATGTCATTGGCAGGCATATGTCATTGGCAGACTTATTTTGTTGTTAGAAAGGTTTTTATATATTCTATAGTAAATATATGGACACAGTAGAGATAATTAGCATGATATATACTGTTGGTATGCTTATCCTTCTGTTATGTATGTATGCAGCCGATTATTATGGAATATGTTTCAGTGAGTGATATGGTTTAGCGTCCATTAACCTCCGATCTGTATAAATAGATACTGATTTTATGCCTTTTTAGATTTACTATACCCTTTCCTCGTTCGTAAGATGGATAATGAGATTCATCACATATACACATATATGTAGGCTACACTGGATGCAGGGTATATATATTAATACACCGCCTGAAGTATATTAGATATATCTACAGTTCATTCCGTGGTGTACTATTTCTAATATACTTCAGGCGGTATAATAATCTATATATCTATATATATGTATATATATATATATATATATATATATATATATATATATATATATATATATATATATATATATATATATATATATATATATAACAGTAGTGTATTTAGGTTTTGTGCTGCCCTCCTGACTAAACTTGTGCACCCCCTAATTTAAATATGACCCACCCCTTCCTGTCAAGGCCACACCCTTTGCTGTTTAAGACCAGCCCTAAAATTTTCGAGTGGGGACACTAGTTCTGAGGGCCTGGGGGGGAAATGGATTGCCTTAATTTGAATAGATTTCCTCTCACTTCCTAAGTATATTAGAAATAGTACACCACGGAATGAACTATAGACATAGGCTACACTGGATGCAGAATAAATATATATATATATACTAGACTGACTGTATATATAAATCAAATACACTGTCACTAACTGATTAACCTGCCTGCTTAATCTAAACCATGCTATCTCTCCGTCCACGTCAACAACACTACACAGGGCCACCCTGTAGGCAGCCTTATATAGTGTGGGACGTGAACTTAGTCACTCTGAGCCATGATTGGCCAAAGGCACCCTGCTTTTGGCTAATTATGGCTCTCTTAGCAGAGGGCGCTGGGGCTGGCCAAAGCATGCAGGTCAGGTGCATGCTTTAGCCAATCATCATACAGCAATGCACTGCGATCTCACAGTGCATTATGCGGCATTCCGCAGGTGCTCGAATTTCCCACAAATGCCCCCTAATGTTCGTGCTTCAGCGAATGGGCGAAAACTTATGTTCGACCCGAACATCAAGCTCATCTCTAATTGCAATGTATGTGAACTAAAAATCTATTTTTTTTTATTGCAAAAAAGAAAGGCTAGAAAAGGTGTATAACAGGGTGCAGAAGGCTCATAGTGATTTTTTAGTGCTGTGTATACAGTACTTTAATACCTGGTTGGAGTTAATTGAGCCAGCATCCAGCACTAAGCCTAGTAGCTGGAAACTATAGGCTTTTGGGTTTTGCCTGCTTCTTCAGATCACTCCATAGAAGCACACTGTATAAGTAGATGCCTCTGTGTATGTTTACATTTGGAGTGTATTGAATTGCAGGATTTAGGACACTTGTCCTTTGGCAAAGTAGAAGCAGGGTATAGGGTGCTGGAAAGACTTCATTGAAGTACCCTTTACTGCAGTTGTGTCTGGTGGGTGAATCTGGTAATCTCATGTGCAGTAGTCACAGCAAAGTTCCAATAGGCAAAGGCAAAGCAGCACACAGAAACATGTGTTTGGTAAGTAACCACTAAACACCAATGGATATTTTTGCTCAGGTTTATTTTGATCCCATTTGCAGCAATTATACGGGAGGTTATTGTATCACACTGACACCAATGATTGGCATCTATTTCATACCATGGACACCAATGACTGGCACTTATTTTTTCCCACTGACAACAAGGAGTAACCCTCATTTTACTATTCTACTGACACCAACAATTGGCACCTATTTTTTTTCACACTGACAGGAAAGGTGGGGCTTATTTCCTCTCACAGGCACCAATGATATGGAACTTATTTTATCCTACTGAATACCAAAGATGTGTTATCTCACTGGCACCATGATGGGTTTTATTTTTACTCCCACTTACCCTAATGAAGGGACTTACTTTACTACCATTACTTTCTATTTAACATACCGCCAGGCCCTATTTTGTCTCACATGGCAAAGCAACTTGGGCAAAGGTGAGACAATACAAGCAATAAGCCATGCAGTTACATACACTTTATTGGCCATGCTACAACATGATTCGGGCAGCACACTTTGCACACTACATTATTATGCACTGTTTTCAAATAAGGAAGTATAGTACTAAATTATATAATGATCTTTCATAGATCAAGCTCTATATTAGTTAACAGGGCTTTATTTATACATAAACATAGAACATGGCAGGGCTGACATTGGCAGCTCAAATGTTCACACACATCATAGTAATGACTGTCGGTAACACTATTCTATATACTATATAAAGGGCCCTGACAAGGGGTGGGCAGGAGGGGAAGCTGCCCTGAGCACTGTGGTATCATGTAAAGTGGGGGGCACCACAAGGAGGGGGGGGAGGGGATTTATGTTGGGAGAAGGAGTTTGGGGGGAGGATAAAAAAATTGTTCTAGGAGGGGAAATTTGGGGAGGTGTGCCAGGAGTGGTAATTTGAAGGGATTTATGTTTGGAGGGGGAAAGGGGGAAGATGATTTGTGCCAGGAGGGGGACTTTTGGGGGGTCTGTGCTAGAAAAGGTAATATGGTGGTGGGGGAGGGGATTTTTGCTAGGAGGGTTTTTTTTGTTGAGGGGGGGTATTTTTGCTAGCAGGGATGATTGGGGGTATGTGTGCTAGGAGGGGAACTTTAGGAGGGATCTGTGCTAGGATGGGGGATTGGGGAGAATTTGTGCTGGGAGGCGAGATTCGGAGTAGAGGGAAAGGATTTGTGCTCAGAGGGGAAATTTAAGGGGTAGAGGATTTTTTTTTCGGGGAGGGTGGATTTGTGCTCAGGGCATATAGGGAATGAAAGGATTTGAGCTGGGCTCTAGATTACCTTGTCCTGACACTGACTATATAAAAAAAGCTCTGAACTCTCTGCCTGTCTGCTGGCTGGATCCTCAAATGTTGCAGCCCCTGCACAATTTGTTGCATTTTTTGTACTGTGTACTTTTAGTTAATCCATTCTGGGTCTGTATACATAACACTAAACTACTAGAACAGAAGGGTGTCAATCATTTTCTGGTTATCCATTCAAGGTGTGGGCAAACACAGAGTTGTTAACCCAGGAAAAACTTGGGTGATTAAGTAGCAGTGGACGAAGCATGCAGTATTGACAGATTAATTTGATCAAAAATACGTTCATTAGGAAAGTAGCACATACAGTGGAGAAAATAATTATTTGACCCCTGCAGATTTTGTAAGTTTGCCCACAAAGAAATAAAAGGTCTTTCAGTTTTATCATTGGTGTATTTTAAATGATAGAGACAGAATATCAACCAAAAATCCAGAAAAAAACACATGATACAAATGTTATAAATTAAGTTACAGTTCAGTGAGTAAAATAAGTATTTGATCCCCAAGCAAAACATGACTTAGTTAGTTAGAAACCCTTGTTGGCAAGCACAGAGGTAAGAGGTTTTTTGTAGTTAGTGACCATGTTATCACACATCTCAGGAGTAGGGATGAGCCGAACACCCCCCTGTTCGGTTCGCACCAGAACATGCGAACAGGAAAAAAATTCGTTCGAACACGCGAACGCCGTTAAAGTCTATGGGACACGAACATGAATAATCAAAAGTGCTAATTTTAAAGGCTTATATGCAAGTTATTGTCATAAAAAGTGTTTGGGGACCCGGGTCCTGCCCCAGGGGACATGGATCAATGCAAAAAAAAGTTTTAAAAACGGACGTTTTTTCAGGAGCAGTGATTTTATTAATGCTTAAAGTCAAACAATAAAAGTGTAATATCCCTTTAAATTTCGTACCTGGGGGGTGTCTATAGTATGCCTGTAAAGGGGCGCATGTTTCCCGTGTTTAGAACAGTCTGACAGCAAAATGACATTTGGAAGGAAAAAACTCATTTAAAACTACCCGCGGCTATTGCATTGCCGACAATACACATATAAGTTCATTGATAAAAACGGCATGGGAATTCCCCACAGGGGAACCCCGAACCAAAATAAAAAAAAAAAAATGATGTGGGGGTCCCCCTAAATTCCATACAAGGCCCTTCAGGTCTGGTATGGATATTAAGGGGAACCCCAGCCAAAATTGAAAAAAAAAATTGACGTGGGGTTCCCCCTAAATTCCATACCAGACCCTTCAGGTCTGGTATGGATTTTAAGGGGAACCCCGCGCCAAAAAAAAAAAAAAAAAACGGCGTGGGGTCCCCCTAAAAATCCATACCAGACCCTTATCCGAGCACGCAACCTGGCAGGCCGCAGGAAAAGAGGGGGGGACGAGAGTGCGGCCCCCCCCCCCTCCTGAACCGTACCAGGCCACATGCCCTCAACATTGGGAGGGTGCTTTGGGGTAGCCCCCCAAAACACCTTGTCCCCATGTTGATGAGGACAAGGGCCTCATCCTCACAACCCTGGCCGGTGGTTGTGAGGGTCTGCGGGCGGGGGGCTTATCGGAATCTGGAAGCCCCCTTTAACAAGGGGACCCCCAGATCCCGGCCCCCCCCCTGTGTGAAATGGTAAGGGGGTACTTACCCCTACCATTTCACTAAAAAACTGTCAAAAATGTTAAAAATGACAAGAGACAGTTTTTGACAATTCCTTTATTTAAATGCTTCTTCTTTCTTCTTTCTTCCTTCATCTTCTTCTGGTTCTTCTGGCTCTTCTGGTTCTTCCTCCGGCGTTCTCGTCCAGCATCTTCTCCGCGGCGTCTTCTATCTTCTTCTCCTCGGGCCGCTCCGCACCCATGGCATGAGGGGGAGGCTCCCGCTCTTCTCTTCATCTTCTTCTCTTCTTCATCTTCTTCTTCATCTTCTTCTTCTTCTTCCTTCTTCTCTTCTTCTCTTCTTCCTGTCTTCTGCGGGCCGCTCCGCAGCCATGCTGGCATGGTGGGAGGCTCCCGCTGTGTGACGGCGTCTCTTCGTCTGACGGTTCTTAAATAACGGGGGGCGGGGCCATCCGGTGACCCCGCCCCCCTCTGACGCACGGTGACTTGAGGGACTTCCCTGTGACGTCACGGGGAATGCCACAGGGAAGTCCCGTCATGTCACCGTGCGTCAGAGGGGGGCGGGGCCACCGGGTGGCCCCGCCCCCCGTTATTTAAGAACCGTCAGACGAAGAGACGCCGTCACACAGCGGGAGCCTCCCTCCATGCCAGCATGGCTGCGGAGCGGCCCGGAGAAGACAGGAAGAAGAGAAGAAGAGAAGAAGGAAGAAGAAGAAGAAGATGAAGAAGAAGATGAAGAAGAGAAGAAGATGAAGAGAAGAGCGGGAGCCTCCCCCTCATGCCATGGGTGCGGAGCGGCCCGAGGAGAAGAAGATAGAAGACGCCGCGGAGAAGATGCTGGACGAGAACGCCGGAGGAAGAACCAGAAGAGCCAGAAGAACCAGAAGAAGATGAAGGAAGAAAGAAGAAGCATTTAAATAAAGGAATTGTCAAAAACTGTCTCTTGTCATTTTTAACATTTTTGACAGTTTTTTAGTGAAATGGTAGGGGTAAGTACCCCCTTACCATTTCACACAGGGGGGGGGCCGGGATCTGGGGGTCCCCTTGTTAAAGGGGGCTTCCAGATTCCGATAAGCCCCCCGCCCGCAGACCCTCACAACCACCGGCCAGGGTTGTGAGGATGAGGCCCTTGTCCTCATCAACATGGGGACAAGGTGTTTTGGGGGGCTACCCCAAAGCACCCTCCCAATGTTGAGGGCATGTGGCCTGGTACGGTTCAGGAGGGGGGGGGGGCCGCACTCTCGTCCCCCCCTCTTTTCCTGCGGCCTGCCAGGTTGCGTGCTCGGATAAGGGTCTGGTATGGATTTTTAGGGGGACCCCACGCCGTTTTTTTTTTTTTTTTTTGGCGCGGGGTTCCCCTTAAAATCCATACCAGACCTGAAGGGTCTGGTATGGAATTTAGGGGGAACCCCACGTCAATTTTTTTTTTCAATTTTGGCTGGGGTTCCCCTTAATATCCATACCAGACCTGAAGGGCCTTGTATGGAATTTAGGGGGACCCCCACATCATTTTTTTTTTTTTATTTTGGTTCGGGGTTCCCCTGTGGGGAATTCCCATGCCGTTTTTATCAATGAACTTATATGTGTATTGTCGGCAATGCAATAGCCGCGGCTAGTTTTAAATGAGTTTTTTCCTTCCAAATGTCATTTTGCTGTCAGACTGTTCTAAACACAGGAAACATGCGCCCCTTTACAGGCATACTATAGACACCCCCCAGGTACGAAATTTAAAGGGATATTACACTTTTATTGTTTGACTTTAAGCATTAATAAAATCACTGCTCCTGAAAAAACGTCCGTTTTTAAAACTTTTTTTTGCATTGATCCATGTCCCCTGGGGCAGGACCCGGGTCCCCAAACACTTTTTATGACAATAACTTGCATATAAGCCTTTAAAATTAGCACTTTTGATTTCTCCCATAGACTTTTAAAGGGTGTTCCGCAGCATTCGAATTTGCCGCGAACACCCCAAATTGTTCGCTGTTCGGCGAACTTGCGAACAGCCAATGTTCGAGTAGAACATGAGTTCGACTCGAACTCGAAGCTCATCCCTACTCAGGAGGTATTTTGGTCCACTCTTCTTTAGAGATCTTCTCTAAATCCTTACGGTTTCTTGGCTGTTGCTCGGCAACTCCAAGTTTCAGCTACCTCCATACATTTTTTTTATAGGATTAAGGTCTGGAGACTGGCTAGGCCACTCCATGGCCTTAATGTGCTTCTTCTTGAGCCACTCCTTTGTTGCCTTGGCGGTATGTTTTGGGTCATTGCCATGCTGGAAGACCCATCCACCACCCATCTTCAGTGTTCTGGCTGAGGGAAGAAGGTTCTCATCCAAGATTTTATAATACTTGGCCCCTCAATGTGGCAAAGTCGGCCTGTACCTATAGCAGAGAAACAACCCCAAAGTATAATTGTTTCCACCTCCGTGCTTGACTGTCGGGATGGTGTCCTTAGGGTCATAGTCAGCATTTTTCTTCCTTGAAACATGGCGAGTCCCCTCCTAAAGAAGGCACATGTACATCTATGCCAATAACACTCTAAATCATTCAGAGAAAGATTGGGAGAAAGTGCTGTGGTGAGACGAGACTAAAATTTAGCTCTTTGGCATTACCTTGACTCGCCGTGTTTGGAGGAAGAAAAATGCTTACTATGACCCTAGCTGCAACACAAAAGTATATTTAAAGAGTAAAAATACATTATTTTGCTGTCTATGCATCTGACTACAATACAATAATAGAAAAGAAAGCTTAAAGTGTTTCTAAACCTAGGACCCTGCATTCACTATATCTGGTCGCCCATAGTACACAGAACATGGAAATGCAATTACAGTATTTATTTTTAAATATAAACTGCTAAATACCTTTTCACATCAGCAGTATATAGTAGTCTTGTGACTTCTATCAGTGTCCTACTGAACATTGGTTAAAGCTTGTAGGAGGAGTTTTTATTCTCCTCTGACTGTCCTATGAGGCTGCATGATCCTGACCCTCTGTCTGGACAGTGCTGATTGGCCCTGTGCTGATCACATGCACTCTCTCCCCGCCCCACCCGAAAAAAAAAGCCTCTAAGGCTCTGTACTATCAGCAGTGTAACGGAACATCCCACACTCCGCTTGAGTGCCTCCGTCATTATACCACTTCCTCCCAGTCTGAATCTAGATATCAGATATTCCAACCACTCCCAAGCACAAATCAAGAAGAGACTTGTTTAGATGCTAACTGGACTCATTTATTAGAACCAGAATACAAGTCTTTTTATACAGTAGAAGAGGAGGTCCCCCCTTGTGCGCATATTACTCTAACAATACACCTGTAACAAATTAACATGAGCTAATTAACTAATCACTTTAAGCAGCCGATGTGACTCTGTGCCTGTTAGGATTTCACTACAGGTCAGACTTGTTGTCGCCGAGCTTCACACAGTAGATTATACATTATCATAAGTACAACCACAGGACATTTTCTCACAATAGCAGGAGCTCCACTAGGAGTCGGCCCGTCTCCTACATTGTACAGAGGACAATGTGATCAGCTCTCTCAATTAACATGTTGAGTTCAGAATCAAACAAATCAAGAATAGTCTTTACATATATCCTGGGAGATATTGTGGATAAATATTACTGTCCCATTTTAAGTAATCCAAGATATATTTTCTCACTCACCCTGTGCCAGGATGGCATAGGGTGACTTAGGCATAAGAGGTGTATGGGGAGCTGAAACAAGGGTATCCCATACTTTCCAAAGGATTCTGGGTTCCACAGACCCTCCTGTCACATCTCTCCCCTTTCGGCAGAAGACTAACACAGGAGGAGACCCCAGACGGGTTGACTCCGAAGTTAGTCCATAGATCCAGTCCTCTAATGCCTGTGCCCACACCCCAAACAAATTGTTCCAAACAGAGTATTACTCACCCAGCCAACCTCTGCCACTCTCAGAGAACATACTCGCCGCTGGGGGGAAGTGTGGCCTGGTCCTTCCCCCTGGAGTCCCTTTAGCTGCAGGAGAGAAGACAGGGTGGCTGGGCTCAGTCCATCATGCTGTTGGGTATCTGGGCCGACTGCCCAGAATTCCTGGGGTATACAGGTGGAGACTGAAGTCCCATCCACCTTTACAGGAAATCCATCATTTGTTAGTGGGGGCAGGGGCCAGCAGCGATCTGTTCCGTTGCCAGCAGTTCAGCTGGGCGTAGGAGCTTCCCTACATCACCTGCTCCAGCTATCTGTTGGAGAGAGAGGCTGACTGCCGCAGCTCCCTGGAACTCTGCAGTTGTTGCCGATGCTAGGCAGAGGTTGGTAGCACTCTGCCCGGTTGCCAGCACTTCTGCTGGGTTTCTGTTAGTGGAGACCACAGGCCCATCCACCGACACCAGATCAAGCTGCAGTTGTGAGGTGACAACTTCATTCTCTCTTTGGATCCTGATCTGTAGCTCACAATAGACTGCCGCCTCCTCACCCTGGGCCTCCAGAATTGCTGCAGGTGTGGGGCAGAGGTCTTGGACCCTCTGTCCAGTTGCCAGCACTTCTGCTGGGGGTTTGCTAGGTGGTTTCTCCTCTACAGAAATATCTATTAAATCCCCAGTCTCTGGAATTGCTAAAAGTGTGGGACAGAGGTCTTGGACCCTCTGTTCAGTTACCGGATTTTCAGCTGGAGGCTCATCAGGTTGTTCTTCCTCATCAGAAAAGTCTATCAAATCCCCTGTCTCTGCAACTGGTGTCTGGGGATAGAGGTTCACCATCTCCTGTCCATGTAACCCAGAAGATGCTATTAGTGCTGGGCAGGGGTTAGCAGAGCTCTGCCCTGTTGTCAGCACTTCAGCTTTGGGGATGGCAATCTCCAGATTTTCCACTGCCGATTCTCTGGCATGCTGCTGGACAGGCACTATCCTCTATCCAAGATCATCCCATGCAGAAACAGGATCATCAAGGTCAGTCAGCACTTGCTGCATCCGCCATAAGACCTCCGCATCCATAGCTGCGGGGGCAGGTTGGCAAAGCACACTATTACTCTGCCACATTGCCGACTCTTCAGCCAGGATTTCAGAGTTGTCAACTGGTATTTCCTGATAGTTCCAGGCAAAGGGAGCCTAGCCCTGGCACTGAGTAGAGTCTAGCAGCCTTCTGTAGGCGATCTCCAGCTCCCATTCCTGAATGGCCAGCAACTCTATATCTTCCAGTGCCCAGTGCACTTCTGAGACGTTCAGTAGCCCTTCTCTGAAATCCATGATTTCGGCCAACTGCCTCTAGAAATCACTCCCAAAGTTAGGGTCCCCTGTCAGCTTCACATACAACAGTCCCAGGCCGCCATAGCTTAAGCCTTCCGTTGGCTGTCATCCGCTATCCAGGGACATGCTTGGAATACATGCCAGCAGAGGGCTCTGTAGCTCTCATACAGCTTCATCTCTGCCCAGACCAACCTGCTTAACTCAGCTGTCTGCTCCTTGTGCGTTTTTTTTCCCAAAAACAGGACCCGCAATCCGTACTGTGACCAGTACCTTTCCTGGATGGAGGGGAGAACTTTTTCCTGGTGTCGCTGCTCACGGGCTAGCTTCCAGAGCTGGTATCTGTACCTCTCCTCTCCTGCTATCCAGACCTTGGATCCAGGTGGAAGTTTGAATGTCTCAGACTGCAGGAAGCATCCCGCTGCTTGCCACCAGTGTAACGGAACGTCCCACACTCCGCTTGAGTGCCTCCGTCAGTATATCACTTCCTCCCAGTCTGAATCTAGATATCAGATATTCCAACGACTCCCAAGCACAAAACAAGACAAGACTTGCTTAGATGCTAACATGGACTCATTTATTAGAACCAGAATACAAGTCTTTTTATACAGTAGAAGAGGAGGTCCCCCCTCCTGCTCATATTACTCTAACAATACGCCTGTAACAAATTAACATGAGCTAATTAACTAATCCCTTTAAGCAGCCGATGTGACTCTGTGCTTGTTAGGATTTCACTACAGGTCAGACTTTTTGCCACCGAGCTTCACACAGTAGATTATACATCATCATAAGTATACAACCACAGGACATTTTCTCATGTGATCAGCTCTCTCAATTAACATGTTGAGTTCAGAACCAAACAAACCAAGAATAGTCTTTACATATATCCTGGGAGATACTGTGGATAAATATTACGGTCACATTTTAAGTAATCCAAGATATATTTTCTCACTCATCCTGTGCCAGGATGGCACAGGGTGACTTAGACATAAGAGGTGTATGGGGAGCTGAAACAAGAGTATCCCATACTTTCCAAGGGATTCTGGGTTCCATGGACCCTCCCGTCACAAGCTGATAGATTGGAGACGGAGATAGATTGGAGAAAATAAGGGGAGGAACAGAGAAGACAATCAGATCAAACAGCCTTTTTACACAATGAGGAGGGTTAACCCCTTAGGTTCCACAATGGGTATAACAAGCATGCTTTGCTGCATATACAGACTAATTTTACTGTTGTGGGTTTAGTAACACTTCCAATTTTTAGGTCAGATTCTCACTTTTCTTTCAACAGGCCATGTCGATGCCTGTCTCCTCTAGATCTCCTCTTGCTGTGGAAGATGATTATACCAACCCTTTGTTCCTCAGATGCTTCCCTGGTCTCTCCTCTTCCTCTGTGCCCTGACAGCCTATGGAAGCTGAAGCCATAGGCTCAGATTTATAAACCAAAAACATTTTAGGCTGATGGCACTCCGAACTCCTGATGTAAAGATCTTTATTCAGTAAAAGTCAGGGTACAGTAAACAGAAAGAATCTCTAACGCGTGTCATGCTTACTAGCACCTAATCATGGAGACTATGCAATGCTTGAGTGATTTCACCTGCTTACTGTCTGCTGACTTTTATAGAATAAAGATATTTTCATTAGGAACTTGAAGTGCCATCAACCTAATATTTGTGTGGTCTACATGCCTCAGCAATGGATGTTTACAGGAGAAATTTTTTTTGCAGGCAAGGGTAGACTGGCTTGGAGCAATAGCATTTGTTTGATATATTGTTTCCATTGGCTCAGGCTGCTGGCTGGAAGGAAAAAGCAGTGATCCCACCGATTGAAGACTCAGTGTATTGTGCATGCACTGAGACCACTGTCGACACTTCAAATCTAGGAAATTTAGTACAGCACCTGGGAGACTGGAAAATAACATGTGATTCCTATGATCACGGTTGACTTGAAGACACTGCACCTAGTCTATTTTCACATCTCTACCACCAAATTTGGTGTGTCTTCCATGGTCAAGGTGTCTTACCGTATCTTGTTAGTGTGATAGTGAGGTGTGCCAGTCTGCTTAGGTAGAAGATATTTGTCCTGGGTGGCAGGAAGTATAAATCCTGCTTTGCGAGTTACAGATAAAATTAAAGATATTCTCAAACCACACCCATACATGTTTAGTCATACAATTAAAAAACATGAAGCTGTGAGAAGATGTAAGTGAATTACATACCAGTTGTATAACATCATTGTGGATTCCTTGAAGTGCCTTGAAAAAGTATTCATACCCCTCGAAATGTTCCACATTTTGTCACGTTACAACCAAAAAACGTAAATGTGTTTTATTGGGATTTTATGTTATAGACCAACACAAAGTGGCACATAATTGTAAAGTGGAAGCAAAACAATAAATGGTTTTCAATTTTTTTAAAAAAATGAATATCTGAAAAGTGTGGCATGCATTTGTACTTACCACCCTTTACTGTGATACCCGTAACTAAAATCTCGTGGAGCCAATTGTCTTCAGAAGCCACCTAATTAGTAAATAGAGTCCACCTGTGTGTAATTTAATCTCAGTACACATACAGCTGTATGTTAGAGAACATTAGTGAACAAACAGCATCAGGAAGGCCAAGGAACACACCAGACAGGTCAGGGATAAAGTTGTGGGGAAGTTTAAAGCAGGGTTAGGTTATAAAAAAAATCCCAAGCTTTGAACATCTCACGGAGCATTGTTCAATCCATCAACTGAAAATGTAAAGAGTATGGCACAACTGCAAACCAAGACATGGCCGTCCACCTTAACTGACAGGCCAGGCAAGGAGAGCATTAATCAGAGAACCAGCCATGCTTTTTTTCAGCAGGCACAGGAAAGCTGGTCAGAGTTTGGTGGATGGGGCCAAATGCAGGGCAGTCTTAGAAGAAAACCTGTTAGTCTTCAAAAGACTTGAGACTGGGGCGGAGGTTCACCTTCCAGCAGGACAACAACCCTAAACATACAGCCAGAGCTACAATGGAATGGTTTAGATCAAAGCATATTCATGTGTAAGAATGGTGCAGTCAAAGGCCAGTCCTAAATGCAATTGAGAATCTGTGGCAAGACTTGAAAATTGCTGTTTACAGACGCTCTCCATCCAATCTGACAGAGCTTGAGCTATTTTGCAAAGAAGAATGGGCAAAAATGTCACTCTCTAGATATGCAAAGCTGGTGGAGACAAACCCAAAAAGACTTTCAGCTGTAATTGCAGTGAAAGGTAGTTAGACAAAGTATTGTTCAGGGGGGTGGAATACAAATGCACCCCCCACTTTTCACATATTTATTTGTAAAAAAAAATTAAAACCATTTATTATTTTCCTTCCACGTGCCACTTTGTGTTGGTCTAGCACATAAAATTCCAATAAAATACATTTACGTTTTTAGTTGACAAAATGTGGAAAATTTAAAGGGGTATGAATACTTTTTCAAGGCACTGTAATTAACATACAGCTAGCATAAGTACCTCAGTTTATCTTGATATTGTAATTTTACTGCATGTACAATGTGAAAAATGTTGACAAAAAGAGAGAGGAGCAATGATTTCATTACTTAAACCTTGTACACAATATAAAAAATAATGTCATTCAACCCAGCGGCCTGACCGGAAAAAAAACAAAGGAGCTCATTGTACTAACTATCTGATGTTAATACCGCGATCTCCCCGCTGAGCACTTGTGTTCTGACAGGGGGACTGCCCCCCCAATACCAGAGCACAACGGTCAGAGCTGGCAGTCAATCTGATGCCGTTCAGATTCTGTTTTTCTGTTGAACAGGCTGATGTACATACAGGCCAATATTTGGCTGGTAAGCACCAGGCCTAAAGGGGGGCATATGTATTTAAAAAAATAATTGCAGAGCTATTTATCCTGTGAAACAGCATTATTGCCATCAGATAGCATGGATAGTTACAATAAATGAAGTATTTTCCTGATTAGCTCTATTCTGTATAAATAAATACCATTCAACCTGGATAGAAAATAATCCAATACCATCTGATTTTGCCCTCATTTGCACAGAACAAATGTAAATGCAGTTTCACATGATGAATAGCTATTAATTTTTTTACATTCTAAAATGTAATTCAGTAAAAAGAAAACACACACATATACAGTGTGTGTGTGTATATATATATATATATATATATATATATATATATATATATATACATACTGTATGTGCTTTATTAACGTGTCAGAAATGTTCATGGTGTATAAAAA
Organism: Lithobates clamitans; assembly: GCA_037952925.1. Taxonomy (NCBI): domain Eukaryota; kingdom Metazoa; phylum Chordata; class Amphibia; order Anura; family Ranidae; genus Lithobates; species Lithobates clamitans. The sequence continues at coordinate 5,880,733 of JBBGZY010000943.1, forward strand.
TCATATAGAGGAGGAATTTAATTAGAAAATCTAGTTTAAATAGTTAAATACTGTCTACTGCAAGCATGCACAATTAACGAACATGAATCCATTATTCATACCTTATTATTTTCACTTGGAACATGAATAATGCTTAAATCTAAGAAGATGCTAAAAGATGTGCTAGACTATTTCCCCTGACCCAGAATGTCCAGTCTGCCACTTAAAGATTTTCTAGTAAGCTCTACTTTGCAATTTAGATTTTATCAGTACCTCAGCTTTCCTCGAAGATTATGTGTGTGGCATCTGGGCACAGCTTGTAATTTGGTGGTTATACGAGTATAGTGTTCTGAAACTTCAATCTAGTAAGAACTTTGAACAAAGAACATTGAAGCTGGTGGCATAGCAGAAACAGTAGCAGAGGCAGAAACTTTGTGTGGGGCTAGGGAGGTGACCTTCTCTGTCCCTGAATAGGGAATAACTGCTTCATAAACCTTTATTTTCCAATGAAAGCCTATTTGCTAGAGACATGTTGATAATCAAGCATCTTTCTATATTTTGGTTGAAGTTAATATACAGAGATAAACTCTCTTCTATATAATTTATCGTTTAGTTCAAGAGGTTTGAAATCCTTATCTTGCATTCTAAAGTTTAAAATGTATTAATATTATATGTTGTTAAAAGTAATAAAATGCTATTGTTCTTCTCCCACAATGTGTTTGAAGTACAAGGCTTGGCAGACAGCTAACAACTTCCCAATAAAGAAATATTGAAATTAAGTGCAGCGCAATGACAAATGGAAAAAGAAAAATATGCATATATTAAAGTCCTTAATAACTCATGAATGATAATAATCCCACTCTTGATGGAGTAAAAACAGATAATTTCTTCACAAACACCCTTGCTATTCAAATCGTTAGGAATTGCGCTTACCGGACGTGATGGACCTCTAAGTTATATGATGTCATACGGGCCTGATTCACAAAACCTTGATAAACAGCCTGGATCTCTTAAACAGTATCCACATCCCCCAGCAAACTCATACGAGCTGGAAACCATGAAATTCGTGAATCGCAACACTCTATATTTTCTTTAGGAAATCCTCAGTGGGGTGTGTATGTGAAGTCATCGGTGAGGTGCCTTTTTCAGCTCTAGGTCTAGCGCTGCACTTAATTTCAATATTTCTACATGTTTTGGGTTGGTGAATCCTGTAGTGTTCAGCTTGCATAGTGTATTCATTTGTCATTTTTTTTTTTTAACAATCTTTATTTATCAAACTTTTTTTACCACAAATTAAAACAAAAAAAAGGAAAGTTGTACACATCCAAGACATACAATACTTCTGTACTTCTTTATCAAGCAATAGTTCAAATTTCATTAACCTTTTAGTTATTTTTTTAATTGATGCCAGGATGTGTGACCCCTGTTCCAACCGCCCCCCCTCCCCCCCGCGCCCTCTCTTACTACACATTCATCCATTCATACTACCAGACAACAACACAACAAAAAAAAAAAAAAAAAAAAAAAAAAAAAAAAAAAAAAAAAAAAAAAAAAAAAACCCCCTCCCTCTTATAATTTTCTACCAGACTCTATATAATAGTCTTCAATAGCCCAGAGGAGGCTCTGAACTCTTCCCATTTAGCCCATGTGGTGAGTAATTGTGCCTTCACCCCTTCCTCTATCATCATTCTTTCTTCCAGGGCACGCATGTCCGCCATCTCACACTCCCATTCCACTACAGAGGGCGCACATGTGCTTTTCCATTTTCTTGCTATGATAGTTCGTGCTGCTGTCAGAAAATATTTCAATATACCTTTTCTTATTTTCTTAACCGATCCTGGGATCATAGATAATACCGCTACTTGTATTTCTGGATACATATCGATCCCGGTCATGGCTCTATATATTTCAAATATTTTCTGCCAGAATGGTTGGATTTCTGAGCAATAGTACCAAATATGTGACATTGTGCCCTGTGCTTTATGGCATCTCCAACAGATATCCTCGCTGTCAGGGTTCATTTTATGTAAGTCCACAGGGCACCTATACCATCTGGCTAATATTTTATAATTTCTTTCCTGATGTTTGGCCGATATCGAGAGTTTATGGGTTACTATGATTGCCTTTTCCCATGATTCCCTGGGGAATTCATTTCCTATCTCTATTTCCCATTTCTTAATATAGGGTAGGTCCTGTCCTTTATTTTCAGCATTCAGATATTTATAGATTTTAGAGAGGACGTGGGTGGGTCTATGTTCTTGTAAAAAGATTTTTTCTATAGTTGTCAAGGGCCTATCTATTACCGATTCTTTTATTAGAGATGTGATATACCGTTGTAACATCCCATACTGCATCCATTTTGTTTTGTATTCTACTCCCAGCCTTTCCATTGGGAGGAGCCTATTGTCTTCCATCGTTTCCACCAACCTTGTGTCTTCACATCTCCTCCATTTAAGAAATGTTTCAGACTCCAGTGCCAGCGGAAATTCTGGATTACTAAATAGTGGAGTCATAGGTCCCCTATTAGTAGATCCAATCCCTTTCTTAATCATAATATCCCATACTTTTAATGTTGATACCACTAAGGAGGGCAGTTCACTATCCGGCGGTCTTTGCTCTCTTTTTATCCAGGGTAGTGATTTTAATTTTAAGGCTGTGATTTTCTCTTCAAGCTTCACCCATTGTTTGATATCTCTATTGTGGAACCAGTCCACTATTCTTGTTGTCATTATTGCTCTCAGGTACATATCTATATCTGGAAGGGCAAGGCCCCCGTTTTTCTTGGTTTTATTCAAGACCGATCTTTTGATTCTGGGAGTCTTGCCTCCCCAGATGAAATTTCCTATTGACTTGTGCAGTTTTTTCAGGGTATTTGTTACAGGAAAAATGGGTATTGCTTGTAGGGTATATAATATTTTGGGTAGTATATCCATCTTTACAATATTTATTCTACCCATCCAGGAAAACATACCTTTTTCATATTGTTGTAGCGATCTCATAGTTTTCTGTACCAACGGGGCGTAGTTGTACTCCTGTAGATTATTGAGGTCAGTGGGGATGTATACACCTAAATATTTAATTGCCTTCGCCTGCCATTTAAAAGAGAAATCCTTTTTAAGGAGTTCCACCATAGCGTTTGGCAAATTAACGTTTAGGGCTTCAGATTTGTTGTAGTTTACCTTGAAATTACTTAGTGCGCCGAATCGTTTAAATTCAGATATCAGGTTTGGTATCGAAATCAGAGGGTTCGTGATGTACAACAAGATATCATCTGCAAATACTGACATCTTGTATTCTATACCTCCCACCTCAATACCCTGTATATCCTTGTTTTCTCGAACTGCTATCAACAGGTGTTCCATCACTAATATATATAACAATGGGGATAACGGGCATCCTTGTCGGGTTCCATTTGTTATAGGTACTACCTCCGATAAATCTCCGTTTGCACGGATCCTGGCTGTTGGATTCTGATATAGGGCCATTATTCTATCTATAAGTACAGGGCCCAGCCCCCACTGGACCAAGGTCTCTCTAAGGAAGTTCCATCCCACCCTGTCGAAAGCTTTCTCCGCATCAATTGTCAGTAGACAGGATGGGATGGAACCTCTCTGTGCATATTCTACTAGTGTAAGTGTTTTTAAGGTGTTATCTCTAGCCTCTCTACCTTTTATGAAACCCACCTGATCTAGGTGTATATGTGCCGGTATTATGGAGGCGAGTCTATTAGCGATAATTTTAGAGTATAATCTAAGATCAATGTTTGTAAGGGAAATTGGTCTATAGTTTCCGCATAGGGTATGGTCCTTCTCTGGTTTGGGTATGAGTGAAATGTACGCTTGAAGGCTCTGTGAGACAAAAGGCTCTATCGTAGAAACAACATTAAAGGTACGTTTTAAAATGGGGGTAAGTTCTTCTTTAAATATTCTATAGAATCTTGGGGTGAAGCCATCTGGGCCTGGGCTTTTCCCAGGTACCAATGCGTCGATTACCTCTTGTATCTCGATCTCAGAGAAATCCTGCTCTAATTGTACAGTTTCTGTCGGTGCTAGAACAGGGAGTGCAGTTTCTCTTATATATTGATAAATATTTTGTTGAAGTCCCTCCGTGTCTTTTTTTGTATCATCATTAGGTATATTATATAATTTCGTGTAGAAGGTCTGAAACTCCTTTAGTATCTCTTTTGGCTCATATTTCATGTCTCCTTTTTCTGACTTGATTTTAACAATAGGTGATATATTGCCCCTATGTTTCAACGCTCTTGCCAGAAGTTTACCTGGTTTATTACCTAGTTGATAATATAAGGAACGGTTACTATCTCTTATACGTAACGTTTGTTCATTTATTAAAGTTTTTAATTCCGTTTTCTTTTCTGTTAATTCCATTAGTATTTCGCGTGTTGGGTTTTGTTTGTGTTGGGTTTCTATTTTGGGTATTTCTTTTAGTAGTTGGTTCATTTTATTACTTTTCAGTTTTTTCAGTCTGGCCCCATGTTTTATGAGATACCCACGAATTACGCATTTTAATGTTTCCCACTGAATCGGAAGAGATGTGGGATCGTTAATATGGTCGTGTACAAAGTCTGATATTACTTTCCTGATTTCTGAGACACAATTCTCATCGTATAACAGATTATCATTAAGCTTCCAATTACCCCTATTACTTTTGCTCTTAAGTGGGTCAAGTACCAAAAATACTGGTGCATGATCTGACCATAACGCACTGCCTATATCAGTCGATGTAGTTATCTCCATCCCCATCTGGTTTATCAAAAAGAAATCCAATCTATGATAAGTCCCATGAACTTTCGAATGAAACGTAAAATCTTTTTCCGTTGGATGAAAAACTCTCCAAATATCAGCTAATTGGTATTTTGCCATTGTTTCTAGAAAGAGTTCTTTCTCTCTACCTGACTGTACCACTGATGGAGCTGTAGTATCTTTCTCTCTGTCTAGTACAAAGTTAAAGTCTCCCCCAATTATTGTTACACCCTCTGCCTTCTCCATAAGCTTTTTCAACATTTGTGTTCCTATTTTATGTTGGTTTTGATTAGGTAGGTATAAATTTATGAAAGTGTATTTTTTACCAAATATAATAAGTTTAAGTAATATTGCTCTTCCATCCCTATTGCGCCATTCTTCCAGCACTTGGTGTGGTATTGTCTTATGAATTGCAATAGAGACACCCTTTGATTTTGAGTACCCAAAGGAGTCATGATACCAGGTAGTGTAAAATCTGTTTTGTAGGTTAGGGACGTGGTCCGTACGGAAATGCGTTTCCTGGAAGAATATCACCCCCACTTTCTGTTTATGGAGAGAATATAGAACTTGAGACCTTTTTGTTGCTGAGTTAAAACCTCTTACATTATATGAACAGATTTTCATAATTCAGAACCGATGAGGGAAAAAAGAAAAAAAAAAAAAAAAAAAAAAAAAAAAAAAATAAAAAAATAAAAAAACCCACAACACACACCCCCCACACTCACACTTAACCCCAAACTACCCCAAAACTATTTGACTTTTGTCATTTTTTGCGCTGATTGTTTTTTATTTGAACTTCCCAATAAAGACTGAGAATGAAGGGTTAACAGTTGTAATCTTTACTGAGAATTAGATATATTCTTTTTTTGTTTGTAAAACTGCAAAAAACAAATTATTGGGCCTAAACTGATGAATACATTTTTTTTTTTTACTTTTTTTTTTTGGAAATGTTTTATAGCAGAAAGTAAACTTTTTTTTTTCAAAATTGTCACTCTTTTTTTTGTTTATAGCGCAAAAAATAAAAAAACGCAGAGGTGATCAATTACCACTAAAAGAAAGCTCTATTTGTGGAAAAAAAGGACATCAACTTTGCTTGGATACAGCGTCGCATGACCGCACAATTGTCAGTTAAAGCAACTTAGTGCCGTATCGCAAAAAATGGCCTGGTCAGGAAGTGGGTAAATCCTTCCAGGGCTGAAGTGGTTAACATTACATTACAAAGTCACTAGCTAACAGAAATTGAGGCCTAGCTAATAGAACTTGAGAGAACTTAATAGAACAATAGAAATTGACAACCACAGACAGACTGGAACTGATGCATTTGGGCTAGGCTTGGGTCTTCGGACAGCACCTCAGATCTTTCTCTCTCTCTGTGTTCACTGGAACTCTCAGGCCTTGGGTTAGTGTCATGGCTACCTCTCTAGGCATCATTCCCAGGAACATTTTTTCAGCAGGAGTCCCCTTTACTCATCCCAGGACCTCCTGTGGCATTAGAACAACATACATTTCCATACAACAGATGTAGTCATTTCTTCAAGTAGTGGGCATCCGGCTAGAGGAATGGGAAGGGGGGGAGGCATTTCTTCACGTGAATGGGTCTGAGAGGTGGATTATCTCCATCCAACATGAATAACCACAGAATCACCCAAACTACTAGATAAGACCTTCCTTACCCATATTTTTCATTGATTCAAACATAAGTTTATTAAGCATGCAGAAATAAAATGTTACCCAAGCACATATTCTGATTCAGAACTTAGTTTCCTAACTTTGTAATATATCTGACTATGATCAGCAACATTACATCATTAACAGCTAGGTGGTGCTGTTGCAGAGCTTTTTTGCATGGAACTCAGTGCTGAGACAGCGTGGTGTGGGAGGGAGTGTGAGTGCAGAGGACCGAACCCCCCACCACAACCGAGAGCGGCAGCGCGGCGGACCGAAACTCCCCCACGACCAAGAGCAGCAGCATGTGCCCCAGGGACCTACAGCGGCAGCAGAGTGGGACATCGTGGTGGTGGAGCGGGAGTAACTAGGAGCAGTATCACCCCACAGATGCGGACAGAGGAGGTGGGAGAAAATCCAGCTGGACCGGGAGGTGGTGAGTACCTGAGTATTGAGAGTACCTGAGCAGAGTGTGTATTGTGGGTACCTGTGTATTGGGAGTACCCAAGGATTGTGTGTGTTGTGAGTACCTGTAGAGGCGGCTCTAGGCTTTGTGAGGCCTTAGGCAAAACTTACACATGAGGCCCCACGGACTGGGACGCTCCATGATGAGGCCGCTATTCCTCAGGCTGCGAGCAGTATCTGATTTGTCCATCAGCTCCTAAGCCACAGAGTCCCAGTGGGGGTAGGTGGAGCCGCCGGCGTCAACTTCAGTGATTGAGAACAGGCAAATAAGGAGGCCACGAGGCCCCTGTGAGTGCGAGGCCTTAAGCGACCGCCTAATTTGCCTAATTAGAGAGCCGCCTCTGTACCTGTGTATTGTGAGCACCTGTGTATTGTGAGTACATTAATTGAATAAGCTGCACTAAAAATTATATAGATTGTAGTGTATACTAAAACTAAGTAAAATGAATCAAATTAATATAACTAATAAATGGATATGATATACACACAAAACCAATTTAAAGTGCCTTGTGTATAACTGTGTTTAAAACCATAACATAAACAAATAACATATAGAAAATAAGTGCTCCTGTGCAATATATAGTGTTCAAATAGGTTGTGAATGACCGTGCTGAATATAAACAACACTGCAGGAGATATGTGATTCAAATCATAAGACAAAGTGCTCATGTGCATATAAATCGCATCCAAATCGCATCCAACTGCGTCTCTAGTAACGTGATAAAAGTTTGTGTAATTCAAGAAGAATAAAAGGTGTGATCCAAGACGTGCTGGGGTGTCTTCACTCAGGTGCCCCCCTTAGGTAGTAAACGCTCACCTTGGACTTTGCAATTAAGCTAAGTCAAAGCACGCATGTGAACCACCTCTGGGTTCTTTAGAATGTCAGGCTCCAGGGTTCCTCAGCATAGTTATCCAGGATATATGAAAGGAAAGACTCGATAGTGCAATGACGTTTTAAACAATTTATTTCACTAAAGTAAAGATCCCTGGGTTACTCACATATATCAGGTGCATCAGTGCACCATTCTATGATGAACATGTAGCAGATTATACCAGGGTGGTATCAGGATAATATGAGCATCCTCCTTAGCTTACAAGATGTCTTGTCGTGCCGTGCCGTCCTGACCCCTCCCCAACTAATGTCAATACAGGGATATCATATCTGCTTTAGGGGGAAATATGTTTTCAAAATACATGTGACAGGCTTAATACCATTAGTCTGTATGTTGTCTACCGGGCACTCTGGTTCGGCACATCACGGATCTGATGGACAGATTACTGGGGGGGGCTGGGGAAGACCCGGCTGTCATGGTGCACGTTGGCACTAGTAACAAAGTCAGAGGAAGATGGAGTGTCCTAAAAAACGATTTTGGGGATTTAGGAGCTAAATTGAAGAATAGGCCCTCCAAGGTAGTATTTTCAGAAATACTATCGGTACCTCGAGCCACACCAGAAAGGCAGAGGGCAGTGGCGTAGTGTGGGTTGCCAGCACTCGGGGCAAGGCAAATAATTTGCACCCCCTAACCTGCAGACTTTTAGCACTCCCTTCAATACAATAGTACTGACCTACCTGATTCCTATACTGACCACTATACTTACCTACTTGATTTCAACACTGACCAACCTGATTCCTTTACTGACCATTGCACACTACACTGACCACTATACTGTCCACTACACTGAGAACTACACTGACCACTATACTGTCCACTATACTGACCACCATACTACACTAACTGACCCACCATACTACACTAACTAACCACTATACTACTCTAACTGAACCACCATACTACACTAACTGACCCACCATACTACACTAACTGACCACTATACTACACTAACTGAACCACCATACTACACTAACTGAACCACCATACTACACTAACTGACCCACCATACTACACTAACTGACCACTATACTACACTAACTGACCACCATACTACACTAACTGACCACCATACTACACTAACTGACCACCATACTACACTACACTGACCACCATACTGTCCACTATACTACACTGTCCACTACACTGACCACTATACTACACTAACTGACCCACCATACTAAACTAACTGACCCACCATATTACACTAACTGACCCACCCTACTACACTAACTGACCCTCTCTACTACACTAACTGACCCACTATACTACACTAACTGACTCACCATACTACACTAACTGACCCACCATACTACACTAACTGACCCACCATACTACACTAACTGACCACCATACTACACTACACTGACCACCATACTGTCCACTATACTACACTGTCCACTACACTGACCACTATACTACACTAACTGACCCACTATACTACACTAACTGACCACTATACTACACTAACTGAACCACCATACTACACTAACTGACCCACTATACTACACTAACTAACCCACCATACTACACTAAATGCCCCCACATGCTACACTAACTGACCCACCATACTACACTAACTGACCACCATACTACACTACACTGACCACCATACTACACTACACTGACCACCATACTACACTACACTGACCACCATACTGTCCACTATACTACACTGTCCACTACACTGACCACTATACTACACTAACTGACCCACCATATTACACTAACTGACCCACCCTACTACACTAACTGACCCTCTCTACTACACTAACTGACCCACTATACTACACTAACTGACTCACCATACTACACTAACTGACCCACCATACTACACTAACTGACCCACCATACTACACTAACTGTCCACCATACTACACTACACTGACCACCATACTGTCCACTATACTACACTGTCCACTACACTGACCACTATACTACACTAACTGACCCACCATACTACACTAACTGACCCACCATATTACACTAACTGACCCACCCTACTACACTAACTGACCCTCTCTACTACACTAACTGACCCACTATACTACACTAACTGACTCACCATACTACACTAACTGACCCACCATACTACACTAACTGACCCACCATACTACACTAACTGACCACCATACTACACTACACTGACCACCATACTGTCCACTATACTACACTGTCTACTACACTGACCACTATACTACACTAACTGACCCACTATACTACACTAACCGACCACTATACTACACTAACTGAACCACCATACTACACTAACTGACCCACTATACTACACTAACTGACCCACTATACTACACTAACTAACCCACCATACTACACTAACTGACCCACCATACTACACTAACTGAACCACCATACTACACTAACTGACCCACCATACTACACTAACTGACCCACTATACTACACTAACTAACCCACCATACTACACTAACTGACCCACCATGCTACACTAACTGACCCACCATACTACACTAACTAACCCACCATGCTACACTAACTGACCCACCATACTACACTAACTGACCACCATACTACACTAACTGACCACCATACTACACTAACTGACCACCATACTGTCCACTACACTGACCACTATACTACACTAACTAAACCACCTTACTACACTAACTAAACAAGTAACAAGGCGCAATATGCAGATATCTTACAGTATAGTACCTAATAGTCCAGGAATGTGGATGTACAGATGTGTACACTGGCAGTATAAAACCGCAGTCTCAGTCAGGGCAGCCACCAAGAAACCAAAAGCGAGTTCCAATAGCTAAGAAGAAAAGACAAGGAATAGGGGCGCCTCTGAGAAATTATCATAAACACTTTATTTTAAATAAAATATCCACTCACATGAAAGTAGGAGAAGGCATATGCAGGAGCGTGGTGAAGGCTGGAGAGCAGAAAAACACAGGGCTGTAGGTAGAAACTGTGTCAGTGTAGCTGGAGCATAATTCAATCCAGGCAAGCAGGAGTACAGATGACTGAGCACATACACACACCGGTGTAGTGCAATGTCCCTGGAGGATGGTGTCAGTAGTCCAGTGGAGGAGGAAGGAATCAGTCCAATAGTGGCATAAATGTCTGTGGAAAGGAGGAGAAAAATGTCTGGCTGGATGGCAGGGCTGCGCTGTATCTCCACAGCGATCGTACTGTCCCTGTATGATGAGGGGAGAGACACGGCCGTGTGTATGAGATGGAAGCGAGGCTTGGAGAGCAGACACAGGCCGGCGCCGAGCCTTGACATCATCAACATGCGACGCGTTTTTGAAATTGCTAGCTATAGATGGATAGAATAGCCGCATTCCTTTTTCAAGCTTCTTGAAAAAGGAATGCGGCTATTCTATCCATCTATAGCTAGCAATTTCAGAAACGCGTCGCATGTTGATGACGTCACGGCTCGGCGCCGGCCTGTGTCTGCTCTCCAAGCCTCGCTTCCATCTCATACACACAGCCGTGTCTCTCCCTTCATCATACAGGGACAGTACAATCGCTGTGGAGATACAGCACAGCCCTGCCATCCAGCCAGACGTTTTTCTCCTCCTTTCCACAGTCATTTATGCCACTATTGGACTGATTCCTTCCTCCTCCACTGGACTACTGACACCATCCTCCAGGGACATTGCACTACACCGGTGTGTGTATGTGCTCAGTCATCTGTACTCCTGCTTGCTTGGATTGGATTATGCTCCAGCTATATTGACACAGTTTCTACCTACAGCCCTGTGTTTTTCTGCTCTCCAGCCTTCACCACGCTCCTGCATATGCCTTCTCCTACTTTCATGTGAGTGGATATTTTATTTAAAATAAAGTGTTTATGAAAATTTCTCAGAGGCGCCCCTATTCCTTGTCTTATACTACACTAACTGACCCACTATACTACACTAACTGACCACTATACTACACTAACTGAACCACTATACTACACTAACTGACCACCATACTACACTGACCTGACCACTATACTACACTAACTGACCACTATACAACACTACACTGACCACTATATTGTCCACTATACTACACTGTCCACTACACTGACCTCTATACTACACTAACTGACCCACTATACTACACTAACTGACCACTATACTACACTAACTGACCCACCATACTACACTAACTGACCCACCATACTACACTAACTGACCAACAATACTACACTAACTGACTTTCTTCCCCCCCCCCCCCGGGCCAGTAACACGACTCTCACGAGGGAATCTCACTCACCTTCGTGTCTGGCTGACCTGTATCAGTCTGGAGGAGAAGACAGCGGCTTCTCACAATGCTTCTCTCCCCTGCGCTCTAGCTGCCATGTTCAGTGTCCGGCGCAGCGCACTGTGATTGGACATATGGGGGTCATGTGCGCAGGCGGGACTTCAGGAGTGATTGCGGACAGGCCAGCTCTACGCCTCCCCCATACGCCCAATTACAGGGCACCGGACACTGAACATGGCGGCCAGAGCCTGGGGACACAGGAATTTAAAATTAGGAGGAGGCAGCCAGTGACACATACTGGCGCCCCCTAAATGTCACACCTGGGGCCACGGCACCCCCAACGCTACACCACTGGCAGAGGGAGATTAGGGAAGTAAGCCAGCAGCTGAGGAGCTGGTGTAGAAAGGAGGGGTTTGGGTTCCTGAAAAACTAGGCCAACTGTTCAGTAGGTTACCAGTTCTATGGAAGGGACAGACTGCACCTAAATGAGGAGGGTGCAGATCTGCTGGGAGTGAAGATGGCCGAAAAGTTAGAGGGGCTTTTAAACTAGGCAATGGGGGGGGTCCAGACATAGAGATAGCCAGTGTGGAACGTATTTCAGTGGGTAGCATTGGGGGCATTAGTGGTAGTGTCAGACTGTCACATACCTGACTGATGAGCCCAATGGAGCAGAGGCAGGTCTCCCTTACATGTCCAACTCGCGGCCCATGGTAGAGTAAACAGGAGTGCAGAGTGGTATGAAAGCCTGGTGGGTCAGTTGCAGGAAGGGCGGCTCTGGATCCCATAAAAAGAGGAGATGGATGCACCAGTGCGCACAGGAGCACGCGCACCGGTGCACACAGACGCGCACCAGAGCGGCCAGCACTGCGTCTACCACAGGGACTTTCCTGACTGTGCCCCCTCCTCAAGTGCAGCCTCCGGATTCCCAGTTGGGCCAGTCTTGTAGCATGGGACCTCTTGAAAGAATGCATAAGCTACTCAGCATGTATATTGCTCTCAGGCTCCCAGGAATTGTCTTCCGGCCCATACCCCTTCCATTTTATCAGGTACTGGATCTGGTTGTACCTTTTTCTACAATCCAGAATTGTTTCCACTTCAAATTCTTCCTCGTTGTTAACTATTACGGGTTCCGGTGGATCGGTACTTCGGCCAGCAAAAGGGTTAGGAACAACAGGTTTTAATAGCGTCACATGGAAGACTGGGTGGACCTTAAGCGTATCAGGCAACTCAAGTTCATAAGTTACATGATTAACCTTCCTCTTTATAGGGAAAGGCCCCACGAACTTAGGGCTCAGTTTCCTTGAGGGGCAAGCCATTTTTAAGTTAGCCGCGGATAACCATACCTGGTTGCCAGGTTCCAGAATAAGCTCTCCTCGCTTCTTCCTGTCAAACATTTTTTTGTTATATTCCTGTGTCTTGGTCATGGTTTCCTGTAATAGTTTATTGTTTGTAAGAAAGAAGTCCATTGTCTCGGCCATAGGAATATAGGAATAGCACATTCAGGTATAGTACTGGACAGGAAGGACGGATGGAAGCCGTAGTTAGCAAAAATGGAGTCTGCTTGATGGCAGAATGAAGGGAATCATTGTAGGCAAACTCAGCGATAGGCAGTAAAAAGACTCAGTCATCCTGCGAGATGGAAGAGAAGCAATGGAGATATTGCTCCAAGGTTTGATCGGTTCTCTCCGTTTTCCCAATCGTCTGGGGTAGTAAGCAAAAGAGAAAGCCAACTCGATCTCAAGAGAACCACATAAAGCATTCCAGAACCTGGAGGTATACTGGACACCTCAGTCAGATACAATGCTGGCTGGGACTCCATATAGCCTCACTATTTCTTTAATAAAGGTCTTCGCAGTCTCCATAGCCGAGGGTGTTCCTTTCATAGGCAGAAAGTGAGCCATTTTGGACAGCCTGTCCACCACTACGAAAATAGTAGAAAAACCTTCTGCCGGGGGGAGTACCAAGATGAAATCCATCAAGATCATCTTCCAAGGTCTCTCTGGGATGGGTAATGGCTTCAATAGACCCCAGGCTCTTGCCCAGCTATTCTTGTTTTGAGAGCAGGTATTACATGACTCCATGTAGCTTTTGCAGTCGCCTACCAGCTGAGGCCACCAAAATGTGTGCTGTATCAGTTCAGCCGTCTTCAGGGCACTGAAGTGTCCGGCCAACTTTTGGTCATGGCAGAGCTCCAGCACTGCTACCCTTAGGTTCTGCCCTTATGCCAAATCAACCCATCTTGTGTCCTTACGCTTGTTTCAGGAGATGGGGCAAACTCAGCAGAAGCTTGTTTAATTTGGGATATGAGATCCCCTTGAAGCAACAGGAAGTTCCCTGAAGGGAGGATGGTATCCGGGAGTGTGAATCTCTCAGGGTCATTGAACATGTGGGAGAGTGCATCTGATTTAATATTCTTTGACCCTGGTCTGTATGTGATGTGGAACAGGAATCTTGAAAAAAAAAGTGCCACCCTGCCTGACGTGGTTTCAATCTCTTGGCTGTTCTCAGATATTCCAAGTTTTTATGGTCTGTGTAAACCAGAATGGGATGTGCAGCACCCTTGAGTAGATAACGCCACTCCTCTAATGCGGCCTTGATGGCCAAAAGCTCACAATCTCCCACATCGTAATTCCTTTCCGCTGTAGATAATTTGCGAGAGAAGAAATCCACTGGATAGAGAAGGGACTTGGCTCCTTGCCGCTGGGATAGCACAGCCCCTACTGTGATTTCTGGAGCATCAACTTCGAGGACAAACGGTAAGGCAGGGACAGGGTGCTTCAGAATGGAGGCTGAAGTGAATAACTCTTTAAGTTTTTCAAAGGCGGATTGTGCCTTAGAAGACCAGAAGAATTGGGTTCGTGTTCCTTGTGTAGTCAGTTCAGTAATAGCAGCGATTATTGCAGAAAATCCTCTGATAAATTTTCTGTAAAAATTGGTGAAACGGATAAAGTGCTGAACCCCGTTTTTATCTGTGGGGGCAGGCCAGTCCAGAATGGCAGAAACTTTCTGAGGATCCATTTTGATACCGTCCACAGAGATAATTAGCCCTAAGAACTGGATACACTGAAGTTCAAATTTGCACTTCTCCGGTTTGGCATAAAGGCCATGCTGCCTGAGTTGGGTTAGAACATTTTGGACATTCCTGCGATGATCATTTACTGAAGAGGAGAAGAACAGGATGTCATCCAAGTATACGATGATGTACAAATCCAGATAGTCACAGAAAATGTCATTGACAAAGTGTTGAAATGTGGCTGGTGCATTACATAATCCGAAAGGCTTAACAAGGTACTCAAAGTGCCCAAATCAGGTACGGAAGGCCGTTTTCCACTCATCCCCTTCTCGAATACGGATTAAGTTATAGGCTCCCCGGAAATCTAGCTTGGTAAAAATAACTGCGGACCCCAACCTTTGGAACAGTTCAGGCACAAGAGGCAGTGGATAACGTTTTTTGATGGTAATCTTGTTCAATTCCCGATAATCAATGCAGTGACGTAGTAAATGATCTTTTTTTTTTCAATGAAAAAGATGCCAGCACCAGCCAAAGAGGTAGAAGGGGCAAATAAAACCCTTCTTTAGGTTATCGTCAATACAGTATAGTCCTTTAATGTGCCCAACTCCTGCTCAGTTAAAGGAAAGATTCTTCCAAATGGAACTTCCGTTCCTGGTAGTAGTTCTATAGGGCAGTCATAAGGCCTATGAGGAGGAAGGGTCTCTGCCCCCTTCTTATAGGGCGTACACACGGTCGGACTTTGTTCGGACATTCCGACAACAATATCCTAGGATTTTTTCCGACGGATGTTGGCTCAAACTTGTCTTGCATACACACAGTTACACAAAGTTGTAGGAAAATCCGTTTGTTCTGAACGCGGTGACGTAAAACACGTACGTCGGGACTATAAACGGGGCAGTGGCCAATAGCTTTCATCTCTTTATTTATTCTGAGCATGCGTGGCACTTTATCCGTCGGATTTGTGTACACACGATCGGAATTTCCGACAACGGATTTTGTTGTCGGAAAATTTTATCTCCTGCTCTCCAACTTTGTGTGTCGGAAAATCCGATGGAAAATGTCTGATGGAGCCCACACACGGTCGGAATTTCCGACAACACGCTCCGATCGGACATTTTCCATCGGAAAATCCGACCGTGTGTACGGGGCATCACTGAACACGTCCATAAAGTCATGGTATGGCACTGGGATTGACTGCTGTAATACAGTGTCCGCGTCAAGGCCAAGAAGTTGTGAGGATTTAACTGAGGTCCCTTGCAGGCAGTGCTCCTGGCAGTAGTTAGAAAGGAATTTGATCTCTCCAGTGGCCCAGTCAATACTGGGATTATGGGCTTGCAGCCAGGGCATCCCCAAGATGATGGGAAACAGTGGTGAAGAGATGGCATCCAGGCATAAAAGTTCCTGATGATAAGTGGCCATGATAGCCAGCAAATGGACAGTCTCCTGCGTAACAGGACCAGATTTAATGATGGAGCCATTAGCGAGGTGTACAGCTAGTCCCCGAGTTTTTTCGGTTGGAGAGGGATGTGGTGATTGGCTGCAAATGCTAAGTCTATGAAGCAACTGCATGCTCCGGAGTCAATTATGACGGAGACTGGGATATTCTTTCCTGGGAGCTGCAACATGATGGAAAGAGCAAGGTGAGTAGCTGGGTTAGGTAAAACAGGTGCACACATTGAAGATATTGGAAGGCACTTACGCATTTTTTGAAGGGCAAGACCTCACGTAGTGCCTGGGTTCCCCACAGTACATACAGAGGTTGTTGAGCCGTCTGCACTGTCGTTTTTCCAGGGAAAGAGAAGGACGAAGTAGGCCCAACTGCATGGGCTTGGAGGTGTCGAGAACCGGAGCAGCAGGAGTCGGAGGAATCTGGCTGGAAAAGCTGGGAACCTTGGGAAGCATCCAGGTGGGCCGGTATTGGCTAGTAGATCTTTCGGAGCGTCGGTCGATTTGGATTAACAGATTATTGAGTTCATCCAAAGATTGGGGTATCCCGACCCAAGCTAGTTCACCCTTAAGGGGATCAGACAGTCCCATCCGGAATTGGTAACAAAGGGCAGCGTCGTTCCAGTTAGTGTCGGAACTCCAACGCCTGAACTCTGCCACGTAGTCTTCTGTCGCTCTGCGACCTTTTTGTAGAGCATATACCGTGTTTCCCCGATAGTAAGACACCCCCGATTGTAAGACGTATCGGGAGTTTCAGAGGGGTCAGCTAATATAAGCCATACCCCGAAAGTAAGACATATGTCTTACTTTCGGGGAAACACGGGGGGATTTGCCTGCAGTGAAGTGCGGTACCCCTCCTTCTCTGTCCCCCTCCGTTCTCCCCCTCCGTTCCGCTTTCCTCCTCTGTGCCTCCCCGCTGTCCCCTCCGTTCCCCCCTCCTTCTCTGTCCCCTCCGTTCTCCCCCTCCGTTCCGCTTTCCTCCTCTGTGCCTCCCCGCTGTCCCCTCCGTTCCCCCCTCCTTCTCTGTCCCCCTCCGTTCTCCCCCTCCGTTCCGCTTTCCTCCTCTGTGCCTCCCCGCTGTCCCCTCCGTTCCCCCCTCCTTCTCTGTCCCCTCCGTTCTCCCCCTCCGTTCCGCTTTCCTCCTCTGTGCCTCCCCGCTGTCCCCTCCGTTCCCCCCTCCTTCTCTGTCCCCCTCCGTTCTCCCCCTCCGTTCCGCTTTCCTCCTCTGTGCCTCCCAGCTGTCCCCTCCGTTCTCCCCTCCTTCTCTGTCCCCCTCCGTCCCCCCCTCCTTATCTGTCTCCCTCCGTTCTCCCCCTCCGTTCCTCCGTCCCCCTCCTCCTTCCCTTGTGAATAGACAGAGTCAGCTGACTCTGTCCATTCACATAACTGAAACATTGTAATCTCCTGTGATTACAATGTGTCAGTTTATGAATGGAGAGAAGCCGCTGTCTTCTCTCCTTTCATTCTCAGTGCACCTGACGCTGCAGAGAAAGGGACTGGGGAATCTCTATCCTCTGTCTCTTTCTCTGTCTCAAGGGGGAGATATCAGAGGTCTGTTAAGACCCCTGATATCTCACCAAAGCCCCCCAACAGGGCTGATTAAAAAAAAAAAACAAAAAAAAAAAACATATTGCAATAAAGAATAAAAAAATTTTTTTTTTCCCAATATAAGACATACCCCGAAAGTAAGACATAGTGGGGCTTTTAGGGATAAAAAGAAAGTAAGACACTGTCTTACTTTCGGGGAAACACGGTAGTGCCGCCTCAGCAGTAGCAGTCTGCTGAGGGTCCTCGTAAAGCTGAGACATAGCGGCAAAAAATGTGACAAGGTTATTCAAAGATTCTGCCTTTTGCTCCAGAAGGCGGTGGGCCCAGGTTCACCAGACAATAAGGAGATAACAAAGCCCACTTTGGTTGCTTCTAATGAAAAGGTGCAGGGTTGCAGAGCGAAGTAGAGCTCGCAAGCATTGCGGACAGTCCAGTATTTTGCTACATTCACCCGCAAACCTTTTGGGCGTGGGGATCCTGGGCTCAGAAGGTAGCATCACTACTGAGGGTGCAGGTGAGAATCCAGCTGAAGCAATGCCTGGAGGTTTGGCAGGAGATGACAGGACTTGGACTTGTTCTTCCAACCTTGTATAGCCTTCTTGAAGATCCTTCACGGCTTGTGTCAAACCCGCCAGGTGTCTATACAGCTCCTCCATGGTGGAGGTTCCGCGCTCGGGCTCGGACATGGCTGTCTGATACTGTCAGACTTTCACGTACCTGACTGATGAGCCCAATGGAGCAGAGGAAGGTTTCCCTTAGGTGTCTGACTCACGGCCCGTGGTAGAGTAAACAGGAGGCACGGAAGTGCAGAGTGCACCAACGCGCACAGGAGCACACGCACCAACGCACAGCGGCGCACACAGACGCCTGCCAGAGCGGCCAGCACTGCGTCTACCATGGGGACTTTCAAAACACCCAATAAGGAGATAGTATGCGTCCGGACAAACTGCGAGACATGTTCACTAATGCCAGGAGTGTGGTGGACAAGATGGGAGAACTACAGCTGCTACTGTATGAGGAGGAATTAGATTTTGTGGGAATTTCCGAGACCTGGTTCAATAGCTCTCATGATTGGCTGGCAACCATTAAAGAGTATTCCCTATATCGCATGGACAGGGAGGGATAAAAAAAGGGGGAGGGGTATGCCTGTATATCAAAAATGATATACAGGTGAATGCGAGGGATGACATCACTAATGGAGCAAGGGAAGAGGTGGAATCCTTATGGGTAGAGTTACAAAGGGAGGAAACCAAGGAGAAAGTAATACTAGGAGTATGCTATAGGCCCCCTAACCTGAGGGAGGAGGGGGAGATAGACATGTGCATTCGTTTTCGTCTGAATGCATTTTCGTCCGAATTTCAGGTATTTTCGTTATTGTTTTAACAAACGATAACGAAAGTGCAGAATCCGAAAAACGAAAGATCCGACATATACAAATGCTTTATTTTTGTTTTCGTTGCTACAAAAGTTTGATATAGATAGGAGATTGAACATGATGCTGACAATAACAATTTGTGTCCATCAAACCTGTGGTCGAATGTGCCTAACCTTACCCTATTAGTCCAATATTCGACATAGAGAGAAAAGATTCGACATAGAGAGAAAAGATTCGACATGGGGGAGAAAAGATCGCTGCTGGAATTGGGTGGGGGAAGTAAAATAAATATAATGATGATGATGATGAATGTTATTGGCTGATTGTAACCAAAGAGGAGGAGCAGTAAAATAGCTAGAACTAAGTACACACGTACAGCCACTTTCATTTACAATTGCTAGCAGAGAGAGACACACACAATGAATCATTTCAGAAGACAGTCAATTTTAGCTGGTCCGTTTGTCAGAGAACCTCAATTATTTAGCAATTGAGCATAAGCACAGCAGCAGAACAATAGTGAAGCAAGCTACAGTTCAACTTAACTTTTTCATAATAATCTGCTGCTATTGTTTTAGTGTTGTGAACTTGATAGTGATACTAGTGTTGCTAGTGTTGTGATAGCCTCAGAGGCTGCCCGTGTTGTGGGGGGGGGATTTATTATTATAGATTCTATATTATAAATTGAGATTCTCTATAGATTCTATATACCCTATCTTGTTACCTGTCTGATCAGTGATCATTATCACCAGTCCATTTTCTGTTTGAACTATATACATTCAACATGAACAACGAAGATTCGACAAAGCAGTGAAAAACATACAAACGTCAAATCTTTGGCTTATGGTGTCTGTTGAAAGTTCCAAGAGGATTCGACGGAGCAGCTAAACTATACGGCGTTGTACAGTTTAGCTGCTCCGTCGAATCTTCTTTGAACATTCGACAGACACCATAAGCTTTCAATGACAGATTTGACCTTAATTAATTTGGATTTTCGGACGGATGCTATTTTTAACGAAAAACGGAATAGATAAAAACGAATTTCAGGAGTAACTAAATAAATGTATTTTTCGGACGAAAACGAAATTCCGAAACAAAATATTTCAGTGTGCACATGTCTAGGGGGAGACAGACCTCCTATCATAGTTTGAAATGGTGGCAAGGATGGGAAGTGTCATTATAATGGGGGATTTTAATTATCCCGACATAGACTGGGCGGAAGAACCGCACATTCAACTTATGCCGCACACACACGATCAGGATTTTGGTCGGTAAAAGGTATGATGGCTTTTCCAACGGGATTCCACTCAAGCTTGTCTTGCATACACATGGTCACACCAAATTCCGACAATCAAGAACGCAGTGACATACGACAGCACTAGAAAAAGGAAGTTCCTTAGCCACTGCTCCACCCTTTGGGCTCCTTTTGCTAATCTCGTGTTTATCTCGCGTTAGCAGAAGTTTGTTGAGAGACGATTCACGCTTTAAAGCTTTGGTGCTTTTCAGTCTGTTACTGCTGTTCAGTTTGTGCTTGTGGGTTTGTATCTGGTTTTCAGTGCGTGTAGTCAGGTCGTATCTGTTTTTCAGTGCGTTCTTGTCTGCTTGTTTCTGATTTTCAGCTCGCTCTTCACAGGCCTTGCTGTTTTTCAGTGCGTTCTGTTAGTTCGTTCTGACCAGCCGACCGTTTTGAAGCCATGTTGCGGGTACGTACTCATCGTAGATTTCGTGCTATGCAGGTGCTTGGTGTTGGGGTTATTACTTTGACCCAAGTCCAGTCCATGAACAGGGTGGGGAGGAGTTCATGGACCAAGAATTGGTTGCTCCAGCGTGACCAATTCTCTCATATGCCTTTACTGCGTGAGATCCAGGAGAATAACCCTGATGATTTCAGGAATTTTCTCCGGATGACGGATCCTGTTTTTCACCATCTGTTGGCTTTGCTGTCCCCTTATATTACGAAGCAGGACACCTGCATGCGGCAAGCCATCACTGCGGAGCAGAGGCTAGTCGCCACGTTGCAGTACTTAGCAACAGGGAGAAGTCTACAGGACCTCAAGTTCTCTACAGGCATCTCCCCCCAGGCTCTGGGGATCATTATTCCAGAGACCTATTCAGCCATCATTCAGACCCTGCAGAAGGACTATATTAGGGTAAATTTTCTCCTTTAACATCACATTCTATGTATTTAATGTATGCTAATGTATTGTATTTCTTTCATCATTCTCTAATTACCATGATTATAATATGCCGTGAATGTCCTCTTTATCCTCATGCATGCTGGAAGTTTTTAATGCTCGTTTTTTGTCCTTCATGCATATTTGCCTTCATTAACCTCCCCAGCATGCTATCCTGGGCCCATATACACCTAGCCTAGTCACTTAACAATGTATTTTGTCAGCTCCATAGTACTGCTTTACCCTAAACACCCCCTAAAATGTGTACAAATGTTTTTGTTGTCCTTAAACTCATTTATTTATATTTTTGTCTTTAAATACTCCTTAAAATAAATGTTATACTGATGTTGGCCAAGAATGTTTGTGTCTAATCTGCTTGCAATGTTATGTGCAAAAGTACTATTTTTTTTTTTTTTTTTATGTTTTGACTCCACAGTTTCCTTCAACGCCACAGGAATGGCATCCCACTTTGCCGACCGTTTTCCCAACTGTAGAGGGGCAATTGATGGAAAGCATGTCCACATCGTCCCATCACCCCATTCGGGGTCATACTATTTTAATTATAAGGGTTTCAATAGTATCGTGTTGATGGCGGTGGTGTCAGCGACATACAAGTTTCTCTACGTGGACGTGGGGAAGAATGGCCGGATGTCAGATGGTGGAGTCTTTGCCCAGGCGGAGTTCTACACATGTCTCCAGAGTGGTGGCTTGGGATTGCTACCTGCGGAAGAGAACGTGGAAGGACTCCCGTTTGTTTTTATTGCTGATGAAGTGTTTGGTCTGGGTGATCACATGATGAGGCCATTCCCCCAGAGGACCCTCACCCCGCAGAAGAGGGTTTTTTATTTCTGGGCTGGCCAGAGCGAGAAAAGTCACGGAGAACACC
Organism: Lithobates clamitans; assembly: GCA_037952925.1. Classification (NCBI taxonomy): domain Eukaryota; kingdom Metazoa; phylum Chordata; class Amphibia; order Anura; family Ranidae; genus Lithobates; species Lithobates clamitans. The sequence goes on from JBBGZY010000943.1 coordinate 5,903,171, forward strand.
TTTGGGATAATGGCCAGCCGGTTTCTAATGGCTATAAATATGGCACAGTACAAACTGTTGAGTATAAAACCTTTTACTCCATGCACATTCACATGTGCGTTGTAAAACCTTTTTTGTTAAAGAAATAACATCTTTGTTTTATAAATTTTTACCTTGAAGATATTATTTTGGTACATAAACAGGCATGTTTCAAAACATAACATACACAACTCAGGAACTTACAAAGTTCAACATTGAAAAACTGAAGGCAATATCAGACATTATAGTGTCAAAAATGTCTTAATCTTCCCTTCATCAGATAAGGTGATGTCCCCCTGTAAAAGCCAAATTTAGAAGATGCACACAAATTGGGAGTAAAAATGGGGATTTCTCTCCTGATCCCATGCCTAATGTCAACATGTGCTAGCTCCCATCATGGGGGATCAATGGACGTGTTTTGGGGGTCAACCCCTTCCTCTCACCTACTAGAGTTGCGAGAAAGGGGTTGCACCCACAAAACGCGTACATTGAAATCCCCTGATAGCAGATAGCACATGTTGACACACTGTGTGCGTCTTCCAAATTTGGCTTTTTAAATGTATAAAAAGGTTATTTAAATTTTCTTTGAAAAAAAAAGTTGTAATTTTTTTGGATTTAGATTCTCCCTAATATATCAATCATGTTCTTCATTCTTTGTTCAATCTCCTTGGTTTTTTCCTTTTATGAGGTCTAAATCCCAACTACACCACATTATGTCCTGGATTAATCTTTGTGCACTGTCAGTCGTGAAATGAGTAGATTGTTCTTCTGCCGGCAGTACAGCACATACATTTGGATTTGCGTTCCAGCGTCCCAGCCTCCCAATTGACTGCTCTGTGGATGTCCAAGCCTCGTTCTGGATTATCACTGAATCCTGGAAGCTTACGCCGTACAGACCAGCCGGCAGCAAGAGAGGAATACGACTGTTTGACACAGGAGGACGCAATCTTGTATGCCTATACTGAGGCTCCCTATGCCGGACTAACAGAGTAATAAATGTGAGTGCTTTTAATGAAATTATATCATTAAATATACAGTTTACTAAGAGGCGCCTCAGATGTGTTAACAGCTGCTGAGTGTCCTCTCCTTACATTACACTGAATCAAGTTTGCTATTCATTCTAGTTACAAACACATCTAGACAACATGTCCTAAACTTCTTTTAATACAAATTAGCATGACCAAATGTAGTTAACCCTGTATCTGCCAAAAACATTGTATTTAGTTGATGAAAGAACGATGTTTACTATGAACGATTACTGTGCCCACGAGCCTGAAAGTTGCCATTTTAAACAGTACAACAAAAAAGAAAAGCACATGGCGCAGCATGCAAGTAATAATAATAATAATCGGAACACATGACAAGTACTTACTTTTTAGAAGCACTTTCTTGATTCTTCTATACTGATCCTGCTCCCTTAATTTAAGGTCTGACCAGCGTTTCCTCAATTGCTCCATGGATCGTCGTACCCCAAAATTCCAGTGCAGACTCTTCACAACTTTAGTCATGATCCTGGCCTTTCTCACATTTCTCACATTTTCTCACCACTGTTATCGGCGAGATTTGACACCTGCGAGCCCCATTGCGGGAGCCAGCGCCGAGCTGGCTCATCAGGAAAGGAAAACTGTTTTTTTCCTTTCGCGATGAGCGACGGGCAGTGCTGACAGCTGTCTGGTATGAATCATGAGGGGGAACGCCGTGCCAAATTTTAAATAAAAAACCGGCATGGGTTCCCCCCCAGGGGCATACCAGGCCCCTAGGTCTGGTATGGCTTTTAAGGGGAACCCCCTACGCCGTAAAAATGGCCGAGGGTCCCCCCAAAATCCATAACAGACCCTTATCCGAGCACACAGCCCGTCCGGGGCATGATGGGACTGTGACATCATAAGGGGCGGGTCACAGGGTGACATCACCCAGTGACCACGCCCCATGCCTATATAAGTCATCGCGCACCGCTCACACAGCATTACAGCGGGAGAGAGCGTAGTGTCAACATCAGAAGAAGAGAAGAAGGAACAAGACAGTGGAGAAGACTAGCAAAAGAGTGGCAAAAGAGCAAAAGATAGCGGAGGAGCCCGGCAGAAGATCCGGAGAGCGGGAGAAGAACCAGACACCGGGAAAAGAGGCCGGACACCGGGAGAAGAGGCTGGAGAGCGGGAGAAGAGGCCGGAGAGAGCAGAGAAGTCGCAAGAAGACCCCCGAAGTTGGAAGAAGACCCCCGGAGCTGACTAATAAATTACTTTAAAAACCTGTGTAGTGTGTGTTTTTTTATTGACACTTTTCCCCCCCAGGTGAATGGGTAGGGGTACGATGTACCCCAACTCATTCACATAGGGTGGGGGGCCAGGATCTGAGGGCCCCCTTATTAAAGGGGGCTCCCGGATTCCGATAAGCCCTCCGCCCGCAGACCCCGACAATCAACGGCCAGGGTTGTCGGGAAGAGGCCCTTGTCCTCATCAACATGGGGACAAGGTGCTTTGGGGTGGGGGGAGCTGAGGGCATGCGCCTTGTACGATTCAGGAGGGGAAGGACACTCGCTCGTCCCCACCCCCTTTTCTGACCGGCCGGGCTGCATGCTCGGATAAGGGTATGGTATGGATTTTGGGGGGGCCTTCGTGCAGTTTTTTTGGCTTAGGGGGTTCACCTTAAAATCCATACCGGACCTAAGGCCTGGTATGCCTCTGGGGGGGGAACCCATGGCGGTTTTAAATTAAAATTTGGTGCAGCGTTCCCCCTAATGATTCATACCAGACAGCTGTCAGCACTGCTCGTCGCTCATCAGTTTTCCTTTCCCGATGAGCGAGCCAGCGCGACATGCACAGTACCCTGTCGCCGAGAACCAGCACGATGGGATCGTGCTGGAAACCCATTCTCATGGTCAGGTACTGTACGGTCCATACTTCCCATCATAGTCGGCCCTTTTCAAGATCTACAAAGGTCATATTTGAGGCCTTAAATCTTCTCCTCCGGGATCAGGAAGTTCCTGGCTCCGGGCTTTCCTCCTTGTTACTGCTATTACGCACCTGCTGTGTCTAGACCATGTTCATCTCCCACTGCGCCGAAAAAGAAGGGGCGGGGAATATTCTAGAAAGAACGTCAGGGGCGGGTGACGTGGGTGGAGTTTCACGCATGCGCAGTGTATATAAAGCTAATACGCATGTGTCGTACCTACGTTCCGTGTGCGTAGGAAGGAGGACCAGAAGCGCCGAACGTTCTAGCTAAGGTAACATTTTAACTTGGGACATCAGTGGCCTATACTGATTCGAGATTGAGGCCTATATTGGGATAAGATTAGGAGGGTTTAGCCTGATATTAGTGTTTTTGTCTTGTATTTTGTCTTGCAGCAAATATGAAACAATTCAAAGACCCTGATTTCATGGGCCATTTCATTGACAAATACAGGGATATGAGAAATTTGTGGGAGGTTAAAAACCCGTTATATTGCAATAAAAGAGCTAGGAAGGCATCGATGGAAAAACTGCTGCAATTTGTGAAGACACAGGTCCCCATCACAGACAAAAATTGGTAGCTTGAGAAGCACATATAGGAAGGAGCCTAATAAGGTCCAGGCTTCCATGAGATCAGGAGCAGCAGCAGAGGATGTGTATGTACCCAGTCTGTGGTATTACAACAGGATGCAGTTTCTGGAAGACCAGATGGAAGTCAGGAAATCACTTTCTACACTTCCATCCTGCCTTTCCTCAAACCTTCACTCAACCCTAGCTGAGGCTTCCGAGGACCAACTTGGGCCTTCCATCCTGGAAGAAGTGGAGGAGCCCAGCTGAAGCCAGGTATAGTATATTTTTACATATTTATTGTTTGAAAATTATTGTTGTTAACTAGATGGTATTATTGATAACAAATGAATGATTTAACAAAAAGTGTTTTACATATCAATAGACAGTAGGGGCCAAATATGATTGTGACAAGAATGAAAAATGCTGGGCTCAGAATGATAGTCTTTTCTATTTATTAACATTCAATTTGCAACAGTCATGGGCTGAAAATTGTGTGTGATTGATGAACCTAAAACTATGCCCCTTTTTCATACACAGGAAGACCTCAGCCAGGACGAGGCTCTGGAATGTGGCACACAGGAGGAGGCGGAGGTAAGTATCAGCCAAGAGGTGGCGGGGGCAAGTGACAGCCAGGGAGCCAGGAGGAGGCCAGGCCCAGTAGGAGCCTCACCCAATCCCAGGTGCCTCCCCTCCACCTTCCAACAAAAAGGGCCAGAAAGGGGAGTAACGTGGAGGAGGCAGCACTGGGCCTCATTAAGGAGGCTAATGTGGCCCTAAAAAGCCACCCTGACGCTGAAGAGGCCTATGGCTGCTATGTAGCTGCAAAATTGCAGCAAATGGAGGAGGGCCAATGCCTCATCTGTGAGAAATTTATTTTTGAGGCCATTCATAAGGGGTTGAGGGGCCAAATGAGTGATAACATGCACTTAGTTGCGCTCAGCCATCCTCCTCCTCCTCCTCCTGCCACAAGTCCACCTCCAGAGCCACAGCCTCCAAGGAAGGCTGCAGGGAAGCGTGGAGGAAAGGCTGCAAGGAAGACAAGAAAGTGATGGCCCTGAGCTCAGTCTGGTCTGACAGAAGACGCAGGCTGTTGTAGCCACAGCCTGGGGACATATATGTCATCTGCTGCTGTTCGTGATCTCTGGGAGTCCAGGACCAGATTGTGCACCCTATTATATGGACTTTTCAGGCTACCAATTTTAATTTACAAAGAGTTGATGTGTGCCCTGGGGGCCAAAGGCTTCGCAAATTCAAGAAGTTTCTCCAGCGTTGCCTTCCTCTTTATTTTGTTATCATGAGCCAGAAAAATGTTTTGGTTTTTTTATATGAAAATACTTGCCTTGCCTTTGAAGAAAATGTGTTTTTCTTCAAATTTGTTTGTGAGTAGGCAGGTACATTTCCAAAATACAATGTATAATTAGCAAGGCACACCAACACAATCCTCCTTGAGCTTTATAAAAATACAAGATAATAATGTTGTTGTGGAAAGTTGACACACCAAAAAATAAAATTATGGAGATCAATAGAAACTAATTTAAAAATAATCCAAAAAACATGAGATCTTGATTAAAAATAAAAAAGATGACTATAAAAAATAATGCTAAACATTATTATGAAGATCTGGCTTTAAAAACAAAAAATATTATTCAGGAGATCACGAGAAATAATAAAGAAATACTGCTTGACGAATGTGCTAGCTCCATTACGAACGCTAGTTTTACCAGACCAATCGCTTCCGTCTCGTACTTGATTCTGAGCATGCGTGATTTTTGGCGCGTCAGAATTGCATACAGACAATCGCATTTTCGGCTAGGAACTTTTTCCGACCGAAAAATTGAGAACCTGCTCTCAATCTTTTGCTGGCTGGAATTCTGCCAGCAAAAGTCCGATGGAGCATACACACGGTCGCATTTTCCGACCAAAACCTCTCATCGGAGTTTTGCTGGCGGTATTTCCGAACGTGTGTACGGGGCATAAGGCTCGACATTTCCTAAATGTCTTACAGGACAATTTCATGGGTCAGATGGTAAATGCACCAACAAGAAACAATGTGTTACTAGACTTGATCACGAATGTAGAAATACGGGGCAGCTTAGGAAACAGCGATCACAGGTCAATTCATTTCAGCATAAATCACACAAATAGGAAGCATAAGGAGAATACAAAGACTACGCTCCTTGCTAGAAGATACTAAATGCGATAAAATCTTAGGAACAAAGAACATAGAGGAAAAATGGGTGTGCTTTAGGAGCATATTAAATAAGGGTATTAGCCAGTTCATCCCAAAGGGTAATACATTTAAAGAGCTAATAAAAGCCCTGGGTGGTTTAACGCCAACATAAAAATTCATATAAAAGAAAAGGAGAAGGCCTTCAAAAAATACAAGGCTGAGGGAACATCATCGGCATACCAACTGTACAAAGAATGCAATTAGAAATGTAAGGGTGTAATCAGGGCGGCTAAGATAGAACATGAAAGGCACATAGCGGAGGAAATTAGGAAAAATGGTGAGATGGCAGGTTTTGAATGTATTCTTCTCCTCAGTCTTCACGAGGGAAACGGGGTGCTTCAGTTACCAAAACTGCAATGTTTATCCTCATGACACATGACAGGAAGCACCACCATGGTTAACAGAGGATAAAATCAGAAACAGACTTGAAAAACTTAACATAAATAAGTCTAGATGGCTTGCACCCGTGGTTCCTTAAGGAACTCAGTCAAGTAATTGCCAGACTGATATGGTACTAGCTGATTGGCTTTTCTCCAATGTAACACCATTCTTTAAAAACGGACCAAGATACAGTATATCTCTGGGAACCACAGACCAGTTAGCCTAACATCATCAGTATGCAAGCTCTTTGAAGGGACTTTATACAAGATTTTAGTAATGAAAACGGTATCATTAGCAGTAATCAGCATGGATTCATGAAAAATCATTCTTGCTAGGGGTGCACCAAATGTTTTTTTTTGTTGCCGAAACCGATACCGAAAATGAAAAATACACTAGGCCGAAAAGTGAAACCGATACCAAAAATAACCGATACCGAAACTTATTTTAAAAAAAATATTTTTATATAGGAGATGGTCAGAGACTGGGGACATGGTACAGGAGATTGTCATAGACTGGGGACATGGTACAGAAGATGGTCAGAGACTGCAGACATGGTACAGGAGATGGTCAGAGACTGGGGACTAGGGATGAGCCGAACACCCCACCAGAACCTGTGAACGGACGGAAAATTTGCACGAATGTTAGAACCCCATTGACGTCTATGGGACTCGAACGTTTGAAATCAAAAGTGCTAATTTAAAAGGCTAATTTGCATGGTATTGTCCTAAAAAGGGTTTGGGGACCTGGGCCCTGCCCGAGAGGACATATATCAATGCAAAAAAAGTTTAAAAAACTGCTGTTTTTTCGGAAGCAGTGATTTTAATGATGCTTAAAGTAAAAAAAAAGTGAAATATTCCTTTAAATATCGTACCTGGGGGGTGTCTATAGTATACCTGTAAGTTGGCGCGTGTTTCCCGTGCTTAGAACAGTCCCTGCACAAAAAGACATTTTTAAAGGAATAAAAGTCATTTAAAACTGCTTGCGGCTTTAATGTAATGTCGGGTCCTGGCAATATGGATGAAAATCAGTGAGACAAACGGCATGGGTACCCCCAAGTCCATTACCAGGCCCTTTGGGTCTTGTATGGATATTAAGGGGAACCCCGCACCCAAATTAAAAAAAGGAAAGGTGCCACCAGGCCCTATATACTCTGAACAGCAGTATACAGGCGGTGCAAACAAGACAGGGACTGTAGGTTTGTTGTTAAGTAGAATTTGTTTGTAATTTTGAACTGGTACATTTTTAACATGTTTAGCTCCAGCAAAAAATATCTATTTTAAGCTTTTTGGAAAACATAGGGAAGGGTTATCTCTCCTGTGACATTTGTTTTGCTGTCTGTGCTCATCTTCAGAAGATTTCACCTCACTTTTTGTCCCAATGACAAATGTTTTTTGAAAATTTGGGGTTTTTAGTGAAACAAGGATTAGTAAAAAGGGTCAGTGGAAAGGAGAAACGTTTTTCCCACATTAACTCTTACAGGAGAGAATTTCCCTTCCTATGGGTAGATTTCATCTCACTTCCTGTTGTCTCCTTCCGTTTGCAAGTAGGAGTCGTTTGTAAGTTGGATGTTTGAAAGTAGGGGCCTGCCCTATATACTCAGCAGAAATTTGGGCCTTAGGTGTTGCCACAACACTGTAAGCCCTCACAGGGCCTTGCTGTGAAATATCAGATCAAGAATTGTAATTACAAGCCCCTGTTGAACAGGGGCAGAAAAATTGGGCATTTGGTGGTGGTGGTGCTGGTGCCACAACACTGTAAGTCCTCACTGTTACTCTTGGTGGGCGCAGAAACGGGCCCTGCTGTGAAATATTAGATCAAGAATTTTAATTACATGTCCCTGTTGAACAGGGGCAGAAAAATTGGGCCTTAGGTACTGGTGCTGGTGCCACAACACTGCAACCCCTCACAGATACTCTAGTTGGAGTGCAGGAACTAGCCCTGCTGCAAAGAATTGCATCAAAAATTGTAATTACAAGCCCCTGTTAAACAGGGGCTGAAAAAGTGGGCCTTAGGCACTGGTGCTGGTACCACAAAACTGCAACCCCTCACAGATGCTTTAGTTGGAGCGCAGGAACTAGCCCTGCTGCAAAGATTTGCATCAAAAATTGTAATTTCACGCCCCTGGTAAACAGGGGCTGAAAAATTTGGCCTTAGGCACTGGTGGCGGCGCCCAGAACAAGCTATCAGCATGATCATTGAGGAGGAACAGGATAATAACAGGATAGTCACTCAGCATCCGCATAGGCAGTCTTTGAAGGGATCTGACATTTCAAAAAAAATTATTCGGTTACATCAGCATCAGGTGCTTGGTAGCTGGTGGTGATCCAAGACTGATTAATTTTTATGAAGGTCAGTCGATCGATCGAGTCGGTGGACAGACACACCCTGTGATCGATTACAAATCCTCCAGCAGCACTGAATGTGCGTTCCGAAGGAACGATGGATGCAGGACAGGCCAGTAGCTTAATTGCTTACTGTGCAAGCTCTGGCCAGTGATCCATCCTTAAGACCCAGTAACCCAGAGGATTTTTGGTGGGAAAGGTGTCCAAGTCAGATCTTGCCCCTAGGTATTCCTGCACCATGTAAATAAGGAACACTGGCGATGGTTCCTGGAACCGATCATACCTTGGGGCTGCAGACTAAAAAATTGTCTGAACGCATCGGTCAGATGGCCACCTTCTCCACCGCTCCTTCTTTGACTGACCGAAGCCTCAGCAACAAGTTGTCCAGGAACAGGAGTTTGTAACCTCCCAGTCTCTGGGAACGCGTTGCACAGACCTTTCTGCAAGGCCTCCGGAAGATGTTTCATCCTCTGCAACGGCAAAATAAGGTCCGCAACCTTACTCTTATAACGTGGATCAAGGAGGGTTGCCAGCCAGTATTGATCCCTCTTCTTGATACCACGAATACAAGGATCCTTCCGCAGGCTTTGCAGGATCAGGGAGGCCATGCCGCGTAGGTTTGCTGAGGCATTCAGTCTGGAGTCCTTTGGGTCACTAAGGACAACATGATCCGCAGCCACCTCCTCCCAGCCACGTACAAGTCCATGGGTTTCTTGGGACTGTAAATGATCCCTTAAAGACTGCTGCTGATGCTGAGTGCCAGGCTCCACCTCCATGCTGACACAATCCTCCTCCTCCTCCTCCTCGTCCTCTTCCTGTGTGATCGGCGGGCTAACAGGAACACTGTCTGGCTAAAAGGGGCCTTGAGAGCTAAGGAAGTCCTCCTCTTCCTGCCTCTGTTCTGCCTCAAGTGCCCTGTCCATTATTCCACGCAGCGTGTGCTCCAACAGGTGGACAAGGGGGACAGTGTCACTGATGCATGCACTGTCACTGCTCACCATCCTCGTGGCCTCCTCAAATGGTGACAGGACAGTGCATGCATCCCTGATCATGGCCCACTGGCGTGGGGAAAAAAAACAAGCTCCCCTGACCCTGTCCTGGTGCCATAGTCGCACAGGTACTCATTGATGGCCCTTTGCTGCATGTGCAGGCGCTGCAGCATGGCCAACGTTGAGTTCCACCTGGTGGGCATGTCACAGATTAGGCGGTTCTTGGGCAGGTTAATTTCCTTTTGGAGGTCTGCCAGCTGAGCACTGGCATTATATGACCGGCGGAAATGCACACAGACTTTCCTGGCCTGCCTCAGGACATCCTGTAAGCCCGAGTACCTGCCCAAGAACCGCTGCACCACCAAGTTAAGGACGTGAGCCAAACAGGGCACATTGGTCATTTGTCCCTGTCAGAGGGCAGAGAGGTGGTTGGTGCCATTGTCGCAAACCACCATTCCTGCCTTAAGTTGGCATGGCATTAACCACCTCTGAACCTGCCAAGCTAGCATTCAAATGCTGGGCATGTGGATGGCTGGGAGCGAACTTCTTTCTGCGGTGCAGCAGCTGGGGCAGGGAAATTTGCCTGGTACAATCTGACGTCGGTGTACCGATAGCAGATTGCCCGCAAGTACTTGGCTGTGACACACCTAATTTTACACCTTCATCCCTCTCAGTGCAGGTCTCAGAGAGGACTGAAGGTATAGTGGGGTTGGAGATCCCAGCTGATGAGGAGCAAGGAGAGGTCCTCTTTGTTCTTTGGTGTGGGTCTTTTATGTACGCTTGCCAACGAACTGCATGGCAGGTCAACATATGTCTGGTCAAGCATGTGGTGCCCAAGTGGGAGATGCTTTGGCCACGTGAGATATGCTTGAGACATATGTTGCAAATAGCAGCGGTGTGATCTGATGCACTTGTCTCAAAAAATGCCCACACCAAAGAACTTTTGGAATAATGCGCAGAGACAGCAGCACCCTGCACATGCGGAGCTCTGCAGTGTGATGCAGTCAGTGTGCTGCCCTTAGGCTGGCCCCTGGAGGGCATCATGCCTCATTGATGATGTGCCATCTCCTCCTCCTCCTCTTCCTCCTCCTCCTCTCAGACACCCATGTTGAGTCAGTGACCTCATCATCCCCTCCTTCCTCATTACTGGAGAAAACCTGGCAGTATGCTGCAGCAGGGGGAACATGACTGCCAGATTGCTGTCCTTCTTGGACACCCCCTCTGTCTGTGCTCACGTTACTGCCCTTATCTAGCTCAGTATCATCATCAGAGCCTTCAAAACACTGGGCATCCTCTTGGAGCATGTACCCAACACTGTGGTCAAACAGTTCGAGGGACTCCTCAGGAGGACATGGTGGGGCTAGGGAAGGAGTCACTGATGCCATTGAGCCGAGGGAAGAGGCCACATTGGCAGCTGCTTTACCAGACAAAGTACCCTGAGCCTGGGTGAGAGAGGATGAGGAGAATGAGGATGGCTTGGTCATCCACTCGACCAAGTCTTCCGCATGTTGCGGCTCAACACGGCCAGCTGCCGAAAAAAGGCCAAGCGTGTCCCATGACCACGTGCTGATGAGGATGCACCGTGTCCACCACCAGCACTGTTGCCTCTAGACACAGAGCTTGCTTGCCCTCTTTTATTGGCTTGTGACTGTCTGCCTCTCCTTGGTGGCCTTCCAGACATACTATTAGCCTGCAGTGAGCTGCACAAAACTGGGATATATATATATATATATATATATATATATATATATACCGATTATACTGTAGCTAGCAGAATCAACTGCCTGCCTGTATTATTATTAGTATGTTAACACCTGCACTTGTCTTCAGGTAGCTATACTGTAGGTGCAACTGTGCAGGGTACACAGTACAGTAACTGGAAATACGTCAAAAGCCTACACAAGCACCTGGCTGCAGGTAGTTATACTGTAGGTGAGACTGTGCAGGGTACACAGTACAGTAACTGGAAATACTTCAATGAGCCTACACAAGCACCTGGCTGCAGGTAGCTTTACTGTAGGTGAGACTGTGCAGGGTACACAGTACAGTAGCTGGAAATACTTCAATGAGCCTACACAAGCACCTGGCTGCAGGTTGCTATACTGTAGGCGAGACTGTGCAGGGTACACACTACAGTAGATGGAAATACTTCAATGAGCCTACACAAGCACCTGGCTGCAGGTTGCTATACTGTAGGTGAGACTGTGCAGGGTACACAGTACAGTAGCTGGAAATACTTCAATGAGCCTACACAAGCACCTGGCTGCAGGTGGCTATACTGTAGGTGAGACTGTGCAGCGTACACAGTACAGTAGCTGGAAATACTTCAATGAGCCTACACAAGCACCTGGCTGCAGGTTGCTATACTGTAGGTGAGACTGTGCAGGGTACACAGTACAGTAGCTGAAAATACTTCAATGAGTCTACACAAGCACCTGGCTGCAGGTTGCTATACTGTAGGTGAGACTGTGCCGGGTACACAGTACAGTAGCTGGAAATACTGTAAAAACGCCTGCCTGTCAGTATATTAGGAAGAGATGAACAGGATCTAGCTAAACTGAATACAGTGTGTGTGTATATATATATATATATATATATATATATATATATATATATATACAGTGGGGACGGAAAGTATTCAAACCCCCATAAATTTTTCACAGCCATTTGCTAAAATCATTTAAGTTCATTTTTTTCCTCATTAATGTACACACAGCACCCCATATTGACAGAAAAACACAGAATTGTTGACATTTTTGCAGATTTATTAAAAAAGAAAAACTGAAATATCACATGGTCCTAAGTATTCAGACCCTTTGCTCAGTATTCAGCAGAAGCACCCTTTTGATCTAATACAGCCATGAGTCTTTTTGGGAAAGATGCAACAAGTTTTTCACAACTAGATTTGGGGATCCTCTGCCATTCCTTCTTGCAGATCCTCTCCAGTTCTGTCAGGTTGGATGGTAAATGTTGGTGGACAGCCATTTTTAGGTCTCTCCAGAGATGCTCAATTGGGTATAAGTCAGGGCTCTGGCTGGGCCATTCAACAAGTCACAAAGTTGTTGTGAAGCCACTCTTTCGTTATTTTAGCTGTGTGCTTAGGGTCATTGTCTTGTTGGAAGGTAAACCTACGGCCCAGTCTGAGGTCCTGAGCACTCTGGAGAAGGTTTTCGTCCAGGATATCCCTGTAATTTTGCGCATTCATCTTTCTCTCGATTGCAACCAGTCGTCCTGTCCCTGCAGCTGAAAAACACCCCTACAGTATGATGTTGCCACCACCATGCTTCACTGTTGAGAATGTATTGGACAGGTGATGAGCAGTGCCTGGTTTTCTCCACACATACCGTTAGAATTAAGGCCAAAAAGTTCAATCTTGGTCTCATCAGACCAGATAATCTTATTTCTTACCATCTTGGAGTTCTTCAGGTGTTTTTTAGCAAACTCCATGTGTGCTTTCATGTGTCTTGCACTGAGGAGAGGCTTCCTTTGGGCCACTCTGCCATAAAGCCCTGACTGGTGGAGGGCTGCAGTGATGGTTGACTTTCTACAACTTTCTCCCATCTCCCGACTGCATCTCTGGAGCTCACCCACAGTGATCTTTGGGTTCTTCTTTACCTCTCTCTCCAAGGCTCTTCTCCCCCGATAGCTCAGTTTGGCCGGACGGCCAGCTCTAGGAAGGGTTCTGGTCATCCCAAACGTCTTCCATTTAAGGATTATGGAGGCCACTGTGCCCTTAGGAACCTTAAGTGCAGCAAAAAAATTTTTGTAACCTTGGCCAGATCTGTGCCTTGCCACAATTCTGTCTCTGAGCTCTTCAGGCAGTTCCTTTGACTTCATGATTCTCATTTGCTCCGACATGAACTGTGAGCTGTAAAGTCTTATATAGACAGGTGTGTGGCTTTCCTAATCAAGTCCAATCAGTATAATCAAACACAGCTGGACTCAAATGAAGGTGTAGAACCATCTCAAGGATGATCAGAAGAAATGGACAGCACCTGAGATAAATATATGAGTGTCACAGCAAAGAGTCTGAATACTTAGGACCATGTGATGATTTTAGCAAATGGCTGCAATATAACAAAGAGTGAAAAATGTAAGGGGGTCTGAATACTTTCTTTCCCCACTGTATATATATACACACACATATATATATATATATATATATATATATATATATATATATATATACACACAACACCTGGGATACATATATATGTGACGGGAGGGCCCATGGAACTCAGAATCCCTTGGAAAGTAGGGGATGCCCTTGTTTCAGCTCCCCATACACCTCTTATGTCTAAGTCACCCTGTGCTATCCTGGCACAGGGTGAGTGAGAAAATGTATCTTGGACTACTTGAAATGGGACAGTAATATTTATCCACAATATCTCCCAGGATATATGTAAAGACTATTATTGGTTTGTTTGATTCTGAACTCAACATGTTAATTGAGTGAGCTGATCACATTGGCCTCCAGGACTGGCTAGGAGACGAACAGTCTGGCTTACCACAGCTTCTATTCCACACATTGTTGTTTGTTCTAATTAACCCTGTGTTGATGTTTATGGTAATGTGTATTGAATAGTCACCTAGTCTGGGTAAATGATTTAGTAAACTAGTTCATGTTAATTAGGTTACAGTTGTATTGTTAGAGGAGGTTCCAACGGCACATAAAGTCTTGTAATTTTGATTCTAAATAAAATAGTCCATGTTAGCATCTAAGCAAGTCTCGCCTTGTTTTCTGCTTATGAGCAGTTGGAATATCTGATATCTGATCCAGACTGGAAGGAAGTGGTATACTGACGGAAACACTCAAGCGGAGTGTGGGACGTTCCGTGACATTGGTGGCAGCAGTGGAATATCTGGAGATTGCCATCCCCAAAGCTGAAGTGCTGAAACAGAGCAGAGCTCTGCTAACCTCTGCCCAGCACTGATAGCATCTTCTGGGTTCCATGGACAGGAGATGGTGAACCTCTATCCCCAGACACGAGTTGCAGAGACAGGGGATTTGATAGACTTTTCTGCTGAGGAAGAACAATCGGGTGAGCCCCCAGCAGAAGAGCTGGTATCGGGGCCAAACTTCACTGTGCTCTGCCCAGCACCAACAGCAGTATCTGTGGAGTTACAAGGAATTTCCCCAGTTGAAGCACTGGCAACCGGGCAAAGTGCTACCAACATCTGCCCATCACCGGCAACAACTACAGAGTTCCAGGGAGGCGGGGCAGTCGGTCTCCCTCCCCAACAGTTATCCGGAGCAGATGGTGTGGGGTTTCCAGCAGAAGGGCTGGCAACAGGGCTGAGTACTGCTGGACTCTGCCCGCAACTAACAGAGGATGGATTTCCTGTGAAGGTGGGTGGGACTTCAGTCTCCACCTGTATACCCCAGGGATGCTGGGCAGTCGGCCCAGATCCCAAACAGCATGACGGAGTGAGCCCAGTCACCCTGTCTTCTCTCCAGTGGCAGAAAGGACCCCAGGGAGAAGGGCCAGTCCAGGCCTCTCCCCAGCGGCAGATATGTTCTCTGAGAGAGGCAGAGGTTGGCTGGGTGAGTAATGCTTTGTTTGGAACAATTTGTTTGGGGTACTGTGTGGGTACAGGCATTAGAGGACTGGAACTACTGACTAGCTACGGAGTCAACCCATCTGGGGTCTCCTCCTGTGTTAGTCTTCTGCCGAAAGGGGAGAGATGTGATGGGAGGGCCCGTGCAACTCAGCAACAAGGATGCCCTTGTTTCAGCACCCCATACACCTCTTATGTCTAAGTCACCCTGTGCTATCCTGGCACAGGGTGAGTGAGAAAATATATCTTGGACTACTTAAAATGGGACAGTAATATTTGTTTGATTCTGAACTCAACATGTTAATTGAGTGAGCTGATCACATTGGCTCCAGGACTGGCTAGGAGACGAACAGTCTGGCTTAACACAGCTTCTATTCCACACATTGTTGTTTGTTCTAATTAACCCTGTGTTGATGTTTATGGTAATGTGTATTGAATAGTCACCTAGTCTGGGTAAATGATTTAGTAAACTAGCTCATGTTAATTACGTTACAGTTGTATTGTTAGAGAAGGTTCCAACGGCATATAAAGTCTTGTAATTTTGATTCTAAATAAAATAGTCCATGTTAGCATCTAAGCAAGTCTCGCCTTGTTTTGTGCTTATGAGCAGTTGGAATATCTGATCCAGACTGGAAGGAAGTGGTATACTGACGGAAACACTCAAGCGGAGTGTGGGACATTCTATGACAATATACACAATACACTGTAACTGCAGCTAACTGACTCGACCTGCCTACTCTATCTAACTTAAATCAAATGACACTGTCTGTCTCTCTCTCTCTCTATCTGAACACCGGAACACACTACACAGGGCCGCCGTTCAGACGGCGCTGTGATTGGCCAAGCATGCGGGTCATAGTGCATGCTTGGCCAATCATCAGCCAGCAATGCACTGTGATGCCGCAGTGAATTATGAGCCGTGACGCGCCACTCGAATTTGGCGCGAACGGCCTATACAGGCCGTTCGTAATTTGGCGAACGACCGAACACACGATGTTCGCGTCGAACATGGGTTCGACTTAAACACAAAGCTCATCCCTACTGGGGACATAATACAGGAGATGGTCAGAGACAGGGGACATAATACAGGAGATGGTCAGAGACTGAGGACATGGTACAGGAGATGGTCAGAGACTGATGACATGGTACATGTGATGGTCAGAGACTGATGACATGGTACATGTGATGGTCAGAGACTGGGGATATGGTACAGGAGATGGTCAGAGACTGCGGACATGGTACAGGAGATGGTCAGAGACTGGGGACATGGTACAGGAGATGGTCAGAGACTCTAGACATGATACAAGAGATCAATCCAGCCTCACCAGTGCCCGTCAGAGAGAGAGTGGGAGAGAGGGAGGGAGAGAGAGGGAGAGAGAGGGAGAGAGAGAGAGAGAGAGAGAGAGAGAGAGAGAGGGAGGGGGAGAGAGGGGGAGAGAGGGAGAGAGAGTACTGTGTCCCCAGTAGTGCAGCCAGCCTGTGTTCCCAGTAGTGCAACCAGCCTGTGTCCCCAGTAGTGCAGCCATCCTGTGTCCCCAGTGCAGCCACCCTGTGTTCCCAGTAGTGCAGCCAGCCTGTGTCCCCAGTAGTGCAGCCAACCTGTGTCCCCAGTAGTGCAGCCAGCCTGTGCAGAGAAAGAGAGGAAAAAGAGAGGAGAGCCGCTGCCTGGTTGATTCGAGCGCAGGGAACATCACAGCTTTCATTTCAATAGCTGTGTTCCCCGCCGCGCGCCGTCACATATAGCCCCTCCCCCTTGTCCGGCACTTTGATAGACAGAACACCCATCCAATCCTAGGACAGATGATCTGTCCATCAAAGTGCCTGAATAAGTGGGAGGGGCTGTGACGGCGCACGGCAGGAAACACACAGCTATTGAAAACACACAACTCTCCTCTCTTCTGCGCTATAGGACACCCCCGTGATGGGGCGGCACCAGGGGCGGAGCCCTGCCCAGGCCCCACCCCATTTTCGGCTCCATTATCGGCCATTTTTCTCTTTTGGTAAATTGCCGAAAGGGCCATTTTCGGCCCATATGTTTCGGCGGCCGAAATTTCGGTGCATTCCTAGTTCTTGCCAAACAAATCTACTAACATTCTATGAGGAGGTGAGCTGCCATCTAGATGGAGAAAGGCCTGTAGATGTAGTGTATCTGGAATTTGCAAAGGCATTTGATACAGTTCCCCACAAACATTTACTATACAAGCAAAGGTATGTTGGCATGGACCAAAGGGTGAGTACCTGGATTGAAAACTGGCTACAAGGGCGAGTTCATAGGGTAGTGACAAATGGGGAGTACTCGGAATGGTCCAATGTGGAAAGTGGGGTCCTTGTGCACAATTTAAGACACACACAGAATAACCTTACCTTAACTGTTGTATTATTATTCTGTCTTGATTCTTGTATCCCTTGACACAATAAAACACCTTCTCATTACACATTCATTGGCCATTCCATTCATTCATCCATTTAGAATGCATTCTTTCATATTTTTCCCTATATTTATATGACAAATCCCCTTTTTTTTGTTTCACATCACCAATTTTATATTAACTCTATGTAGCCCCCTGTTTCTAAAAATGGGGCTATAGTGTAAATTTAGTTTTGGCTGAGCTGTAACCAGCTCAGATTGATTGTACATAGTTTATTGGTTCTGTTCTAAACTTGACTGTGCCAGTAGTTGCCAGTAGGTGTCACTGGTACCACAGGACAGTGTGAAAATAACAACTAGGTTGAGCTGTAATGAATATTCTTTTTCCGGAAAACAGCCCAGCAGGAGGTTCCTGCCGCTGTGCATTCTGGGAAGGGGTATTGGGTAGATGCCATGTGCTTTAGTCAGTTCTTACTTAGTGGCCCTCCAGGCCTGAGGCTATGTTGCTGCAAGCTGTGCAAGTAGGCCCAGAAGCCTGTCTGGGGCCTACTACTTCTGAGGTGGTCCTTAGCCTGTCTTGCCTGAGTGAAAGAAGCCGAGCCAAGCTGAGGAGATCCAGGGGAGGACCCTTGCTAGAGAGAGCCAAGATGAAGGCTGGTCTCTCAGAAGGGCCTGGTAACTTACTTGGAGGACACACTTACATCTAACCTACCCTCACAGTACCACCAGATGGCTTAAAGGTTCTGGTACTGTGAAGCTGTCCTACAATCTAATCAAGGTAATATGCTCCTGGCTGCTAGGTTTGTGAGAGAGACTTATCCAGGCATCTACTGGCTGCTAAGTCTGTGAGAGAGGCTTATTATTATTATTATTATACAGGTTTTATGAGGGCAGACATTGCAGTTACATTAAAATTTGGTACAAGAGGAATCAGAGGGACCTGCTCGTTAGAGCTTACAATCTAAAAAGGAAGGGTCAATTGATACAAAAGGTAATAGCTGTGGGCAGGATGAGCTGATGGAGGAAGAAAAACAGTGTTAGTTAGAAGCAGGATAGGCTTCCTTGAAGAGAAGGGTTTTCAGGGATCACCTAAAGATGGATAGATTAGGGGACAGTCGGACAGGTTGGGGTAGGGAGTTCCAAAGGATGGGAGAAGCTCTGGAGAAATCCTGGAGGGAGCTAGAGCGCAGGAGGTCTTGGAATGACCGAACAGAGCGGCTTGGTTGGTATTTTGGGACTAGGTTAGTGATGTAGCTGGGGGCAGAGTTATGGATGGCTTTGTAAATTATTGTTAGTACTTTTTTTTTTTCGTTGGGTGAGTGGAAGCCAATGGAGGGATTGGCAGAGAGGGGTGGAGGACACTGAATGGTTGGTAAGGTGGATGAGTCTTGCAGTGGCATTCCTTGTGGACTGAAGTGGGGATAATCTATGTAAAGGTAATCCAATGAGGAGGGAGTTGCAGTAGTCGAGGCGAGAGAAAACCGGGGAGTGAATTAAAAGCTTGGTGGTGTCATTAGTTAAAAAGGGGCGTATTCTAGAAATGTTGCGGAGGCTAAGGCGGCATGATTTGGACAGGGATTGTATGTGGGCCTGAAAGTACAGTTCAGAGTCTAAGGTTACCCCTAGCAACCTGGCATGCAGGGATGGACTGATAGATGTGCCATTGATCTTGACAGAGAAGTCAGGGGAGGGGGGCACGTGGGGAGGAAATATTAAGAGCTCAGTTTTAGATAGATTCAGTTTGAGGAAGTGGCTTGACATCCAGGCTGATATGTCTGTTAGTAGATCAGTGATGCGTGAAGAGATTGATGTGTGACCTGAGGGGCAGAGAGATAGATTTGGGTGTCATCGGCATATAAATGGTAGTGAAAGCCATGGCGGGCTATCAGCTGACCCAGGGAGGACGTGTAGATTGAGAATAGTAGGGGTCCAAGGACAGAACCTTGAGGGACCCCAACGGTAAGAGGAGTTGGAGAAGAGGAAGTGGAGTTGTAAGTGACACTGAAGGTGCGATGAGATAGGTAAGATTCAAACCAATGGAGAGTGCAGCCATGGAGACCAAGCAAGTTGAGTTTTTTGAGGAGAAGGGGGTGGTCAACTGTATCAAAGGCAGCAGAAAGGTCCAAGAGTAAAAGTATGGAATAATGACCGTTGGTTTTGGCTGTTAGTAAGTCGTCTGTGAGTTTTAGGAGGGCAGTTTCTGTGGAGTGTTGTGGGCGAAATCTGAAGGGGATCAAGAAGGTTATTCTCAATGAGGTGGTCGCTCAGTCGGTTGTAGACTAAACGTTCAAGGAGTTTGGAGGCAAAAGGGAATAAAGAGATGGGTCTTAGGTTGTTAAGATTGGTGGGGTCTGAGGACTTTTTTGGTAAGGGAGTGACTAGTGCACTTACTGGTTGCTAGGTCTGTGTGAGAGAGTTACCCAGGTATTCAAGATCTGCTAGAAGAAAAGCTGTTTTGTCCTTTGATTCAAGGAGTCTGTACGGTATCTGAAACCTCCCCTCAACCCCTTTCCTACAACCTTTCTCAAGTTTTAATTAAAGCATTGAAAAATACCTGAAGTGATTGGCGCCCACATTTGTTCTAACTTCCCATTATAGCCATGGACTCAGCCCTGGGGTGAATGTAAGTCTGCTCCCTGTATCTGGAAGTACCCTCTTTGCTCCCAGTATACCAAGGGGGGTGCTACATCTATAAACTTTACAATAGTATAGGTTAACAACACAATTTAAACACTCCATGCCTCCCCTTTTTTTATTTGTAACAAATGTTTTTCTTTCCACAATACTTTTCAAACATATAATTTAATTTAAATATATAAATGTTTAACCTCCCTGGCGGTAATCCCGCGTGTGGCTCGGGGTGAATTTTCCTTACCAAAAGCTGTAACCCGAGCCACAGTGCATTGCAGTATCCTGGGAAAGTTACTTACCTTGTCTCCAGGATCCTGCGATGTCCTCCCGCTGTGTCCGCGGGCTGTGTACTCTGCCCGATTCATCACTGTACTGGGCTCCATTCCCTGTGAGCGTTGAGACAGAGCCCGGCGCCAAATTCAAAAAGTGCAAAAACAAAACACATACAGTACACTGTAATCTTACATTACTGTATCAAATCATTTCACCTCCCTTTTGTCCCTAGTGTTTTGTCCAGTGCCCTGCATGCAGTTTTATATTATATATACTGTTCCTTCTGCATGAAAACTTGAGACTGTCCATGGCTACTAAAAAGCGTCCCTTTACGTCAAAAGCGGTTTTAGACCAACTAGAAACAAGCGAGAGTAAATTAGAATCACTTGCAGAAATGAGCGATGGTGATTCGTGGGGGAATTCGTCACCAGACACTGAAAGTAACGACAGCGACAATTCTGCAACTGAGCAAATTTCCGTGTTTTTGATTTGATTACATTATTGAATACATTTTATTATTATTATTTGTTATAATTATTTATAGTTATTTATTATATTATAATTTATGATTTAGTGTTTCAAAGTTTATCATACCCGGGATGTCTTCTAGACTCTTTGGACAGATGTAAGTGAGTTTTTGCTAAGAATTACAGGCCTACAATATAAAACGCAAAATTCCCATGCAAAACAATGTACCACTTTGAGACGCAAAGATCTGACATAATCATACCACTAGGGAGGTTAACTAAGTCTCTTTACTCATTTTCCAGAACATATTTAAATGTGTACATCAATGTGAGTGTTGTTTTAAACTGAATACGTTATAGATTAATTAAACCTCTCATATAATTTCCAATGTTAAATATAAATGATAACATTATAACATGGCAATATTATATGTGCAAGAATTAAGTGATGTTTATGGCTCAAAAAATGTGTGCAGTACCCCAGATCACTTTAAACTAAAAGTACTATCCCTCCAGATTTGTAATAATATGAGCATTGGCAATTTCAACAAATATTACTTATATCCCAGCTATAATTTAAAGTTGTATTCTTTCAGCACAGTCAGTATTGTAGAACTTTCTATTTAATGTTCCCCCTTTTTTTTATTATAACACTATATATATATATATATATATATATATATATATATATATATATTGTGATGGTATGCGAGGTCATCGATAATTTATATATTTCACCTCGCCTTTGTTCTATTGTCAGAGACTGAACCAGATTCCGTCCTGGGAGAGGGAGAGAGGGAGAGAGAGGGAGAGAGGGAGAGAAAGAGAGGGAGGGAGAGAGAGGGAGAGAAAGGGAGAGAGGGGGAGGGAGAGAGAGGGAGGGAGAGAGAGAGAGAGAGAGGGAGAGAGGGAGGGAGAGAGAGGGAGAGAGAGGACCCCATTTATGTCCAGGGTTACCAAGGAACTGTGTAAGTTATACAAAATGTCCCATCTCCGTACCTCTGTCTACCACCTCCAAACTGATGGTCTTGTCGAAAGATTTAATAAAACTTTGAAAAGTATGCTGAAAAAGGTGGTCGACAAAGATGGGAGAAACTGGGATTTTTTGCTACCTTATCTCATTTTTGCCATACGTGAGGTACCGCAGGCATCCACAGGCTATTCCCCCTTTGAGCTCTTGTATGGTAGACATCCCATCCCATATAGAAGTGTCATAGAGCATGTCTCCTTGACGCAGGATCAAATCGCAGCTGTCCTGCCCCTGGTACGACAACATATGGAGCGAGCCCAGGAGGGTCAGAGGAGGGTCTATGATCGGGGTGCCAAGGTCCGTACTTTCAGCCCTGGGGACAGAGTGTTGGTACTGGTGCCCACGGTGGAAAGCAAGTTCCTAGCCAAGTGGCAGGGTGCCAAAAAAATGTGGCATAGGCCTGGAGGAGGCCAAATACCTTGGGTACGTTATTGGCCAGGGACTGGTCAAACCTCAGACCAATAAGGTTGAGGCAATTCAAAAATGGCCCCAACTGGTAAACAAAAAACAAGTTTCGGGCCTTCCTGGGCATTACGGGGTATTACAGATGGTTTATACCCAACTTTGCCACCATTGCCACCCTTCTGACCGACCTGATGAAGGGTAGAAGGTCGGTCATGGTTAAATGGAATCCTGAAGCCGAGGAGGCGTTCCAGAAATGAAAGCAGGCCCTTTGTGTACTACCAGCGCTAGTGACCCACCGGAATCCGGCCCGGATTTTTACAGCCTCTGTGGCAGGCTTGGTTCTGGTCCAAATCTTGTGGTCCGCTTGAGTCCATGCTCAGGTGGACTTTAAATGACCAGGAAGAGAGCACAGCAGTGCTCTAGCTTGAGACTCAGAAGGGAATCTGAGAGAGAGGAGCCCTGTTTGTTTGGATTGAAAACAAAGGTTTGCTTTACCTCATATTTTGTGGGTGTCGGGAATCAGTGCCACACCTTATAGAGAGCAGTGTACTGTTTAGTTTAGCGCTGGACGGCAAGGATTTGTTTTACTGTTTTGTTTAATTTTATGACTTTGCAAACCACCTGTGAATAAAGCTGGCAACCCGCCAGATTTTAAAGAAATTGCCTGTATGCTGACCTTCATTTAAAGAAAAGGTGATCCCCACGAGCTAATCTCCCCACAATATATATATCTCAAAATTTCTCACTGTCTCCCTTGTGGTTTGAGACGGGCTGGAGTTCTAAATTTCACAAGACATGTTACTCAAAAAGACACTTTAAGATTTTAAAGAAATAAAACCTCTTATTATTAAACATTTTTATTTTTGTTCTTAAAATTTGTATTTTGCAATTATCTCAACCTTTTAAATCTACTTGACTATCAGGAGAAGAAATTCGGTAACATTTATATATATATATATATATATATATATATATATTTATATACATATATATATATAATTTAGTAGTGACCTCAATTAAACAGTGCATTGGGTATGGGCTTAATACTATGTGCCCCATACATTCTATAAATAATTTACCAATAGTTTTTGGAAACCTTGCAATAATCAAACCAAAAAATAAACATGTAAAAAAAACATACTGTAAACCTATAATCACATTACAGTTCTTTCTTTTCCCTAATATATATAACATTTCCCTATTACACAAATCTGTGTGGGACCAGTGGTCCAAGGTGTGGGAAAAGGTCTTCCCATCAAAATATCAAAAGGTAACAATTTGGATGTTTTTGTCAGAAACCATGAATCAAACTGAGACAGGAGTACAGGTAAATCACACTTGTTTAATAAGAAAAGTAAATAGAACAATCGTAGTCAAAACATAGCCAAAGTTTCATAACCGGAACGGATAGTCAGACAAGCGAGAAAGTCAGGAAGCCAGAGATCAGCGTAGTGGAACAGCAAGCAGGATCTGGAGCCAGAAGGAAAGTCAGCCAAGCAAGTCTTTAACAGGAACGCAGGAGATGGTCTCTGTGATGTTGACCAAGGCGAAGGCACAGATCATCTGGGCTGGACGGCAGAACTGATGAGCAGGATATCTATCAAACTTCTACGTACCTGACCGGTGAGTCCGCTTGGGCAGAGGGTGGTCTCCCTTACATGTCTGACTCGCAGCCCCTGGTAGAATAAACAGAAGACATGGGAGTGCGGAATGGTATGAGAGCCTGGCAGTAGGATCCAGATGCTGGTAGGTAGATAGTCTTTCAACAGCAGGTAGATAGGCTGGAACACAGGCAAACGGGTGCTGAGCAGTAGCAGAGCAGGCAGGTCTGGGCACAGGCAGGGTTCGGCAACAGGTGGGCAGCGAGCTACAGAGGAGCAGGCAGTAGCGGAGTCAAACAGGCAAAGGTCAAGTGCAGGCAGAAGTCAGAGGGTATCCGAGTAGCAAGTCGAGTTGTCAGGAGATCAGGAACACAGGTACAGGTAACAGGAGCAAGGCACAGGGGAGCTGATGATCAGGCAGCACAGAGCAGAGTGCACTGCTAACCTAAATAGGCCGATTGGCACCAAACGCCGCGCACGTGCGCACGCCGACGTGTGCACACCCGCACGCACGTGAACACCAGCGCCCACAGGACCATGCATGCCAGTGCCCACAGGGGCGCGCATACCGGCACGCACCAGAGCGGCCAGCACAGCGTCCATCAAGGTAACCTCCCTGACAATATCATCAACAGGTGAGTCACTGTGGAGAGATAGGAGCTGGCAATTAGCCGACAGCTGAGCGGCCAGCTCAGGTGAAGGAAGGTCTGAGCCCAGCCCTGGCAGTTTTATGTTTCACCTGTGTGTTTTTTTTCTCAATTTCTCTTTTACTATCCTGTTCATTCTCTCTACCATACCTGAGCTCTGAGGATGATAGAGAATGTGAAATTTCCACTCGATTGCCATTAGTTTTGAGACTGTCTGTGTTACCTGTCAGGTGAAAGCTGGACCTTTGTCTGAATCTATGATTCTAGGACAACCCGATCTAGGAATAATTTTCTTTGGGGAGGTGTTAAATGTTAATGTTCAATGTTCCTGCAATGTCAACCGATGTCCTCTATGTCCTATACCATAAGGGTGCACTATGGTGAGGTAAAGCTTTCTTGTTTTAATACTCAATATCAGCCTGTGTGTCAGTGATTTGAAGTTCCTGTAAAAGTTGATGTTCTGGAATTGTGGGGGTACTTACATGGCCATAGAGACACTAACTTGGGATCCTAAGGGCAGTTGAGCAGCTTTTCTAGCTTCTCTGTCTGCCAAGGCATTTCCCAAAGCTACAGGGTCATTAGAAGTGGTATCTGCTTTGCATTTGAACATTGCAATAAATCTTGGTTTGCATATAGAATCCAAAAAATCAGTGACTAGATGCATCTGAAGTCATGTGTCATACCATGTGCATATTTGGAATCAGTGTAAATGTTGACATCTTGTCCCTAAAAAATCTGACATGCTCATATAAGTGCAATCAGCTCGGCTGCTTTCGCCTAAGGGGCTTAGCACTATGTTAGGGAGCTGAACAATGGCATATCCTGAGAAATATGTGTTAACGGCTTCTGGCATTCCCAGCTGAAGAGCGGACATGGTTGCCATAGTAATGGACATGAAAAGGAGGCTTGATTAAGCAATACTGCGTATGTGCAAGATTACAGTCTGAACAAGAAGAAAGGGCAGAAGTAGTGTGCACTGTAGACTCAGAGGACAGAAGCTGAGATGGCGCTGTCTTCTCATACGAAGATTTTAGAAAACACTACAAGCCCTTCCTCACTGACAGCGCGGGGGTGTCGGCTGTAAAGCGCCGCTAGTTTTAGCTGAGTTTTACCTTCGTTTTAGAGGCACTTTTCGGCCGCTAGCGGGGTGTTTTTAACCCCCGCTAGCGGCCAATTAAAGGGTTAAAAGCGGCCGCAAAGCGGTGCTGCCGAGGCATTTGCAGGCACTTCGGCGGCGCTGCCCATTGATTTCAGGGGTGCTTTAGGGGCTTAACACTAATGCAGAATGTTTTCTAATGCCTTACTGTACTGCCTTTATTAAGAAGGAGCTTTTGATGGACAGAGTTTACTTCCTCTTTAGATCAGTAAAAAAACATATTTAACCACTTCAGCCCCGGAAGAATTGGCTGCTCAATGACCAGGCCATTTTTTGCAATACGGCACTGCCTCGCTTTAACTGACAATTGCGCAGTTGTGCGACACTGTACCCAAACAAAACTGACGTCCTTTTTTCCCACAAATAGCTTTCTTTTGGTGGTATTTGATCATCTCTGCGTTTGTTTTTTTTTGTGCTATAAACAAAAAAAGAGTGACAATTTTGAAAAAAACACAATATTTTGTACTTTTTCCTGTAATGAATAGCCCCTAATTTTTTCCTCAGTTTAGGCAGATATGTATTCTTCTACATATTTTTGGTAATAAAAAGCGCAAAAAGTGTATATTGATTGGTTTGCGCAAAAGTTATAGCGTCTACAAAATATTGGATAGATTTATGGCATTTTTATTATTTTCTTTTTTTACTAGTAATGTCGTCAATCTGCGATTTTTTATCGTGACTGCGACATTATGGTAGACGCATCAGACACTTTTGACACATTTTTGGGTCGATTGACAATTATACATATATACAACAATAACACTGCACTGATTACTGTATAAATGTCACTGGCAGGGAAGGGGTTAACACTAGGGGGCGATCAAGGTGTTAACTGTGTTCCCTATATGTGTGTTCTAACTGTGGGGGATGGGACTGACTATAGGAGGTGAGAGATTGTGGTTCCCAGCTCGTAGGAACTCACCATCTCTCTCTCCTCACAGAACTGGGATGTGTGTGTTTACACACACACGTCCCTGTTCTGCCTCTCATGCCCGCGATCGGCACCCCCACTCATGCATCGGGTGCACGAGCGTGCCTGCTATCCCGCTTAAAGGGACTGACGTATAGCTATGACGGTTCGCGGGATCGTGCCGACCTTCCGCAGTATAATGACGGCGGCAGGTCAGCAAGTGGGTAAATATTCTTAACCATGTGTCACGTACCTGGTAGGTTTTGAGCCTGACATGCAGAGAAAGACCTCCCTTACTGCTCCCACTCCCGTTCCCCTGGAATGGAGACAGAGGGCCAGGAGTGAGGAGTGGTATGGGTGCCTGGCAGGATCAACAGTCACCAGAAGTTCAGGAATGGTGGCACCCTCTGGAACTGAAGAGGAGACTGGAGACTGAAGACTGGAAACTGGAATGCAGAGAGGACCAGGAACCCCAGCAGGTAAGTAAGCCGGACTGAAGAGCTGGGCTGGAACCAGGAACAAGCAGCAGGTAGTAGCCTGGAATGCTGGACTGGAACCAGGAACAAAAGCAGGTAGTAGACTGGAACGCTGGACTTGAACCAGAAACAAAGCAGCAGGTAGTAGACTGGAACGCTGGACTGGAACCAGGAACAAGCAGCAGGTAGTAGCCTGGAACGCTGGACTGGAACCAGGAACAACAGCAGGTAGTAGACTGAAACGCTGGACTGGAACCAGGAACAAAGCAGCAGGTAGTAGTCTGGAACGCTGGGCTGGAACCAGGAACAAGCAGCAGGTAGTAGCCTGGAACGCTGGACTGGAGCCAGGAACAACAGCCGGTAATAGACTGGAACGCTGGACTGGAACCAGGAACAAGCAGCAGGTAGTAGCCTGGAACGCTGGACTGGAACCAGGAACAAGCAGCAGGTAGTAGCCTGGAACGCTGGACTGGAACCAGGAACAAAGCAGCAGGTAACAGACTGAATACTGGTATTGGACAGAGGAATGGTCAAACAAGCCGGTGGTCAGTATCGGTCAGGCAGCAGAGGTACTAGGGATAACACGGAGGGATGGTCAGGCAAGCCAAGATGGTCTGGTGCAGGCGGATAGCAGGATGGTCAAACAGGAAGCCAGGTCAGATAACAAAGTACACTGGTCAGATCAGGTAAAGGCACACGGAACGCTGTAGAGCAGACAGCGGGATTGAGTGTGACAGACCGATTTAAATAGCCCGTCTGGCACCCTCGGGAGTGCACGCGCGCGTCCCTGTGCGTGACAGCACCCGTGAACGCGCGCGCATGCGCAGTGGAACCCGTGGCCGTGTTCTCATACGTCTGGATCGCCCGTTACTGGCAGGATCTTCATGACATTGCCCCCCCCCCAAGGGGCAGCCTCCGGATGCCCCTTTGAAGAAATTTCTCTGGATGGGACCTTTTAAAAGATTGCAACAGATCTTCAGCATGAATGTTATCCTCCGGTTCCCAAGAATTTTCTTCTGGGCCAAACCCCCTCCATTTTATCAGAAATGTATTTTGGTTACCTCTTTTCCTATGGTCCATAATAGCCTCTACCTCAAATTCCTCCTCCCCGTCTACCAAAATTGGATCAGGAGGATCCGTACTTCAGCCTGGAAATAGGTTGGAATAGAGGGTCTGAGCAGGGATACATGAAACACTGGATGTACTTTTAGTGAATCCGGGAGTTCAAGTTCGTATGCAACCTCATTAATTCTCCGCTTGACCGGAAAAGGGCCAAGAAACTTGGGGCCCAATTTTCTTGAAGGGCAAGCCATCCTGAGATTTACTGTAGATACCCATACCTGATCCCTGGGTGTAAGTAACAGCTCACCTCGCCTTTTCTTATCGAAGGTTGCTTTATTATATTCCTGGGTCCTGGTCATGGTCTCCTGTAAAACTTGGTTGTTGGAAGTAAAGAAGTCCAACTTCTCCTGAACTGCAGGTACTGTACATTCTGGAAGAGAATTAGGCAAAAATGAAGGGTGGAAACCATAATTCGCAAAAAATGGAGTTTGTTTGATAGCGGAATGAATAGAATTGTTGTAGGCCAATTCGGCCAATGGGAGAACAGAAATCCAATCATCTTGGGCAAAAGAAGAAAAACAGCATAAATATTGTTCAAGGGTCTGGTTTGTTCTCTCTGTTTGCCCATTAGTCTGGGGATGATAAGCAGATGAAAATGAGAGTTCAATGTTCAATGTTTTACACAGAGACCTCCAGAATCGGGAGGTAAACTGTACCCCCCGATCTGAAACGATATTAACTGGTACCCCATGGAGCCTAAAGACTTCCTTAATGAATGCCTGTGCCATTTCTGTAGCTGAAGGAGTGCCCTTCATTGGGACAAAGTGGGCCATCTTCGACAACCGGTCCACTATGACAAAAATTGAGGTGAAGCCCCCAGCCGGAGGTAATTCTATAATAAAGTCTATAGAGAGCACTTTCCAAGGCCTATCTGGGACAGGCAATGGTTTTAGTAATCCCCATGCCTTGGTTCTGTGCCCCTTGTTCCTGATACAGGTGGTACAGGACTCAACAAATTTCCTACAATCTTCGTGTAACTGAGGCCACCAGAAGGTATGCTGTACCAGATCAGTGGTCTATGCCAAAATGCCCAGCCAATGCATGATCATGACAGAGTTCAAGTACTGAAACTCGTAATATTTCAGGTATAAAGATCCTATTCTCATGCCACAGTAACCCATCCTTAACTTGGAGTTCTGCCCTAATGGAAGATCCCAATCCCGCGGAAGCCTGTTTAATCTGGGAAAGCAGGTTTCCCTGAAGTAAAAGAAAATTCCCTGGGGACAGAATGGTGTCTGGAGGGGAAATTTCTTGGGACTTGTGAAACATCCTGGATAGGGCATCAGGTTTGGTATTTTTGGAGCCAGGGCGATAGGTAACATGAAAGGAGAACCTGGAGAAAAAGAGAGCCCATCTGGCCTGACGTGGCTTCAACCTTTTTGCAGATCTCAAATACTCCAGGTTCTTATGATCTGTAAAAATTAAGACTGGATGAGCAGCACCCTCCAGCAGATAGCGCCACTCCTCCAACGCTGATTTGATTGCCAACAACTCTCTGTCACCTACATCATAATTTCTCTCTGCCGTGGACAATTTACGAGAGAAGAAAGCCATCGGATATAACAGGGCCTTAGTTCCCTGTCTTTGGGACAGCACTGCCCCTACTGCAATTTCAGATGCATCCACCTCTAGTACAAACGGCAGAGAGGAATCTGGATGCTTTAGTACGGAGGCGGAGGTAAAAAGGCCCTTGAGAGTCTCAAAAGCCTTTTGGGCCTCAGCAGACCAATGGAAGTGTGTACCCTGTTTAGTTAGTTGTGTGATGGGTGTAATGATGGCTGAGAACCCCTTAATAAATTTACAGTAAAAATTAGCGAATCCAACGAATCGCTGGATCCCTTTCTTGTCTGTCGGGACTGGCCAATCTAAAACTGCAGCGACCTTTTGAGGGTCCATCTTAATGCCTCTACTGGAAATGATTAACCCCAAAAGTGAAATACTTTCCTGTTCAAATTCACACTTCTCAGCCTTTGCATATAGACCGTGTTGTCGAAGCCAGCCCAACACACTTCTGACGTGCCTGCGATGGGATTCAAGGGAACAAAAAAAAATTAGTATGTCGTCTAAATAGACGATAACAAACAGATCTAGAAAGTCTCCTAACACATCATTGATGAAGTACTAAAAAGTAGCAGGGGCATTGCACAGACCGAAAGGCATCACTAGGTACTCAAAATGTCCATAGCGGGTACGGAAGGCGGTCTTCCATTTGTCTCCGTCCCTAAAACGAACGAAATTGTAGGCCCAGCGGAGGTCAAGCTTGGTGAATATGGTGGCTGTCACAAGTCTTTGGAACAACTCTGGTACCAGAGGGAGAGGGTAACGGTTCTTCACAGTGATTTTATTTAGTTTGCGGTAATCCACAAAAGGTCTGAGGGTTTTATCTTTTTTCTGTACAAAGAAGATGCCTGCACCTGCGGGGGATGTGGATGGACGAATGAAGCCTTTTTTGAGGTTCTCATCGATATATTCCTTTAAAGCCCCTTGTTCTACTTCAGTTAAAGGAAAGATTCTTCCAAACGAATCTCCGCACCGGGAAGTAATTCAATAGGACAGTCATAGGCCCGGTGAGGGGGGTAAAACATCTGCCCCCTGCTTGCTAAATACATCCAAGAAATCATGATAGGCAGAAGGGATGGAGAGGTGTAGACTAGGATCTGTATCTAGGCAGAGCAAGGTAGGGTTCTCCTGAGCGTTCTGAGTTTTGCAAAACTTTTGGCAATATGAAGAAGGAAAGGTAACTTCACCTGTGATCCAATTAATGTCCGAATTGTGAGCCTGTAACCATGGCATGCCGAGGATTATGGGAAGCAGGGGCGAAGCGATAATATCCAGGCGTAGCAGTTCTTGATGGGAATTGGAAATGAAGACGGGTATTGAAATAGTCTCTTGGGTAACAGGTCCAGATTTAATGGCGGTTCCATCAGCTAGATGGATGGAAAGTCCATGGGCCTTAGGCAACAAAGGTATCTGGTGTTGAGTAGCAAAAAGAGAATCCATGAAACAGCTGCACGCTCCGGAATCAATAATGGCGGTTATTTGCAGAGTCTCTCCTGGAAGCTGTAACAGGATAGAGAGAGCAAGGTGAGTAGTATTCTTAGCCAGAGGTGTAACATAGTTAGTGGACAGGGATAGGCTCTTACGGAGTTTGAGGGGACGTTTCCTGACATAGTGCCCAGGTTCCCCGCAATACAGGCACAAATTATTCACTCAACGACGTTGTCGTTCCTCCTGGGTAAGAGAAGGCCACAGGACTCCTAATTGCATTGGCTCAGGTAGGTTAGACGTGGAGGTAGGTGGTGTTGGTGACGTATGATGAGGAACCTTAGGGGTAACCCAAGTTGGGCGAGGAGATCCCATAGCTCTCTCAGTTCTACGCTCTCTTAGGCGTCGATCGATCTGGATGGCTAGATCGATCAAAGCATTTAAAGTCTGTGGTGTACCCACCCTGGCCAATTCATCCTTCAGAGAGTCAGAGAGTCCCATCCGAAACTGATAGCGGAGAGCCGCATCATTCCAATTTGTGTCCGCACTCGACTTCCTGAATTCAGCCACATAGTCCTCTGCTGCCCTGCGACCCTGTTGAAGGGTGTGCAGAGCCGACTCTGCAGTCACGGACAGCTGGGAGTCATCGTACAACTGACCTAATGCTTCAAAGAAGGTGGAGAGATTGGTCAGGGATATGTCCTTTTGCTCCAAAAGGCGATGGGCTCAGGTTTGGGGGTCACCAGAAAGCAGAGAAATTACATAGCCCACCTTGGTAGCCTCCAGGGAAAAGGTACGTGGCTGAAGAGCAAAGAACAATTCACAGGAGTTGCGGAAGGCCCTGAATTTATGGCGATTCCCGGAGAAACGTTCAGGCGTCGGAACCTTGGGTTCTGGAGGGAGCATCACCACCGTTGAGGAAAGCCCCACTGAAGGAGCAGGAGCAGAAGGAACTACCTGGACCCCAATGGGATTAGACAAGGTTAGCACTCATTCCTCCAGCCTGGTGTATCCTTGCTGCAGATTCTTGACTGCTTCAGTCAATCCTTCCAGGTGCGCACAAAGTTCCTCCATGGGAGACGTTCCCTGCTCAGGCTCAGACATGGCTGTCTGCTACTGTCATGTACCTGGTAGGTTTTGAGCCTGACATGCAGAGAAAGACCTCCCTTACAGCTCCCACTCCCGTTCCCCTGGAATGGAGACAGGGGGCCAGGAGTGAGGAGTGGTATGGGCGCCTGGCAGGATCAACAGTCACCGGAAGTTCAGGAATGGTGGCACCCTCTGGAACCTGGAACTGAAGAGGAGACTGAAGACTGGAATGCAGAGAGGACCAGGAACCCCAGCAGGTAAGTAAGCCGGACTGAAGAGCTGGGCTGGAACCAGGAACAAGCAGCCGGTAGTAGCCTGGAACGCTGGACTGGAACCAGGAACAACAGCAGGTAGTAGACTGGAACGCTGGACTGGAACCAGGAACAAAGCAGCAGGTAGTAGTCTGGAACGCTGGGTTGGAACCAGGAACAAGCAGCAGGTAGTAGCCTGGAACGCTGGACTGGAGCCAGGAACAACAGCAGGTAATAGACTGGAACGCTGGATTGGAACCAGGAACAAGCAGCAGGTAGTAGCCTGGAACGCTGGACTGGAACCAGGAACAAGCAGCAGGTAGTAGCCTGGAACGCTGGACTGGAACCAGGAACAAAGCAGCAGGTAACAGACTGAATACTGGTATTGGACAGAGGAATGGTCAAACAAGCCGGTGGTCGGTATCGGTCGGGCAGCAGAGGTACTAGGGATAACACGGAGGGATGGTCAGGCAAGCCAAGATGGTCTGGTGCAGGCGGATAGCAGGGTGATCAAACAAGAAGCCAGGTTAGATAACAAAGTACACTGGTCAGATCAGGTAAAGGCACACGAAACGCTGTAGAGCAGACAGCGGGGATTGAGTGTGACAGACCGGTTTAAATAGCCCGCCTGGCACCAGCGGGAGTGCGCGCGCGCGTGCCCGTGCGTGACAGCACCCGTGAACGCACGCGCATGTGCAGTGGAACCCGTGGCTGTGTTCCCGTACGTCTGGATCGCCAGTTACTGGCAGGATCTTCATGACACCATGGTTTAGAACTCACAGCCATAGGGTGATGCTTATATTTTATATCTAAGCGACTTTGTCTTTTCTTTTGGCTGTTTCTCTTAACCGCTTGTCGACCAGCCACCATCATTATACTGAGGCATGTCGGCACGATCCCGCGAGCCGTCGTAGTTATACATTGGCTCCCTTAAGTGGAATAGCAGGCACACACGTGCGCCCGCTGCACAGCAGGGGTGTTGATGTTCGTGGCCGGCGGTCGCGATGACCGCCGGCCATGAGCGATCGTGGGCACAAGAGGCAGAACAGGGACGTGTGTGTGTAAACACACAAATCCCTGTTCTGTGAGGGGAGACAGATTGAGAGTTCATAATAGCTAGGAATCACGATTTGTCATCCCCCTCTAGTCAGTCCCATCTCCCTACATTTAGAACACACAGTCAGGGAACCCAATTAACCCCTTGATTGCCCCCTAGTGTTAACCCCTTCCCTGCCAGTGATATTTATACAGTAATCAGTGAATTTTTATAGCACTGATCGCTGTATAATTGTCAATCGTCCCAAAAATGTGTCAAAAGTGTCCGATGTGGCTGCCATAATGTCGCAGTCTCGATAAAAATCGCAGATCGCCGCCATTACTAGTAAAAAATAATAATACTAAAAATGCCATAAATCTATCCCCTATTTTATAGACGCTATAACTTTTGCGCAAACCAATCAACATACGCTTATTGCGATTTTTATTACCAAAAATATGTAGAAGCATACATATCGGCCTAAACTGAGAAAAAAATTGGCTTTTTAAAAAAAAATTGGGGATACTTATTATAGCAAAAAGTACAAAATATTGTGGTATTTTTCAAAATTTTCGGGTTTTTTTCTAGCGCAAAAAATAAAAACCGCAGAGATGATCAAATACCACCAAAAGAAAGCTCTATTTGTGGGGAAAAAAAGGACATCAATTTTGTTTGCGAACAGCGTCGCATGACCGCGCACAGTGCCGAATCGCAAAAAATTACCTGGTCATTGAGCAGCCAAATCTTCTGAAGTGGTAAAACAAAATAATTTTAACTAACAACTCAATGTAAGAGTTATGTTTTCATTGCAAAAAAACATTTCCTCTTTAACGCAAAACAACGTACTCATACGTCTGTACTTTGACGCTAAATACTGGGGTTATGGCAGCAGCTAGCTGCCATAACCCCAGTATTTTCGGGAACGCTGTGCGTTTCTCTTAAAAGATAAAAGCAGTCTCCGCGGCGGATTCACTGCAAGATCACGTTTATCGTGGCAGGAGAGGTGCCCACCCCCCTCCCGCCACACTCCAGTCGTCTTCGCCACTTACTGGACCCGTCGGTAGCGGTGGCGGAGACGATCCCTTCCTCTCCTGTGGATGTCTGGCTGCTGACTGAGGGGAAGATGCCCCTGCTCGGCTCCATGGCATGGGAGGGCGGAAGCGACGTCAAACTTCACTTCCACCCATAGCTCTTAAAGGAGAAATTTTATTTTATTTTTTTATTGCTTTTTAGTGTAAATATGAGATCTGAGGTCTTTTTGACCTCAGATCTCATATTTAAGAGGTCCTGTTATGCTTTTTTTCTATTAAAAGGGATGTTTACATTCCTTGTAATAGGAAAAAAAGTGACCATAAATGTTTTTAAAAAAAATAAAAACTGTGTCAAAATAAAAAATAAAAAATAAAAAAAAATCGCCCTGTCCCGACGAGCTCGCGCGCAGAAGCGAACACATGAGTAGCACCCACATATGAAAACGGTGTTCAAACCACACATGTGAGGTATCATCGCAATTGTTAGAGTGAGAGCAATAATTCTAGCCCTAGACCTCCTCTGTAACTCAAAACTGGTAACCTGTAAAAAATTTTAAACATCGCCTATGGAGATTTTTAAGGATAAAAGTTTGTCGCCGTTCCACGAGCGGACGCAATTTTGAAGCGTGACATGTTGGGTATCATTTTACTTGGCATAACATTATCTTTCACAATATAAAAAAAATTGGGCTAACTTTACTGTTACCTTATTTTTAAATTCAAAAAAGTGTATTTTTTCCAAAAAAAGTGCGCTTGTAAGACCTCTGCGCAAATACGGTGTAAAAAAGTATTGCAACGACCGCCATTTTATTTTCTAGGGTGTTAGAAAAAAATATATATAATGTTTGGGGGTTCTAAGTAATTTTCTAGCAAAAAAAAATGATTTTAACTTGTAAACAACAAGTGTAAAAAAGAGGCTCGGTCCTTAAGTGGTTAATAGTTTTTTTAGTGGAGAGTTTTTGTAGCAGCACCGTTCATTTGAATGGGCCTCCCTCCGCTCCAGTGGTTATCCTTTAAGCACTTGCCGACTTGCTATACGGCGGCAGAATGGCACAGGTGCACAAAACATACACGTACGTCACTCAGTCTTTGGCGGCTATCGGGCGCGATGTCCGCCGGTGTCCCGCGATCGTGGCACGAAGATGCAGAACAGGGAGATGCCTATGTAAACAAGGCATTTCCCTGTTCTGCCTAGCAACATGATAGGGATCTACTGTCATGTTCTGGTGAGCCCATCCCCTCCTACAGTTAGAACACACTGAGGGAACACACTAAACCCCTTGATCATCCCCTAGTGTTTAACCCTTCCCTGCCAGTGATATTTATACAGTAATCAGTGCATTTTTATAGCACTGATCGCTGTATAAATGTCAATGGTCCCAAAATAGTGTCAAAAGTGTCAGATCTGTCCACCGCAATGTCGCAGTCACGATAAAAATCGCAGATCACAGACATTACTAATAAAAAAAATAATAATAATAAAATGCCATAAATCTATCCCCTATTTTGTAGACGTGATAACTTTTGCGCAAACTAATCAACATACACTTATATATTTTATTTTATTTTTACCAAAAATATGTAGAAGAATACATATTGGCCTAAACTGAGGAAGAAATTTTTTTTATATATTTGGGGATTTTGCTTTTTTCAAAATTGTCGCTCTTTTTTGTTTATAGCACAAAAAATAAAAACCGCAGAGATGATCAAATGCCACCAAAAGAAAGCTCTATTTGTGGGGGAAAAAAACATCAATTTTGTTTAGGTACAACATCACAGGACCGCGCAATTGGCATTTTTTGCGATACGGCACTGTGTCGCTTTAAATGACAATTGTGTGGTCGTACGACGTTGTACCCCAAACAAAATTGACGTCCTTTTTTTCCCATGAATAGAGCTTTCTTTTGGTGGTATTTGATCATCTCTGCGTTTGTTTGTTTTTTGTGCTATAAACAAAAAAAGAACGATAATTTTGAAAAAAACAATATTTTGGACTTTTTGCTATAATAATTATCCCCAATTTTTTTTTTTAAAAACTATTTTTTTTTTCTTGGTTTAGGCCGATATGTATTCTTCTACAAATTTTTGGTAATAAAAATCACAATTGATTGGTTTGGGCAAAAGTTATAGCGTCTACAAAATAAGGGATAGATTTATGGCATTTTTATTATTATTATTTTTTTTTTTTACTAGTAATGGCTAGAGGCTTCTATTCTAGAAGGAAGGGCAATCGGGGACGAGAATATGAGCAAACAGTCAGATCCCTATGGATCCCAGCTCCTGCTCCCAAAAAAAGGGCAACCTGGGCTACGACAATATACAAGTCCCAGGCTGCCACGCCAAACAACTTCTTTGGAGGCATCTGCCTTAGTAAGGGGGGGAGGGGCAATCCAGGTGCAATTTAGTAGTTAAACACTTTAGTCATCTTGACAGCCGCACCCCCTCCCAAAAATACTGCAGCAAAACAACTTTTAAGTATTAATTTTCTGAGTATTTAAATATTTCTGACACCAAACTGATAGGATACTCTTTATTCCTTTACCTCTATTCCTATCAATCACCTTTATTACTGTCTAATTACTTTACCTTATTGCAGGCATTTCTCTGTTTTTCCACACCCAGATCTGCGCAGGGAACAATGTATATATAAAAATGAGCCAACAGAGATCAGATCTATACAATCTTCAATTTATTCTTCCGGGTACAGAATATTTATAGTATACAATCAAGATATAGCCAACCCATGGGTCATTACCAATCCAAGCCAGGCTAAACACCTCCCCCAAGAATAGTTATTCATAGCATTTCTTGCCTATCATTGTTCAGACAATTTTTATAACAGCTTTTATAACAATAAACAGGCTATCACATCACTTTGACCCAGATGCTAGTTTTGTGGTTAACACAAAACTAAAACAGAACTTAGTTTTTCTCTTCAGAGCAACAATATATTTAAAGGAGTAATAACCCAAAGCAATAATATATAAGGGGGGTTCTTTACAATATTCTTTCAGGCACAATATACAAAGTGCAGCAGTCAGGAATATGTAAAGTACAGTATGTTAAATACATATGACCGCCATACTCTGTACACTGTGCTGTATGTTTTATACTTTTGGCTGGCTGCACAGTGTAAATTACATACTCCTGACCCTTGCCCTCAGCCTACTATATAATCCTGATCCCCTGTGCATTACATACCCGTGACCCCTGTATCTTAAATAGTCCTGAAGGCTTCACTTACTTTATTAACCCTTTCACTTGCTATATTGTACTTATTTTTATTATTATTATTAATATTATTAGGTGTTTGTATAGCACCGACAGTTTGTGCAGAACGTTACAAGATATAGTGAGATAGTACAGTTACAATACAATACAATACAAGAGGGTTGGGAGGGCCCTGCTTATAAGAGCTTATAATTTAATAGGGTGGGAAAAGTGGTATAAAAGGTACTACTTGTGAGGGATGAGCTGATGTAAGAAATTACAGTTCAGTTATTAGGTGGAGGCTTCCCTTAAAAGAGGAGTTTTCAGTGATCACCTAAAGCTGGACAGAGTAGGACAAAGCCGGACAGATTGAGGTAGAGAGTTCAAGAGAATAGGAGAAACTCTGAAGAAGTCCTGGAGATGAGCATGGAAAGAGGAGACAAGGAAGCTAGGGAGCATGACAGACGAAGGGGTCCTGCACGGTTCCGAAACATTGCACTCTGTCTTTTGTGGTGTGATCATTCTTCAATAAATCTTTCGGGTTATAATAGATGATCTGTGGTGTGCTAGCGAATATTTGCCTTGATCTGTAATGTCTCCAGTGTCCAGCTGGCAGTTGCTGCAACACCTGCTACTTATGAGCCTATTCCAGGAACATGTACAATGGGAATATTGACAATAGCTAGAAAGCAAGAGATCACGGAGAAGAGGAGAGGTGATATTTTGAGACAAGATTGGTGATGTAGCTTGGGGAAGTGTTGTGAATGGCTTTGTATATTGTTGTTGTTAGTATTTTAAATTTTATCTGTTGGGCCAAAGGAAGCCAGTGAAGCGATTGGCAGAGAGGAGTAGCAGACAGGAGTGGTTAGTAAGGTACATATGTCTGGCAGCAGCATTCATGATAGACCGATGGGGGGATAGCCGGAGTAGAGGTTGACCTTGGTGGTTTCATTTGTTTAAAAAAGGGGTATATTCTTCACAATCTAATTTTATTGAGATTATTTCCATATCAATTTATACAAAAAAGGGATATTATCCATGTACCACAAACAATCAAAGAAAAACATGTTACATTATAATAATGTACATAGCATAAAACATGTTACATATAGGCATGTGTGAACATCCCACATAAACCCTAACCCAAAAAATAGCATAAGCTAATTCAGATACTATTGGGGAAAGTCTACCAATACACTCATATATTGCAAGGAAAAATAAAGAGATTCAGATTAAACTAAACTACTCAGATTATTAGACCCCTAGAACAAATACATATGACACAAATGCATAAAACCTATATAAAGCATCAATATATGAAACGTGACATTCTATATAAAAATATATATATATATATATATATATATATATATATATATATATATATATACATAAAGTGCTCATGCTCCGTGAGTCACACTCAGTCCTTAATGAGCTATTGAATCAATCAGCAAAAGTCCAAATAATTTTTGACATGTGATAATAGCAATACGCTACAAGAAGATGATGGCGGGAGCCGCTATATTAGGTTACTTGTACGAGTACAGAATGAAAATCGGGTAGTAGTTTATGTTACATTGTAAGGTTATGAGTTAGTGCATATGATATATTCCATGATGCAGTTGTAGTAAGTCACCAGATTGCTGTCATTTCCTAATTCTAATGAGGGGCTATGACAAAATGGCGGCTGCTGGTGTCTGAAGTTAGTCTATAATAGAGAGCGACAAGAAAAAAATGTTACAGAACAGGCACAGAACAGGGGGAACGCCGTGAAACCGGGGCTGCAGAACCGTACCACAGGTGACGCTATCACCCCTCAGCACTATAGCACTTAAAAGGTGATTGTTATTTATTCGAAATGTGAGTTGTAGCGGGGATTGAGTCTCTAGAGCTGCGAGAGACATCACCCATGATGGCTGCTGGATAATAGGACTGGTTTGCTGCAGGACTGTGAGTAACAAACATCATACAGACCCCAGATGTATACATATAGTGGTCATATCCGTAATTTCCTCTGTGAGTAACTGATCACATCTCTCCTCTGTAGAGTATTGCGTGTGTGTATGCCAGGAGATCATTCACTGCTCTGTCATCTCTACTCTACAGGCTGGACACCTGAGGATCATAGCAAAGAGTGACGTCCTGAGTACAAGAGAACAGGATTACCAGGAGAAAGACTCAGGCTGGGTTATAAGCCATAGGCGTTGTTTGATCCCTTGTAACGGGGGATCAACTGGAGCTGGTAAGCAGCTAATTCTACTGTTAGTGGTGGCATTGTTCACGTGAGGTGGTTGATGGTGGATTTATCATCAGGGGTAATCAGGACTCAAGACTCACTATCTTTTTTTTTTTTTTTTAACCCCTTTATTTTTATAAATTTTTACAAAAACATATACCACTGATCGAGAGGCACCTCGTATACATACTATTATAACATCTTTACAATGAAATGTATAAATTCACACTTAAATAACCTTCAATACATTATTATACCCAGTTCGTATTTACTTCCTTTAAAGGGGGGAAAAAAAACATTTAGAAGACACACAACTACTACCAATACCTCAGCTCCCTCTCCTCTATGGTTCTCTAACCTTTTGTGACCCCTCTATCCTTTTATAACCCCTCCATCCCCTCTTCTCCCTCCCTAATCTTTTTTAATAAAGTGCAACTGTCCCTTCCATATACCGTGTCTATTTAAATAACAGATATATTATGTATTCTTATTTCTCTCTTCTCACTCTTATTTGCCACTTCCCTTCATCCTCTCCACTCCCCCCTTAGTTTCCCGATAATATCCTCCTAGTCTTTGAATATGATCTCCTCTCCCTAGTTATTCCCTTTAAAGGGGACATCCCATTTTATCTAACCAAGGATTCCACATCATCACCATGATGGATTGTGTGTATGCTGCCATGGATAGGCACCAGGAAAGGAAAATTATAGAGCAGATCTTCCTTTTTGATTTATCTTGGTGACCCCGGGACACTACTTGAAAAGACGTATGTCCTTAAAGGAGACAAGCCAGGATAGGATTGCATTATTACCGCCCCCACTGCTGGTTGATTCCATGGCTTTAACAACTAAAGGCTGCCATGCCTAAAAGTGGCTAAATGCGAGTACCCCATTACCAGGGCCGGATTAACATAGGGACTAGTGGAGCTGCAGCTCCAGG
Source organism: Lithobates clamitans (assembly GCA_037952925.1). Classification (NCBI taxonomy): domain Eukaryota; kingdom Metazoa; phylum Chordata; class Amphibia; order Anura; family Ranidae; genus Lithobates; species Lithobates clamitans. The sequence goes on from JBBGZY010000943.1 coordinate 5,944,071, forward strand.
CCCCTCCCTCAATATAGGCCCATGCCAGTGGCTTATCAATATCTGTGTGCCTTCCTGAAGGAAGAGGAGCCCTCTGTACACACATGGAGGAGACAAGTGTTAGTTCAGCCAAGTCCTGTCTCTGTCCATGCCTGACTCCTATCACAGGATCTGTTACACTCACACAGTTACTCAGTGTCTGGGAGCTGTCTGGGGGAGGGGTGCTGATGTTCTCCTAACCAGCAGGAGCCCGGGAGGAAGGACATCTTACATGCTGTTATGATAAGGTCAGTACATTTGTTAGGGAGATGTTGTGTAATTATTGTGCTAGGGGACAGACTGCTGCTCCACCTCCTTGTAATGTGCTCTCTTGTGCCCACCATGTCATGTGCTGTGCATTGCAGTGCCCCCCATGTAATGTGCTGTGTCCAGTATGTCATGTGCTGTGCATTGCAGTGCCCCCCATGTAATGTGCTGTGTCCAGTATGTCATGTGCTGTACATTGCAGTGCCCTCCATGTAATGTGCAGTGCCCACCATGTCATGTGCTGTGCATTGCCCTTCATGTGATGTGCAGTGCCCCCTATGTCGTGCTGTGCCTTGCAGTGATCCCACCATGTAATGTGCAGTGCCCACCATGTCATGTGATGTGCTATCCAGTGCCCACCATGTCATGTGCAATGCCCACCATGTCATGGGCTGTGCCATTCAGTGCCCCCCATGTAATGTGCAGTGCCCACCATGTCATGTGGTGTGCCTTGCAATGCCCGCTATGTAATTTGCAGTGTCCACCATGTCATGTGCTGTGCCATGCAGTGATCCCACCATGTAATGTGCAGTGTCCACCATGTCATGTGCAGTGCCCACCATGTCATGTGCTGTGCATTGCCCTTCATGTGATGTGCAGTGCCCCCTATGTCGTGCTGTGCCTTGCAGTGCCCACCATGTAATGTGCAGTGCCCACCATGTCATGTGATGTGCCATCCAGTGCCCACCATGTCATGTGCAATGCCCACCATGTCATGGGCTGTGCCATTCAGTCCCCCCATGTAATGTGCAGTGTCCACCATGTCATGTGGTGTGCCTTGCAATGCCCGCTATGTAATTTGCAGTGTCCACCATGTCATGTGCTGTGCCATGCAGTGATCCCACCATGTAATGTCATGTGCTGTGCTGTGCCCACCCTGCCATGTGTTGTGCCCAGCATGTAGTGTGTTGTGCCCACTGTGTAATGTACTGTGCTGTTCAGCAGTGCCCACCATGTCATGTGCAGTTCCTAACATGTAATGTGCAGTTGCATTGCCCACCATGAAATCTGCTATGCCATGCAGTGCCCACCATGTAATGTGTTGTGCCCACCATGTAATGTGCTGTGCCCACCATGTAATGCGCTGTGCCCACCACGTCATGTGCTGTGCCATGCAGTGCCCACCATGTAATGCGCTGTACCCACCATGTAATGTACTGTGCCATGCAGTGCCCACCATGTAATGTGCTGTGCCATGCAGTGCCCACCATGTCATGTGCAGTGCCCACCATGTAAATTGCTGTGCAGTGCCCACCATGTCATGTGCTGTGTTATGCCCACCATGTCATGTGCTGCACCATGCAGTGCCTACCATGTAATGTGTGTTGTGCCCACCATGTCATGTGCTGTGTTATGCCCACCATGTCATGTGCTGCACCATGCAGTGCCTACCATGTAATGTGCTGTACTCACCATGTAATGTGCTGTACATTGTCCACCATGGCATGTGCCGTGCAGTACCCACAATGGAATGGGCTGTGTGGGGCTCACCATGTCATGTGCTGTGTCCACCATTTCATGGGCTGTGCTCACAATGTAATGTGCTGTGTCGTGCAGTGCCCACCAATGTGCCCAATGGAATGTGGTGTGCAGGGCTCACCATGTCATGTGTGGTGTCCACCATTTAATGTGCTGTGCTCACAATGTAATGTGCTGTGCTGTGTCGTGCAGTGCCCACCATGTCATGTGGTGTCATGCAGTACCCACCTTGTCATGTGCTGTGCAGTGCCCACCATGCCATGTGCAGTGCCCACCATATAATATGCTGTGCCCACCATATAATGTGCTGTTCAGTGCCCACTTGTAATGTGCAGTGTCCACCATGTAATGTGCTCAGCTGTGCCCGCCATGTCATGTGCTGTGCTCATCATATAAGGTCCTGTGCCCACCAGGTGCATATGCTGTGTTGTGCCCACCATGCAATGTGCTGTGTTGTGCAGTACCAACCATGTCATGTGCTGTGCCCACCATATAATGAACTGTGCCTACCTTGTAATGTGCTGTATTGGGCAGTGCCAACCGTGTAATGTGCTGTGTTGTGCAGTACCAACCATGTCATGTGCTGTGCCCACCATATAATGAACTGTGCCTACCTTGTAATGTGCTGTATTAGGCAGTGCCAACTGCGTAATGTGCTGTGCCCACCATGTAATGTACTGTGCTTTGCTTACCATTAAATGTGCTGTATCCATGTATCCACCATGTAATGTGTTGTGCCAACCATGTAATGTACTGTGCTATCCCCCCCGTGTTATGTACTATGCTGTGCCTCCCACAGACTCACCCCCTCACTCCCACCCCCCTCTCTCTTTCACCCCCCTCACCCCCTCTCTCTCTCATCCCCTCTCTTTCACCCTGTTCTCTCTCTCACCCCCTTCACCCCTTACCACCCTCTCTCTCTTTCAACCTCTCTCTATTCGCCCTTTTCTCACCCCCTCTCTCTTGTCCCCTCTCTCTCACCCCCTCTCTCTTGTCCCCTCTCTCTCACCCCCTCTCTCTCGTCCCCTCTCTCTCACCCCCTCTCTCTCGTCCCCTCTCTCTCATCCCCTCTCTCTCGTCCCCTCTCTCTCGTCCCCTCTCTCTCGTCCCCTCTTTCTCACCCCCTCTCTATCACCCCCTCTCTCTCGTCCCCTCTCTCTTGTCCCCTCTCTCTCACCCCCTCTCTCTCACCCCCTCTCTCTCTCGCCCCCTCTCTCTCACCCCCTCTCTCTCGTCCCCTCTCTCTCACCCCCTCTCTCTCGTCCCCTCTCTCTCACCCTCTCTCTCTCGTCCCCTCTCTCTTGTACCCTCTCTCTTGTCCCCTCTCTCTCACCCCTCTCTCTCGTCCCCTCTCTCTCACCCCCTCTCTCTCGTCCCCTCTCTCTCACCCCCTCTCTCTCGTCCCCTCTCTCTTGTCCCCTCTCTCTCACCCCCTCTCTCTCGTCCCCTCTCTCTCGTCCCCTCTCTCTCACCCCCTCTCTCTCGTCCCCTCTCTCTCACCCCCTCTCTCTCTCGCCCCCTCTCTCTCACCCCCTCTCTCTCGTCCCCTCTCTCTCACCCCCTCTCTCTCGTCCCCTCTCTCTCACCCTCTCTCTCTCGTCCCCTCTCTCTTGTCCCCTCTCTCTTGTCCCCTCTCTCTCACCCCTCTCTCTCGTCCCCTCTCTCTCACCCCCTCTCTCTCGTCCCCTCTCTCTCACCCCCTCTCTCTCGTCCCCTCTCTCTTGTCCCCTCTCTCTCACCCCCTCTCTCTCGTCCCCTCTCTCTCACCCACTCTCTCTCGTCCCCTCTCTCTCACCCCCTCTCTCTCGTCCCCTCTCTCTCGTCCCCTCTCTCTCACCCCCTCTCTCTCGTCCCCTCTCTCTTGTCCCCTCTCTCTCACCCCCTCTCTCTCTCTCTCATTCACCCCCTTTCTCTCTCTTTCCCCCTCCCTCTTATCCCCTCTCTTTCAACCCCCCATCTCGCTATCACCCCCCCTCTCTCTCTCTTAACCACTCTCTCACACCCCTCTCTCTCTTTAATTTAAATTTAACAAAAATTGTTTGCATTTTCACTTTATTTATTTCCATAAAAAGGCCCACCAAAATCCTTAGCACCAGGCCCATGTTGCTCTTAATCTGGCCCTGCCCATTACCCTCAGGTAAGGGGCCACTGCCCACCAGTGTGTGCCGTGTTGCATGAAGAGAGAACAATCACTATTGTCACGTTTATTTTGCATTAAGTGAATCACCTGCATATATAATTTTTTGGACTTTGAATAGACTATTATTTTTAAGTGGAGCACTGTTTTTTGCATGTCTGTTAGTGGACCTCACACCACTCGGTTCCATTGAGACCATCACTTTTTGTTATGTACTATGAGCACCATTCACGTTGCATATATACACCTGGTTGTGTGCTAAGTTATACCAGGTGCATACTAGTCCAGTCAGAGACTGGTATACCTTTAGAGTTGGTTGTTATTTCTATATGTTTGTGCATAAGGGTGTGAGCATCACTTTTATTTTTATGAGCACCAGTTACGTTTTATATATATTTGCTTAGTATATGTCTGGCTATTACCTCTAGCCAGTCATTATTTTTCATGATTTATATACAGCTATAATTACTCTCTGATAGAGGTCAGACTATCACGTTATTTGTATTTCAGAGCCACATATAGGCATTCATGTTATGTTGTATTGAAATACACCTGCACTTTAGAGACACCCACCATCACTGTGTTATCACATACAGAGTTATTCCAATTTTTTCACATATATTGAAAGGATTAGCGCAGCACCACATTCTTACTAATTTAACTCTAGCCAGGGACAGGTTGTACCCTACCCGGTGTAGGCTGCTTTTCCTTATTTTAGAAACTTCATTATTCATCTTCTTTCCTATTTCCCTTCCCCCATTTACGATAGCGCAGGAATACCCTATATTTTTCTCATACAGGAGAATTGTTATTTGCTGTTTGTTTTATTTTTGCTTTCCCATTAGCGCAGTTTTTTTCTTATTTTCCACATGTTTTATATGCCTGGAGAGCCTTCCAATGTTTCATATTGATGCATGGACTTTTTGAGCAAACTTTATTACAGCTCTACCATCATGACTGAACTTATAGCCCAGCAGTAATCTAACCACCATATGATGCAATATCTTTCCCAACTGCTTATATGTTCATGTAGAAGCCTATGGATACTTAATTTGGTTCACTCAATACACGTTCAATAATATTCATACTACCATCTTTACCTCAATGGTGGGGATTTCTGTTATCATCTTTTAATTTTTTTCAGTGGGACGTTTTTCTGTGATTTTTTTTCATATTTTAAATAGGACTATTGCCCATGGACTGTCCATTATCATTTTGTCCTAGGGCACTGTAGGACAATACCTTTCTGGCTCGGAACTTTTGGTTTGTCCTTGAGGACTTCAGCACTCCTTTCACCCACTGAGGTTTTAAGAAGGGGAGCTGGTTCCTTAGGGTATATTTTTTATCATTACTTTGTGGTGCAGGTGTTTTTAAAGGGAGGGCAGGGGCCCATTTGGGAGGCCATCCACCAGCTCCCCCATGGGGGTGTATGCACATTAGTTAGGGTACTGGATTGGGAGGGGATTTGGTCAGTTAGGTAGGTTGGAGTGTGTCTCCATTGGGGTAGGGCGGAATTGGTCATATCGGAGGTGGGGGTTAGTGAGGATTTCTGGACCTGACGCTGGTTTTTATAAGGTTTTTTCAATAAATTAGCTTACTCTATACTCTATAGGGTGTGAATATTGTAATTTTTTTTTTGTTGAGAGCTGCAGATATAGTAATTATGGGCAGGGGTTCTCTGAGACGATTCATTTTATATAATTGTGTATATAATAACAAACTTTCATTACAAAATATCTATACAATTGAAGATATCCACCCTAGTGGACCCTTTGCACTATTACATCAAGACTTTAATAAAAATAATATAGATAAAACACTCGCATGTACATGTGCTAATGTGCTCAAACAACTCTTGCCAAAGTCTTGCCATGGGCTTAGGCTCACAGGTTCCCTCCCCCACATGACCTAGCATGTAGATGTTACACAATGTTTAGCTTAAGAAGTTATATCCTAATCAGGACTCTCAAGAGCTCAATGGGTTTACCTCAACATACAGTAACTATTATTTACTAAACCTTTACTCAGATAAAAATGGTTTAGATAAGAGGATTAGAGCGCTGTGTTTTAACATAGTTTAAGTTTGTTACTATTTTAACACAGCAGATTATAGATATTTTTAGATGTTTTATATTATAGTTTTATCATTCTAATTATAATCGGGCACTGCACTAGTATAGTAATAGTATACACTGGGGGAGGATTTGGATTGAAATTCCAAATAGAAGGTTATTCACAGGTTTCCTCAAATGCTACACTTGCTATTATTTAAATAATCGTTTATTCAGGTAAAATTCTGAAAGTATGTCCCGAGAAACAAAACTATGTGTAACTTTCACTAACATACATTTCTGATATTTTATTAGCTTTGTTAGAATTTCTATGGATAAAAGTTATATATTTTTTTAATTTCTCTCATTTTAAATTATGGGTGATTGAAATATTTTGTGCACGTGAAATTCTCTCTTAGTTAATGATAATATGCCTTGGAAGGACTGTTTGTCGAGATAAGGAAACACTGTTGACATACAATATCCCAGAGCAATGGAGACATTTCTCTAGTAAATAGACCTGGAAGTAGGGAAACCCCAAGTGCACTGAAAGGGTTTCAATCAAATTGGACATAGTGGTTTATATATATATATATATACAGGACAACAGTTAAATAAAATCCCTGATCAATGTTTACAAAGACCTTCAGGTCTCATTGTGAATACACATCGTATGTTTGCCCAGGTGAAGGAGAATAAACAATGTTCTATTGAATCTTGTTAAGGATAGCACCTCTATTGTTCACTGAAATGAAGGACATTGGGAAAAGTCAACCTGCACAAAACTGTCTGAAAAGAAATGACACATTTCAAGAGTTATCATATAAAACGTGATATAATTGGGACATTTTAGGAAAAGATTAAAAGGAATGTAAGTATCAAAATGTAAATATCAAGACGCTTGTCCATCCAGATGTACCGTATCTAGGATGAAATATCATGTTATCTGAAAAGGACTAAAAGGGAAGTTATAATCCCATTATATATTTGGTGTGTTGTATTCTTTATCATTATTGTTAGAAATATATATGTTGGTGTGTGATAATGTAGCCAAACTCAAGTAAGTAATTTAAGTATGCAAATGATCATTTTTTTCTTTTTCTTGTCTATGTGTATAAGTAGCGATTGGGAGCCTTCCATTAGCCGCTATTCAATGTGCTGGGAGCGCGCAGGGCTCGGTACTAAGGCCCACCCGATGAGAGACCACATATTTGTGTGCCGTCAGTAACAACAGGTTAAAAGTTTCCATTTAATTGCTGCTACCACAAACTAGAAAATCACCAGAAGGCGTAGCTGTGTAGGTAAATAATTTATTATATAAGGGTTAATTACTAGAAAATGTATTTCCCAGATAAACTCAGGGTAGACATTTCTGGTCCTAGGGTGCCATCTGGTTGTCAGGTCAGGTATTGATTGATTACACAAAATGTTAATCAATTACATGAAAAAAGTGAATATTTTATACTGAGCAAAAGTCTAAATTATTATCCTACTATACTGTTATGCCGTGTACACACGATCAGAAATTCGGCCAGCACAAGACCGATGAGAGCTTTTGGTCGGAAAATGCGACCGTGTGTATGCTCCATCGGACTTTTGCTGGCCGAATTTCTACCAGCAAAAGATTGAGAGCATGTTCTCAATTTTTCCAACAGAAAAAGTTTCTATCAGAAATTCCGTTCCTGTGTATGCAATTCCAACGCACAAAAACCCAGAATCAAGTACGAGACGGAGCCGCTCAGTCTGGTAAAACGACCGTTCGTAATGGAGATGGCACATTCATCACACTGCAAGTTTTTAAATCTATCAATGCAGCACATGTCTCTTCTTCTTTATAATGCTAGAAGAATGAAGTTGTTTTGCTGCTCATATTCACACAGAGTTCTCACAAACTGATTTCTTTATTATTTCTCGTGATCTCCTGAATAATCTTTTTTGTTTTTCAAGCCAGATCTCCCTAATAATGTTTAGAATTAATTTTTGTAGTCATTTTTTTTTTAATCAAGATCTCCCGTTGTTTTTTTTGTTTTTTTCTAATTATTTTATAGTGATCTCCATTTTTTTTTTTGTATGTCACGTTTCCACAACACCAGTATTATCTTGTATTTTTAAATCTCAAGGAGGTTGGTTGGTGTCCCTTGTTAATTTGACATTGTATTTTTTAAATGTACCTGCCTACTCACAAACAAACTGCTCTTTTTGAAGTAAAACGCAAGTATTTCTGAAAACAAAATATCCATTTATTCTGGGTCATAACAAGATAAAGAGGAAGGCAATGCTGGAGAAACTGGTGAAGTTTGCCAAGCCTTTGTACCCCAGGGCAGACATCAATAATTTTACAGTCAAAATTGGTCCGAGGAGTCCTTATAATAGTGAGCACAATACGATCCAGGACTACAAGAGATCAGGAACAGCAGCAGATGACATATCTGTCCCCAAACTGTGGTCATACAACAGCCTGCATCTTTTGCCAGACTGAACCCAGGCCATCACTTTCTGGTCTTCCTTAGATGCTTCCTTCCAGGCTGTGGCTGTGGTGTTGGAGGTGTGGCAGGAGGTGGAGGAGGAGAACCTGGAGGAGGAGGAGGAGGACCATGGTTCAACTCACAAATGTGGCTTTGACTTTTGAGTTGGCCCCTCAACCCCTTATTTAGGGCTTGTAACATTACTTCCTCACATAAGAGGCATTGGCCCTCCTCCATTTCCAGCATTTTGCAGGCTGTAATGTAAGCAAAGTCCTCTTGAACACTGTGGGGGGGTTATGAGGGCCGCAGTAGCCTTCAGAAATAGGCCAATTGCTGCCTCCTTCACCTTACTCCTCTTCCTGACACTTTTTGTCGGAAGGCGGAGGGGAGGGACCTATGATTCTGGCACTTTAACTAAATAAAAAAGTGTAGCGCTATGGTGATGAAGCAAATGTAGGGTGTAGGACAGAAGAAGGTCTGTTTACATTTGAAGAAACCAATAACCTCATCTAATCCAAAACCTATATGTGCTAGATAGTGCAGTGAATATGGATGTGACATCCGATATCACCACTCGTATAAATAAGAAAGATGCTCTATCTCACTAAGAAGAGCAAAAAACATCAAAAAAGAATTGAATGTATAAAAAAGTTAATATTGATTAAAACATCCAAACTTATCAGTGGTGAAGAAAATATATAGTGTCAGAAGTGTCCATAATGTAAATGGATAAAACTCCCAAATAAACAATATAAACATATTAGTCCATATGGTGTACGATGTGGTTGGCCCAAATTGAATCCCAGGCGGGTGGCATCACAAAGAAGAATGATGATTCTATGATTCTGGCAGGCTACTGGGCCCGGCCACCTTCTGGCTGCCACTTTCCACGACCTGGCTGAGGCTTTCCTGTGTATGAAAAAAGGACATTGTTTTAGTTTTTGGTTCATCAATCACACAAAATTTTCATCTCATGACTGTTGCAAATTTAATGTTAATAAATAGAAAAGACTATCATTCTGACCCCAGCATTTTTCATTCTTGTCCCAATCATTTGTGGCCACTACTGTCTATTGATAAGTAATTTCTGATTTCACAAAGTGTTTTACATATCAAAACTAACATATATTTCACATCATTAATTTGACACCCAGAAATATTTTGAAGAATGCTATACCTGGCTCAAGCTGGGCTCCTCCACATGTTGCTGCCTGGAAGGCCCAGGTTGGAAGTCGGAAGCCTCAGCTGGGGGGAAAGGAAGTGAAGACTGGAGAGTGCTGACCTGGATTCATTCTGGCCTGCCAGAAAATGCAGTCTGTCATAATACCACAGTCTGGGTACATAAATGTCATCTGCTGCAACACCTGATCTCAGGGAATCCTGGACCTTCTTAAACTCCCTATTATAAGTGCTCCTCATGCCACCAATTAGGGCCTTCAAATAGGGGATGTCTGCCGTGGGGTTTACCGGCTTCACAAATTCCACCAATTGATCGCTGCCTTCCTCTTTGGTTTATTGTAAAAGGGGTGGTTTACCTGCCACAGACAGGGCAGCTCCCTGTACATATCGATGAATATGGGCATAAAGTACTCGTCATTGAATAGATCCATTTTCTCTGCAAGACACAGCACAAGACAAACCCTAATGTCAGGCTAAACTCTCCTAATCTTGACCCAATATAGGCCTCAATCTATAAGCAGTATAGGCCACTGATGCACCAACTTAAAATTGTACCTTCGTTATATCGATCGGCGCTTCCTCTGCTCACAGATCTACATACGACGCACGCGTGATACACTTTATATACACTGCGCATGCATGAAACTCCCCCCACCCCTGACGTTCTTACTAGAATATTCCCCGCCCCGTCTATTTCGTCGCAGTGGGAGAGGAACATGGCGGAGACACAGCAGGTGCTTAATAGCAGTAACAAGGAGGAAAGCCCGGAGCAAGAAAGGTCCCGATCCAGGAGGAGATTTAAGGCCTCAAATATGTCCTTTGAAGAGATGGTGGAGATGGTGGACATATTGAAGAGGGCCGACTATGATGGATAGTATGGATCGTACCTAAACCCAAATGTGAGAAAGGCCAAGATCATGATTAAAGTTTTGAAGTGTCTGCACCAGAATTTTGGGGTAAGACGATCCAAGGAGCAATTGAGGAAACGCTGGTTGGACCTCAAATTAAGGGAGCAGGATCAGTATAGAAGGATCAAGAAAGTGTTTCTAAAAAAGTAAGTACTTGTCGTGTGTTCCTATTCTTATTATTACTTGCATGCTGCTCCATGTGCTTTTCTTTACTGTTGTACAGTTTAAAATGGCTACTTTCATGTTCGTGGGCACAGTAATCTGTCGTAGTTAACATTGTTCGTTTGCCAACTAAATACAATGTTTTTGCCAGATACAGCGTTAACTATATTTGGTCATGATAATTTATATAAAAAGAAGTTTATTACATTGTTGTCTAGATGTCTTTGAAACTAGAATGAATTGCAAACTTGATTTAGTGGAATGTAAGGAGAGGACACTCAGCAGCTGTTTACACATCTGGACTCTGGAGCACTAGTGTGGGACACCAGAGCACATTTTTTAGGGTGACCCACACAGGTGCTCCAGTAGATACTTGGGGTGTCTCCATGTGTGAAACTTGTCCAAAAAAGGGAAGTATTCCAGCTTGGTTAAGGGTATTAATCATGTCTTTAACTTGGAACTCTGCCCAAACAGACAATTGTACACCACTTCCAAGCAATGTTTCACATTCATATTTCTGTCCACAAATATCTGTGTGCTAAGTATACCTTTTGTTTCATTCTCATAGGGGAGAAAAGACTCCCTCCATTGGAGGACACTAGCAACAACACACCTCATGAAGAAGGGGAGCAGAGTATTGTGTTACCTCAGGATGTGGAGGAAGGAGAGGTGGAAGAAGTGCTCGAATTTGGCATCACAACAGGTCAGTGTCAGACACCACAGATTCAAGTAATAGATTTATGCCTGCATATTTTTAATACATCCAGTCATTTCACCAGTGACAGTGCACAATGGCAAATCCAAGAAATCATGTTTTGTAGTCGTGATTTGGACCTTATCAAAGAAAAAACCAAGGAGTATGAACAAAGACTGAAGAACACGATTGATGTATTAGGGAGAGTCTAAATCCTAAAAAAAATGTGCTATCTGCCATCAGGGGATTTTAATGTACGTGTTTTGTGGGTGCAACCCCTTCCTCCCAACTCTAGTAGGTGAGAGGAAGTAGTTGAACCCCCAAACACGTCCATTGATCCCCCATGATGGGAGATAGCACGTGTTGACATTAGGTATGGGATCAGAAAGGAAATCCCCACTCACAATTTGTGTACATCTTCTAAACTTGGCTTTTACAGGGGTGACTTCACCCCATCTGATGAAGGCAATATCAAGACCTTTTTCACACTATAAAATGTCTGATATTGCCTTCTTTTTTGCAATGTTGAACTTTGTAAGTTCCAGAGTTGTGTATGTTATGTTTGGAAACATGCCTGTTTCTGTATTTTTGAAAAAAATTCAAGGTAAAACTTTGAAAAAAAAGATGTGTTTTTTTTTACCGCCAAATGTTTTAGAAAACGCACATGTGAATGTGCACGGAGTAAAAGGCTTTCTACTTAACAATGTGTGGCTTCTTCTTTCAAGTTGGTGTTTACAGTTACAATGGGTGCTATTTAAATAATGTGAAAACCACTTGGCACTACAAGTGCACTAGGAGAACCTAGGAGACAGATAAAACAAACACCAGCAGTAAATCCAAATCAAGATTTTATCATATCAATTTTTAGTTAGTTAAAAAATATTTTCTAATTAGCTGGCATAGCAATGGCCACTCTAACCGTAAAATATTCAACATATTTTTCACGCACTTCACTTCACTTCATATTTTTCACGCACTTTGGGGGGGGGCAAGCCAGAAAGGACAGCTTCCAGGGCCGTCATCGTTGGTTCCCGAAGTCCGACCTCAGGCCCAACTGAGGCTATATAATTTGGAGCATTTCTTTTTAAAAAGTTGTGCAGGATGCAGCAGCATAAAACAATGTGGTTCAGTTTGTACTTCGCCAGGTTGACAAACATTCTTGGCCAACATCAGTATAACATTGATTTTAATGCGTATTTAAAGACAAAAAAAAGTCCACTTATCAGATTCCTCACCCCCTCTGATGGCCCATTGTCCAAATTTTAGGGGGGGGGGGGGTTCTAAATGAGTTTGTGAGCCCAAAAAAAGCCTCTGGCATTCTGCATGGATTTAAGGACAACAATAATATTTGTACACATTATAGGGGGTGTTTAGGGTAAAGTAGTACAATGGAGCTGACAAAATACATTGTTTAAGTGACTAGGCTAGGTGTATATGGGCCCAGGATAGCATCCTGGGGAGGTTAGTGAAGGCAAATATGCATGTAGGCCAAAAAAGATTCAAGCATGCATGAGGACAAAGGGGACATTCACAGCATATTACAATCAGGGTAATTATGGAATGATGAAAGAAATACAAAATATTAGCATACATTAAATACATATAATGTGATCTCAGGGGAGGGCTGGCAGCCTTAGGCCTGGGGGGCAAGTCCAGTCAAGTGGCCCATTGAACCACCAAATCAGCTCACAATCCATCTACACCACGTTCCCTGCACAGAGAGAGAGGGGGAGACTTCTCCATATTGCCCCAGAGTGAGAAAGAGAGACCATTTGACATTGCCTGCACAGAGAGAGAGAGAGAGAGAGACCACATGACACTGCCTGCACAGAGAGAGAGAGAGAGACCGCTTGAAACTGCCTGCACAGAGAGAGAGAGAGAGACCACTTGACACTGCCTGCACAGAGAGAGAGAGACCACTTGACACTGCCTGCACAGAGAGAGAGAGACCACTTGACAATGCCTGCACAGAGAGAGACCACTTGACAATGCCTACAGAGAGAGAGACCACTTGACACTGCCTGCAGAGAGAGAGACCGCTTGACACTGCCTGCAGAGAGAGAGACTGCTTGACACTGCCTGCACAGAGAGAGAGAGACCGCTTGACACTGCCTGCAGAGAGAGAGAGAGACCGCTTGACACTGCCTGCAGAGAGAGAGAGACCGCTTGACACTGCCTGCAGAGAGAGAGACTGCTTGACACTGCCTGCACAGAGAGAGAGAGACCACTTGACACTGCCTGCACAGAGAGAGAAGAGACCACTTGACACTGCCTGCACAGAGAGAGAGAGACCGCTTGACACTGCCTGCACAGAGAGAGAGAGAGACCGCTTGACACTGCCTGCAGAGAGAGAGAGACCGCTTGACACTGCCTGCAGAGAGAGAGACCGCTTGACACTGCCTGCAGAGGGAGAGAGACCGCTTGACACTGCCTGCAGAGCGAGAGACTGCTTGACACTGACTGCACAGAGAGAGAGAGACCACTTGACACTGTCTGCACAGAGAGAGACCGCTTGACATTGCCTGCACAGAGAGAGAGAGAGAGACCGCTTGTCACTGCCTGCACAGAGAGAGAGACCACTGTACACCGCAATGCTCCACATTGCCCGCAGTGCGAAGGGGTCACTCTCTGTGGGGGCAGTGCGAAGGGGTCACTCTCTGTGGGGGCAGTGGGAAGCGGTCACTCTCTGTGGGGGCAGTGCGAAGCGGTCACTCTCTGTGGGGGCAGTGCGAAGCGGTCACTCTCTGTGGGGGCAGTGCGAAGCGGTCACTCTCTGTGGGGGTGAAAGTTTCCCAGCCATCAAACTACAGTGATCACTGCTGGCAGCTATAGCAGCCTGCAGTGATCACCAAAAAAAAAGAAAGACACGCTGGCTGTACTGAAGTCAGTTGATAGATTAAATCCTATACAACCAGTCTGCACATAGATAGATCGAAATTCTGCTGGTTCAGCAGACTATTAAATCTGTCTATGGTGGCTTAGGTTCACCAGCCCCGGGTTTAATAATATCCTCAAATATTCGGAAAAGGGGGCTCCACTTAGGTGTAGAAATTTGCTTTGAACTCCACCTTATTTCCAGAACTCTCATTTTGTGTTAGATGTGCAAACAATAAAGTGGGAGCACATCGAATACCTACAGAGAGTAATGGATATAAGGTGGAGTTCAAAGTGAACCGTGCCATTACCTGCAGGGACTGTCACTTTTCAGAGGAGTGGCAATGCCTGCTGCAAGTGAAGCCTTTGGGCTCACACTGGTGTGCTGGTGGGTTTCTATAGCCACAGTCCCTCCCTTTATTTTGCACATTTTTGCTACATTTTCTGGAAGTGCACCAAAGATGCAGCATTCAGAACGTTTTGTGCATTTTCTGAACATGCAGTAAAAATGTGCAACCTCTATGGGATCAGGGGCAACAAGCAGGAAGACTGCCAGTACACAGCACTGCAGACAACCCGTAGCATGCCAGTGTGAGCCCACATCATAACACCTAGGAGGGCAAGGTAGTGCTAGGAAAAAAAAAAAAAACTCTTTAGCTGCAGAGAGGGGGAGGGGAGGAGGAGTTCACTTACTTGGACGGTCCCAGCCTCCCAGGAGACTCACTGTATTTGAGCCGACTGCTCAGGTTTAACTTTCCCGCTCACACATCCTCTTGACAGACAGCACACGGGCTGCCGGGAGTGTGGACAGGGCTGCCTGGAGTGTGGGCGGGGCTGCCCGGAGTGTGGGCGGGGAAAGAGAGAGCAGGCCCAGCCTCTGCCAGCCATTCGTGTGGAGGAGGGCGGGGCTGTGCTGTGCTCTGTAACACAGACTGTCAGCCCTGAGAAATCGCTGGCTTACAGTACTGGATGGAGATGCCGCACTCGGCCAGCTCAAAAACTGCGCATGTGCGGTTCTGAGCTGGCAACACAGCGGCCTTTATAGAGCACATGAGAGCAGCCCAGGAGGCAATTGCATCTCTGCCCCCCGGCCAAGCCCGCCCCTGGTGATGTTAAAGGATAAAACTTACCCTAATATAGTCCTTCTGCAGGACCTGAATGATGGTAGAACAGGTCTCTAGAATAATGATCCCCAGAGCCTGGGGGGAGATGCCTGCAGAGAACTTGAGGTCCTGTAGACTTCTCCCCATCGCCAAGTACCGCAAGGTGGAGACTAGCCTCTGCTCCGGAGTGATGGCTTGCCTCATGCAGGTATCCTGCCTGCTAATATAAGGGGTGAGCAAAGCCAACAAACGGTGAAAAATGGGGTCCGCCATCCAGAGAAAATTCCTGAAATCATCAGGGTTATTCTCCTGGATCTCACACAGAAGAGGCATAGGAGAGAATTGGTCACGCTGGAGTAACCAATTCTTGGTCCATGAACTCCACCCTGTTCATGGACTGGGCTTGGGTCAAAGTAAGAGCCCCAACACAGCCCCCGCACAGCACGAACTCTATGACGAGTACATAACCGCAACATGGCTTCAAAACGGTCAGCTGGTCAGAACGAACTAACGGAACGCACTGAAGAACAGCAAGGCCTGTGAAGAGCGAGCTGAAAATCAGAAATGAGCAGACAAGAATGCACTGAAAAACAGATACGAACTGACTACATGCACTGAAAACCAGATACAAACCCACAAGCACAAACTGAACAGCAGTAAAACGATCTGAAAAAGCAGGAGTCTGAAAAGCGTGAATCGTCTCTCACCAAACTTCTACTAACACGAGATAAACACGAGATTAGCAGAAGGAGCCCAAAGAGTGGCGCAATGCCTATTGAACTTCCCTTTTCTAGTCACGTCGTACATGTTGTACGTCGTTCTTGACGGTTGGAATTTGGTGTGTATGCAAGACAGCTTGAGCGAAATCCCATCGGAATTCCGTCGAAAAAACGATCAGAGCTTTTAACGACCAAAATTCCGATCTTGTGTACGCGGCATAACTCTCTGAAGGTAAATTGGGTATCTGGCACTCCAGGAGGCAATGCCCTTAGTTCGTAATAATGTACATTTGATTACCTAGTCTTTAGGTAAAAACAAAGTTGAACCATGGCAAGGGGGTGATTTAAAAAGAGGCAGCAATCCTCAGAGTGTAGAGGTAAAAAAAGTGGGGTGGTGGGCGCTACCCTATTACACAAAGTAAGTATAAAAGAAGGTAGTGGGTAAGTGCCCTGTCTACAAAGAAAAATAGGGAGTGCCTGTCCTATGAGGACTATGTTATAAATGTGTACTTGTCCTGTAAGCACTGTATATGTGTGTATATGTGTACCCTCCAGTGGTGGATATAAGCGTAATCAAGCACACTTATACTACCTGCTTTTATTTGCTTCACATGCACTGACTATTTGTTTAATTACACTTGTGCGTGATTACGCTTATAACCACCACTGGAGAGTACATATATACACACTTAGTCCTTACAGGACAGGTACACATTTATAACATAGTCCTCATAGGACAGGCACTCCCTGCTTTTCTTTGTAGACAGGGCACTTACCCACTACCTTCTTTTATACTTACTTTATGTAATAGGGTAGCGCCAACCACCCCACATTTTTACCTCTACTCACTGTAAGTTCCCTTGGGAACCCAATAAGAGGGGCTGCAACCCGTTATCATCCTGAGCACAGAGCATACCACATATTTAATCCTCAGAGTGTCTCTAGCAACTCTGCAAAACATATAAAATAAACATGGCGGCCGCCTAAGTGTAGTATTAACCGCTTCCCGACCAGCCGCCGCAGTTATACTGCGGCAGGCTGGCTCCCCTGCGCGAGCCGTCATAGCTATATATCGGCTTGCGGGGTCGGGATAGCAGGCGCGTGCGTGCATTCCCGCTGCACAGTGGGGGTGCCGATGCTCATGGTCGATGGTCGCGATGACCGCCGGCCACGAGCGATCGTGAGCAGGAGACACAGAACAGGGACGAGTGTGTGTAAACTGTAAATGCACACTTCCCTGTTCTGTTCTGTAAGGAGTGACAGATTGAGAGTTCCTAATAGCTAGGAACCACGATTTGTTATCCCCCTCTAGTCAGTCCCCTCCCCCTTTCAGTTAGAATCACCTCCCAGGGAACACAGTTGACCCCTAGATTGCCCCCTAGTGTTAACTGCTTCCTTGCCAGTGACATTTTTACAGTAGTCAATGCATTTTTTTAGCATTGATCACTTAATGCCAATGGTCCCAAAAATATGTCAAAATTGTCCCATGTGTCCGCCATAATGTCGCAGTCATGATACAAATCAGAGCAGATCGCCGCCATTACTAGTAAAAAAATAATAATAATAAAAATGCTATAAATCTATCCCCTATTTTGTAGACGCTATAACTTTTGCGCAATCCAATCAATATACGCTTATTGCAAAAAAATGGGGATGTTTATTATAACAATAAGTAAAAATATTGTTTTTTTTTTTTTTTTAATTATCGCACTTTTTTGTTTATAGCGCAAAAAATAAAAACTCGTTCCTATGACAACGTCCAATAGGACGAAACGTACGTCGGAAGGCAGACGCGCTGACGTCATCGTTTCACTCTACAACGAACGGGTGTATGCAGGCCGGCCGGCTGATTTTATATATGCGATTTTAATTGTTCCTTTTGGTAAGTGTGTTACTTTTACTATCAATAAACTGGTCAAACGGATTTACACTATGGTGGATATATTTCTTATCTTCTTGGGTCTCCATAATTGAGCCAATTACTTCCGATGTATCCGGGTGATCATTCCTCCTGGCTGAGACGGATGGTGATGTCCCTGTTGAGCGGATTTCTGATATAAGGCTTCATTACTACTGATTTCTGGTAATCATATACCTTCATAGGTGGTGGATTTTCTCACGAGTTTTTAAAAGCCTACAATCACTATGGGTGGAATCTAATATGATAAGGACTGTTGACAACAGAAGTCACTTTGGTTTATGGACTGTGTGTTTTTTGATTTCCTTATTCTAATTATGTTTTTTACCGCAATTATATTATACCTATGTGGCTCATAGCACAGTGTTTTGATTTTTTACATCGTGTTGCTATTTAAGTATAGTATTGTGATCACTTTATGGTTTTCATTTATTTAATCATCAATCTTATTTAGCGCGGTTCTTTTATATATTTTGTCTACTTTATTCTGCACCTAAGAATCAGAACTGCAGCTTTGTGTTGGAGGGAAGCGCAGTAAATTTATATTTTTTTCTGGCAAAAAATAAAAACCACAGAGGCAATCAAATACCATCAAAAGAAAGCTCTATTTGTGGGAAAAAAAGGACATCAATTTTGTTTTGGTACAACATCGCACGACTGCGCAATTGTCAGTTAAAGCCACGCAGCGCCAAATTGCAAAAAGTGCTCTGGTCAGGAAGGGGGTAAATTCCTCCGGGGCTAAAGTGATTAAAACAGTATCATTTATTGCACAAGATTAAAAACACTTACAAGATATAAGTGGGAGTCATGCTCATCAAACAGTGGGGATGGAAAGTATTCAGACCCCCTTAAATTTTTCACTCTATGTTATATTGCAGCCATTTGCTAAAATCATTTGAGTTCATTATTTTTCCTCATTAATGTACACACAGCACCCCATATTGACAGAAAAACACAGAATTGTTGACATTTTTGCAGATTTATTAAAAAAGAAAAACTGAAATATCACATGCTCCTAAGTATTCAGACCCTTTGCTGTGACACTCATATATTTAACTCAGGTGCTGTCCATTTCTTCTGATCATCCTTGAGATGGTTCTACACCTTCATTTGAATCTAGCTGTGTTTGATTATACTAATTGGACTTGATTAGGAAAGCCACACACCTCTCTATATAAGACCTTACAGCTCACAGTGCATGTCAGAGCAAATGAGAATCATGAGGTCAAAGGAACCACCTGAAGAGCTCAGAGACAGAATTGTGGCAAGGCACAGATCTGGCCATGGTTACAAAAAATGTTCTGCTGCACTTAAGGTTCCTAAGAGCACAGTGGCCTCCATAATCCTTAAATGGAAGACGTTTGGGACGACCAGAACCCTTCCTAGAGCTGGCCGTCCGGCCAAACTGAGCTATCGGGGGAGAAGAGCCTTGGTGAGAGAGGTAAAGAAGAACCCAAAGATCACTGTGGCTGAGCTCCAGAGATGCAGTCGGGAGATGGGAGAAAGCTGTAGAAAGTCAACCATCACTGCAGCCCTCCATCAGTCGTGGCTTTATGGCAGAGTGGCCCGACAGAAGCCTCTCCTCAGTGCAAGACACATGAAAGCCCACATGGAGTTTGCTAAAAAACACCTGAAGGACTCCAAGATGGTGGGAAATAAGATTCTCTGGTCTGATGAGAGCAAGATAGAACTTTTTGGTCTTAATTCTAACTGGTATGTGTGGAGAAAACCAGGCACTGCTCATCACCTGTCCACTACAGTCCCAACAGTGAAGCACGGTGGTGGCAGCATCATGCTGTGGGGGTGTTTTTCAGCTGCAGGGACAGGACGACTAGTTGCAATCGAGGGAAAGATGAATGCAGCCAATTACAGGGATATCCTGGACGAAAACCTTCTCCAGAGTGCTCAGGACCTCAGACTGGGCCGAAGGGTTACCCTCCAACAAGACAATTAGCACACAGCTATAATAATGAAGGAGTAGCTTCACAACAACTACGTGACCGTTCTTGAATGGCCCAGCCAGAGCCCTGACTTAAACCCAATTAAGCATCTCTGGAGAGACCTAAAAATGGCTGTCCACCAACGTATACCATCCAACCTGACAGAACTGGAGAGGATCTGCAAGGAGGAATGGCAGAGGATCCCCAAATCCAGGTGTGAAAGACTTGTTGCATCTTTCCCAAAAAGACTCATGACGGTATTAGATCAAAAGGGTGCTTCTACTAAATACTGAGAAAAGGGTCTGAATACTTAGGACCATGTGATATTTCAGTTTTTCTTTTTAAATAATTTGCAAAAATGTCAACAATTCTGTGTTTTTTTTTAATATGGGGTGCTGTGTGTACATTAATGAGGAAAAAAATGAACTTAAATGATTTTAGCAAATGGCTGCAATATAACAAGAGTAAAAAATTTAAGGGGGTCTGAATACTTTCCGTCCCCACTGTAAGTATGTAGTCCTGGCAGTTCTACTGCGTCCCACAGGCTCCTCGCACAATCCTGGTAGCTGGGAAAGGTTCTGTTGTGATGTTGTGCTGAATAGCTGTACAATCAGGAAAACCAGGAAGTAGTCAGCTCCATGCTGTCCAGCTTGAACCGGAAGAGGAAATGATGTCACCAGCAGGGGGCGGGTGGAAGGGGTCAGGACTGTCTCTGTGGAATGAAAGGCTACGTGCTCAGAGCTCACAGCTGCTTCTACTGTAACTCTCTGGTTTGTTTAACCAATTCTTGCCCAGCCTATAGCAGATTGACGACCGGAAAGTGGTTCTGTTATCCTGACTGGGCGTCATATGACGTCCAGCAGAAGAACAAGCCGGTGCGCGCCTGCGGGGGTGATCGCTGGTGCTGTGTGTCATTCTGACACACTACATATCCGATCATAGTAAGGAGCCTTTGACAGGCTCCTTACCACGGGATCAGCTGTGACCAATCACAGCTGATCATTGCATGAACCAGGAAGTGCCGGTAAAGGGCTTTCCTCGGTTCGCACTGACAGCGGAGCCGATCTGCGGCTCTCCTTGTCAGAGGAGGGGTCTGTGCTGACAATCAGCACATTAATTATCAGCACAGCCCCTATCAGAAGGTTATTGCATTTTAAAGTGTAGCTCAGCCAAAGGAGTAGCTAAATAAAAGCAATGAGTCATCTCTACTACAACCCTGTGACACACACAGGTTCCAATAAAAATGGACCTGTCCCCAATTTCACAAAAAAATCACATCAGCAAACAGCTCTGAATGCTGACATGAAATCATCTTACATTCATTAGTTAAACAAACATATTTTGGTTTTACATACAATTACTATTTTTCAACTTCTTAAGGCACTGGTGATGTAACCCCAGTCTCACAACTGCATCCTGGCAAGCTCCTGTCTCATGTTCCAGGAAGCAGACCCTGTGTTCTAGACAGAGTTACAAGAATAAAGGGAGATGGATTCATCTGCCCTTTGTAAAAATTACCACCTTGAGAAGAATGGGGCGGAAAAGAAAAACAAGGTATGCAAAGAATAGAAAATCTGATCTGCAATAATGTATCATTATCTGTTTGTAGAACGTCATTTCTAAACATTTATACACGTGCCTTTGTTGTAATTTTTCTCATAAGTGTAACTTTTTTTTTTAAGCACAGTAGGGATACCTTCAAGCTCCATGTTTATTGCTCTGTAACCCAGTAAAAAAAAGTTTAGATGTTTTAGAATATAGTATTACTGCTTGATATTCTCATAAATATAAACATTGATTATAAGGATTCATTCAAGGGGAAGCTGGCCACTCTTGGAAAGTTCAAAGATGCTAAATAACTACTTTACAGGGTGTAGACAGGGGGTCAGCAACCTGTAGATTGTGATCTACTGGTAGATCTTGGACAGGTGACTGGTAGATCACAGTCTTGCTGACCCACTATTCCAGAGCATCAAACAGAGTACAATGCAGAGGAGCTGCTTGTAAATTTGGAGCTGTAGCAGGGAGGGAGCAAGAGCCACATAAGCTGATGCTTCCTCTGTAGTGCTGGCTCCTGTCACATGTGGAGTGATACCAACTGCACTCCACCTTATATCCCAGCTAGGGGTCTCCAGAATGGTGCCAGCAGCAGGAAAGAAGAGCTCTTCGGGTCAGTGTGAAGCAATACACTGGGCATAATAGCAGCGTTGTATTGTTTTCTCACCATCTGCTTTAACTACTTGGACCTCGCAGAAGCATGCAGTTGCAGAGTGGCCCTTTTACTGTTGCGATTGGCAGGCAGTAGCACCCACCAAAAGTAAAAAGAGGCTTAATTCCTGCTGTGGCATGTGTACACCAAAGGAGGTAGGGATTGGGGTCAGTAAATCCACAACTCAACCACAGGGTTTTACCATCACCCCCCAACATTACATGTGAATGAGCCCTAAGGGTGCCTTATTTAAACTTAAACTTATTTATTTAAAGCGTGCACCTAATTTAAACCTATGATTGCAGTGCAAAGCACGCAATTACGCAATTACAACACAGTAGTACTACAGCAATTAAAGCCTTTAATCCGGTGTGAGGAGGCGACACTGTGCCCAGTGATCCTCCTAGACTTCTCCCATGTTGTTCAGGTAGATCTCCACCTCTTTAAGCTTGCCTACCCCTGGTGTGGACAGTGCCTGTAAATGAAGCTGCAAGCTGTGTCTGCCTCCTCTTGTAGTTAAAAACAAAATTCAAGTTTCTATTTTGAACTATCTTTTAAAAAGAAATTGCAGTTCTATTCTATTAAACCTCCATATTAAAAGACATCAAACTGGGATTTTAGATTAGGTCCCTGCAGAAAGCATAGTGAGGGTCACACACAAGAGCAGTTGTAGCATCAAGGCTGAAGGACAAGGCTGAGCATCTTAGAAAATTATCCAATAGCCTCTCAAGGCCACTCAAATGACATGTTATCCTTGACTGAGGATATCTCTACAATGTATTCTAACATACATTTAAACTATTTCAATGGCTGAACGTGTCCCTTATGAATTATAGTCTTGTAGCATGATGCAATCTACATTGATTGGACAGCCTAAAGTAGAGTTGTGCATACAACACTGATGTTGATGTGCAGGTGTCAAGGTCTCTGGTTTGCAAGAACTAAGGTAATGGATATATTCCCAGCATAGTGCTATCATCACACAGAATAAAAACATGTTAGTGCTATATGAAGATTATCACTAGCCTTTTCATAAAATCAAACAATTCTCCGACATTATGTGTCCAATCCGACTAGTAAACAAAACACATGATTCCAACATTTATTCATAGATTTATTTTTAAAATCTGTCTTTATTGTAAATTTCAACCTCCACCCCCCCCCCAAAAAAAATCGAAACCTGAGTCCCGTATTGATCCAGCATTGTGCCTGGCTTCAGTTCAGTCCTTCTCTCCCTTCTCCCTACTGCTTCTGTTGCTCTCAGTCAAATCCTGTGAGGAGGGACTGGGAAGCGGTGACAAGCCATGATGTGTATCTGTGGATGCGCTCAGCATGGCTTGGGAGCTTACCCTCACCCCTTTCCCTGCTATGCTATGGTGGCGCACGCAGAAGAGGAGGAGCAGAGAGTGCCAGTGGGGGCCCCCAGAAGAGAAGAAATGGGGCTGCACTATGCAATACCAGTCAGGTAACATCCTATAAAAGAAGAACAAATTATTATAAACTCCCAAATTGGCATAATCCACACCAGTTATCTGATATCTAAAACTTAAAAAAATATATATATATTTTTTTTAAACATTCTTATTGAAATGTAAAATTGACACATAGTGAAATAGACCTAACTGGCATAGCAGCATACTGGATAAAAAAAAAAAAGCCCATGGATTAACTAACTGGGGATCAAGGGTGAATCCGGTTCCATTTGCAACTTTAGCTATGAATTTTCCTGATCATCATCAAACCTTACAATTGGTGGTTCAATTTGCTCATCTCTACATCTTATCTGTGAATGTTTGCTGTTGGTTTCAGCACACCATTACTGCTAGTAACTTGCAGTCTTTTCATAAGGAATAACACCTCTTTAAAAATTCACATCTCTTTAAAGAGTACCTGAATTTTGTATAAAAATGTACTTGCTGGATGCAAATGTCTTTTTTTCCAAAATAACAGTGTTTTATAAATTGATACATTTATAAATTCCTGCATTCTTTATTACAGTACAATAATGCTTACCTCAGCTCAGGTTTTGCATTTGGGCATGCTATTCAGAAATCCAGTTATTACATTAAATTTATTAACCACAACTATTGTGATGTTAAATGTTTTAAAAAGTTTTTGTTTTTTTTTAATATCTGCTGTACTTATCTATATCTATTTTATGACACACCCTCCATTTGGCTGTTTGTTTAATTTATGGGAACAAAATCACTTTCTTTCCTTAGATTTAATCAACACAAGAATAAGATGGCCAGATGCTGCTGATTTAATTTGTGTGGGCTTTGACATTCAAACATTTCTGTGTTATTTTGCCGGAAGTTATCAGTTCTTTTACAGCCCTGATCCTTTACTAAGATGCATTTATTTTGTATGGCGAAGTTAGGTGAAAAAGGCATTTGAATCGTGTGCCCCTTAGCAGTCACCCAAGGCCATGTAAACTGTGTGCATTTGAAGTACACTCTCCCCTGCTGCAGCCAAATTCAAGCTGAGCTCAGCTTAAGAAAACACACTGTAATGCTGGCCATACACTATATAAAAAATCGGCTGAAATTCGATCATTTAGCCAGTTCGTTCCTTTTTCGGCCAGTTAATGGGCACAAAATCGTTATTCGTTGGGATGTTTTTGAGCCAAAAAAACAAAGGACAAGTTTGGAAATGTTCTGCCGAACGAATGATAAATTGAAAGGTTAATGTGTTTCCTGTCCGAACTGTTTGCACTAGGTATATGTAAAAAAACGAACAAAAAATTGATTAATTTATGTCCACTGAACGATTTATCGGTCATTACATGATGATAGTACTATCGTTTGCTCTCACTGCCGAATGTTCGTTTTTCAAAAATGGGTTTGGCTGATTTTTCGTATAGTGTATGACCAGCATTATACATTGGACACAAAATGAAGAATAAAGTACTAATGCGCTACCAAGAAAGTGTTAATATCGAGTAAAGTGCTTAATATAAAGTACTTAGTGAAAAATAAAGTACTTAGTAAAAAAAAATGTAAAAAGCAGCTAAACTTCTGTAGTGCTGCCAACACCAATAGGTATGTATATGTATAGTGAAGCAGCGCTATTTAATTATAAACATAACCAAAAATAAAGTGCTAGTGGGCAAAAATACCAATAATTCTTCCCAAAGTGTATCTCATCAAAAAACATTCATATAAATATGTTCAATAGAAATAATCCAATAATAAAGTGCATCACATCATAATAACATTCAATTAAATAATTCAGTGAAAATAGTCCAATAATAAAGTGCATCCAAAGGAATCTAATGATTCAGAGAGATAATCAGTCTCGTATTCAGGATATAAGTTAATACATTCCTTATGGATAGACCGCAACAGGTCTAGTGGTGCATCAAAACAATTGCTTTATCCTCCTTAGAGTGTCCAGGACAGGGAATCACTGCAGCTTTTCCTCCAATCTCCACGGTCTTTTTCCTAAAAGAAAATATCTCCAGGGCCACGGGATCAAGAACTGAAAAGAAGATTCTCCATAGTGTAGTAAGTTTAAAAAGTTCTTGCAGTTATTTAAAAAGTATCATCACAGTTTAAAAACGGCATAACAAGCCAAACAACAAAAAAAAGTGTTAAAAATGTAAGAACTTCTGGTCACGGCCATAACCAGAAGTGACGCCACTAAGCTCCTTCTAACGCGTTGCATCACAACACACGTGACTTGATATTGTTCAGTTGGGCTTAAATAATATTTTTATACACAGTTTCCTATGCTTCAGTTATAAATGAACAGAGTGAGTGATCGGTACTGATCACTCACCCTGTTCATTAAGGCAAGGAAGGGCCAGTAAATTTCATATTTACCTGCTCCTTCACTGCTCTCCATCCTGAATAGATTCCCCACAGCAGCCAGTAGGAGAGGAGGGAAGCCGGCAGTGCTGCAGGGATCTATTCACGATGGAGAGCAGGGAAGGGGCATGTAATTTACCAGCCCCTTCCTTGTCTGAATGAACAGATTAGAGTGAGTTATTGGCCCGATCACTCACTCTTTTCATTCATAACTTAAGCATAGTAAACTGCGTTGACCGAAATGGTGAAGAATGAGGGGAAATACTGGAACTGATCCCTCTGCAGCAGCTGAAAGCTGGCAAGAGAGGAGAGGAGGGATGCCAGCATCACTGGGAGGGGGGCACATGGGGGGGGGGGGCAGTGCAGCAGGAAGAATCAAAAAATGGAAGGGAGGGGGTGATCAGTGCGGCAGGGGAGAGGGGTGGCAACTACAGGAACCAATCTCCTGTGTGTCTCTCCCTGCAGCAGCTGAAATCTGGTGTAGAGATGGAGAAGCTGGATTTCAGCTGTTGCAGGGAGAGACATACAGAAGATTGGTTCCTGTCATTCCCCCCCCCATGCACCGAACACCATACTCCTGATCACCATCCACTTCTTCCTGTTGATGACCCCCTTTATCTGCAGCCCTGCAGTCAGAATGCATGGCACCACTCTGCTCTCCTCTATACTGCCTTTCACATGAGGGCAGAGCGATGCCTCCAGTTTATGAGCGGAACTGTGCAGAAAACTGCAGACATGTTGCATAACTTCAAACAGCTCTGCACTGCATACGAGATGCAGAACAAAACTGCAGATGTAGCAGTTAAAAGGTAGAGACAAACCATTTAACACTGACAGGGGAGCTGGAACAATTATGCACAAAGTGGAAGCATATTGAAGTCAACACTCCTGATCTGTATAAGTTGAGAATGTATTGAATGTAACTAGTCAGTACAACAGCCATTGGACTAGCATTTCCAGAATAGCAAAGGTTTATTTAAGTAAAGTAAGTAAAGGTCTTGTTTAAGGAAATTATAGGGAACTATGTGAAATAAACTATTGAATATATAGCATTTGTCTTTTGTTAACTGTCTTTTCTAACTTACTTTTTTCACAGAGTTTGTGGTATGGAAACTTCTGCTGCAAGTGTATATTAGTAATATTATAGTATTTCTCCCTCCTGATAGCACTTTTTGTTCCCATGAGTTTTATTCCTACCAATTATTTAAGCCATCTATGAATGACGCATCTGTGAAAATGTGAACACAATCCCAACATACTTGTCTTTTTTACATAATTAAGGCAGACAATTCATAGAGAACCACATCCTGACTGAATTGTTCTTGAGAACATAGCCCTTAGTTACCTGACAATGCTCATCCCCACAGATGTATGCCAAATGAATGTTATTCCTCCTACTTTTCTTTTCAGATGCCAATGAGCTATAATACAAAATTGTAGTTCCATTTGGGTGATTTTTTTTTATCTTGTTCCAGCTGTATTGTGAAAGAATATAAAATTCAGATTAAAGATGTTCAGAGACCAAAAAGCTCATTATCCCGGGAAAGCAATGTATTTCCTTGCTGCCATGTGAATTTTCAAACTAATGAATGTTCTGATGACAGACGACTGGGCAATCGTGTATGCTCCTAAATTAGAAGACACAATTATTCTGCCATGTATCATATTAAGAAAAGTTGCAATAAGTTACATGTACAATATCATCTCTTAAAACAAAAACTGGCCACATACATGAACATGCATTAAAGAGGAGCTGTCTCTGTTACATAAATACATAGTTAGGTTGAAAAGAGACACAAGTCCATCTTGTTCAACCAATAGAAAAAATAAATAAATGGGAACCTCCATATATATAAAATCCTATACCAACAATTGATCAAGAGGAAGGCAAAAAAACCCTATGCATGGTCCAATTTTCTACAATGAGGGTAAACGCTACTTCCTGATCCTCCAGGAGGCAATCAGATATTTCCTGGATCAACAATCTCTAGTGCTATTACCTAAAAATGACACTATCTATTTAGATTTTGTGAGTTCAGGAATGCATCAAGCTATTTTTTAAAGCAATCTACTGAATCTACCGAAGAAGCCTTTCAATATGTGGAGGTCTCTTTTCCCCCAGACATGAAGATTGCACCCCTGTCCACCCTATAGTAACTAGTCAGCTTCTTCTTTCTCTGATAATAGGAAATGTTTATGAATGGTTACAACAGCAGTAACAATTATCTTTTAAGACTTTTACGTACTATCTCAGGGATTAGAAACACATAGTAAGCTTGTCTTGCAACTATTGTCAAAGTCTAAGGTCATACATTATGCTATTTTCTTTCCTTCAACCACAGGCAGGTTAGTCACAATAGGTGTTAGGGGGGGGGATGGAGCATTTTTAAGGCTAGTTTGGTTTAACGTGGAATTCTACTTTAAGAGGGGTTTATTGTTTCAAACTGTTTTTATTGATTTTACCAAAGAAAAAAAAACATGCATAACATACTCAAACAACACGTCAGGACATGCCAACATCTTCACCTTATAAAAATACAATATAAAAATGTTACTCTTAGAATTTATACCCCATATAACCATATAAATATACAGTCAGGTCCATAAATATTGGGACCTCTACACAATTCCAATCTTTTTGGCTCTATACACCACCACAATGGATTTGAAATGAAACAAACAAGATGTGCTTTAACTGCAGACTTTCAGCTTTAATTTGAGGGTATTTACATCCAAATCAGGTGAACGGTGTAGGAATTACAACAGTTTGTATATGTGCCTCCCACTTTTTAAGGGACCAAAAGTAATGGGACAATTGGCTGCTCAGCTGTTCCATGGTCAGGTGTGTGTTATTCCCTCATTATCCCATTTACAAGGAACAGATAAAAGGTCCAGACTTAATTTCAAGTGTGCTATTTGCATTTGGAATCTGTTGCTGTCAACTCTCAATATGAGATCCAAAAAGCTGTCACTATCAGTGAAGCAAGTCATCATTGGGCTAAAAAAAAAAAAAAAACTATCATAGAGATAGCAAAAACATTAGGTGTGGCCAAATCAACTGTTTGGAACATCCTTAAAAAGAAAGAATGCACCGGTGAGCTCAGCAACACCAATAGACCCGGAAGACCATGGAAAACAACTGTGGTGGATGACCGAAGAATTCTTTCCCTGGTGAAGAAAACACCCTTCACAACAGTTGGCCAGATCAAGAACACTCTCCAGGAGGTGTGTGTATGTGTGTCAAAGTCAACAATCAAGAGACGACTTCACCAGAGTGAATACAGAGGGTTTACCACAAGATGTAAACCATTGGTGAGCCTCAAAAACAGGAAGGTCAGATTAGAGTTTGCCAAACAACATCTAAAAAAGCCTTCACAGTTCTGGAACATCCTATGGACAGATGAGACCAAGATCAACTTGTACCAGAGTGATGGGAAGAGAAGTGTATGGAGAAGGAAAGGAACTGCTCATGATCCAAAGCATACCACCTCATCAGTGAAGCATGGTGGTGGTAGTGTCATGGTGTGGGCATGTATGGCTGCCAATGGAACTGGTTCTCTTGTTTCTATTAATGATGTGACTGCTGACAAAAACAGCAGGATGAATTCTGAA
This sequence comes from Lithobates clamitans, assembly GCA_037952925.1. Taxonomy (NCBI): domain Eukaryota; kingdom Metazoa; phylum Chordata; class Amphibia; order Anura; family Ranidae; genus Lithobates; species Lithobates clamitans. The sequence continues at coordinate 5,973,615 of JBBGZY010000943.1, forward strand.
GTGTTTCAGGCAATATTATCTGCTCATATTCAGCAAAATGCTTCAGAACTCATTGGACGGCGCTTCACAGTGCAGATGGACAATGACCCAAAGCATACTGCGAAAGCAACCAGAGAGTTTTTTAAGAGTCTTTTTTAAAGAAGTGGAATGTTATGCAATGGCCAAGTCAATCACCTGACCTGAATCCAATTGAGCATGCATTTCACTTGCTGAAGACAAAACTGAAGGGAAAATGCCCCAAGAACAAGCAGGAACTGAAGACAGTTGCAGTAGAGGCCTGGCAGAGCATCACCAGGGATGAAACCCACCGTCTGGTGATGTCTATGCCTTCCAGACTTCAAGCTGTAATTGACTGCAAAGGATTTGCAACCAAGTATTAAAAAGTGAAAGTTTGATGGATGATTGTTAATCTGTCCCATTACGTTTGGTCCCTTAAAAAGTGGGAGGCACATATACAAACTGTAGTAATTTCTACACCATTCACCTGGTTTGGATGTAAATACCCTCAAATTAAAGCTGAAAGTCTGCAGTTAAAGCGCATCTTGTTCATTTCATTTCAAATCCATTGTGGTGGTATATAGAGCCAAAAAGATTAGAATTGTATTGATGTCCCAATATTTATGGACCTGACTGTATATTACTACAATGCTGGGGGTTATTATTGCCGCTATTGATACCAATGCTGGGGATTATTATTGAAGAAACTGTCATCAATGCTGGAGGTTATTACATAATGTGTAATCAATGCTGGGGATTACTTGCAGAAATTGGCACCAATGCTGGAGGTTATTATTGCAAAAACTGGCACCAGTGTTGGGGGCTATTATTTCAGAAACTGGCACTGATGCTGGGGGTTATTATTGCTGCTACTGACACCAATGCTGTGGGTTATTATTTTGTAAACTGGCACTGATGCTAGGGGGTGTTAATATGGGAACTGCTATTTATGCTGAGGGTTATTATTTCAGAAACTGGCACTGATGCTGGGGGTTATTATTGTGTAAACTACCATTTATGCTGGGGGTAATTTTTGTGCAAACTGGCATCAATAGTGGAGATTATTATTGCAAAACTGGCACAAATGCTGTGGGTTATTACTGCTTAAACTACCATCTATGCTGGCACCAATGCTGGGGAATATTTGTAACATAATAATATTAAACACTTCAGCCCCAGAAAGAATTTGCCTCCTTAATGACCAGGCAATTTTTTGCGATATGGCACTGCGTCGCTGTAACTGACAATTGCGCGGTAGTGCGGCGCTGTACCCAAACAAAATTGATGTCCTTTTTTACCACAAATAGAGCTTTCTTTTGGTGGTATTTGATCACCTCTGCAGTTTTTATTTTTTGCACTATAAACAAAAAAAAAACGACAATTTTGAAAAAAAAATGTATTCGTCATTTTAGGCCAATATATTCTTCTACATATTTTTGATTTAAAAAAATGGCAATAGGCGATTGGTTTGCGCAAAAGTTATCCTGTCTACAAACTATGGGATAGATTTAGGAACTTTTATTTTTTTTACTGGTAATGGTGGCGATCTGCGATTTTTAGTGGGACTCTGACATTGCGGCAGACAAATCTGACCCCAAATGACACTTTTTGGGGATCAGTGAGATTATTACATTGATCAGTGCTATACAAATGCACTGATCAATGTAAAAATGACACTTGCAGGAAAGAGGTTAACACTAGAGGGCGATCAAGGGGTTAAGTGTGTTCCCTCAGCATTTTTTAACTGTGTGGGGGATGGGCTACCAGGGACATGATAGAGATCGTTGTTTCCGATCACTGGGAACAGAAGATCTCTGACATGTCATCTGGCAGAATGGGAAATCGCCTTGTTTACATAGGCAGTTCCCCGTTCTGCCTCTGTACACCGCGATCATGGGTCAGCGGTGGACATCCAGTTCGCTGGACCCGCGGGCATGATCCTGCAGTGCGCGGCGGGCGCGCGCACCCTCTATCTCCTGTGGAAAGACTGACATACACCTATGGTGGTTTGCACAAGAGAGCCGACTTGCTGCAGTATAATGATGGTGGCTGGTCGGCAAGAGGTTAATATATACAATAATAATATTATAATTCAAAATATTGGACACATAAATAAATGATATGTGCAAGTGATCCTGCGCAACACCTTTAACATATATAAGCCTTATGCCCTGTACACACAGTCGGACATTGATCGGACATTCCGACAACAAAATCCATGGATTTTTTTTCCGACGGATGTTGACTTAAACTTGTCTTGCATACACACAGTCACACAAAGTTGTCAGAAAATCCGATCGTTCTGAACGCGGTGACGTAAAACACGTACGTCGGGACTATAAACGGGGCAGTAGCCAATAGCTTTCGCCTCTTAATTTATTCTGAGCATGCGTGGCACTTTGTGCGTTGGATTTGTGTACACACGATCAGAATTTCCGACAACAAGGTCCTATCACACATTTTCCGTCGGAATATCCGACCGTGTGTACAGGGCATAAGAGTGAATAAAAAATATGCGATGTGAAATCTCCAATATTAATAGTGTATAATACGTATGTGAAAGTAATCTTGATGACAATAATAATAATGTGTAAATGAATGAAATCCAATATACAATATCAAATCAGTGAATAATCAAACAGTCCAATGGTGATGATATAAGGTGAGTATAGTGTTGATAAATAAAGTTCAACAAAAGAAAAAGCAACAAAAAGTTGATAGATGATCTCGTGACTTTTGTGATAATCACACCACCGCTATGTGCTCCCAGAACTCTCACCTTAACGGCATACCAAATATGCCTAAATGTATCCTTTGGGATGCGGTCCACATTGCAGGAACAATGATGTTTATCCGTGATGTTTATGGGGAAAATCCCCTCCCAGTGGTTGGTGAGATCCACATGAAAAATAATAATTAAGCCTTCAATAGGGTAATAACGTAATTGCAAATGGATTTATAAAAAAATAGCTGCTTACACTGCAGTATAATCGAATGCGCTAAACATAAACAGGGAAACGGCGTGACACGATACCCGATACGTCACTTCCGGTCCGCGCTATGTGATTCCGGTTACGTCCTACGCGTTACGTCATATCACATGACTTCCTCAGGGACCGGAATCACATAGCGCGGACCGGAAGTGACGTATCGGGTATCGTGTAAAATGTGTGAGTGAACTCTGTTTCAAATTAATTAAACCTAATTTAATTTTATTGTTTTGAAACAACACTGACTCTTTTGAGAGAGGCCGGGGGGTGGGGGGTAGTTGCATGTTTTACCATATCTATTTTCATAAGAGGCCTACTAAAATCCTCAGCACTGGGCCGATGCTCCTAATCCAGCCCTGACCATAACAACAGCTTTTGCAACATTTCCATAAAACAATTTTTTTTTTCTTTAATCGAGAACAGAACAACAATTTGTCTAATCAATTCTGGTCGCAATGACAAAAAACAAGACTTATGTAAAAAAACTGAAAATTACTAACACTTGACAAATGTATCTGCACATCATCCTTTAAAAGAGTGCAAGCTTAGCAGTTTGTTACAGTGATAGATTAAACTCACTGGCAGAGTCAAGGTATCAATTACTGTTTAAGTTTGTAGTAATTCTTTTTTTTTTACAAGAAAAGTTTGTAGTAATTCTTAATCTATCTTGTGTCAGTGCTGTTTATAACCATTAATTACTATAAAATCTACACAGAACCAAAAGTCAACTGCAGAACTAATCTGAAGATATTTCCACAATAACAACATTTCAGTGCAAAATGTGATTTGTTTTTGTAGATAAACACTAACACAGATTGTACACTAAATCAATTCTGTCTTGTATTTAAAGTTACTATTCCTATACTAAAAATATATATTTTATAGTATACAGTTCTAAAATTTGATAGGATCACTCCTGTTTTATAACAAGGAGAAAGCCATATTAGTCAAAAATATTTTTTTTATAATTATGTTGCTAAGTCTAAAGTTTGCCTTGTCATTGAATACTGCATACCTAATAAATGTTCCCTTATGCACAATGAATCACTGTTTATCGAATGTTCATACATGACAAAACATACTGCAAAGGGCGACAAGCAACAATGTTCTCTCAGCAGTCATGTCCCAAGTAATCATGTTCTGGCTGTGACTCCATGGGCACAGGTGGATGGAGATCAACCAGACCCTCCATACCCTCTTTACCTGGGCCCAAGACCGAGTCCTTGGTTGCGTCTTGACAGTCTATGGAACTTGTAGGGGTTGCTGGACTGTCCATAGTTGCTGAATTGTGGCTTTCTGCTTCTGAGTCTGGAGGCTCAAGCAGAAGAGGAGGCAGGTACCATTTAGCGGGAACCTCCTGTACTGGTGGAACGTGCACACGTCAAATACTTCTCTGTCTTGGGCTGGTTTGGTGGAACAGTTGCCATTTAGTACACAGGGTCTCAGCAGGTTGCAGTGGAGATGTCTCTTTATGGGATTGGTTCCTTCTGAGACCAGACCCTATGCTGGAGTTGGAGGAAAGAGCTGTTGTATAACCCGATAGGGCATACATTCCCACTTGGGCTCCAGTTTACTGCATCTCTTGTTTTTGGTATTTTTCACCAACAAGCAGCCCCCTGGCCGCAAAAGCAGTTCCCCCAAGGCAGAGTCCTCAATCAAGTACTTGTGTCTGTCCAACACCCCTGCTTGACTTTCTGTAACTGATCCCAACGTTCCTGCACCCAAGTGCTAGGCATCCAGGACATTAAGCTCTTTGGAGAGCCCAGTAGGAGATCCACCAGTAGCCGACCACAATGTCCAAATAACAGGAAGAAGGGAGTATGGCCTGTAGCCCGATAAACCATGTTATTTTAGGCCCACACAACGGCCCCATGTGTTGGTGCCATCTACCTCAGTGCCCTTACTCGAGAGTCCGTAGCATGCCCAGCAACTCGGACATAATACCTGAATTCATTAATTCAAAGTTCGGCCCTTGGTATACGTTTTAGACAACCGTATGGTTGGACTACATACTCGTAAAATAATTTAGCTGTGGTTTGGAGCCATCTGATCTTTAGTGGGGACTACCACCGGAACTTGGTGTAGTGGTCGACAAAAACGAAGGCATAGAGATATCCTGAGGGCGAGCTGAAGATCATTAAGAAGTTATTTTAGGTAGGGTTTTATGCACAGAGCAAGTTTCACATTCCTGGCAAGCCTTCTGGACCCAATCTGCCAGTCGCGGGCAAAAGAAGTACTTCCTGACAAAGGATTCAGTTCTGTCGACTCCAAAGTGTCCACTCGCCATATGTAGTACTCGACAGACTTGGAGGAAATGCGACTGGAAGACCACAATTTGTAGGATGTCCCATTGTTTGGTAGGAATGAACACCTGGTGATAAAGCACATTGTTCCGCATCTCAAATCGATCCCAATGCCTCAGAATTGCTCGAGCTGTGTTGGACAGTCTCTGACTCTCACAGGAAGATGGCTTATGCCACCGAGAGAGGAAGTGCTGCACCTGCATGAGATATGGATCCTTCTGTTGAATCAGTGCTCATCCCTCTCCTCTCTGGCCATTTCACTGTAAATGTTGGTGGACTCCTAATGGAGAATCACTTCCTACAGCTTGAGGGAGCATGAGGTGGCTGCCATGGGCAAGACAGGGGCTACCTTGATGTCTTCTCAGCAAGAGTCCACAACCTCCCCTGGGTGTTTCCACCAGATTGTGGGGCATCAGCATGTCGGTTAAGCTTTCTAGGCCTGTAGTGAATCTCCTACTTGAACCATGCCCACCTTTGCTCTAATGCCCCTAGCATTGCTTTGTCCAAGTAGGCAAGAGCGTTGTTGTCTATGAAGACCTCTATGTTTGCCCCTGTGAGGTATTTGCAAACCTTTCAGTGAATGCCCACAGAAAGACCACAAACTCCAAATTTGTAATCACGAGAGGTTCTTTTTGGTAGGTCGGAGGCTGCAGCTTCCATAGGCAATCACCTGTTCACAGCCATCCTGTACATGAGCCAGTACAGCCCCCAGGCCTTGTAAATTCCCATCAGTGTATATACTGAAGGGCTTTAAATAGCCCACATAGGCCAAAAAGGTGCCAAAGTCAATTTTTGTTTAAGCCTTCTGAAGGCCTGTTGTAGGGGATGATGCCACTGGGCTTGGATAGAGAGCAAAGAATCACCTTTTTTTCTGGGTGGTGTGGCTGCTAAGCAGCTAGGTGAGTGGGGTGGCTATTTTGGTGAACTTAGGGATGAATCTTTGGTAGTACCCCACCAGTCCCTGAAAAGAGCATAATAGTTTAGTAACAGTCTTTGGAGGTTGCCAGTCTTACACTGCTTGTACCTTAGCTGTATCTGGGGAAACTCCCCTAGATTCTACAATGTGCCCCAAATACTGGATCCTCTGTCTCATTAAGTAGCATTTACTGGGTTTAAGTTTGCCATACTGTGCTAGATGGTTGAACACCTGGTCCAAGTGCTTTATATGATTCTCAAAGGTCTTGGAGAAAATGATGATATTGTCCAACCTGAAGTCCCCAGGCATCTCTCCATTAAGCACTGAAATGTACTGGGGACATTACTCAGCCTAATGGGCATATGGTTACATTTGCACAGTCTCAGGAGTGTAAAAAGGCAGTCTTTTCGCAATCTTGATCTCTTACTGGGACTTGCCAGTAGCCGCTTGCCAAGTGAACAATGGAGAAGTAAATAGTTTGACCCAATGCCACTGGGGACTCCTCTACTCGGGGTAAAAAGTAGGCACCCCAGTGGGTACAGGCATTTAACTTGCAGCAATCTACACAAAACAGCAGCCCATGGGCTACGACTTTCTCAAATCTCCCCTCTTTGTAGCATCTTGTGGAGTAAGTCCTTGACCTCCTGTCATAAAGCTGGTGAGATATGACGGTATCACTTCCAAATGGGTGGAGCTAACGGTATCACTCCCAAATGTGTGGAACCTCCCCGTATGGATTGGATAATCAATGGCCTCAGTCTTCCGGCGCCGGTAAACAATAGTAGATGCCTTTCAATCAGTTGGAGAAGCAGCCTTTGTTGTGGTAAAGGATAGTCCAAAGGGGAATATCCAGCTGTTACAACAGTAGCTTGTATTGTGTCTAGTCCAACAAAGATATTGCTACATACAGGTCTGCTAAGGTGGTATGGTTGGGGAGTGAACCTGGAGTTGTCCCTAGGTTGATAAGGTGCACCAAAACCTTTCCTTGATGGACCTTGGAAAAGGTGCGTGTAACTAGCAACTCCTTTTGCACCATGGGTCCTTGCAGGATTTCACTATTGAAAAAAATGTGCTAAATACCACGCTGTCCAAAGAAGGGGGGGGGGGACTTCCAGCACCTCAAATGACAATTGCAAAAAGTAAAATGGGAAAGTGATGGTGCAGCGCTAGTGACAATTTAAAATGTAAATGGGTAGTCTAAAGTGCATAGATGACCTAATACAAAATATATCAAAATTAGAATAATTGTGAAGATATCAAACAGTATACATGTACTGTACAATATTGAAATAATGATAACAGGTGATTAAACCAATGTATAACATGCATATAAAATGCAGTGATATCAGGTGATTAAACCAAAGTATACCATACATTTAATTGCAGTGATGTCAGGTGATTAAACCAATATATACCATACACAAAAAATACAGTGAACAACTTATTATAAACGCAAAAGCAATAATTAAAAAAATGAATGAACAAAGAAAGAGTCCACTAAGTGAGAAAAAAGTGTTTGATGAAAATGGAAATGTCCAAAACATATGTATCTTGACGCCCCAAATGGTAATTATCAAGCCACCGCTAAATGTGCATGAAAAAGGGGGGGATGGAGTACCACCACCAATAACACTGAGGCTTACCGGAAAAAGTGGATTCAGTAGGACATACGCCCTATGAATCAAACCGACTTGTCGATGATTCTTCACCAAAGATAATCAGGCCCAGATGGATATAGTCATAGAATTGGGTAAAAAAATCTTCTCACAAGGACCACCGGTCGACAAGAAAGGAGGCTCCAAGATATATAAAACGTCTCAAACGTATAAGGCCAAAAGGGAACAAAAAACGCACATAGCATGAATACGCATAACACAAAATGTATTAAAAGATGAAAGATTTACACTCACATTTAGAAGAGGTAAAACAAGTGCTTGTTAATCGATAAAATGATGCAATGGGAACAGCAGGCTCGACCCGACGCGCTTCATCCACAAAGACATCGTCTGGGGTTTCACTATTACTGTGACTCCTTGAAGCTTTTTGAGGGCTACGATGGGAAGAGACCAGACTACTTCTTGGAGGGGTGCCAAAAGTAGTTTTTGTTTGAGGGCATACAGATGACTCTCACCTGTTCTAGCTGTTTCCTTACTGTCCTCTGGCAGTTTTGAGCCACACAGCTCTCAGACCACAGACCTGACAGACACCACACAACAGAATTTGTTCGAACGTGGTCAGTGTAACGAAACGCCCCACACTCCGCTTGAGTGCTTTAGTCATATACCACTTCCACCAGTCTGAATATAGATATTAGATATTAGCCACATATTACAACCAGGAACAAGGCAGGACTTGTTTGGCTGCCAGCTGGAACATGAACTGTTTATTGAAACACATGTACAGAGAGGCAACACTCAGGGACAACCCCTCCCCCTCCCTTTGCATTCAGGATGGGGTAAACGGTCCAATAACAATAGACACACAGGTCAAGTGTATTCAAACTTCTCATCAGCAAACAGTCTTATCAGCAGGGAGGGGCTGCTGGAGGAATCCCCCCCCCCCCACATGGACATACATCCCATAATATACTTTTCTTCCAAGGTAGACAGAGACAGACACAATAGAACAAAGGAATACAACTACACCCCAAATGACCCAGCAAAGAGTACACAACAAAATGAGACAATATACAATATATATATATATATATATATATATATCCCCCAATCCTCCCTCCCAGTACAACTATGCCAGTACAAATCCTCCACCCAATTCTCCCTTTTCCAAATCCCCACAGCACAAACCTCCCCTCCCCTAATCACCCTTCCCAGCACAACAAATTTCCCAATATTTCTTTGTCCAGCAAAAATTATCTTGCACCCTTTTAAGCACCCCAAATCCTCCTTCTAGCACAGATCCTTCTCTTCCTAGCGTAAATCTGTTCCCCACATCTAGCACAAATCCTTTCCCCCAAACCCCCCCTACAAGACAAATCTCCCACCCCCCCCAAACCCCCCTCCCAGAACAACTCCTCATGCCGGCACAAATACCCCACCCCAAAATCCACCTCCTAGCACAAATCCTCCTCTCACTTCTAGCACAAAATCCTCTCCCCTATCCTGGATCAAATCCCCCACCCCTCATCCTCCTCAGGACAAATCCTCTTTCCCCCAAATCCCCCATGCCAGCACAAGCCCTCTCCAGAGTTCTATCATAAATCCTCCCCCCAAATCCCCCCTCCCAGTATAAACCTTCCCCCCATGCTCAAATCCTCTCCCCTTCTAATACAAATTCATACTTCCCAACCGTCTTGGATTTGGTGGGACCTTCCCAAGATTTGAACAAAATCCCAGTGTCCCACAATTCCAGACTGAGTCCTGGAGCCTGAAGCCAGAACCCTTAGCACAAAGCCTCTTAATTCCCCCCAAGCATACATCTTCGTTGCTTGCCCTCCACCATCCTTCCCAGTCACTGTGTCCCTCTCCCCTGCAAAATCTCATATACTGTATATATTGTGCTTACTACAGACCTCAGATCAGTGTGACGTATGCAGAGCAGTGTCTCTCCACCTTCCTGCCTCCTTCTCTTGTTTATGTACAGGAAAACATCAGAGCCAGGGGGAGGAGGAGGCAGCTTCAGTCTGCTCTGTATGCAGTAAGTTAGTGTGATAGGCAGCTGGTGGGAAGGGATGCCGGCTGCCATACAAGTGATGTAATCATGACTGTGGGATCCCAGACATCTGTAAGAGTCTTTAAGAGTTGCAGTGCAGGTGTAACTGGTGCCCATGCTAGTGCGCCCTTCCGGGTGCGTTACTAGTTCCAAATACCAGAACTTGTTCCATTACTGGGCTCAATTCCGGGCTTCAGTCTAGACACCAGGACCTTAAATCAAATTCCGGGATGGCCCCAGAGAATCTGGGGTGGTTGGGAGGTGTACTTAGGTCCAAATGGTTTTCTGCCAAACTTTTTAAGGGGCACAGTACCACCTTCAGGTTGATGGAGAAACTGCAGCCCAATACCTTCGTACAAGGAGCAACAACACACGAATCTATAGATTGTTTAGCTTTGTAAATACTGCTGCGGAAACAAAGCATGTTAAACATTTACATAAATGATAAAAGGTTGTGTTTGCCTGGATGAAGGCACCACTGAATGAATAATGTGTGTGATCGTGACTTGTCAGTGTTATGCCCTGTACACACGGTCGGACATTGATCGGACATTCCGACAACAAAATCCATGGATTTTTTCCGAAAGATGTTGGCTCAAACTTGTCTTGCATACACACGGTCACACAAAGTTGTTGGAATTTCCGAACACCAAGAACGCGGTGACATACACCATGTACGACGAGACTATAAAATGGCAGTTCAATGCCAAGCGCAGCACCCTTTGGGCTCCTTTTACTAATCTCGTGTTAGTAAAAGTTTGGTGAGAGACGATTTGCTCTTTTTCAGACTCATGGTTTTCAGATCGTATTTCTGCTGTTCAGTTTGTGCTTGTGGGTTTGTATTTGGTCTTCAGTGCGTGCAGCGAGTTCCCATTGATTTGTCATTGTGTTCTTGTCCGTTCGTTACTGATTTTCAGGTCGCTCTTCACAGGCCTTGCTGTTCTTCAGTGCGTTCTGTCACCTCGTTCTGACCAGCCGACCGTTTTCTAGCCATGTTGTGTGTACGTACTCATTGTAGAGTTCGTGCTGTGCGGGGGCTTGCTGTTGGGGTTGTTACTTTGACACAAGCCCAGTCCATGAACATGGCGAGGAGGAGCTCATGGACCAAGAATTGGTTGCTCCAGCGTGACCAATTCTGTCACATGCCTTTGCTCCGTGAGATCCGGGAGAATAATCCTGATGATTTCAGGAACTTTCTCAGGATGACGGACCCCGTTTTTCACCATTTGTTGGCTTTGCTCACCCCTTATATAAGCAGGCAGGATACCTGCATGAGGCAAGCCATCACTCCAGAGCAGAGGCTAGTCGCCACCCTGCGGTACTTGGCGACGGGGAGAAGCCTGCAGGACCTCAAGTTCTCGACAGGCATCTCCCCCCAGGCTCTGGGGATCATTATCCCAGAGACCTGTTCTGCCATAATTCAGGTCCTGCAGAAGGAGTATATTAAGGTAAGATTTTTATCCTTTAACATCACATTTTATTGTATTTAATGTTTGTTAATATATTGTATTTCTTTCTTCATTCCCTAATTACCATGATTGTAATATGCTGTGAATGTCCCCTTTGTCCTCATGCATGCTGAATTTTTTTTTTTTTTAATTTTGTCCTTCATACATATTTACCTTCACTTAACATCCAGCATGCTCTCCTGGGCCTTTATCCACCTCGTCTAGTCACTTAACAATGTATTTTGTCAGCTTCATAGTAGTGCTTTACCCTAAATACCCCCTAAAATGTTTAAAAATGTGATTTGTGCTTTAAATTCAGGCAGAGAGCCAGAGGGGTTTTTTTTGGGTCCCAAAATAATTTGGAACCCTCCCTCCCCCCAACTGCTAACTCAGCTGATACCAATCCTCTATCTGCTGACTTTGCCAAACCCATACACACTATACCCACCTCTTTTGTGGTCATATTAATGGATGAATTCACCAAAGCATGTAGTGCATGGGCCTGCCTGAATACTTTCAAATGGTACTGTTTCAAGTTTTTGTATCCTATTATTATCTTGATAGGTAATAGCAGAATGTAAAAATGTGCTAAAATGTGTACAGTGTGTATTTCTATCTTTGTATTATGACACTTATTACCTGTCCAGTCGGCTTCCAATAGTGTAAGTAAGAAGGGGCTGGCCAAAGTAATACACATTATTTAGGCATTCATCTCTCAATGAAGTGAAGAGGGTTACCTGGCAAAAACATCTCCCCCCCTAAAATCTTTTAAATGGCCCATGAGGGGGTGGGGAGAAATCTGATAGGTGGACCTTATACCTTTGTCTTTAAATACTCCCTAAAATAAATGTTATACTGATGTTGGCCAAGAATGTTTGTGTCTAATCTGCTTTCAATGTTTGTGTGCAAAATGGTAATTTTTTTGTTCTCGTTTGACTCCACAGTTTCCTTCCAACCCACAGGAATTGCAGACAGTGGCCTCCCACTTTGCCCAGCGGTGGGAATTTCCTAACTGCGTTGGGGCAATTGATGGGAAACACGTCCACATCGTCCCACCCCCCAACTCGGGGTCATACTATTACAACTACAAGGGGTTCAATAGTATTGTGATGTTGGCGGTGGTGTCGGCTACACATGAGTTCCTGTATGTGGACGTGGGGAAGAATGGGCAGATGTCAGATGGTGCAGTCATCGCCCACATGGAGTTCTACAGGCATCTCCAGAATGGCAGCTTGGGCTTGCCACCTCCAGAAGACAATGCGGAAGGACTACCATTCGTCTTCGTTGCGGATGAAGCGTTTGCGCTGGGGGACCATCTTATGCGGCCATTCCCTATGAGGACCCTCACCCCGAACCAGAGGGTTTTTAATTACTGGCTGGCCAGAGCCAGAAGAGTGGTGGAGAACACGTTTGGAATAATGGCCAGCCGGTTCCACCTATTTCTTACACCGATACACATGGCGGAAAATAAACTCAATCACATCATCCTGGCTTGCTGTGTTCTCCACAACTTTTTAAGGAGAAATTCTTGAAACTATGCTGGCTCAGTTTGGCCTGAGGCCGGAATTAATATTAATGGACCAACCCTGATGGCGCTTGAAGCTGGCCATCCTGGCTTGCCCCCCCAGAGTGCCCACGAGGTCTGTATAAGATATATTGAATACTTTGCGGGTATGGGGGCCATCGATATGTCAGACAATGTCTGAGACATTTTTAAAATAAAAATATATTTTAAACTGAACAAATATTTGCATTGCTGCTTGGCTTTCTTTTAGCTGACCATGACCGAAATTTGGGGAGTCCTGAAAATGGCGTGATTGTGTAAAATTAGAAAGCACTGTTGGGTGTTATTTACTAAAGTAAAATACACTTTGCACTACAAGTGCACTTGAGACTGCACTGAAACTGCATTTGTAGTGCAAAGTGGATTTGCCTTTAGTAAGTAACCCCCATTGTCACTGAAAACACCAACTTTACTACAAAAAATGCTTTTGAGCATTGAAAGAAGAAGTCACACGTTGTTGATTCTCAATCTTTTTAATCAAAGCACAATCACATGTGCATTTCTAAAAGGTTTTTAGAACAAACCAACATGTTTGTTGTATAACAATTTTTTAGGTCACATTAATAAGTAGAAATTGCCTTTTAAGGTAAAACAGGCATGTTTAAAACCATAAAAAAATACACAACTCTGGAACTTTCAAAGTTCAACTTTTATAAAAAGTGAAGGCAATATCAGACATGAGTATTTATAAGCTGTGTTTGATATTGCGTTCAGCAGATGGGGTGAAGTCACCCCTGGAAAAGCCAAATTTTGAAGATGCACACAAATTGCCTAATGTCAACATGTGCTAGCTGCCATCATGGGGGATCAATGGACGTGTTTTGTGGGTGCAACCCCTTCCCTCTCAGCTACTTTATTATTGAGGAAGGGGTTGCACCCACAAAACGCGTACATTAATCTCCCGTGATGACAGATAGCACATATTGACACACTGTGTGCATCTTCAAAATTTGGCTTTTCTATAATATTTCAAAAAATTGTCAGAAAAATAACAATAATAAAGCAGAAATAAGTTAGGGATTTCTAGGGGTTTTAAATTCTCCCTAAAACATCAATGATGTTCTTCATTTTGTTTTGAACATCATTGATGTTTTGCTTGATGTTTTCCAAATCCCTATTACACCCCATTATTTCCCAGATGAGGATCTGGGCACTTTCACTGGTGAAGTGACATTCCTCTTCCACAACATCACCTAAGATATAAAAAAACCCACACCATGTATTATAAATATGCAGGCATCCATCTCTTACCTGAGGCTGTGGTTGCAGACACTCACCTGTTGTGGTGACTATTTCCACAACGTCTCCCTACTCCTCCGGTTGGGTTTGGGGGATTTCCCCTTCTTCATGAGGTGGGGGGTCCATTGTCTCTTCCGATGAGGGGTGTCCTCCGAGTCTTTTCTCCCCTATGTTAAAAAAAATAGGTATACTTAGCACACAGATATTTGATGGCAGTAATAGGAATTATTATTATTATTATTATACAGGATTTATATAGCGCCGACAGTTTACGCAGCGCTTTACAACATTAGGGCAGACAGTACAAGTACAATACAATTCAATACAGGAGGAATCAGAGGGCCCTGCTCGTTAGAGCTTACAATCTAGGAGTATATGAAACATTGCTTGGAAGTGGGGTACAATTGTCTCTTTTGGCAGAGTTGCAAGATGAAGAAATATTTTTTTCCTTTGTCAAGCTTGAATACTTACCTGTTTTGTACAAACTTCACAGATGGAGTCACCCCTATATTATCCACTGGAGCACCTGTGTGGGCCCCCTAATAAAAAGGGTATTCTTGTGTCCCATACTAGTGCTTCAGCGTCCAGATGTGTAAATAGCTGCTGAGTGTCCTCTCCTTACACAGAATCTAGTTTGCATTTCATTCTAGTTACTAACCCATCTAGACAACAAACTTATTTTAAGAGAAGTAGGCCAGAAAAAATGTATTGAACTAACAATGTTTCCTACGAAAGAATAATGTGTCCATGAACATGAAATTTGCCATTTTAAACTGTACAGTAAAGAAAAGCACATGGAGCAGCACGAACATAATAAAAATAAAGAATAGGACCACAGCACAACTACTTGCTTTTTTGCACCACTCTCCTGATCCTTCTATACTGATCGTGCTCCCTTAATTTGAGGTCTGACCACCGCTTCCTCCAAAATTACGGTGCAGACTCTTCACAACTTTTGCCATGATCTTGGCCTTTCTGACTTCGGGGTTGGGGTAAGGTCTATACTTCCCGTCATAGTCGGCCCTCTTCAATATGTCGACCATCTCCACCATCTCTACAAAGGCCATATTTGAGGCCTTAAATCTTCTCCTCCGGGATCGTGACGTTTCTGGCTCCGGCCTTTCCTCCTCCTTCTCCTCGTTGCTGCTATTATCATGTACCTGTTGTGTCTCCGCCATGTGCTCTTCCCCACTGCGCTGAACAAGAAGGGGTGGGGAATAGACTAGAAATAACATCAGGGGCGGGCAGAGTTTCACGCATGCGCAGTGTAAATAAAGCGTAACACGCGTGCGTCGTACGCACGATCTGTGAGCGGAGGAAGGAGTATCAGAAGCGCCGATCGTGATAACGGAGGTAACATTTGAACTTGGGCCTATACTGCTTATAGATTGAGGCCTATATTGGGACAAGATTAGGAGACTTTAGCCTGACATTAGGGTTTGTCTTGTGTATTGCATATAAAATGGATGGCTTCAATGACCACAACTTCCTCCCCCTGTTCATAGATAAATACAGGAAGCTGCCCTGTCTGTGGCAAGCCAAACACCCGCATTATAATCATAAACAAAAGAGGCAGGCAGCGCTGGAGAAACTGCTGGATTTGGTGAAGCCGGTGGTCCCCACGGCAACCATCCCCTATTTAAAAGCCAAAATTGGTGGCCTGAGGAGCACATATCTTAGGGAGCGCAAGAAGGTCCAGGATTTCCAGAGATCCGGAGCTGTAGCAGATGACGTTTATGTCCCCAGGCTGTGGTACTATGAGAGACTGCGATTTCTCACAGACCAGACTGAAGTCAGGGAATCCCTCTCAACCCTTCCTTCCACTCTACCTTCCACCCTATCTTCCACCCCAGCTGAGGCTTCCGATGTCCAACCTGGAACTTCCAGCCAGGAAGAAGTGGAGGAGCCCAGCTTGTGCCAGGTATAGCATTGATCTACAGATTTCTGGTCAATAAAAAAATGTCCCTTTTTCATACACAGGAAGACCTCAGCCAGGAGGAGGCTGTGGAATGTGGCACACAGGAGGAAGCTGTGGAATGTGGCAGCCAGGAGGAGGCGGTGGTTAGTGGCAGCTAGGAGGAGGTGGGGGTAAGTGTCAGCCAGGAGGAGGCCGGGCCCAGTAGGAGCCTCACAGAATCGCAGGTTCCTCCCCTCTGCCTTCCAAACAAAAGACCCAGGAAGGGGAGTAATGTGAAGGATTCAGCACTCAGGCTGATTCAGGAGGCTTCTGCTTCCCTCAGAGCCACTCCCACTTGTGAAGAGGCCTTTGCCTGCATGGCTGCCACAAAACTGCAGGACATGCAGGAGGGCCAATGCCTCATGTGTGAGGAAATCATTTATAAAACATTAACTAAGGGGGTGAGGGGCGAAATCACACCCAATACCCACCTGTGTGAGTTGCATCACCCTCCTCCTCCTCCTGCCACACCACCACCACCACAGACACAGCGTGGAAGGAAGAATGGAAGGAAGACAAGAAAGTGATGGCCTGGGTTCAGTCTGGTCTGACAAAAGATGCAGGCTCTTGTATGACCATGACCTGGGGACATGTATGTCATCTGCTGCTGTTCATGATCTCTTGGACTTCTGGACCAGATTGTACTCCCTTATATATGGACTCCTCAGGCCACCAATTTTGCAGGAAAATAATTGATGTGTGCCCTGGGGGCCAAAGGCTTCGCCAATTTCTGGTGTTTCTCCAGCGTTGCCTTCCCTCTTTCTTTGGTTAGGACCCCTTAATAAATTTTTGGTTTGTTTTTTTATACTCGCCTATGTGTGTTTTCCTTCAAAAAGGACAATTTGTTTGTGAGGAGGCAGGTACATTTCAAAAAAACAATGGGAAATTAACAAGTGACACCAACACCAAGCAACCTCCTTGAGATTAATAATCGTGTTGTGGTAACTTGACACACAAAACACACCCAAAACAGGAGATCAGGATTTCAAAAAATAAAAACAAAAAAAACAAAATCTAAAAACATCCAAAAATGTAATTATTTTTGGGAGATGTGACAAATAAAAATATTAGATTCATGAAATCACGATAAATAATAAAGAAAGAAGTTTGTGAGAAGTCTGTGTGAATATGAGCAGCAAAACAACTTCATTCTTCTAGCATTATAAAGAATAAGAGAGTGCGCCGCATTAAACCATTTAAAACATTGCAGCGTGACGAAAGTGCTATATGCATTACGAACGCTAATTTTACCAGACCAAGCAGTTCAGTCTCGGAATTTATTCTGAGCATGCGTGGCACTTTGTGCGTCGGAATTGTCCACACACGGTCGGAATTGACGCAAACGGATTTTGTTGGCGGAAAATTTTATAGCCTGCTCCCAAACTTTTCCGATGGAAAAAGTCCGATGGAGCCCACACACAGTCGGAATTTCCGACAACAAGCTCTAATCGCACATTTTCTGTCGGAAAATCCGACCATGTGTACAGGGCATTACAGTGCAAAACTCCAGAATGGGTTGGATCTAAGATATGCACATGCACTTCCCTGCTAAATTCAATCCTGGTGATAGAATATTTTAGCAGTGGAATCAAAGGTTACGATGTTACATAGAGACAAGGACTTCATGGGCTCTGTAAACTCTTGGATAGGGCATAGGAAACATGGAAAACCCCCCAATGAAAACAAGAAGATTCATATCTGCAATTCTTTTGGGATGAAATGGGGAATGGATAGGGGATTTATTTATTTATATTATTATTATATTATTTATATTATTTATTATTATTTATAAATTTATTCACCATCTCTCCCTCTCACACCCCCCCCCCAACCCAGTCCTGTCAGTTGATTAAATTTCTTTACCTGGTGAAATCATTTACGCTCACCCCTCTTCCAGGTTCCTCACTCACACCATTCCTACCTTCAGGGACTACTAATTCAGTGTTGCATATAATCCAGTGCAGGGACTACTAATCCAGTGTAGCCCCTGCCAGCTAGTCCCCTTCACTTCACTAGGTCTAGTGTTGTTCCTCTTCTAGATCCTGAGTGAACCCCTTTATTGGCCAACCAATGGGAATGGTCCACATCATGCAGGCAGTAATGTGGACATCCGGAAGAAGGACCCATCCAGGAATTAACAGAGAGAAGAAGGACCCAGGGATGGATGATCACATGACCACTGCTTAAGGTAAGTGAAAAAGGGGATTTAGATTTAAAAAAATGATTAATCCAGCAAACAAATAGAGGGGAGTGGAGAGGTGGGAGGTGTGCTCAATTATATCCTGGAGTTGGGCTTTAAGGATCTGTGTCATTATTTTAACTTACTACGTAAATCCAAAGAGTGACCGGTTATCCATAGGCTGACAGGCATCAGTAGTGCCCATTTTTCTCAGCTGTGGAAGTGATCTCGCACTGTCACAGTGTGGGAAGTGCGGTTAACCTCACCCCTTGCATGGTTCCTGGGCTCCCCTACTCTTACCAGGAGGCTGAAACAGGATCAAAGGGCTTCTAAATACTAGGTCAGAAGACCAAGAAACATTCATTCTTCAATCTCCTCTGCCTGGAATGAAACCAGAAGCAATAAGGATTTTGTCACTTCTGGTTTCAGAATCATCATTCTCTGACTGATACAGCCAGTGTAGCATCTAACTGGCCACAATATGTGCTTGGTTGGATGCTTTGGAGGGCAGGGGAAACATTGGGGTCTATTAGATCCCCAATGTCACCATTAAGATTACCAGTCACCTTCCTAATACTATTACATGGGGTTTTCTTAACCCCTTGTGATAGCAATAAAGTTAACTAGTAAATAAATAAACATAAAATTATTATAAAATGTATTTAAAAAAAAGAAATATAACCCCTGCTACCCTGCAAATGCAAACGCACTCGCAGAGTGCACACATGTATGTAAACTGGGACGTTTAAACATGTGAAGTATCCCAAGAACATTGAGAGCATAAATGTTAGCACCAAAGCATGTTTTCATGTTTTTTTGCTAGTTTTTCGTGATATCACGTGCACATGCAGTTTTGACACGTTTAGCGTTTTTTTACTTGACGCAACCTCGTTTTTATATTTTACAAAAAAAAATTGGGTATTATATTGTGTGTTTTCAATAAAATTAATTTTATTATATTTTCCCCTGAAAATCCACATTTAATATACAGTTGTGCAAATATTGTGTGGCCAAAAAAATGCAATATACTTTTTATTCTACAGGGCCTCAGAAAATTCTATTTTATTCTACAGGTTTCAGAAAATATATAATGTTCAGGGGGTTTTAAGTCATTTTATAGCCAAAAATGCAGATTTTTACATGTGTTAACCAATTGAAAAAAATACTCTACTGCCAAAGTGGTTAATATTTACAGATTTCCCCTTTAAGGTGTAATACACCTTAGGGATCTTTACCTTATGAGACAGTGGACCTGCTTGGAGTTCTTCTTAAACAGCTACCAGTTTCATTCAGGTTGGAGTGTATACAGTAACTCTCGCTATACTTAGTCTTATGTACATACAGGGAAGTCACTGTGCTCTCCTCACACCTCTCCTCACGCCTTTCCCCTGTAAGGCGTAATACACTTTAGGGATCTTCCGGATGAGACAGTGCAATTGCCTGCAGTTCTTCTTAACCAACTACCAGCTTCATGCTGGCCGGAGGGTATACAGTAGCTCTTGCTTTACTTACAGTTTATTGTACATACAGGGAAGTCACAGTGATGTTTGCCCACCCCTCTTGTCCATTGGGGAACACCGTGTATTCTGTGAGTGTAAAAATGAACAAAATGGCACCGATCCTTCAAGTGTCATAGGCCTCATGAAACCTAATTTTAACAAAAAAATGCCCAGAGTTCTGCTTTAAGGTTAAAGTTACAAGCTATGCATAGTAGACAGGTCATCTGTTGTGGCTTGGTATAGGATGAGACAGAAATTGGAAAATGATAAGTCATGTGTATAAGATTTAACCAGCACCTAAAATGCTTTAAGATAGACACATGGAATACTGCACTAATTGTTAGTTGTGCGGACAGTTATTTGGTGTAGTAGGTTAGGAATAATATATTCTTTTAAGACTCTTTGTTTTTTTGTTAAGACTTTTCACTGATGTAACTGATTTATTTTTCACTGATGTAGTTGATTTATTTTAAATGCTACAGGAGCACCACCTGGTGTTCAAAAACACACATTCGTTTTCTGTTTAAATAATAAAAGATACACAGGAAATTAAACACCAGTCTGTTTATGAAAATGTTTTTTTTTTTTTTATTCAGAAATATGTGTTTGAGCTTTTACCAAATATAAAGCTGTGAGTTTTCACTATATATAAAGTCGTGACAAAGTCAACTCCATGTGCCTTTTTTATTTATGAAATAAAGTGTAGCATAGCTACTACATGAATGAATACTAGTCACAGCATGTAAATCATCAAGAATTAAATAAAA
The DNA here is from genome assembly GCA_037952925.1 of Lithobates clamitans. Classification (NCBI taxonomy): domain Eukaryota; kingdom Metazoa; phylum Chordata; class Amphibia; order Anura; family Ranidae; genus Lithobates; species Lithobates clamitans. The sequence continues at coordinate 5,994,143 of JBBGZY010000943.1, forward strand.
TATTATTTTAAAAAATCATAATACATTTCTTCACCAGCGTACTGTAAAATACATACACAAATGTTAGCAAGTTCATAAATTCCCACTTTTTTAAAAAAACAATTGTTGATTTATAATATAAAATACTTTTCCTTCATCCACCACATGAAATAGTGAACACAATCCAATATAGTCCCAAATCTTAATTCTTCAAATACATGCTAAGTCCATGATAAATCAAAAGCTCCACATAGGTGACCACTCATGTTATCCCACCATCCAAAATATGCTCTCCTCACACTTTGACCCATATAACAAATAGGTCAAAAACAGCTTTCCCCTTTAAGGGCTAATACACCTTAGGGAACTTCCAGATGAGACAGTGGACTACAATGACTTCTGAATGTTTTCTTTCTGAACAATTGCAGCTTTATAGCCCTGTCAGGATGTATTTATTCCTCTTGTTAATCCTTTGTTTACCTCTGATGAGTTCCCTTCTATCAATCTGTTTGATCTTTTCTATTTGGTACTCAATAAATTCCTTTCTAGTATACATCTCTCCTTATTTTGTGTGCCTGTATGGTACAATCATCTTGTTCCGTACAGTTCCTTCTTATATTTATCAATTGTCCCCTAGGGATATTAATTAGCCACAGTTCATAGTGACAGCTTTTATTATGCTCTGATCCACTGAAGAAGTCACGTGACTGTGACGTAACATGTAGGGCAGAGACGGTGACGTCATTATGTAAATCCAGGAAGAGTGGCAGAGATTTAGAAGAGCAGAGCTGCCGATTATATATAATCCTTAAAGGGAACAGTATTTCTGATTTTTTTCTGTTGTGCACCAGACCGCTATGCACATAATAATGTGAGTGCATTTTATACTTTATTAAAGAGAGATCATTTTAAATGGAAAGCATGATGATGGTTTTAATTTTATTTTGAGCCACTAAGCCAAGGAGATGAAGGAGTGGAGATACAAGCAATTACCCACAATAAATATATAAAGCTGCAAGCTGTCCTGAAAGAGCTCATACGTCCAGAGATGATTGTAGTCCATTGTCTTATCTGGAAGATCCCTGAGGTGACGTATTTGTTATACATGTCGAAGTGTGTGGTTAGAGAAGGTTGTGGATATTTGAATAAAATGTTCACCTATGTGGAGCTTTTGATTGATCATGGATAAGCATGTATTTGAAAAAATTAAATTTTGGACTACATTGGATTGTGTTCACTATTTCACATGGTAGATGAAACAGAAAGTGTTTTATATTATAATTTCACAATAAATGTTAAGAAAAGTATGAATTTATGAAGTTGGTAACATTTGTGTATATGTTGTATATTTCTCAGCATGCTGGTGAATTAATTTATTATTCATTTTAATGAGGTGACTTTAGATATGAAGCAGCTGTGCTGGTGTGGGAACACAACAGTGTGAGCGGCAGCATTGTTTTATATTGGATAGGAGTGGAGGTCTCGCAGGGGTATTATATAGTTCTATTTGCCTATGAAAGTAAAATATCAGAATGTACATTATCTGCTTCTAGAATTATTTGATTGCAGCATGTATACTGTAGAGTTCAGATTTTTGCAATCATTTCTACTTTTAATTCATTTTCATTACAGAGGAGAGGATTTTGATCTATCTGCCTTGGTACCCCAAAGGATAGAACAAAGCAACTTAAGTAACCATTGTACACAAGTAGTTTATAAAGAATTGTGTGAGGCTGAGAGAGATTTGCCTGGGCATAGTGCTCTCCCGAGAAACTGCTACATACAGTAGATATTCAAACAAGACTACTTTTCTTATTTAAATTTTTGTTACTTTCACTAGTTTTCCCTCTTAGTTCCCTTTCTTTTCCCATTGCAGTCAGCCTCACCCAAATAGCACTCCTATAGAAAAAATATTTCTAATATTACCCCTTTAAAGCTTTGCCATAACTCTTTTCGACATTTTTTGTTTTATTACTTTTCTTGTAAAGATGATATTGCACTCCTACTCGTTTCAAAAATCATATATTGTAATACTTCTTTACTAAATAAAGACATCACCCATATAGATCTTTATTTATTTCTTGTTTCATTGTTTATTAACATTAATTTAAAAATAAGGTGGCCCCCGGGTAGCTCACCCCCCAACGTTCACAATGATATCTCACCTGTGTGTGTAGGACCTACTAGTGCATTTGTTTTTTCGTGCATGCACAATGGTGCCTTAAAATTTGTATTATTTTTTATTTATTTTAATACATTTTTACACTTTTTTCATTTAACGTTATTGCTATCATAAGTGATAGCTTTGGGCAGGTGGCAGGTGCTGTTTATTTGAATGCAGCATGTATACTGTAGAGTTCAGATTTTTGCAATCATTTCTACTTTTAATTCATTTTCATTACAGAGGAGAGGATTTTGATCTATCTGCCTTGGTACCCCAAAGGATAGAACAAAGCAACTTAAGTAACCATTGTACACAAGTAGTTTATAAAGAATTGTGTGAGGCTGAGAGAGATTTGCCTGGGCATAGTGCTCTCCTGAGAAACTGCTACATACAGTAGATATTCAAACAAGACTACTTTTCTTATTTAAATTTTTGTTACTTTCACTAGTTTTCCCTCTTAGTTCCCTTTCTTTTCCCATTGCAGTCAGCCTCACCCAAATAGCACTCCTATAGAAAAAATATTTCTAATATTACCCCTTTAAAGCTTTGCCATAACTCTTTTCGACATTTTTTGTTTTATTACTTTTCTTGTAAAGGTGATATTGCACTCCCACTCGTTTCAAAAATCATATATTGTAATACTTCTTTACTAAATAAAGACATCACCCATATAGATCTTTATTTATTTCTTGTTTCATTGTTTATTAACATTAATTTAAAAATAAGGTGGCCCCCGGGTAGCTCACCCCCCAACGTTTACAATGATATCTCACCTGTGTGTGTGTAGGACCTACTAGTGCATTTGTTTTTTCGTGCATGCACAATGGTGCCTTAAAATTTGTATTATTTTTTATTTATTTTAATACATTTTTACACTTTTTTCATTTAACGTTATTGCTATCATAAGTGATAGCTTTGGGCAGGTGGCAGGTGCTGTTTATGGAGACATCAGGAGTCTATTAGACTCCCAATGTCTTCCCTGCCCTCCAAAGCACCCAAGCACAGATTGTGTAATGACAGCTCTGAAGCTGGAAGTGACCAAATCATAGTTGCTTCTGGCTTAATTTGTCACAGAGATCTTTGGGGAATGATCCTCCATCTACTCTGTGTTCATTGATCCTGGCCATTTATCATGGTCTTGGGCTCCCCAGAGGAACAGAAGGGCCCGGGACCCATCACACGGGTGATGGGAGTGAGGGGCAGTCCTGCTTAATACTGTAAAAGTGATCAAGTTGATTTAGAGCTGCCCTGATCACTTTTACAAAACAGTCAATTGCTGCCTGCAAAAAATTACACCAAGATCTTGGTGTAACCACATGCTGACAGGCTGTATTTATACGTATTGTGCTCAACAAGTGGTTAAGTTGCAGCCCAGACACTATAACAAGCTGCTTCCCAGCAGTCCCCTGTCAGTGAAAGGGAGTTTAGTGTGAGGCAAAGCTGACAGTATTGCAGAGAGTGTATGCCGTGTGCTAGTAAGTTATATACTGCTATATACAGCACTATATTGAGTGCTGTACGTTGCCAGTGATATTTTGCAGTGAATTGCAGTTTGTGTGGTTGGGGAGAGGGAAGTGTAAGCCTATAATGCCTCCTACCTATATCGAGTGGGGGCCAAGATATTGGGACTTCAACCACTTTTTCCAAATGGATGTACCCTTATGTCCGTCATGGCGGTAGCTGCAGTAATGAACCTGGTATCTTTTAGAGCTGGCAATGCTCTATCATGTAAAAGTGATTCAAGATGCTATACAGTCGATGGACCACTTTTACATGTGGTGGAATATGGTCCCTGACCCCCCCCCCCCTTCTTACCGCCCTTTACCGTTTCATTGTGGAGCCTGCAACTGAGACCAGTAGTAATGGCAGGACACCATAGAGATAAAGAAGGAACTTCCATTTCCTAATCATCCCTATGGCCTGTGAAACCAGAAGCGATGAGGATTTTGACACTTTTGGTTTCAATTAGTTGTTTACAAGCCATTACCGAGTTGGAAAGCATGTGACCAAACGGATATTGGTTTGATCAGATGCTTTTGAAGGCAGAGGAGAGACCTGGGGTCTAATATTGTTGTTCATCCCTTGTGATAGCAATAAAGTTGATAAAAAAAAAACGTTAAAAGAGACAGCGTAAAGATGAATAAATTTAAATAAAATAAATAATACAATTTAAAAAATAATTTAAAGTGTCCCCTTTTTCCTTTGCTCATGCATAAATGCGCACATCGGTCACACATGTGAGGTGTATTGTTGCAAACATCAGGATGACAGCAATAATTCTAGCACCAGAACTCCTGTGTTACTCTAAACTTGTAACCTGTAAAAGCTTTTAAATCGTCTGATGGAGGTTTTTAAGTACCGCAGTTTGTTGCTATTCCACAGGCATGCGCAATTTTAAAGCGTGACATGTTATATATCAGTTTACTCAGTGTAACATCATCTTTTATATTTTTTCAAACAATAGGGTATTATAATAGGATTTTTTAAAAACAACTTACCTGTAAAATCCTTTTCTTGGGAATACATCATGGGACACAGAGCCTTTGATAATTACTTAGTGGGTTAGATAGTCACCATCAGGTGATTGGACACTGGCAACCCTAATTACAAGGTGAGTTCCTCCCCTATATAACCCCTCCCATATGGAGAATACCTCAGTTTTGTAGCAAAGCAATAAGTATCCCAATGTATAATCCTGAAGAGGGGCAGGAGCTTTGTGTCCCGTGATGTATTCCCAAGAAAAGGATTTTACAGGTAAGCTGTTTTTAAAAAATCCTATTTTCTTGTTCATACATCACGGGACACAGAGCCTTTGATAATTACTTAGTGGGATGTCCCAGAGCAATGCCCAAATTTGAGGGGAGGGTGACACAGATCAGAAAACATAGACCGCCAACGGACAAGAGGACTTATACTGCTGCCTGCAGCACACTGCGCCCGAATGCAGCATCTTCATTCCCTCTTACATCCACCTGATAGAATCTAGTGAATGTATGGACTGAAGACCAAGTTGCAGCCTTGCAGATCTGAGCCATGGAGGCCTGGTGATGCACTGCCCATGAAGCACTAACTGCTCTAGTTGAGTGTGCTTTAACCTGAAAAGGAGGAATCTTCTTCTTTACACCATAAGCCTGAACAAAAACCTGTCAAATTCATCTAGAGATAGTGGATTTTGACGCTGCCTGGCCCTTTTTCCGTCTTTCGTATCTGAGCCGTTGCCTGCAGATAGATTCTGACTGCTCTTACAAAAGAGTGTAAGAACTTCTCTTCCGTGGACTGCGGATCTGGAAAAAAGGACGGTAGGACCACATCTTTATTCAGATGGAATCCTGAAACCACTTTAGGCAGAAAAGTCGGGGGAGGGCGCAACACCACCCTGTCTTTGTGAATAATCAAATATGGCTCTTTACAAGAAAGAGCTGCTAACTCCGATACCCTTCTAGCCGAGGATATGGCTACCAGAAAAAACTATTTCTTTGTCAAAAGAACTAAAGCAGCATGGTGCAATGGTTCAAAAGGTTGTTCCTATAAAACAGACAAAACCAAATTCAAATCCCATGGGCACACAGGAGGCTTAACTGGAGGATTCAAGTGTAGTACCCCCTGAACAAAGGCCCGGACTAGGGAATGAGAGGCAAGTGGTCTTTGAGAGAATATCGACAAGGCCGAAATCTGGCCCTTGATAGTGCTCAAGGCCAGCTTCATTTCTACGCCTAATTGAAGAAAGGCAAGAATCCTGCTAATGGCATACTTTCTAGGATGCCATCCCCTGGATTCACACCAGAAAACATATGCCATCCAGATTCTGTAGTAGATCAGCCTGGAGGCCAGCTTCCTAGCATTAACTAGAGTGGACAGAACTGGCCACCGAGAGGCCACGACCCTTCAGAATGTGGGTCTCAACCGACAAACCATCAAATTCAGACTCCGTAAGGCAGGATGGAATATTGGACCCTGTGAGAGTAGATCTGGGCGCAGCGGAAGAACCCAAGGTCGTCCTTCTGCCATTTTTATGATCTCCACATACCAAGGTTGCCTGGGCCAAGCCGGGGGCCACCAGAATTACCGGCTTTCCTTCCCTTTTGACCCTCTGAAGGAATCGCAGGAGAAGCGGAACTGGAGGGAATGCATAGATCAGAGAATACTGATCTAGGAAATCCGCCTGCCAATTTTCTACCCTTGTAATGAAGACCACAGACATGCAAGGAACAAGCCTCTCTGCCCAAAAAAAAAATGTGATTTACCTCTTTTTGGGCATCCAGACTCCTGGTGCCCCTTTGGTGATTGATATAGGCCACTGCCGTAGCATTGTCGGACTGTATCCGGACAGGACAACCCTGCAACCTGTAAGTCCAGACCCTGATGGCTAGATGAATTGCCCGAATCTCCAGAATGTTGATGGGCAAGACCATCTTCCCTGGGTGAAAGCTTCTTCCAGAACTGCTCCCCAGCCCATTAGGCTGGCATCTGTGGTTACGACTTTCCAGTAACTGGACCAAAGGATTTTCCTTTCAGTAGATTCTTGGTCAGCAACCACCAATTGAGGCTCTGGCGTACCCATGGTGATAGGCACATTGGAAGATCCAAAGCTTGAACTCTTTTGTTCCAGGCAGAGAGGATGCTGCTCTGTAAAGGCCTTGAGTGAAACTGGGCGTAAGGAACAGCCTCAAAAGAGGCCACCATTTTCCCTAATAGTCTCATACATAGTCGAATGGAGGGATTTTTTTTTGCTAAGACTACCTGAACCAAATTCTTTATGGCTTTGGCTTTTGACCCGGGTAAAAAAAAAAACCTGCTTTGGACTGTGTCTATGACCATGCCCAAATACTCCAGCTTTTTTAGGGGCTTTAAGGAAGATTTTTCTAGATTGAGGACCCAGCCTAGGTACTCTAAGTACTTTACTGTGCTGAGCACATTGTGGTCTATGCGTGCTACAGACTGTTCTACGAGTAGAAAATTATCCAGATAAGCTGTCACAGATAAGCTGTAAACAATATATAAATAATAGAAAACCTCTATGTGTAAATGGGTGCACACATCTAGGCCAATTACGTCTCTGAGATGTCACAACAAGTTCACAACAGTATAAAGGGTAACCTTAACATATATATTCCAAAAAGTACCCATAATGTGAACACAACAACATACACCTACATTATAAAAACGGCGGCCTAATACAATACCAAATAATAGAAGGCCCGAAATATGCACACACCATAGAAAACACATTCCTAAGAATTGTCTATAAACGCATTTAGATCTATTTCCACGTTCAATCCAAATGGTGTGTAACTCTTAATACGGTGTATCCAGGCCATTTCGAGGCACGAAATACCTCGAACCAGGGAACCCCCCCTCCAGGGACAAGTAAAGTTATCTATCCCCAAAAATATAGTCTTGTCTGGATTTTTATTATGAACTTCTAGGTAATGTCGGGACACAGGATGCTTCGGGAAGCCATTAATGATGTTTTTCACATGCTCATTAAGCCTAACCATCAGGGGTCGCTTAGTCCTGCCCACATATTGTATCCCGCATGGGCACTGGAGCAGGTAAACGACCTCCTTGGTAGAGCATGTGATAAAAGGCTTGAGTTCGAACTCAACCTGGGTACTATTGGATCTAAAGGATTGAGTTCTCCTATGCGGGCAGCCATTCAGCGAGCAAATTCTGCATCTTCTACATTGGTAAAATCCCGTAAGACTATCAAAAAACCATTTCTTAAAAGAGAGGGAATCAATATTATTATTGGCAATAGTGTTCCTGAGGGAAGGTACCCCCCTATAGACCACCTGAGGTTTAACCGGGAGAATAGTATTAAGAGTAGGATCACTGGTAAGTATGTGCCAATGTTTCTTGATCAATTGGCTCACCGTCCTATGCTGAATAGAGTATGTAGTAACAAAAGGGGTGGAAGGCGTCCTATTGGTATTAGATATCCTCTCTTTCAGAAGTTCACTCCTATCAATACGTGACACTTCATCAAGAGTATTTCTTACGAGGGTATCAGAATAACCCTTCTCAAGAAAACATTTGGTCAGGACATCCGCTTGAACATCCGGTTGGCGACATTATCATTAATAACAGGTTTGGAATACTGGGATGAATTGACCGGGCCTCCTTTATTGATGGGATTTTCATATGAACCTTCTAAATCACGTAATGGGTAGAAACTATTCGATGTACTTATATTGAAATCAATCTCATCTCACCTTTCATGGAACTCAATAGGGTCAAAATGCCGAAACTGAGTTCCATATCCATTTTGGTAATCAGATCTAGATTCATATTGCATATCATATGCATAATGAGGATTACCCCCATACCCAGTATCACGGGGATGTGAAAAAGCGCCGCCATTATTATGATGGTAACCTTGGCGTTCTTGGGCAGTGTTTGATGGTGAAGGATCACTGTGTTGGGTGTGCCTTATTTCCATTTTCCTACTTGCCATTCACGGAGAACTATCAAGAGACTCTTCCTGATCTTTTTGTGTCTATGGACTTTGATATTATTATTATTTATTTATATAGTCATTATTAGTAATATTTATTTGCAATCATTGCACTAATGTTCTGATGTCATTGGATGTTTATGTATGTTTCTAGTACATACACTTACCGTATTTATCGGCGTATAACACGCGCCGGCGTATAACACGCACCCCAAGTTTAGGAGGGCATTTTAAGGAAAAAAACTTTTAGGAGGGAAGTTTAAGGAAAAAAAACTTACATTTAAATGCCCATCAATGCAGCCTTGTCAGTGTCCATCTGTAGCCTTGTCTATCATTGCAGAATGATCAGTGTCCGTTTGCAGCTTACCCAGTGCCGTTTTCAGCCTTGCTAAGTGCCATTTTCAGCCTTGCCCATTGTCATAAGCAGCCTTGCCCTTAGTCATATGCAGCCTTGCCCAGTGCAGCCTTGCCCAGTGCAGTCTTGCCCAGTGTAGCCTTGCCCAATGCAGCCTTGCCCAATCCCGTGTGCCGTTTGCGCCATTTAAATCTGCCGCCGACAGAGCCTGTGTACTCGGCTCGTCACGCCGACCCGCCTCCCTGCTGAGGATGAGAAGTGAGCGTTTCCAAAAAAGACCGAGCCGAGTATACTGTGTACTCGGCTCGGCTCCGCTCGCAGTCCCGCCCAGTCCTGCCATTGGACGGAGTGTTATGTCCTTGAAAGAATCTGGGCAGGACTGCGAGCAGAGCCGAGCCGAGTACACAGTATACTCGGCTCGGCCTTTTTCGGTGTGCTCGCTTCTCATCCTCAGCAGGGAGGCGGGGCGGCGGGAGGGCGTGACTGCGAGTGGAGCCGAGCACTCGGCTCTGTCTTTTTCGGCGGCGCTCGTTTTTTTCCGTCGGCGCTCGTTTTTTTTCGCGACACTCGCTGTTTTTTGGCACACAGAGAGTGGGGATCGGCGTATAACATGCGGCCACGATTTTCCCCTGATTTTAAGGGGAAAAAAGTGTGTGTTATACGCCGATAAATACGGTATTTATTGCAATACTGACCTTTTTGCAATTTCACTTTATAGCGCAGTTTTTTTTGTTTTTCTTGCAGGTTTTTATTCACACAAGAAATAGCTGCATCTATTGCTGGCACCCCCCACTTCTTGGTGAACTTTTCCTCCACCGGATAAAGCATAGAAAACCTCTTAGGAGGAGAAAAGAGTTTATCTGGGTGACCCCAGTGATCATACAACAATTTCTCCAGCAAGAGATAAATTGGGAAGGTATACGTAGCCTGTGGGGATTTCTGGGATCCCAAAGAGGACACAGAGGAAATGGCAGCCTCAGCAGAGGGCAATCTGTATGTGGTACGCACCAACTCAATATAATATTTCACCTGTACTTTGAGGGCCTGGGAGGCAGAAGAGAGCTTCTCCTCTTCCCCTGAATCGTCCAACTGCTCCTGATCCCCATCACCAGATAGGGATATTTCATCATTATAAGAATGCCCATCTGATAGGGAACCCAGAGCAGAGGGAGGGGATCTACCCCTTTTTCTGCTACTCTTTAAGGAAGCTGTGATAAAAGTAGTAATCCTTCCTTCTAAACCATCCAATGCAGCCTTCATAGTGTCTTCAGTGACATATACAGGGACTGTAACATTGGGAGAGGCTGCAAAGCCTGACAGGGGCACAGACTCATCCTGTGAGGCTGCCTCCAGTCTTTCAGGGGGGATGGTATCCTGCAGGCACGTTCAGAACCCCTAGATCTAGGCGGTGATTTCTTAGTGCCTGTTTTACCTCCCACTGAAGCCCTCTTACGGGGAGACATAGTCCTAAGCTGCAAAGCAGATGTACAGAGGTGTTGTGCCTTAGTCTTACAATATTAATATTAGCTCAGTCTACACACCCTGATGCCGAGTAGGTGTCTTAGGTATGCCTGGATCCAAATCCACCGAGATGCTTACTGCCCACAGCTCTGTGTCCCACCGCTTACAGGAGCTCTGGCATACTATAGCCGATTTGCACCTGCGCACTGGAGCGCTGTGCACGCCGTACGTGCATGGCGCCGCAACCACACCCCCCTCCTTCCCCACCGAAACCACCATAAAAGCGCAGCCCCTACGCGCGATTAGGGCTGGGCGAGGGGGGAGAAAGGAGTCCACCTGAGGACCACGCGGGACCCCCGGATTGCGTGGGATCCCCCTTTCCATTTATGTGGCAGAGCCTGCAGCAGAGGAGGTGAGCGGCTTTTCGGACCAGCTTCACTGAGCGTGTATCCTGGATGGCATGTAAGTATACACCAGGTATGTCTCTTACTCCCTCTAGTGGCAGAAACCAGGAAAGACATGCAAACTACTCAAAAGAAGATAATCCATAATGTGTATCCATAATGTCTATACTCATAGGATCCTCTTCCCTGGACCTGTAGAAGAAAAACTTTTCCTGCAACTTAGATCTGTGCACCAAAGCGCTGGATCCCAGAGCCCAGTCCTCAAAGAGAGACATTACAGGCAAAACCTTGTTTCTTCTTTCACGAGGCCCGGGTACCATCCATCTTAGGCGTATTTATTGGCCCAACTCATGGATCCGGTTTTATAGCTCCTAGGCCCCCACAGAGAACATCATACAGAGCTTTCTTCTTAGCACAACTTTAACGTGACCAACCACCTTAGACACTGGCGAAAAAACTGAGGCACTCTTCATATGGGTTATATAGGGGAGAAACTCGCTTTGTAATTACGGTTGCCAGTGTCCAATCACCTGATGGTGACTATCTAATCCACTAAGTATTTATCAAACGCTCTGTGTCCCGTGATGTATGAACAAGAAATTGTGTTTTTGTTTTTTTTTTCTTTTTAAATGCGCTTGAAAACTACTGTGCAAATATTGTGTAACATAAAAAATTGAAACCAAGATTCTTTTCTACAGGGCCTTTGCTCTCAGAAAACATAATGTTGAGGGACTCTAAGTAATTAACTATTTTAAAAAATTCCGATTTTTTTTATGTATGTGAGAAATGTTAAAATGTCCTTATAATGTACTCATATTTGTATATTTTCATAATATATGTTATTGTATATTCATACGTTGTATTCATTATTAAAGATTTAATATATAGTATATTTGATAGGCATGGATCCTGAGTAAGCGATCTTTCCGGGAAACACATTGATCCTTGATGCCATAATACTTGGTGGAAATAATACTTTGGACATAATTTTAAAGTTTTTCTAATTTAAAGTCCAAATATCTTGGCCCCCACTCTATGTAGCTGGAAGGTGTTCTATGATTATGTACTTTGGAGGGATGTTAGACATATAGATATGTTAGGATAGGACATATCCCTCCTAATGTAAGGCTACCATGTCTCTCCGAAAATAAGCCTGGGTCTTATATTAATTTTGACAACAAAAGACCCAGTAGGGCTTATTTTCGGAGTAGGGCTTGTCATGTGCTGTCTTCTCTACCCATCTCCCTCCCTGCCTGTCAGGAAACCCCAGTGGCCAGTGGAACAGTTAAAAGTGCTTGTAAAATCCTTAAATGCACTGTATTACAGTATTATATCATGTAAACTGTGCATGTTTCTGTAATCTATTTGTGATAAATACCTTCTTATAGCGCTTCCGTGACCCGTTTGATCTGTCTTCCCCGTTCCGAGCACTGCAGAGGGAGGGGGGCCCAAGATCCCCTGCTGACAGCTGGCAGAAGAGAAGAGCAGCGGGCGATCAGCTGAGCGCCGCTCGGCACTTCCATTGCCCGCCTGATCAGTCTTCCCCCCTCTGAGCACTGCAGGGGGGGGGCGAGAGCCCCCACTGACAGAAGAGGAGGAGAGCAGCGGTACACACAGTCCGAATGTTAGCTGGTTCCTGCTTAACCAACCAATATTTTGATTGCGTGTACCTAGCTTAAGCCTACATATATTATACATATTATACTACATATTTTTCCCACATTTACAAAAAAGTTTTCATTTCAGCATTTTAGGGTTGTTTATTTTGTCTATCAGTTATATATTATTTGTGTTTCATTTATTTAGGATCCTTCAATAGTTTTTTTTTTTTAATGGATCAGCAACAGCTGCAGCATTAAGTTGCTGGTGAAACCACAAAAGCTGCCTTTTGTTTGCACAAGAGCATTGTATATTGTGGTGCAGTTTTCCCATGTGCGGCGCTTGCCATTGCTGCTAATAAAAGTAGGGAATAAGCCTTACAATAACAACACTTGTCTGGGAGGCCTAAATTGAGAGGCAGAAATTGGTCCTGTGCAGCTGTCATGGGGCAAGCAGCATCAGTACTGACAGGCCAAGGCAGTGTTTGGGGTGCAGCAACTACAGTGCCTTGAATAAGTATTCATACCCCTTGACATTTTCCACATTTTGTCATGTTACAAGTAAAAACGTTAATGTATTTTATTGGGATTTTTTTTTCAATAATAAATATGTGAAAAGTGTGGCATGCATTTATATTCAGCTCCCCTATGTCAATTGGAGTAGAACCAACTTTCGCTGCAATTACAGCTTCAAGTCTTTTTGGGAATGTCTCTACCAGCTAGAGGGTGACATTTTTTACATCCCTGACCTGTCTGGTGTGCTCCTTGGCCTCCATGATGCTGTTTGTTCACTAAGGTTCTCTAACAAACCTCTGAGGGATTCATAGAACAGCTGTATTTATACTGAGATTACACACATGTGGTCTCTGTTTACTAACTAGGTGACTTCTGAAGGCAATTGGATCCACTAGATTTTAGTTAGGGGTATCAGAGTAAAGGGGGCTGAATACAAATGCACACCAAAATTTTCAGATATTTATTTGTATAAATTTTGAAAACCATTTATCATTTTCCTTCCAATTCACAATTATGTGCCACTTTGTGTTGGTCTATCACATAAAATACCAATAAAATACATTTACTTTTTTGGTTGTAACATGACAAAATGTGGAAAACTTCAAGGGTATGAATACTTTTTCAAAGCACTGTAAAAGCAGGTCATGTGTGACTTTCTTTTATGGTAGTGGGCACACTATATACACCCATAGCATGTGGAGGAGGCAGTGGAGGGAATAGCTAACCAAGCCTTCATCATCCTCCACCTCTGTCTCACAGGTGCAGAGTAGCATGGAGACATCTGCAGCTGGTAATGCAACATTTTGATTCCTCATCCCACTAGCACAGAGTAGTCAGCTGATTTATTTACGCACAGTATCAGCCACTTGCTGCAAGAGGGTGAGCAGCAATCAATTGCAACTGTGGTTGATCAGGAGAGCAATGGAAGCATAGAGGAACATGACAACAGGCAGGAAGAACCCAGTGATACAGGTGTTCCTGCAGCTGCTGCCTACTGTCAAGTTGGCTCCAGTGATGAAGAGGGGATAATGATGATGTCTTTGACCATACTTATTTGCCAGATATAACAGTGGAGGAAATTGAGGGAGAGGCACAAGATCAGCAAGGCAGGATGTCATCCAGGGGAAGGGCCTAGAAGGGTGGAGGGAGCAGCCATCCTACTCCACCGGATGGCCGAGCACCACAGGTACAGGGCACTTTCATCCCCTGGAGCTCAGGTGGGTGGGCCTGTTTTAACACATATGCTGAAAATTACACCGTAGTAATTTGCAGTCTCTGCCTAAAACATATCAAGTGTGGCAATACCATTGGTCATTTTGGGTACCATATGTATAAATAAGATGCATCTTCTTGGCTCTTCCAGCAGAAAGGAAGATGAGCATGGTACCATGCAGAGTAGGGGCAGCGTAGGCTGCAACCTTTTTCTAAATGTGTCAACCCCTACCCATGGGTGTCCGCAGAACTTTTTTCGGGGGGGGCATCATTTTAGGGTCACCCATGCGCCGTCCCTTTTCGACAATACCATTATGACATTGTCATGGTCAGAGACTGCAGGCGTAGTAAAGTCTCTAGGATAAGTAAGGGATAATGGCCGACAGGCCCTCTTATCAGACCCAGCAAAACTACAAAAATGATCCCTCCGGCTGAACGATCGCTCACTCTGGGTTCCCGAGGGCGATTCTGTTCAGTAACATAGCCTGGCAGTGGCTCAGTCTTTCTCTCTCTGGTGGTACTGGGTAGCATGGCTCTCTCTAGTGGCGCTGGGTAGCATGGCTCTCTCTTGTGGTGCTGGGTGGTGTGGCTTTTTCTCTGGTGGAGATGTGTAGCGTGGCTCTCTTTGGTGGTGCTGGGTAGCATGGCTCTCTCTGGTGGCGCTGGGTAGTGTGGCGCTCTCTCTGGTGACACTGGGCAGCGTGGCGCCCTTTGGCTTCCGCCCAGCACACGCCTCTGTGTTTGTCCTGTAGCATTCACTGCCTCAGCTTTTTTCCAGGCTGAAGTCTCTCAATCTCTCTCTTGATCGAGCTATAGCCTCCTTCCTGTGGAAAATGGGGCCGCCAATCTTCGGGACTACATGTCTGCCGTCTCTTCTCCCTGACAGTAGAAAGGGGGCAAGCGGGGGAACCTCTGGCAGCCCGCAGCTCGCCTTTCTCCTGCCACAGTGCCGCCGAGTTCTCTGCTGGACTGAACAGGGAAAAGATCCTGCAGTCACACTACACTGATGGAGAGGCTTGACAGCACCTTGATGGTGTCACCCTGCTGGCTGCTTATCAGCCCCAGCTGCTGGAACAGAAGTCCACCCCCATGTTCGGTTGCTCAATGCCAGCTTTGCAAAATTGATGGCTTTGCAGCTCCTGTCTTTCCAGCTGGTGGATTTAGCCACATTTTATAAATTTGTGACCTGTGTTATATCGCAGTCGTAGGCAGTCCCAGCAGCCATTTCTTCACCAAAGGCCATCCCTACCCTCCACTATTATGTGGAAGGGCACACTGCTTGACCATGCGGTCAGTAAAAGTGTTCAGTTGACCACAGACACATGGTCCAGTAAGTATGGGCAGGGATGTATATTTTTACAACCCACTAGGTAATTCCACTGGCAGCTGGTAGGATAGCAGGACTGGGCACACTATTTGAGCTGGTACTGCCATCCTGCATCCTTACAGCTGGTGATGGTGAAAGCGTGGTTGCCTCCATCACCTACCCCTCAAAGCCCTCTTGTGGGTGAGTGGTCCTATAAATGATCAGTACTCCATAAACATTTAAGAGGTTATGCAAGAAGTTTAGGCAAAACAATGCCACACAGTGTTGCACCTGGTTTGCCTGTAGGCAGGTTGAAATGTATGTAGTTGGCTCCTACAGCTGGCCTAGGCTGGGGAAGGGGTTAAAACATTTTTGATTGTTTTCCCAGGCTTTTGGTTTTGACAGGCCCACCTGTGATATAAAAGAGGAGGGCCACTAGGATCAAGGGTAGAGGAAGAGAGCCAGGAGTCGGAGTTGAGAACGTAGTGCCGAGGATATGGAGACCAACTTTTGAGCGCTAGGACAGTGCTGAAGATACCGGGAGCCATGGACAGCATTCAAGTCATGGACAATGCCTATATGAACTCTCGCCTCACGGAGGTATGCCTGGGCCACTATACTATTTTAGTTAGAGTTAGGAGCAGAATGCTGTTCATGTTGTATTGCCATGATGCTTTTCTACAATAAAAGTTATCTTAACCATTATAAGCCTGGTCTAAAGTTATTTAAAGAGGCGCATGTTGGTTCTGGCATATTCCAAAGAACCTGGGTCTGTGATTGCACTATGGGATATGGAGTAACATTATTACAAAAGGTTAACTCAGCAAGACAAGGAAGAGGAGTGTAGTTGCTAAGGGTAACTAAGTGAAGGAACAAGCTACAAGCAACCAGTTGTTAGACGTGGCACCTGGTAAGGTGCAGGTCCTCTGGAAGCGAGGGGGTCGATGTTCTGGCAACCTCCCTAGCAGTCCATCTCCCATAGCAACCAGGAGCAGACTAGCGCTATGGAGAGCCGTGGCCTGACCACATGGTACGAGAAGGACAGAGTTAAGTGAGCGCACACATGAGGTCTGTGCTAGGTGCTTCACGGGACCCAATTCTGTTACTGGGAGTGAGGTAACAGTTACGCTTGACTGGTGGAGTGGGCGCAGGCTCAGCACGTCCATCCTAATGCAACATACAAATTACAGTGTTTAGTGCCATGGGACAAGTTGCTTTTAAGATAAACTCTGCACTTTATTGCCGCAGACAATGATAGCTCATCTCTAAATTGGTGAACTGCCTTAATGTTTGATTCTTCTCATGAACGCAGTCTCAGCCTGGTCCCAGGCATTGATGAGTGTGCTCCGCGCGAGTGTTACTCCACGTGCAGGGGTGCAGTAAACTCCTCACATATGACTAGCAGACAGCAACCACCCTGGGACAGAAATTCTGTCAACTCTGCAGTGGCAGGCCAAGAGGTGGGTAACCCCATGCAATTTTGTCTCAGGTCAGTGCAACAATGGCACTAACCTGCTGTTTTTCCTGACATTGCTGACAGCAGTATCACAATTCCTGTGATGTTCCTGCTGGAGTAGAAACTGTGTGGCATTATAGAGAGGGCAGTGGAGGCACAGCAGCAGGAGAAAGAAGAGGACTTCTATAAGCCGCTAGGACTTCTATAGGCCGCTATAGCCAGACAGGCATTATGAAGCCTCAGCAGGTACAGGAGGAGCATGGGAATAAGGAGGAGGAATATTGTTGATGTGGCAGCATTCAGGAGCATTGAGCAGGTTTCTACAGATTCGATTTCCCTTACAAACCCCATAAGTTGTATGTGGCTGGGGAAAGTAACTGAGGACAATGTCATTCTCAAGGAACCTGAGAACTTTGGTTTCTTAGCCTCTAATAAATTTTGGCAGATTGGCTTGTTTGTACTCTAGAGCATGTATGCAGGCTAGCTCATGCTGTTTTGGGTCTTGATCTTTTGGCCCTACTTGAATACACTGCTATGATTCTTATTATTTTGAATACAGTCTCTTTAAAGTAGTATGGCCTAACAGTGATTCTTTAAATAGAAACCACCCATTTTCATTTCCCAACTCTGAATTTTGTTGCCAAAAAATACTTCACATAAGAGTACTTCACATAAATAACAATGCAGTCTGCCATCTCTCTCTCTCTTCAATTGCCTCCTATGTGAAATAAGTCGATTTTGTGCAACTGATCTGTATAATTTATAAATTAAGTATCCAAAATAATAATAGTAAATTTGACTTCTACCTACCTCTTAAATTTCCATGGATTAGAAAAGATGTGATTCCATGCATCAAATCTATTTTTTTTATATAATATTTGAGGAACTTAATTTAATATTTCTACCTGCAAATGCCTACTCAGTGCCTTCCAAATGGCCTCCTTTTACAGAGAATGAGATTCTGTGCCTGTGTACAATATGTATACAGTGTCTCTGGGAAAAACACATGTAACTTAATATTTCTGTGTAAAATATACCTACTTTCTGCCTTCAAAACCCCCTCACATGCTAAAAAATGTGATTCAGTTCCACAAGCAGGCCTAGAGCTATTCTCTATTGCAAATCTGTACAATATTTTTATTATGTCTACGTAAAGAAGTTCTTTACATTGTTTCTTCTGTCTGGGAAAAAATAAAACCTTTTTTGGAAGATGCAATCTGCTTTTTGTATGGCTGTTATATAGAAGTCTCTATATGGACAGGTTGTCCCTGTACTTTATCTTTTTGTATACTTATATTATGGATGATCCAGGGGTTCAAGCAGTAAGTTCATCTTTCTATCCAAATATTCATCCTTACCGTTTCGTCTCTGCATTACATTTTTGATTGTATTCAGTTCATATGAAGTCATAAATATTTTCACTGTTAGTCTTCTTTTTGGAAGAATGGAGCACAGCTATGGGGGCAGGGTTTGCTCCAGGCCACACGCCTTTCTCTTTCTTTCCTTGCTTTAGTTCTTTGAACTCCCGCTAGTTGGCTGAGGCAGCGGGGCGTGCAATATCCATCCAGTAAGCACCTTACGGAAGTAGAACACATTTGTATCTTGGCCCTCCACACTGCGCAGGAGAGATTTTTAAGTTGATGTTGGGCAGGGTTTGCTTCTGACTGATTTATATCTAATTTTGTGTTTCTTGGAAGAACGGTATATTTGGTCCAGATCCATTTGGAGCAAACCTCATTCTCTTTGCCTTGTATATTAATGAAATTCTAAATGTTTTAGACAGTATCAATAAGGACATTACATCTTTGTGTACTTGTATTATGAATGAACTGTGGGTTCAGGCGATACATTTTTGTTTATCCAAATATTCAGCCTTACTGGCTGTTCTCTGCAATTTCATTCTGGATTGTATTCGGTTCACACAAAGTCATAATTCTTTTCATTGTTAGTCCAAATTATTTTTGTAAGAATGGAACACAGCTATGGAGGCAAGGTTTGCTTCAGCTTTTATGCCAATTTATTTTTGGGTTTCTGGGAAGAACAATATATTTGGTCCAGGAACCCATTTGGAGCAAGCCTTGCTCTCTTTGCCAGGTATAAGGATGATATTGTTAATATTTTAGATGGTATGGATGAAGAGCTGCTTTCATTTGCTGACTATGGTAATAGCAACCCATTTGGTACATGAATTCATAAGTTTCACTGAGCTTCAGAAGTTGGTCTTTTTGGACTTAGAATTAATTTATGATAAGGATGGTACCATCATTCTGAGGACTCATTTTAAATCGACGGCTGGCAATTCATGTTTGCATGCCTGCAGTTTTCATGACCCATTGTGGATCCACAACATTCTCCCAGTGGCAGTTCTGCCAGCTGAGTAGAAACCCAACCAATAAAAAAATAATTATTTAGTATAAGGGGAGCTTTGTGAACTACATTTTTGGATGAGGTGCAGTTTAATACTATTTTTAAAAAGTATTAAGACTATGATGTTGAGATTGCTAGAAAGGTTCACGAGTCGGATGTCCATTTTGCTCTCAATTCAGTATGAAAGCCAGCAGCATTAACTACATCTTCGATTCTAATGCAGGATATCAGTTTAAACCCGTATTTACCAGATAATCCCTGAAAAGATTTTAGAAAGCTGAGGTTAATCAAAAATACAATTACGGTCAACTGTCCTGTAAAGCTTTGTTTCTGTCAGACCTTAAATGGTCCTAACAGATGTGAGAAACTCAAGAGTGGTGTTTGATGTTTTATGGAGCATCAGAAAAAAATGTTTTTTAATAGGGCAGGGCACAATTTTACTATTAGCTAATTATTTGTTCCACCATGTTTGTGGTACATTGCTTAGTTTGTACCTGCAGAATGATTTATATATAGCATGCCTCAAGAACATTGAAAATCAGGATCAGTGAGCACAAATGTAATAGTCTTAATAAAAGTATTATGCATACATAGTGGGGATACTAAAACTGGAGAGTGCAAAATCTGGTGCGGCTGTGTATGGTAACCAATCTGCTTCTAACGTCAGATTTTTCAATTAAGCTTTGCCAAAAACAACCTGGATGCTGATTGGTTTCCATACAGAGCTGTGCCAGATTTTGCACTCTCTAGTTTTAGTAAATCAACCCCAGTGTGTCCTGACATTTTATGAATAATCACAATGCAGATGCCTTACAGTTGCCATTTTTTAGCACTTAAAGGGTTTGTGAACCCATTTGTAAAAGTCTATTCCAGGCCCTCTATTAGAGGCTGGCATAGCACACTGTGTTAAGCATTTTTTAAAACGGGTGTTGTAAATACCAATTTTTAGCCATCGTCAGGCCGGTCACATGACTAGAGCCACTTTCCAGCTCCGACAGATGGCTTCTGCGGGAGGGGCCATTAACTCACACTGACGTCAGCCGGGGAAATCAGGTGACCACTCCTCTCCTTCGCAGAATACCGTCTCATAGCTGTAAAGCGGCTGCGAGTCATGGGACCGGCCTGAAGACCTGAAGCTAAAAATCGGTATTTACAACACTCGTTTTAGAAAATGCTTAACACAGTGTGCTATGCCAGCCTCTAATAGAGGGGCTGGCAGTGACAATTATAGGTTTATTTTTTTTTAATAATAGCGGCGGGGGGCGGAGGGGACAGCAGCCTATCACTGAGGGAGGCACTTTGACCATGGTGATCAGGGCGGAGCTGCCCCGGTTATCGTGGTCTGTTTAGAGAGGGGAATACAGAAAGTGGTAGGTTTAGGGTTTTTTTTTTTTAACAGTTTAGAGGGGGGCAGATTACATAGCACAAGCGCTGTGCTATGTAATCTGCTTTAAGGGACCAGGATATGAATTTTTTTTGGGGGGGCTAACAAGCACTTTAAACTATTTTCATTAAGCTTACCTATAGGGAAAAGGTGGAGGACGTTTTGTAAAAGAGAATTCCATGTCCTCATGGCCTTAATGAAG